>CM053030.1:351345416-352545416 GCA_028564925.1 Lithobates sylvaticus | reverse complement strand
CATAATCCCAGTATCCTCTTCTTCGGCAAGCGGTCTGCTTTCTGAAAACAGTGGTCTCTGTGGCAGATTCCCCACAAGATCACTTTTATTGGTGGCGGGAGAGGGGCCCCCCCCCTCCCGCTGCACTTCGGTGCCCTCCAGAGGCATCGGCAGAGGCGATCAGATGTTATCCCTTGCTGGGTAGGAGACGAGTGAGAGGAAAATGGCCCCCACCCGTCTCCATACCATTGCAGGGCGGAAGAGATGTCAAAATGTCACTTCCACCCATAGCTCTTAAAGGGCCTTTTTTTACGACATTTTTTTTTTCTTTTATTGCACTTTAGTGTAAATATGAGATCTGAGGTCTTTTTTACCCCAGATCTCATATTTAAGCCCCCGTTCACACCTATACTAATTAGATGCGGCTTACACCGCATCCAATTCGCAGGACATTTCAAAATACATTAATATTAATGAGGCTGGTTCACATATCTGCGGTGCATTCGCACTCCGCATTGCACAAAAAACGTGTGCATTTTCTAGGCAGTGCGGTCCGGCTCAGGTGCAAATTCAGGCCCATTATCTTCTATGGGCACGCATCTGATTCGCAGATGTGGGAACAGGATAAAATACTGATGCAATCCTGAGCTGACACTGAGCAAAAACTGACATGAAACGCTGAACAACTGAGTTTTCTCTTCGCAGGGAAACCTGAGCTTCAATTCGCACCGCACATGTGTGAACCCAGGCTAAGAGGTCCTGTCATGCCTCCTTTCTATTACAAGGGATGTTTACATTCCTTGTAATAGGCATAAAAGTGACACAAGTTTTTTTTTAAAAAAGAACAGTGTAAACATAAAAAATAAAAGGTAAAATAAATAAGAAAAACATTTTTTTTTTTTAACTCGCATGCAGAAGCGAACGCATACGTGAGTAACGCCTTCATATGAAAATGGTGTTCAAACCACACATGTGAGGTATCACCGCGATCGGTAAAGTGAGAGCAATAATTCTAGCCCTAGACCTCCTATTTAACTCAAAACATGCAACCTGTAGAATTTTTTAAACGTCGCCTATGAAGATTTTTAAGGGTACAAGTCTGTCACCATTCCACGAGCGGGCGCAATTTTGAAGCGTGACATGTTGGTATCAATTTACTCAGCGTAACATTTTCCTTCACAATATAAAAAAAATTGGGCTAACTTTATTGTTGTCTTATTTTTTTATTCAAAAAAGTGTATGTTTTCCCCACTTGTAAGACCGCTACACAAATACGGTGTGACAGAAAGTATTGCAACTGCCATTTTATTCTCTAGGGTGTTAGAAAAAAAATGTATAATGTTTGGGGGTTCTAAGTAATTTTCTAGCCATAAAAAAATGTTTTTAACTTGTAAACAACAAATCTCAAAAAGAGGCTCAGTCCTTAAGTGGTTAATTGTAGCATTAGAGATTTGGATTCACCTGGTGACAAGCTTGCACTAAATATCAGGGATTATATGGACTAATTTTGAGCAAATTCACTGTGGTCAAAATTTTCACCCAGCCATAAGGCTCTGTGCATCCTTCAACCCTATCCAGCAGACTTACAACAGCCAATACCGAGGGAGGAACAAGATAACCCAATCCTTTACTATAAAAGGGTGGGCTGATGGAAGCCATAATGTCAATGTGAATGAGCAGCTGTAGGGAAAAAAACAAGAAAGATCACTGAATACATAGGGAGAAATCAGGAAGAATAAGTTAGCTAACTGTGCTTTATGTTTGTGATTTGCAGTGTTTGAGTACATTGTCTTGTGTGCATTGCCTGTGTTTACAGGTCGTCACTTAAACTAAAAATCGTTTTAAGGCCTACTATCTGCGTCAGCAACAAGTCTGATTACTAGTTCTTGAGCAATCAATGCCTTTGCCGCATGTGTATGTGTGTTATTGGTTTTTTTTTTTCCTTGAATTTTAGTGTGTGATATATTTGAATGTCTTGGGGGAATCTTGTATTTTTATTTTCTTTATTTGGGGTTCTCAGTGCATATAATTCACGTGTTACTGGTCATCGTTTTTTGTAGTTGTGTTACACACTGCTGTTGTGTTTGAAACAAAGTGCAAAAAACGATGTGCACCAAAACCACCTCACATTATCACTTACATTTACACTTACATTTACTTACATTTGTTAACCACAATCCCAAAAAAATAAAATGTGAGCATAGACCTAACAAAAAATGTCAGGCCTTAAAGAGTTGGGAGTGACTGACTACACAAGCATTCCCGCATAAAAAGCAGTGGTAGGGCCCTAGACAGCATAGGTAAGAAACATCTGCATTCCTGGGCCCGAGTGGGCATTCAGAGGAGTAGCTGATTGTCTTGCAAAACCTTCATCAACATCCTCCACCTTCAGGCACAGAGAAGATGGTATTCAGCCAGCGTAGATGTGCCATCTTCTCACACTTTGCACACCTTAAAGTTCCATTTATTGAAAAACAGCTGACTATGCTAATTGTTTTGGACAGGTTACCCAGCAACCCCCCCCCCCCCCCTCCTGTTGTCTTTGATGCAGTCCAAAGTCTAAGAATATTACTAGGTATGGCTATATTATACATAGTCACATTGGTCCAGCTAGTACCATACTTGGCAGGTCCCCCTGGAAGCTGGAAATCACATGTTCTCCAATGATTTCCACTTGCTTCCAGGTCCGACGCCAAGCGGCTTCACTTCTGCTTGCTAAACACAGGAGGTCGGCTGCTTGATATGAGTGCCATTAAGTATGCTTTGCATGTCCTGAATACATGCAAAGTGTTCTCTGATTGGCCAAGGTGGAGACGCAGGGTAGTGACATCACACTCTCCACCTTGCCCAATCAGAAAACGCTTTGTATTTATTCAGAAAATGCATGGGACCCGGAAGCAAGTGGAAATTACTGGAGTCGTGGTGCTACTTCAGTGATTTCAAGCTTCCAGGGGCATCAATAAGGTACAGTATACACATAGTTACACTGGTCCAACCTCGACCAATGTAGCTAAGTGTAATATAGCCATGCCTGGAATTTTTCTTGAAAGTGTCACTAAATCCACATCATAAAAAACTATCAATAAATGCTGTATTACATGCTGTTCATACTCATTCAGTCACTATGAGATTTGTTTTCTGTATTCTGAAAAAACCTGGTTGATCCTGCTGTTCTATGTCCTCCCCATCTATCCAAGTACCCAATGCAGCTAGGGATTTTGCAGAACAGTGTTGGCAGCTCTGCACATTCTCAGTTTTCAGTGAGTTTCTGTGCTGAGCATTTCCTCTCTATCACATATGAGCAGCCAATGTGCCTATAGAGTCACACATGTAGGCGTATACACTCTGGTAAATGACAGCCCACTTCCTCCCTCCTCCTCCATACCCACTAACCAGCTAAACACAATGGGGACAGGATATGACATGTAGATTAAAGCAGGCTTCACCTCCCTCTTATTCTAAGACATAGGCTGGAGAGGCTTGACACAGTCAGTGACTGGCAGAAACCCACCCACACCATCTGTGACCAGCAGCAAAGGACTAGAAGCTTCTCCTGCTTATGTTTCCCTGCAGACAGGCTGGGAAAGAACTTAGTCATGAGGCGATTCAGTTCGCATAGGTAGCGCTATACAATTCATTCATTCATTCACGGCTGTATATCAATTAGGAAAAAGGTACTTAGATCTTTTTAAAATTAAATAGTGCTATCATCCATATACAGAAATAGATACAATAATGTAACTGAAATCCGCTATAGCACGGGCTCTCTGCGCCAGGAGGGCATCCATAGACGTCCTTCTGTGATCGTGCTGCTCACGCGCCCCCCTTTGGCATGTGGGCGGAGCGTTTTGTAATCATCGACTTTTCTGTTCACAGATCGGGGTAAAGGGCCAATCACAGCGGCCCTTTACCACGTGATCAGCTGTCAGTCAATGACATCTGATCACGGAAGTAAACAGAAGCCAGTTATTGGCTTTTTTTCTCCTCACGCTCATAGTACATGGTAAAAATAAGAAAGCCGGTGACAGGCTTCTGTTACAGGGATATCGGTCCCAACATTGCTCACCAGTGCTCCTAATCAGAGCCCACCCATACTCCTAATCAGTGCCCACCAGTGACACCTATCAGTGCCCATCAGTACTGCTAATCAGCGCCCACCAGTGCCACCTCCCAGTGTCCATCAGTGCTGCCTATCAGTGCCCATCAGTGCCGCCTATCAGTGACGCCTATCAGTGCCACCTCTCAGTGCCCTTCAGTGCTGCCTATCAGAGCCCATCAGTGCCACCTATCAGTGCCCATCAGTGCCACCTATCAGTGCAGCCTCATCAGTGCCCACCAGTGCCGCCTCATCAGTGCCCATCAGTGCCACCTCATCAGTGCCAATCAGTGCAACCTATCAGTGCCCATCAGTGCAGTCTCATCAGCGTACATCAGTGAAGGAGGAAAATCACCTGTTTGCAAAATTCTATTACAAACTATGAAAAATGTTTATTTGTTTTTCAAAATTTTACGTCCTTTTTTGTTTCTTTAGCAAAACATAAAAAACCCAGTGGTGATTAAATACTACCAAAAGAAAGCTCTGTTTGTGTGAAAAAAAGATAAAAATTTTATTTGGGTGCAGTGTTGCATGACTGCGCAATTTTCATTGAAAGTGTGACAGCGCTGAAAGATGAAAATTGGCCTGGGCAGGAAGGGGGTATAGGTGCCCAGTAAGCAAGTGGCTAAATAGTGTGTGTTTAGTATCACTTTAATGTACAGCAATGGAATTTAAACCATTTCAGAGTGGAGAAGTGGGTTCTTTACCATATTCTATTTTTCTTTATTTAATGAGATTGAGCTATTTATCCCATCCTCTATATCAGGGGTCCAAACTTTTCAAACAAAGGGCCAATTTACTTTAGGGGGGCCGGATTGTGGCCAGTGGGGGTAGAAAATGTCCCACGCCCAGCATCAGGGAGAATAAATATGGCCTCAGGGTCGGTGGTCAGTAGGAGAAGGAGTAGTGCCCCATTAGTAGGAGGAATAATATCCCATCATTGGTATCAGTGGAAGAAATAGTGCCCCATTGTTGGTGTCAGTGGGAGGACAAATGCTTCATATCATTGGGAAGAATAATGCCCCAAGGGTCAGATAAAGGCTAGCAAAGGGCCACATTAGGAAATATAGAGATGACAGCCTGGATGGTCCATCAGTTGATCTTGCCACAGGATAATTATGGTGTACTAACAAGAAACATTCTGATAGCTGGAGAGAACAGAGAGAGAACGACATGAGCTTAATAGTCTGCAGCTTCTCCTTCACTGCCCTGTTTGGTTTTGGGTTTAATACTGCTTTAACTGTAGTTAAAGGATAACTTCACCTTTCGTAACATGTTACACCCATATTCGGGGTGTAACATCTTATGAACGGATCGGCCCCCACTCCCTCCGATTCCCTGCTCTGACAGCTAGTGGGGATCTTCTCCCCCTGCTAGCTGTCACAATTTAAAAAAAATACAGCCGAGCGGTGTGCCACTCATTTACATTCACAGTCCTCTGTGAATGGAAAACTACAAGTCCCAACAGCCTCTGTGGCTGTTAGTTAGTTAGTTAGTTAGTTTTCAAAGAACTATCACGGTGTCATGGAGCACTGGGGTAGTTCAATCCTTTCAGATTGTATCTGCTTGCGATGAATGGGCACACAGATACACTGACAGGTTTGTAGGAGATCTGCTGATGCACATTTTTTTTACTTGCAAAAAAATCTGCATTTATTATTTTTTGTTAAAAGGTGTACTTATCCTTTAAAAAAAATCATGTCTCAGATTGGTTTTGCTGTCTTGCTGTCTGTATAAATCGGGTAAAAACAGTTCCCATATACTGTATCTACTGTATTTCATCTGTGTATTTAGCTGCTTGTCTAGAGTTTGGTTTTAAAGAAAACTAGTACTGATTGATTGATTAAATTAATCCTTTGAACCAACTTTTTTTTACATTGATGCGCTAAGTTTTGCCATACACTTTCAATATGTTTTTCATATTAATCACTGGCCTACTGCACACTTAAAACCCTTTCCTGCCCAGACCAATTTTCAGCTTTCAGCGCTTTCACACTTTGAATAACAATTGTGCGTTCATGCAAAGCTGTACCCAAATTACATTTTTTTTTTTCTCACAAATAGAGCTTTATTTTAGTGGTATTTAATCACTGCTGGGTTTTAAACTTTTTGCTAAAAAAATTAAAAAAAACAAAAAATGTTGAAAAAAAAACAAAAACGTTTTCATGGTTTGTTATAAGATTTTTGAAAACGGGTAATTTTTATCCTTCATTGATGTAAGCTGATGAGGCAGCACTGATGGGCACTAATGGGCACTGATAAGGTGGCACTGATAGGCACTGATGGTTGTCACTGATGGGTGCCACTAAAGGGCACTGATAGGTGGCACTGATGGGCACTGGTAGGCACTGAGCACTGATCAGTGGTGCTGGTGATGAGGCACTGGTGGGCATTGATAGGTGGCACTGGTGGGCAAAGGTAGGTGGCACTGTGGGCACTGGTGGGTACTGATAGGTGGCACTGGTGGGCACTGGCAGGTGGCACTGGTGGGCACAGATAAGGCAGTGGCAGCTCTCTGTGTGAGGGACCGATGTTCCACTGACAGAAGCTGGTGATTGGTTTTATTTTTCCCTCACGCTATCAGTGGGAGGGAAGAAAAAACGATTACCAATCTTCTGTTAACATCACGTGATCAGCTGTCATTGATTGACAGCTGATCACGTGGTAAGGGGTCAAGATCATAGACTCAGCGATCACAAAGCGCGCCGCAGGGACACGCAGACAGAGCATGCTTGGGAGGATGTCTGTTGACGGCCTCCCAGCAATTCAGGCCCACGCTGTAGTCGTCATTTGGCTATAGCGTGGGCAGGAAGCGGTTAAATAGGCCATGTTGGCAGACCATTTATTTCAACAACAATCTTCCCACTATAATATATATGTGGAGGGAGGGGCTGCACTAGGGATTTGGCACCTTCTGGAGTGGTCATCGTATCAACAGATGTTGTGTTCTACAATGAGCATCTTCTTTGTCAGTATTTGTGGGATAACAAGTTCTCGATTCTATCAATTTTCTGTTGCTCAAATATATTGTAAAACACATTTAGTCGTTTTTTTTTTCTTAGGAACATGTTAGGCTGCTTTCCCTTCTCAGCCAGTCTGTAATACTTGGACATTTTGTTGTTGACATTAAAATAACAAAGGTCTAAGCACTGGAGAAATAAAAGAAATACAAAAATAGAGCAACGGTAGTTCATGTTCACTTGGCTAACACTGGAACTGCAACAAAATAGGAGATGACAAGCTATTTGCGGCCAAAACCCAATAGAAATTTTAATTGATATAGATTGTCTTGAACAAAGAACTCCTTCACGGAACCTCGTGTTAATTAAAATCCCAGGATCAGCCTTAGGGAAGGAGGAAAACAGAGACTGTGTACATAATGCATAATGTTGTGCTCTTACCGTTGGCATTTCTCACAGTATAACCATTAGTGGCTGAATCATCTTTAAAATATAATATTCGGCAACTAGTTCAGAATCCTAATGGACTTTTTTCCCTATAAATTACTTTACCGCGGTTCAGCGAATCATTCCAAGTACAGCTTCACCAAATGACATTCTTAATACATTTTTGTTTTTCCATTTTATTAGAAATCTTTTCTGTTGTAAGTTAAGCATTTTCAGGTTGGTTTTCTAACCAGATAGAATTTCTTGGTTTCCTTGTATTCTCTCTGCATTATTGCGCAATACTTTCGTATGTATAAAATTCATGTTTTCTTCGCGTCTCAAAAAGACATTTTGAAACAAAAAAATGGGACTTCCTTTATATATTAGCAGTACTAAATGGAGGCTAGAAAGCAGCAATGACCTATAAAGCATAAAGAATGGAATTCATGTAAGTAAACAACGTTTGTTAGGTTCAGCAGGGCTTTAATTAAGCAGCAGCAGCAACACTGCTGATTTGGGTCTATTGTGCTATTTTATTAACAAAAACGTATGAATGAAGTAATAAACAATGGGCAAGAACTAGATCCACCGTTTGATTATGCATCAACTTGGCAAGTTAGTTTTAATTATAATTTAAACATAAAGTTATGCACTTGGGTCTTAAAACATGTGAGTTGCAGCGCTAAAAGGTGAGCGTATCCCAGATGGATATCTGGGGATAAAATACAAAATATAAAGTGCAAAATATACAAAGTACTGTATAAAGTGCTAAGTACATATAAATTCAAGGAATGATCCTGGAAATAACATAGTAATACTATTCAAAGTGATATCGTAAAGTGCTGTGTGCAGCATGCATACTTCAAGAAATTATCCTGAAAATTAAGAAAAATATTCAAAAGAATACAACTACACAGATGAAGTAGGCTAACCTAAGGTGAAAAATGTCACATCTGAAATTCCACATAGAATGTGAATTGCATTTTATACAGTACTTTGTATATTTTGCACTTTATATTTTGTATTTTATCCCCGGATATCCATCTGGGGTACGCTCACCTTTTAGCGCTGCATCTCCCTTGTCCTTTATATTTCATGCAATTAGTCTTATTTCTGATGCTGGCAGCTGTTGTATATTAGTAGCGCAATTTTTTCCTTCACTTATTTTTCTTAACCACTTTCAGACCGGACCATTTTGCTGGCTTAAGACCAGAGCACTTATTGCGAATCGGCACTGCGTCGCTTTAACTGACAATTGCATGGACGTGCAAGGTGGCTCCCAAACAAAATTGACGTCCTTTTTTTCCCACAAATAGAGCTTTTTTTGGTGGTATTTGATCACCCCTGCGGTTTTTATTTTTTGCGCTATAAACAAAAAAAGAGCGACGATTTTGAAAAAAACACATTATTTTTTACTTTTTGCTATAATAAATATCCCCCAAAAATATATAAAAAAAAAATGTTTTTTCCTCAGTTTAGGCCGATTCATATTCTTCTACATATTTTTGGTAAAAAAAAATCGCAATAAGCCATTATTGACTGGTTTGCGCAAAAGTTATAGCATTTAAAAAAAGGGGATAGTTTTATAGCATTTTTATTAATAATTTTTTTTAACCTTTTTTTTTTTAACATTTTTGGGACCATTGTTATTGCAATCAGTGCTATACAAATGCACTGATTCCTGTGTAAATGACACTGGTAGTGAAGGGGTTAACCAGGGTGGCAGTGTAGGGGTTAAGTGTGTCCTAGGGGCATGTTGCTATCTGTGGGGTACGTGGCTGTGTGTGACAGTCACTGATCTCTGCTCCAATCACAGGGAGCAGAGATCAGTGTCACTTGTTGCCACGCGACCGGACTGACAGAGGTCTCAACCGGCGCGCGCCCTGTCGCCAGCGTGCACGCGATGGCACGGCGGCATATTCAAAGGGACGTACCTGTACGCCCTTATGCCTGTCCGTGCCATTCTGCCGATGTATATGTGTGTGCGCCAGTTGGGAAGCGGTTAAAAAACATGTGTGCATCACACAGTCTAAAGGATGTAGACCTGGATGAGTAAATGATAAAGAAGGATCTTAGTGTTCTGGTAGATCATTAACTTAAAGTGTATCTTAACCCACATCATAAAAAAAACTATCAATAAATGCTGTATTACATGTTGTTCATACTCACACAGTCACTATGAGATTTGTTTTTTGTATCCTGCAAAAAACCTGGTTGATCCTGCTGTTCTCTATCTCCCCCTTCTGTCCAAGCCAATTCAGCTATGGATTTTGCAGAGCAGTGTTGTCAGCTCTGCATATGCTCAGTTTTTAATATTGTCACTATTTCGCTATTTCTATGCAAAGCTTTTCCTCGCTATCACATCAGAGCAGTCCATGTGACTATAGAGTTACACATGTGGTAAATAACAGCCCACTCCCTCTCTCCTCCTCCATGCCCACTAACCAGCTGAACACAATGGGGGGGGGGGGTGTTACATGTAGGTTGATGGAGGCTTCACCTCCCTGTTATTCTAAGACACAGGCTGGAGGGATGTGACACACCTTGTGACTGGCAAAAATCCACCAACATCATGTTATTGCCAAAAAATAATAAAGATTTGATTTCAAATATATATTTGTCTGACAATTTAAAACAGTTGATTGATATTATTTCTTTATTTTGTATAACAAAGGCTGTTTTTTTTTATTTTGAACATGTGACCAGTAGCAGAAGACTTGAAGCTCCTTCTGCTTATATCAATTAGGAAAAAGGTACTTAAATGTTTTTGTTTTTTTAATTAACCTCTCTGGCATGTTTGGCTCGGGGTGAATATTCATTACCAAAAGCGCTAACCCCAAGTTACTTACCTTGTTCTCAGGATCCTGTGAATTCCCCCCGCTGTGTCTGAGGGCTATGTACTCCACCCAATGTATTACTGGGCCAGGCTCCATTCCCTGCGAGCTCGGCGCATGCGGGAGGAGCCCAGCGGCAAATTCAAAATAGTGAAAAAAACATAACACATACAATACACTGTAATCTGTAAAATTACATTACTTTATCAAATCATTTCACCTCCCTTTTGTCCCCAGTGCTTTGTCCAGTGCCCTGCATGCACTTTTATATTATATATACTGTTCTTTCTGCCTGGAAACTTGAGATTGTCCATAGCAACCAAAAAGTGTCCCTTTATGTCAAAAGTGGGTTTAGACCAGCTAGAAAACAGCGATGGTAAATTAGAACACTTGCAGAATTGAGTGATTCGTGGGGAAATTCGTCATCAAACACTGAAAGTGACGACAGCGACATTTTCTAACTGAGCAAATTTCAGTGTTTTTGATTTGATTACATTATTGAATACAATTTATTATTATTATATTATTATTTTTTATAATTATTTATAGTTATTTATTATATTTCAAACTTTATCATGCCCGGGATGTCTACTAGACTCTTGCTTGGAATTACAGGTCTACAATATAAAATGCCAAATTTCCATGCAAAACAATATAGCGCTTTGAGCTTAAAAAATCTGCAATGATCATACTGCCAGGGAGGTTAAAATAGTTACAGTGCCATCATCCATATACAGAAATAGAAGAAACAATGTAAAGTAAATAGTGTGTGCTTAGCATCATGTTAAAGTCAGTGGCGGCTGGTGCTCAATTTTTTGGGGGGAGGGGACCATATCAAACCTGGCGACCTCTCCCCTCACTCGCACTCCCCCCCATCATTTGATCGATCGATCGAACAGATGGAAAGGCAGCAATCCATGGCCTTACCTTATACTTAGCTATCAATCTGGATGGCCTCCTCTCGCTGCGGTAGAGGTGCGGGGAGGAGGATGATGACGAGGTGGTGGTGTTGGTGCCCTGCTGGATCCAGGGTAGGGCTCCTGGAAGAGGTTGTTGCTGGCCCCCCACCTGCTGCCCCTCTCTGCACATGGCCTGCAGCTTGCGGAGGGAAGAGCCGGGGCCGTTGCTTCTCCTCCTGGCCAGCGGGTCTCAGGACCTGCTTCCTGTTTGGCCGAGAGGAGAAGCAACGGCCCCGGCTCTTCCCCCTGCAAGCTGCAGGCCATTTGCAGTGAGGAGCAGAAGATGGAGGGGCAGCAACAGCCTCTTCCAGGATCCTAAGACTCCCTGGCCAATCGGGCCTCAGGACCCATTTCCTGATTTGCCGGGAGGAGAAGCAGGAAGACATTAGCGAATATTTGCTAATGTCACACAAGTGGGTGGGCTCAAGGGGCAGTGCTCTGCCACCCGAGCCTGCCCTTTTTTAAAGAAAATTAGAGCCTCAGGCTCTAATTATGTGCTTAAAACAAACCCACATTGAAATTCATGCATCCGGTGCCCTGCATGTAGATTAGGGGCCAGGCGCAGGGATTAGGGGGGCGGTGCCCCTGCGCCCTGCATAAGCAGCCAACACTGGTTAAAGTGTACCTAAACCCAAAAATGTAAATGTAACATACTGCAGCTTACCAATCCTTAGATATTATGGCTGCATTAGTTTTCTGTTTTTAGTATTTTTTTTATTTGTCATTATTGATTTTGCCTTTATTACCATTTTAATAACAGTGTGCAATGCTAAGATGCATTTTTTAAAATAGCAATATACTTTATCTTATTAAAGAGGTATATATACTCAAGAAAGAGGCATAATCTTGCCCTTACCCCTTCTCATCTCGAATATGCAGTTCGTTTTGGGCACCAGTTCCCAAAAAATGTTTCCTGAACTAGAGAGAAGGAGGAAAGGAGCAGTTTAGATGAACCAGATGTATTCTCCCTCGAGAAGGGGCAATTATTTTCAGAAACTATCACCTTTTATAAATACATCTATAAAGTGAACTTGGTGCAAAGATGTTCAATTTAAAGTCATTCTAAAGGCAGATGGCTTTTTACCTTAAAGAGGAGCTCCAGTCAAATTTCTAAAAATTAAAAGTCAGCAGGTACAAAAACTGTAGCTGTTGACTTTTAATAAACAGATAATCACCTGTCCCAGGATCCAGCGCTGACAGTGCTCACCCTAGCCCTTTGTTCCACTGGTCTTTGGTCCCCAACAGCGGCACCTTAACTGTGGGCACCCAAAGGAAGTCCCCTAGGCTGCACTTGCACTTCAAGGGTTAACTGCTCATTTATGCCTAGGAGACGGAAAAGCAGTTTTACTTGCCTGATCCTCCAGTCTTCCAGCAGAAGGCATCCCCCCATACTCCAGCACTGGACTGTTCCTTGGTGTCCTTGTGTCCACTGCAAGACTATGGTCAGAGGAGAACAGGCTGCAGGTCATTCTAGCAGCACAGAGGAGCTGTTGATTGGGTAAGTTACAGTGCTTTACCAAGTCTCCTAGGCAAAAACAAGCAGTTAACCCCTACAGTGGGCACACTTCAAGGGTGGATTTTTAGGTTTCCTGGAGTTCAGCTTTAAAATACCCAAAAGAAGAACAGCTCCAGTTTCCCAAACAACCAATCATATCCTCGTTTTTAGCCGCCCATACTGCATTAGAGAGTTAAAATGGTACTGGCTGCTGTGAGTAACAACAACTCCCTTCAGATAGTTTATACACAAGGACCATTGTGCATATACACTTGCTTTTATTCATAAATCATAATCATAAATTTCTGCAGAGCCACAAGGTAACTGATGGTAATGTTCCAGATATAAAAAAAAAATTACATTGCAAGCACAGTAATAAATTTTTACCCAGAATTGAGTGAGACGGTTCATGGCTCAGATCAAGTGGAAATAAATTTAATGTAGGTTTTTTTCTTCTGTATTTGGATTTGATTTGTTTTCACTGGCACGGTATTGTAATAAAAGATTTACAGTTTAACACAAGGAAGTTTGCTAGTTGTCTTTGGACACAGTGAAGCTTTTCATTTATTACTGTTATTTCAGGAGCATTACAGCATTAGTCCCATGAGATCAGTTATATGTGGAAAAAAAAGCAGAATCCCACTCTAAGTACATCCTAATCATCTTTTAATTTACATGTACCAACAGCAGGAGCAACGTACTGTTTCCTTCTCTTGAAAAGAAAATATATTGGCGCAAATGCTTGTCATCTCAAAACCAAGATAAAGAGTTGTTAACTGTGATAAATAAACTTTTAGATGGTGTGAGGCACGGGAAGGCAAGATCATCCAGTTTGTTTGTGGCCATAGCACAGAATCTGAACACAGCACACTATCCATCCTCATTCGCCTGTCTGAACGAGCTCCTGAAAGGTATAAGCGCTGCCTATTTGTTTTGAGGAATCCATTAGTAGGCACTTTGTTATTCAGGAACTGACATGACTTTAGTTAATGGCACGAATGAGCAGCTGTTTTGTTTGTTTTATGCTATGGATTTACTGTACAAAACCCTCTGGCATTGAAACTGTGTTTGTTTGCTGCCTTGCTGAATAAAAGTGCAATTATAATCTGCTTGGACTTTTACTGGGTGTTCCTGTCAAGTTCATGGTTTGCTACAAAATAATGCCAGTGTAAGGCTCCCTGAATTAAGTGTAAATGTATAAGATTTGGCTGCCCGTTTAAATTAGTGAATTAATCACATATTTTCACAAAAAAACAAAAAAATGAATAAAAGATGGTGCTCACAAATTTTATATATATATATATTTATATGGCATAGAAGTAACATTCCACCATCGTGGATGACCATAAATCCATAAGAATAACATAGTAAAATAATCCAGTAGTGTACAAAGAAATAATAATAAAAAGTACAAAAAAGTCCAGTGTGACAATTCCCAACACCAAATAAGTACTTCTGTATGGAGATATCCTTTTAGTCTTCACTGCTAGTGCTCAAGTGGTAGGTTTAAACTCACCAGAGGTGTTTGACTCCTTTTTTCAGGAAGGTCAAAAATCGGTTATAATATCGAATAGGGATTGAATGAGGTGGAGAGGTTGCAGCTGGTGAGTTCACACCTACCACAGCACTAGTGGTTAATATTAAAAGGATATCCCCATACTGAAGCATTTATTTGGTGTTGGGAATTGTCACACTGAACTTTTTTGTACTTATTTGCATATTATTTCTTTGTACACTACATGATTATTTTACTATGGTTATTTTCATGGATTTATGGTCATCCACGATGGTGGAATGTTACTTCCTTGTCATATATGTTGCAAAGTCCCAGGCCTCCAGAAGCCCAATGGTGACCTCCAGGGTTAGGGACAGCTGACATCCTTCTGTGTAGAGTGGATTACAATGCATGGTGGGTGTAATGCAAGGTAGATTGATGGGCGCCAGACACTTCTTGAATGCAAAGAGATTTATTGTCTCTTAAACAGAACTGTGGGAGAGAGGGTTGGGGCCAGGGCACCCTTAAGTAGATGCAATGTTAATTGGCAGGCTCCGAGACTTCTATAGGTAGACAGCCATGCAGGGAAAGGCATCCAGCCAGACATCACATCTGCATGAGTAGGAACGCTGTTTCCTATGGCAACAGTCTTGTTGTCAGAAACCAGACTGAGACAGAAGTACAGTTAAATCACACTTGTTTAATAATATAAAAAAAAAAAAGAGTAAACATAGTCAAAACATAGCCAGAGTTCAGAAACCATAATGGATAGTCAGACAAGCCAAACATCAGGGAGCCAGAGATGAGAGTAGTAAAACAGCAAGCAGGATCTGGAGCCAGAAGGGATGTCAGCCAAAAAAGTCTGTAACAGGAATGCAGGAGATAGTCTCTGTGATGTTGACCAAGGCGAAGAAAGAGATCCTCTGTGCTGGACGGCTTAAGTAGGCAGGACTGACGAGCAGGATATCATCAACAGGTGAGTAACTGTGGAGAGATAGGAGCTGGCAATTAGCCGACAGCTGAGCGGCTAGCTCAGAGAAGGAAGGGCTGAGCCCAGCTCTGACAGTATCCCCTCCTCAACCAACCCTCCCCCTCAGAGGACCACCAGACTTCAGGGGAAACCGTCTATGGAAATCACGGAGGAGGATAGGGGCATGTTCGTCCGAGGCCTTACCTTATCCTATCAATCTGGATGGCCTCATCTCGCTGTTGCTGCGGTAGAGGTGCAGGAAGGAGGATGATGACGAGGTGGTGGTGTTGGTGCCCTGCTGGATCCGGGGTAGGGCTCTTGGAAGAGGTTGTTGCTGGCCCCCCACCTGCTGCCCCTCTCTGCACATGGCCCGCAGCTTGCGGAGGGAAGAGCCGGGGCCGTTGCTTCTCCTCCTGGCCAGCGGGTCTCAGGACCTGCTTCCTGTTTGGCCAAGAGGATAAGCAACAGCCCGGCTCTTCCCCCTGCAAGCTGCGGGCCATGTGCAGTGAGGAGCAGCAGGTGGAAGGGCAGCAATAGCCTCTTCCAGGATCCTAAGATTCCCTGGCCAATCGGGCCTCAGGACCCATTTCCTTATTGTCCGGGAGGAGAAGCAGGAAGACATTAACGAATATTTGCTAATGCCACACAAGTGGGTGGGCTCGAGGGGCAGTGCTCTGCCCCCCGAGCCCACCTTTGTTTTAAGAAAATTAGAGCCTCAGGCTCTAATCATGTGCTTAAAACAAACCCACATTGAAATTCATGCGTCTGGTGCCCTGCATGTAGATTAGTGGCCAGGCACAGGGATTAGGGGGGCGGTGCCCCTGCGCCATGCATTAGCAGCCAACACTGTTTAAAGTGTACCTAAACCCAAAAATGTAAATGTAACATACTGCAGCTTACCAATCCTTAGATATTATAGCTGCATTAGTTTTTTGTTTTTAGTATTTTTATTTTTTATTTGTCATTATTGATTTTGCCTTTATTGCCATTTTAATAACAGTGTGCAATGCTAAGATGCATTTTTTTAAATAGCAATATACTTTATCTTATTAAAGAGTTATATATACTCAAGAAAGAGGCATAATCTTGCCCTTACCCGTTCTCATCTCGAATATGCAGGTAGTTTTCAGCACTAGTTCCCAAAAAATGTTTCCTGAACTAGAGAGAAGGATGAAAGGAGCAGTTTAGATGAACCAAATGTATTCTCCCTCGAGAAGGGGCAATTATTTTCTGAAATTATCACCTTTATAAATACATCTTTAAAGTGAACTTGGTGCAAAGTTGTTCAATTTAAAGTCATTCTAAAGGCAGATGGCTTTTTACCTTAAAGAGGAGCTTTAAGGTGAGTAACTGTGGAGAGATAGGAGCTGGCAATTAGCCGACAGCTGAGCGGCCAGCTCAGAGAAGGAAGGGCTGAACCAAGCCCTGACAGTATTCCCTCCTCAACAACCCCTCCCCCTCGGAGGACCACCAGACTTCAGGGGAAACCATCTATGGAAATCACGGAGGAGGATAGGGGCATGTACGTCCGAGGATGAGACCCAAGAGCGTTCCTCCGGACCATACCCCTTCCAATGCACCAGGTACTGTATGCGCCCACGGAACCTACGGGAGTCAACAATGGACTGTACTTCATACTCCTCATGTTTCCTAACCTGTACATGGTGAGGACGTGGCACCGAGGTGGTAAAGCGGTTGCAGACCAAAGGTTTTAATAATGAGACATGAAATACATTTGAGATACGCATATTAGAAGAAAGGTCTAATGCGTAAGCCACTGGGTTAATCCTGCGAAGAATACGGAAAGGCCCAATAAACCGAGGTGCGAACTTCAGAGAGGGAACACAGTGTCAGAGGTTGCGAGATGACAGCCAAACCTTGTCCCCAACCTGGTAGGAAGGCGCAGGCAGGCGTCTGCGGTCAGCATGGAGTCTGTACCTATCATTAGCATGTCGCAAAGCATCCTGGACTTGTGCTCAAGTGGAACGAAGACCACAGAGATGCTCCTCTAACGCAGGAATACTCTGCGGAAAAAATGAGTCAGGCAACATTGAAGGTTGGAAACCATAGTTCGCCATAAACGGAGACAATCGGGAAGCAGAATTCAAGGCAAACTCTGTCCATGGTAATAGGTCTGACCAGTTGTTAGAAATATAGCAACGTAGCAATTGCACCAAGGACTGATTGGCTTGTTCTGCGGCCCCATTAGACCGTGGGTGATACGCAGAGGAAGAAGCAAGCTGAATTCCCAACTGTGCACAAAAGGCTCGCCAGAACTGGGACACAAACTGACTACCACTGTCCGAGACAATCACCTTGGGTAGCCCATGTAAGCGAAAGATCTCCTGAGCAAATAGGTAAGCCAGTTCTTTAGAAGTGGGCAACTTCTTAAGTGGAATACAATGAGACATTTTTGAGAACCGGTCAACCATCATAAGGATAACTGTGTTGCCCTGGGAACTGGGTAACTCCACAATGAAATCCATAGACAGGTGGGTCCAGGGCCTCTCTCCATTGGGTATGGGTTGTAGGAGGCCCACTGGAAGACGTTGTGGAGTCTTACTCTGAGCACACATAGAACAAGCAGCTAAGAAGGCAGTTACATCAGCACATAGACTAGGCCACCAGAATTGTTGGGAAATGGCCCAAAAGAGTTGATTCTTCCCAGAGTGGCCAACAGCCTTGGGAGAATTGTAAGTCTGGAGAATGGCAGTACAGAGACTCTGGGACAAAGCAGCGGTCACAATGTTTCTCAGGAGGAGTATGGACCTGAGCAGCAAGAATTTTGTCACCCAAAGGAGAAGTGAGACTGGTGCAAACCGTTGCCAGAATACGATCAGGAGGAATCACAGAAACCGGAACCGACTCCATCTTGGAAGTGGAGGAAAATTGTTGTTACAGAGCGTCAGCCCTTACATTCTTAGTACTGGGTAAGAATGACACAATGTAATTGAAACTTGACAAAGAAAGAGCCGATCGCGCCCTTCTGGGAGAGAGGCGTTTAGCCTCAGACAAGAATGTGAGATTCTTATGGTCAGTAAGAATGAGAACTGGAACAGTGGTACCTTTGAGGAGATGTCTCCATTCTTTCAGGGCTAAAATGATCGCTAACAGCTCTGTCACCAATCTGGTAATTGCACTCCGCAGGTGACAATTTCTTGGAAAAGTAGCCACAAGGATGCACTCTCAGAGGTAGGACGGTTTACTCACAATCCCATGTTTTTCTCACACAGTAAGAATAAGAGAATAAGAACCTGTTGCTGTTGCTGTTGAAAAAGGTACTGTTATAATCAAGCTAAATCATATATTATTATGCTATGTGTTATAAGGTAATAATTTATTATTTATCTATTTACTGTGAAATTACTGGTTTGAAGTTATAACTTCAAACTTCAGTAATTTGTCCGTTAAGCCACCTGCTTGAGTACAGTTTTTTAAAATATAGTAAATTACCTTAAAAAGAATAGATAATAATTATTTGTATATTGTTTGTATATTACTTACTTAGCGGCTTTCACACTGGGGCGTCGGCGGTAACATTTTTAGCGGCGCTTTACCGTAGTTTTTGCAGAGGTTTTCGGCCGATAGCAGGGCGCTTTTAACCCCTAGCAGCCGAAAAAGGGTTAAAATGACCCGCAAAGCGCAGCCAATGGGTGTATACACCGCTCCTTCACCGCTGCAAAGATGCTGCTTGCAGGAGTTTTTTTAGGCTGCTTTCACACTGAGGTGCTTTACAGTTGCTACAGCGCTAAAAATAGGCTTGTAAAGAGCCTCTCCTGTCTCTCCAGTGTGAAAGCTCGAGAGCCTGAGGGACCCCCAAGCCATTTTTTTTTTAAATTGGGTGCGGGGTTCCCTTTAATATCCATACCAGACCTGAAAGGCCTGGTATGAATTTTGGGGGTGACATCCATGCCATTTTTTTTTTTGGTATGTTTGGTATTTCTATCTATATTGCCGGGATCCGACAATACATTACAACCGCAAGCATTTTTAAATGAATTTCATTTTGCTGTGGTACAGTTATAAACATGGGAAACATGTGCTACTTTACAGGCATACTAAGGGCACCCCCCCAGGCACAATATTTAAAGGAATATTCATTTTTATTGTTTCACTTTAAGCATTATTAAAATCACTGCTCCTGAAAAAACTGCAGTTTTTAAAACTTTTTTTTGCATTGATACATGTCCCCTGGGGCAGTTCCTGGGTCCCCAAACACTTTTTTGGCAATAACTTGCATATAAGCCTTTAAAATTAGCACTTTTGATTTTTCACCTTCGTGTCCCATAGACTTTAACGGTGTTCAAACAAATTTTTTGCCTGTTCGCATGTTCTGCTGCAAACCGAACTGGGGGGGGTGTGGGGGTGTGGGGGTGTTCGGCTCATCCCTACTGTACAGGCTTACCTATAGGTAAAAGTTTGCAGAGGAAGTATACTTTCTCTTTGATATTCTTTTTGATAATGGTTTTTGTAAAATTCCTTGACCTTTAAATACAGAATTTAAATCTGCTTGGCCTGTATCAAGGTGTCTCTGTCTTGTGCATGGGTTTCTGTTGCCAGCACCAGTTTAGCCTGTCCCCCTTACAATAGATAGGCAGGCAGCCAGATAGACAAGATAGATATAGAGAGATATTGAAATATATACACCTTCCATACTGTAAAAATCTTGCTGCTTTCTAATTTTCTCAGATTTTATCTGTTTGATATTTACATATTATTGTAATTTCTAACAATGTATAAATATAAAAAAAAACATAGGCACACAATGACACTAGCATTGTTTTTTAATGTAATTTCTTGGTGTGCAAGATTCTAAAATATGTAACTATGCCAATCTGCAATGCCTTCAGCTGAATGCTTCCTTTAGCTGTTGTCCAGGGTGTCACATCGCTGCGGATGAATTTTGGCCCACACATCCTTGCAGAACTGCTATAGCTTAGCAACATTTGCCAGCATGAACGGTTCTTTTCAGCTCCCAGTACAACATCTTAGTCATATTCAGTTCAGGATTCTGAGTAGGCATTACATAACTTAATTTTTTTATCTCAACCATTCCACCTTTGATTATTGATGAGTGGACAATTGTACCAAATTTGACTTTGCAGCTACATTTTTTGCTTTTTTTCATCTCCTAAAATATCAGTTTTGGATTCTGACAAGGCATTAGGTAACCATTTTTTTAATTTTTCACCATTTTGACATTAATTAGGGATGTGCAGGCAATTCCACCTAATTTCACAGAGAAATGATCTTTAGTTTTGACGTTCAATAGATTTTTATTGAAAATTACAAAACATACAGTAGCATAAAAGGACTTTTTTTTCTAATTACCAAGAAGATGTTAGACAGCTGGAACATAGCTGCCGAGAATGTAATAACATCCAACAGTATAAATAGCATATTAATAAACAAAACTTGTAGCCTCCAAGTTAGAGTAGGCATCAATGAGCTAGGTAACTTTATCACTGGCCATGAAATAAAACACAAATCAAAACACCAAGTCTGAATTAACAGCATGAAAGTAAGAAAGAAAGAAAAAGAAAGAAAGAGAGAGAGAGAGAGAGAGAGAGAGAGAGAGAGAGAGTAAGAGTAGGAAGGTGGGAAAGAGAGGTGGGGTGAAGGAGAGGAGAGTTAGCGTCAGGAAAGCCCAAGACCAGCATCCCAAAACTGGATATAATGAAGTATAGCTCTCTATGGACAGTGATGGATGGGCATATTGAATCCATGGGGTCCAAATCCAGGAGAATTAATTTTGCGTGTCCAACAGGATGCTGGTCAGTTTTGCATTAACAAAGAACCCGTCGATCCACTGATGAACTTCCTCAAAAGAAGCAAATAGTTTCTTCCAGGCCTTGGTGACAGTCTGTTTTCCTGCTAACAAAATGTAAGTCACCAATTTGAATTGGGTTTTAGTGAAATTGGGGAGTTTAAGGTGTAATAAGACATGCCAATGGTCTTTGGGGAAAGGGCGATCAAACAAAGAATGTATGAGCTTCAAGTCCTTGGTCCAAAACCGTGTGAACAAGGGACATTGCGTGAAGCCGCAAAAGCACAGACCAGTATGAGAAGGCCAAAGATGGGCAACACATGATGGTACCAGGTACCACCTGGTAACTGTCTTGAAAGCACACTCGATAGTATTCACGTTAATAGGGCAGGATGCTATTGTGGTCCAGATTTGCAACCAGTCTGCTCTATCCCTGGTGCACCTGAGTTCTGTCTTCCGTCTGGAAATGTAAGCATGATTGATATGATGGTTGGAATTATTCAATTCAGAGTAGAGAATAGAGTTCAGTTTAGAAGAGAGAAACGTATGGTGGCATACAGTATCTCACAAAAATGCGTAAACTCCTCACATTTTTGTAAATATTTTATTATATCTTTTCATGTGACAACACTGAAGAAATTACACTTTGCTACAATGTAAAGTAATGAGTGTAGTACAGCTTGTATAACAGTGTAAATTTGCTGTCCCTTCCAAATAACTCAACACACAGCCAATAATGTCTAAACGCTGGCAACAGAAGTGAGTACACCCCTAAGTGAAAATGTCCAAATTGGGCCCAAAGTGTCAATATTTTGTGTGGCCACCATTATTTTCCAGCACTGCCTCTTGGGCATGGAGCTCGTAATGGTGGTAGGCCAGGAGAGGAGGCAGGAGTTGGTAATGGTGGCAGGCCAGCATAGATGGCAGGAGCTGGTCATGGTGGCAGTCCTGCCTATATGGCAGGAGCTGGTAATGGTGCCAGTCCAGCAGAGGTGGCAAGAGTAGGTAATAGTGGCAGGCCAGCAGTTGTGGCAGGAGCTGGTAATGGTGGCAAGCCAGGAGAGTTGGCACAAGCTGGTCTTGGTGGCACCAGCAAGCCAAGAGAAGTGACAGAAAACTGTTAATGGTGGCAGACCAGCAGAGGTGTCAAGAACTGGTTAAAGGGCAAACATAGGTGTCAGCATAGGTGGCAGAAGCTGGTAAAAAATCATCCTTCATAGATGTCAGTCCTTCATAGATGGCAGGAGCTGGTAATGTTGGCAGCTCAGAAGAGATGGTAGGAGATGGTGATGGTGGAAGGTACCACAATTTGTCCTTGGGGGGGGGGGGGGCAGATTACAAGAAAAATGTAGTTGCAGGGTTTTTATATCATTGCTTATTCAGGACTGGTTCATTTTTTTTTAAGAAATCCAATCCAAAGTGTCTAGGGGGGCGTAGATTTATGTCTCTGTAACAGAAATACCTGCTGTGCTGATGGTCAACTCAGACAGCACACTGGCCACAAGTCAGGAACCCGAGCATGTACTGTGCAAGCTCCAGCTAGTGGTCCAGCCCAGACACCCAATAGTTCATTGGGTCCTCACTTCGAAGAGTGTCCACTTCAGCCCTACACCCCAGGTAGTCTGGACACATCTGGTTTAGTGCTGCTACAGCTGAACCTGTCCGTTGTGATTGGAAAAATGACTTTGTCATGTGGAAGGCAGGGATGGCATTTTAGACAAAAAAAATGGCAGCTGGGTACTTGCAACTGTGGTGCAGCACTATGCTTGATTAGCTCTTGATGGGTGCCACTCAGGCTTGATGAACCGGGATATGCAAACAAGAGCCTCCGTATCTGCTGCTGGGAGTGCTGGCAGGGGATGGAGCCCATCCTGGCTCCTGCAGTAGCTCAGAGGGAAAAGGGGTGTTTCCTGGTGCCACACATCCAAGAGATTCTACAGAATTGAATGGAGTGGAAACTTCAGCCTGGACTCCGACCAGCCCACGCACCATTGCGTTTCGCTCCACCAATTGTGGTGCAGCACAGGCCATTATTTTGTAGAAGGGGGCCAATTCCACCAGCTGGATTGGAAGCAGGTGTAAAGCCAGCAGTTCAAGCCTGTACATGGCCCTACTCAGTGTGGTCCATGCATTGCATTGACCAAATTCATTGTAATTCTTAAGCAGCTATCAGTGCATTATTATTATTATCATTAATGGAGGCAGGTAAACAACTACATTCGTTCGTCATGTCCCTGAACCACAAACTGGTTGGGTTTGCTGGGAAACCATACTCAACCCTAACCTTAGGGACCTGAGGATAAACTGTAACTGCATGTAGATTCCCAACATTTGGAAATTGAGGAGGCCTTGCCTTAAAAGGGGGCACAGAAAACTCCAATCACCCCGTCCACTGTTGACATCAGGGTTCCTCAGCCGTGTTTGTGGTGGCCTCAGTGGACGCATTGTCTGCTTGGGGGTGGTCCGGCAGGATCCACAGTGGAAGGATGGCAGCATAACCAAACTGATGGTGTTATGGTTTTAACTTATAGTTGATTTTTAATTCCTTTTGTACAAATGTTAAATATGGTATACCCTATTTATCCCTGGATAGCAAGGATTTGTTTCTGAAATTATTTGGGTTTGTCTTGCTTTGGCAACAGTGTAGTCAAGTTCAAGCACTATCGAAAATGCATGACAATATCCAACCATAGACAATGGGGTATGTTGTATCTGAAATGACTGTATGCAAATACAAATAAGCCAGCCAAAAATGTTATGACTGATTTTATATAAGATGTAAATAAAGTCAATACTATGTTTTTTGTAATAATTTGTGTTTGGATTACACATTGTGGGAGATTTACTAAAACTGCAGCATTTAGAACACGGTGCAGCTATGCACAATAGCCAATAAGCTTCTAACTTTAGCTTGTTCAATTAAGCTTTGACAATAAAACCTGGAAGCTCATTGGTTTCTATGCAGAGCTGTACCAGCTTTTGCACTCTTCAGTTTTAGTAAATCAACACCATTGCCTAAAAAGTCCGATGGGAAATTTGCATTCCCATGTTGTAAGATTGGTGCATAAGTAACTTGTGCTGCCCATATCCGAGAGGGAAAATATCCATAGCAATTAGAGTTATTTGCGTTGCGCTAATTGTGTTTAGATTGTGTTGCCAATCCTGCCAGTGGTGGACAGAATCGTTGTTCCCTTGCTGAACTACTACTGCCACTGGCATCTTACATTCTGCTGCTTTTTTTTTTTTTACCAAATACCAAATAACTTTATGTGTAAGGAGGGGGGAGGGGTTACCTGCTAGGGTCAGCTTCAGATTTAGCTTTGAAGGGTAAATTGTTAGACATTTATGTTAAGTTTTAAAAGTTCTGTATAAGGGGTTCAAGGAGGTGGAGGGTTACGTGTTAATGATACTTCATAACAAAGGGACACTTAGGTGAGCTGCAGGATTTACATACAGTATGCTCTTAACACTGAGAGCACTGTCAACTCTGAGAACTTACGCGCTGTCCCATGCGAGTTCGAAAGTGGTGCTGGAACTGTTTTAGGCTCTTGTGTAGGAACGTAAGCTCTCACAAATCATGTGAGGCTAGTGCACTCTATTGGGAGACATGCACAATGACCAACAATGCAAGCCCCCCTTCCTATCACATAATCTGCTGCGGTTTCTTTTACCAATGGTGCCCAGTCCTCATCTCTCAAAATAATTTGTCATAATCTACTGCAGCAAAGATAAAGAGGGAATGATGATAAGTACAAAAGTATTTTAAATACCTCAATCACCCATCAACTTTGTTGAGTGTTGTAGAACTAGACATACTGTATGTGCCCACTTAACAAATTCTCCAAGTGCTCACGTGGAAGATGGCAGTGTGGCCATTTCCAGTTGGTTGACACAAATTCCTTAAAAAAAAATTATGAGTTGCACTCAGATAAGATGGAGCTATGAGGGAGGATACCCTGCCACAGCTATTTCTCCAGACATACAAAGTGCAGAAATGTCATCAGCACACTAAGGATTCCTCAAAAGGGTCCAAAGCTTTATTCACATGGTCACACAGTACACATATAGCAACGTTTTGGAGCCATGCAGGGCCCTTTAGTCCCTTGCCTGACAAAAGCAATGTTTCCCGTGCGTACTCGTCGCCGAGTTCGTGCTGTACGCGGAATTGGTGTCGGGCTTTTAGCTTTGAGCCAAGACCCGTCCATGAACAGAGTGACGAGGAGTAGTGGACCAAGAATTGGTTGCTCAGCGTGACCAATTCTCGCACATGCCCTGGGAATCATTATTCCAGAGACTTTTGGCTTTGCTGACCCCCTTTATCAGGATACCTGCATGAGACAGCCATTACTCCGGAGCAGAGGCTTCCTGCAGGAGGACTATATTGTAACATTTTCTACTACTTGACTATTCCCTTCTATGTATGCTCTGTTTGCTAATGACCTCCTTCCCTAATTACCCTAATTACCTTACCTGATCTGAGCACACATTATTGAGCCATTTGCCAATCAATGAAGTGCAGAGGGTTACCTGTCCCCCCACACAAAACCCTAGTTATTGCCAATGGCCCATCAGAAGTGGGGGGGGATTGATGGGGGGGTGAGTAATCTGTGAAGGGGAGCCTCTACTTTTCTGTGAAAATACTTTCCTGCCTCCAATTTTATACAATGCTCTTGTTCCAAGATGTTGATTGTCTAATCTGCTTGCAATGTTTAGGGGCAAAGTGACTAATTTTTTTTTTCTTGTTTCACTCCACAGTTCCCTTCCACGCCACAGGAATGGCAGACTGTGGCCTCCCACTTTGCCAGCCGTTGGACTTTCCTAACTGCGGAGGGGGCAATTGATGGGAAACACGTCCGCATCGTCCCACCGCCCAACTCGGGGTCCTACTATTATAATTATAAAGGGTTTAATAGTGTAGTGATGTTGGCGGTGGTGTCGGCAACATACGAGTTTATGTATGTGGACGTGGGGATGAACGGCCGGATCTCGGATGGTGGTGCCATTACGCACACGGAGTTCTACTGGCGTCTCCAAAGTGGCAGTCTGTGCTTGCCACCTCCAGAGGAGAATGCCGAAGGACTCCCCTTCGTCTTTGTCGCAGATGAAGCGTTTGCGTTGACTCCCCATGTGATGAGGCCGTTCCCGATGAGGACCCTCACCCCGGACCAGAGGGTCTTCAACTACAGGCTGTCCAGAGCCAGAAGAGTGGTGGAGAACACTTTTGGCATCCTGGCCAGCCGCTTCCGCCTGTTCCTGACGGCATTTAACTTGGCGGAATACAAACTGAACCACATAGTTCTTGCCTGTTGCATATTGCACAACTTCCTCAAAAGACATAACAGGAACTATGTGGTGCCCGTTGGCCCAGATGTGGAGGGCCCTCCAAATGCGGACCTCACAGCCCTTCAAGTGGCACGTCCAGGCTTGCCCCCCTCTAAATGCCCGCGTGGTCCGCGAGCAATATATGGAGTACTTTGTGGGTAGGGGGGCCATTGCGATGTGTGAGAGGCATTTTTTAATAAATCTGATATTTTAACCAACCTCTGATTTCTTGTCATTTCAGTCTTCTTTTTAGCTTATTTTACCTTGACATTTTTTCCCTTTGCCTTCGACAGTGGGAATGCACTTTCTGGGCAAAAGGAGGTAACAGTCTCTTCTTCCCAAAAAGATTATTCTCATGTTGTGTGTTTGCTACCTAATCTTTGGTCTAGAGAAGGTTTGTCCTGCATAACTGACACCCAAAATACTCCTTTTCATCACCAGGTCTGACATGTGTGTATTTTCAAAAATGCTGTGCTCCGTGTTTTCGTACAAAGCACTGTGGGTGTCATTTACATAAGTCAAATCCGCTATGCTCTACAAGTGCATTGAAAAAGTTCCCTGGGAAAGAAAATTGCAGTGCAAAGTGGATTTGCCTTTAGTAAATAACACCCATTGCCCCCCATATCCTTTACATTTTACATACATAATGCATTGTGTTTTTGAAATAAGGAAGCCACACATTTAGAAAAATAAAAAAGTTTACTATGAAAAAATTCACAAGTGCGTTTACAATCTTCACGCCAAAACTGACAACATCTTGGTTATTTCCAACATTGTTTACAAACATTCCGCAATTGGTAAAACCAGGCATGGAGCAAAACAGAACCTATGAACTAGGAAAGTTCAACTTTGTAAAGTGAAGACAAGATCAGACATGACTATATGTTCAAAGTGTGTTTGATCTGCCTTCATCACATGGGGGGGTCACCCCCGGAAAGTGGAAATTTAGAACATGCACACAATTTGGGTCTGAAAATGGTCATTAGATGGTAAAACACATGCCTAGAAGCTTCAAAAGTGCCATTTTCCATCATGGGGATGAATGGACGTTTTTTGGGGGTGCAACCCCTTCACCACAACCACTTTCGTAGTTCGTAAAGTGTTTGCACCCCCAAAAAAACGTTGCCATTCATCCACCATGATGGGAGCTAGCACATGTGGACACAATGTGTGCATGTTCCAAATTTCACACAGTTTTTAAGTTGCAAATGTGTTCAGAAGCTGGCACAAATGTGTGTTAATTACTTGGTGCGTTTTCATATTTTTCCTAAAACATCAATGATGTTCTTCAATTTTTGTTGAACATCATTGATGTTTTGCTTTATGTAATCTAGATCTCTATTGCAGACCATTATCTCCCCGATGAGTTACGTGGGCACTCTCTGTGGTAAAGTGCGATTTTTCTTCCTCAACATCCACGTCACCTAAAAACAACAAACAAACAAAAATGGGGTGTTGGAAATGAGGCAGCCATACATGGATTAGCTTACCAGTAGCTGTGTTCTCCCACACTCACCTGTTGTGGTGACAATTTCTCCAAGTTCGATGATCTCTCCTTCCTCCTCCTCCTCCTCCTCTGCTTCTGCTCTTTCCCCTTTTTTGGGAGGTGTTGGTTTGGGTGTTTCCGCAGACGGCCCAAGTTTTCGCTCCCCTATGAGAATGTACAAAAGGAAGATTTAGCAACACTATCTATTGAGGTCAGAAATAGGAAATGACAAACATTGCTTGAAAGTGACGGACACTATTTTAGTTTGGCCAGTTACAAATGCCAACTACATGAATGTAGTCACTTTGTAAAGGTGCTAAACTGACTAGCTTTTTGGTAGAAGTTTGTGTGATGGAGACACCCCTCTAGTATCCACTGGAGCACATGTGTGGAAAAGCATAATAAAAAGGGGGTTTGGGTGTCCCAGCACTAGTGCTCTAGAGTCCAGATGGGTAAACAGCTACTGGGTGACCTCTCCTTTACATTGAATAAATTGGCTTTACATTCTTGATGACATTTCTAGTGAGAACAAACTTCCTTTCCACAAAAAAAACACCAAACCACGTATTATAAGTGGCCGAACGTTCGAGGTTGCGTACGATCGAATGGACACACACACACGACCATGACAGTGGCAGAAAGATCGAGGCTGAGTACGATCGAATGCACAGACGAACATGAAAGTGGCCATTTTGGAATGTACAACTTTGTAAAAATCAAACCACATGGAGCAGTATGCAAGCAAGAAATCAAACACAAAACACAACTACTTACTTTTTTGAAGAATTCGCTTGATCTTTCTGTACTGATCGGCCTCCCTCAGTTTCAGGTCTGACCAGCGTTTCCTCAGTTGCTCCTTGGATCGTTGTACCCCAAAATTATTGTACAGCCTTCTCACAACTTTAGACATGATCTTGGCCTTGCGGACATTGGGGTTGAGGTAAGGCCCATACTTCCCATCATAGTCGCTCCTCTTTAATATGTCCACCATCTCCAACATTTCTCCAAATGACATATTGGAGGCCTTGAATTTCAGGCTCTGGGATCGGGACGTTTCTGCCTCCGGACTTTCCTCGTCCTCCTCCTCGTTGGGGGGATATTTGGGGCGCACCTGCTGTGTCCCCGCCATGTGCTCTCCCCACTGCGCCGTAAAGAGAAGGGTGGGGAATAGACGAGAAAGATCGTCAGGGGCGGCGGAGTTTGACGCATGCGCACTGTATATAAAACGTCACACGCCTGTGTCGTAGCCACGATCTGGGAGACGAGGGGAGAGAAAGCTCACGCACGAGACGATCGCTACAAAACGAAGGTACAATTTGACGTTGGTACATAACTAGCCTAGACTGATTAGAACTTGAGGCTTCTTTATGGAGAAGATTAGGAGAGTTTAGGCTGACATTATTTATATTGTTTTGTGTGGCGTTGTGTCTTGCAGAGGTGATGGAGGCCTTCTACGACGTGAGTTTTCTCCCCCTCTTCATTGATAAATACCGGGAATTCCCCCTCTTATGGCAACCTAAACATCGTGACTACAGCAACAGACCAAAGAGGTACGCAGCCCTGCTGAAACTTGTGGCATTTGTAAAGCCTAACCTGCCCATGGCAACCGTGGCAAACTTAAAAGTGAAGATCAACAACATGAAGAGTACCTATTTCCGGGAGCGCAATAAGGTCCAGAAGTCCCTAGCATCTGGAGCTGCAGCAGCTGATGTCCATGTCCCCACGCTCTGGTACTATGAGAGGCTCCACTTTCTCAAAGACCAGGCTACTGTCAGGAAGTCACTCTCGACTCTTCCTTGCACGCGTCCTTCCACGCACGCCACCCCTGATGAGGCTTCCGAGGACCAACCTGGCCCTTCCAGTATGGAATATGTGCAGGAGCCCAACTTGTTCCAGGTATAGTAGTTTTGTAACCAGTTTGGGGAATAATGAATGATGTTCAGTTAATTCAGGATCCCCAATTGCTTAGTTCCTAACGTGATTGACATATCAACAGAGAGTGGTGTTGGAGACATTTTTGGGAAGAATCTAAACTGCAGGGCTGAGAATTGTATGGTTTTCTATTTGTAAACATTTTGCAACAGTCACTAGATGAGAATTGTGTGTGTTTGATGAACAAATAACTGAAACTATGTCCCTTTTTCATACACAGGAAGACCTCAGCCAGGAGGTGGCTGTGGAAGGTGGCAGTCAGGAGGAGGCAGGGGTTAGTGGCAGCCAAGAGGGGGGTAGGCGTAGGAGCCTGACTGTCTCCCAAGTCTCTCCCCTCCGCCTTCCCTACAGAAGGGCGAAAAACATGGGGGAGGTGGGAGAGTCAGCGCTCCAGCTGATCAGAGATGCCTCAGCCTCCCTCTATGCCACACCCACCTACGAGGAGGCCTTTGCCTCCTTGGTTGGCAGTAAATTTACGGGTATGGAGGCGGGGCAACGCAGCATGTGTGAGGAGGTCATCCTCAAAATACTAAATGAGGGGATGGCTGGGGAGATGACTCCCCTCACACATGTTTGCGAGAGTGACCTTGCTCCGCCTCCTCCTCCTCCTTCTGCCACCCCACCAGCACCAGCACCACGGCATGGAAGGAAGCGTACAAGGAAGACAAGAGAGTGATGACCTTGATTAAGTCTGGTCTGAGAGAAGATGGAGCCTCTCGTAGGACCAGAGCCTGGGGACCTAGATGGCATCTGCTGCAGTTCCGGATGTTTTGGACTTCAGGACCAGATTGCGCTCCCTTATTATTTAGATAGGTACTCTTCATGCCCCCAATTGTTTAAGCCTGAAAAATGATGGTTGCCATGGGTGTCCAAGGCTTTGCAAATTCCCCAAGTTTCACCATGGCTGCGTTCCTCTTTGGTTTGTTGCTGAGACCTAAATAAATGTTTTTTGGATTTGAAATAATCATTGACTATTGTGTTTTACTTTTCTACAATGACAGTTTTTCTTTGAGTAGGCAAGTACATTTCACTAATCCTAAAGTAGAATTAACAAGGGGCACCAACAACCAACAAACTCCTAGTAAATTTAAGCAAGAAATACAAATGTTAATAATGTGGTTTTGGTAAGTTGAGACACACAACCCCCCTCCAAAAAAAAAAAAAAAAAAAACCTTCAAATATGTATTCCCCAAAAAAAAAAAAAAAAAAGACAAATCATGGTAAAAAAATAACAAAGATTCTTTTACGATCTGAGTAAAAATAAACATGTAGTGTATAAATGCTGCAAAGTAATAAAGAACTAAGTTTGTGAGAAGTGCGGGTGAATAGGAGCAGCTAAAACATGTCATTCTTGTTGCATTGTAAAGAAAAAGAGAATGCGCTGCATTAAAGACATTTTTTAACATTGCAGCGTGACGAATGTGCTGTGTCGATTAGGAAAGGTAGTTTTACCTGACCGAGCGGTTCCGTCACAGAATTTCTTCTGAGCATGCGTAGCACTTTGTCCGGTCGGACAACCGTACACACGATCGGGTTTGGTGTGATCGGACCGGGTTGACGGCAAATCTTTCCAGCAGGAGATAAGACTTTGTCCGTCGGACAAACCGACGAACACTGTCCGATGGTGCATACACACGGTCTGATTTTTCAACAACCTTGTCCGATCGGACAGAATCCATGAAAAAGTCCGACCGTGTGTATGGGGCTTTAGGATTCCTCAAAAGGGTCCAAAGCTTTATTCACATGGTCACACAGTACACATATAGCAACGTTTTGGAGCCATGCAGGGTCCTTTAGTCCCTTGCCTGACAAAAGGGGCCCAGCGTGGCTCCGAAAAGTCGCTGTATGTGTACCATGTGACCATGTAAATAAAGCTTTGGACCCTTTTGAGGAATCCTTGGTGTGCTGATGACATTTCTACACTTTAGTTGTGCAATTGGGTACACTTCTACCAAGCTAGAACCAAGTACAAAACCTATCTTTTATGGTCACCTGGATCAAGCTGTTAACCAGCAGTGATGATCCGTCAGTAAATTATCCTTGCTGTAAAAACAAAAACAAAAAAACAAGTAGATCTATGTAATCAGATGTTCCTTCCTCTTTATGTATTCGCTCGCTATTACTTCCCATTCTTTAGAGTACCACAATTGCATTATATCTTTTAATTCTGGAAGACATAATGGTATATTGCTGGTACATTTTTTTTTTTCAAACTAAATATAGAGATTTGCAGCTCGGGTACTCATCGCCATATTGCGACCCCCAAGGCTTGCCAGGTTGTGAGCAGCCACATGGCCCAAAACAGCAGCAACCTCATATTTCATGGATGGTTTACCCGTTTCACCTGTACCTGTACTTACTGTGCAAAAAGCTTCCACAGGGCAGTCTCTCTTTCACTCCAGGTCAGCAGGGGAATTCTCAATGCTCTGCCTGACACCCTGAGGGCCACAGTAAAGATACCAGTGTAACCTGAATGGTAGCTGATAACTACTGTGAAACTTCTTCCTTTGTTGCTGCTGTATTATCCTTCTGCAGTGTGGACAGGGTTAAACTGAATTTTTATTAATGCAAAAGTTCAAACAGGTGTGTGGTGTGTGTGGAAAAGATTGGGCTGCTGCTCCTGCTGGTTGAACAGAACCCTGCCATAGCTGACCACAATCGGGAAAGACTGCTCATCCCGTAATGCTAGGTGTCATTTGAATGCCTGGTGTAATCAGAATACTATAGAGCACTACCACCACTTGTAAGGAAAGTGTAGCGGTACCCCCACGGGGGCTGCTGATTGACTCTATACCCCACTGGCTACCCCGACTCTGCAGATCTTCTCTTACCTCTGACACCTTGGGTTACATTCTGCAATGTGGTGTTAGCAATAAGAAACTCACACAATATCACTGAACCGCTCAGAAAGATTTACTGAGATAAGTAATGTAACACAATGAAAAGCATGGATGAACACAATATATGATTGACAACAGTTATCACTTAATGCACATATACAGAACATATAACCTTATAATCACCTGAAGGGGTATATGTGAACAGGTGCACAGAAGGATAGGTATTCAATATCTTCAAGACATATATTAAATACCTTCCCGTTAAGGCCTCAACACACAGACCAAAATGCAGTATATAATCTTTACATTCAGTAACACAGTGTCAAATTAAGCATATACACTAATGGCTCTCCCTAGGCTATAATTCAGAGATCAACTTGTAAGTAGAGCAGCAATGCTTAGTAAAAGAAGAAGATGGTGAAAGTTCATTAAACTCCAGATGTCTTCAGCTAGCCTGATGGTTAAACTGCAGTATTGTTGTAATTTGTAATCCACAGAGACAAAGGGAAAGAAATGACTGTAGAACAAAAGGTGTGCTGATGATTGCTTAACTGAAGAAATATCACCACTTGTAGATTCTTCTTTACATGTGAGTGCAATACAGTACTGACCTTACAGTGCAGGGGAGAAAGAAAAGGCCCCAAAGTCCAGCTGTATGCTGCCTGTGAAGAAGTAGATTTACCTCCATGGAACTACAAGTCTCACCAGCAGTATGTAGAAAGAACTCACTCAGCAATACTGTAATCTCTACTGGAATGGGCGGGTGGCCTCTCACCACAATAGACTTCAATTGCTGTGATGCTCAGTCCGGAATCCCCTCCTGGTGTCTCCGTCTGGTGAAAATAGCGCCGTCATGCCGTGCTGCAACTCCCGATGGACTGAAGTGCAGGTGGCTTCCAGTTATTCTGAAGCGCAGGCCGGTTCACTTGCTAGAATAGCAGGGCTGTCCTCCAAGATCCCTCAGAGGATGGTGATCCAGCTCTCCGCTGTATAAGCCGCAGTCTGGTCACACACAGACCTCCTGCTGGCAGGTGTTGAATGGTGTCCCAAGAGGCTGAAAACAGGCCACGTCTCTCCTTTTATCACTCCTCCCAGCAGGCAGTTCTGTGCACTTTGAATTGTCTGTCATGTAGTCCAGGGTTGGTCCAGCTAACAGAGTCACTTCCTCCTCCAGACTATATCTCCCACAATGCTTTGCTGCATTATTCTCAAAGAGTAAGGAATAATCCTAACAGAGTCCAGCAGACACTAGAGGGAGCCAAACTCATTTGCAAACAACAACGAACTGTTCAACTATAAAGACTATAGATGGGGGACTATCTCAGCAGGATTGAAAAGAGAGAGATCACAGCTCCTTCTATCCCTGCCTAACTTGAACTGGACTTTTACTTAATCAGACCACCTGTCCAGAGACCCAGAAAAGACTAGTAAGAGACTAACATCGTACAAGTTAACCATCATACAAGTTAACCTCTTGTCCACTGGGAACTCTTGGATAGGTACTCTCACCTATGCATGTGCCTCCATTGTGGGGACACTTATAAGTTAGTGTTAGGTACCACAGATACCAGGGTGCCTTGACGAGGCTCTGTGGCTTACGAATGCATTTGCAAATGTGTGCAGACTAAACCCCTGCTTTTAACGCATACTGTTAAGCCCCATACACACGGTCGGACAATCCGCGGACCAGGTCGGTCGGATCCTGTCCGTCATACTTTGTCTGATGTTGGTTTTGCGTACACACGGTCGGACAAAGTTGTCGGAAAATCCGATCATTCTGAACGTGGTGACGTTTGTTGCCTACGACGGGACTACGTAGAGGCTAGTAGCCAATAGCTTTGGTCTTGTAATGTGATCTGAACATGCGTAGCACTTTGTCCGGTCGGACAACCGTACACACGATCGGATTTGGTGTGATCGGACCGGGTTGTCGGCAAATCTATCCAGCAGGAGATAAGACTTTGTCCGTCGGACAATCCGACGTACACTGTCCGATGGTGCATACACACGGTCTGATTTTTCAACAACATTGTCCGATCGGACAGAATCCATGAAAAAGTCCGACCGTGTGTATGGGGCTTTAGACAGGTTTACTTGGTTTATACACAATTGGCAATTTAAAGCAGTCCAGTACTTCATACGACTTCAAACCACCATAGCAGCGCTCATATCAAACTTTGTATTTATGACATGCTTGTGTAGAGTTCATCATATACGCAAAAGAAAGAGTCCCGTGAAGTGGTATCAGGTGAATAGATGAAGTTATCTTATAGGTGATTGAAAAAGTTCTTCAATACAGGGCATTTATACACCCTTCCTTCCCAGACCAATTTTTATCTTTCAGCGCTCTCACACTTTGAATGCCAATTACTCAATCATGCAACACTGTACCCAAACAAAATTTCTATAATTTTTTTCATACAAATAGAGCTTTCTTTTGGTGGTATTCAATCACCACTGGGTTTTTTATTTTTTGCAACATAAGTGAAAAAAGAGCGAACATTTTGAAAAAAAAAAACCTTTTTTTTAGTTTCTATGATAACATTTTGCAAATAAGTAATTTTTGTTCATAAATTTTGGCCAAAATTTATACTGCTACATCTCTTTGGTAAAAATAACCCAAAATTAGTGGATATTATTTAGTCTCTTTGAAAGTTATAGACTGTACAAGCTATGGTGCAATCATTGAAAATGTATCATATCTCTCTTTCTTGAGGCTCTGAAATGTCAGGAAAGTACAAATACCCCCCAAATGACCCCTTTTTGAAAAGTAGACAATCCAAGGTATTTAGTAAGAGGCATGGTGAGTTTTTTGAAGTTGTAATTTTTTCCCACAATTCTTGGGAAAAAGAAGAATGTTTTTTTTTTTTTTTTTTTTTTACAAAATTGTCATAATAACAAGTTATTTTTCACACACAGCATATGCATACTTCCAATTACACCCCAAAATACATTCTGCAACTCCTCCGGAGTATGGCGATACCACATGTGTGGGACTTTTACACAGCCTGGCCACACAGAGAGGTCTAACATGCAGGGAGCACCGTCAGGGGTTCTAGGAGCATAAATGACACCTCTCACGACCTATTACATTTTTGAAGGCCCTGGAGCACCAGGACAATGGAATTACCCACAAAATGACCCCATTTTGGAAAGCAAACACCCCAACATCTATTCTATGAGGCATAATGAGTCTTTTGAACAGTTAATTTTTTTCCACAAGTCTTCGGAAAACGTGGAAAGAAAATTAAAACATATTTTTTTTTACACAAAGTGGTCAGTTTATAAGATATTTCTAACACAAAGCATTTACATAGCAAAAATGACACCCCAAAATACATTCTGCTACTCATCCTGAGTATGGCGATATGACATGTGTGTGACTTTTACACAGCCTGGCCACATACAAAGGCCCAACATGCAGGGAGAACCATCAGGCGTTCTAGGAGCATAAATGACACCTCTAATTTCCTAAAGACCTATTACATTTGTGAAGGCCCTGGAGCACCAGGACAATGGAATTACCAACAAAATTACCCCATTTTGTAAAACAAACACCCAAAGTATATTATATGAAGCATTATGAGTCTTTTGAGCAGTTAATTTTACACAAGTCTTCAGAAAACGTGGAAAGAAAATGAAAATCTTTTTTTTTTTTACACAAAGTTGTCCATTTATAAGATATTTCTAACACATAGAATGTATATAGCAGAAATTACACCCCAAAACACATTCTGCTACTCCTGAGTATGGCGATACCACATGTGTGAGACTTTTACACAGCCTGGCCATATACAGAGGCCCAACATTGAAGTAGTACCTTCAGGCGTTCTAGGAGCATAAATCACACATCTCATTTCATTCCTACCTATCACACTTTTGAAGGTCCTGGAGCACCAGGACAATGGAATTTCCCACAAAATGACCCCATTTTGGAAAGCAAACACCCCTGACTGTGACAGGTACTTGGGTACTTAGATGGGCTGTGACAGGTACTCGGGTACTCAGATGGGCTGGGACAGGTACTCAGGTACTCGGGTACTCAGATGGGCTGGGACAGGTACTCAGGTACCCAGGTACTCAGATAGGCTGTGACAGGTACTCAGGTACTCGGATACTCAGATGGGCTGTGACAGGTACTCAGGTACTCGGATACTCAGATGGACTGTGACAGGTACTTAGGTACTCGGGTACTCAGATGGGCTGGGACAGGTACTCAGGTACTCGGGTACTCAGGTGGGCTGGGACAGGTACTCGGGTACTCAGATGGGCTGTGACGGGTGATGACAGGTACTTTGATGGCTGGTGACAGGTACTTTGATGGCTGGTGACAGGTCCTCTTTATTAGGGGGGGGTAATCAGTGTGATTGGTGTACACTAAGCGGTAACGAGATATTACTGCAATCTCCTTCTCACACACAATCGGTGTGTGAGGAGGAGAACCCGGGAACATCTAGTTAACGCGGTTTGATGACATTCTGTGACCAGCTGTGATCGGTCACGTGGTAAAGAGCCAATTTCATTGGCTCTTTACTGCAATCGGGGTTGGGCTGTTTTAGGGTGACAAGCCTCATCCCCGATCGCCGCTCTGCACGCGCCCTAGGGGCGTGCACGAGCGCCGTTCACATAGACAGTACATGTGACCGGCTGTGATTGGACACCGCCGGTCACGTGTACCGGGGGTGGATCGGGGAGACCAATCACATGGATCGGGGATGGGCTGTGTCCTCCGGGGGCCCGCAGGAGTGGCGAAATACCGAGGACGTCATATGATGCCCACCCAGGGTCATTTGACTATGGCACGGTATTAAAGTGGTTAAATGTGTCACCACGTGGGAAGAAACTCATCACTTTGGGGTTAAACTCACCAGAAATCTGATAAAATCAAGCCTCCCAAGTATAACTTTTTGTTGCCACTTCTCGGGAAAATCCACTGAATCTATTTACTTTATTGAAGCAAAAATAAAAGCCCCTTACAGGTTATATGTACAATACTCTGTTAGTATTCCTATTAGGTATGGGCAGCTCCAATAAACCAGGATCATGTGAAAAAACAAAAGAAATCACATAGCATAATCCCGTTTTACATACTTTATTGAAGCAAAAATAAAAGCCCCCTTACAGGTTATACATACAAAATAAAAGAATTAAACAGGTTTTTAATGCAAAACGTAGCGTATGTCGCCAATCGCCAGTATCAGGGAGACATCAGTGTCCAAACGTCCTCAGTCTAAGTCGGAAGTGACGAAACTCGTCAGTAGCATGATCTCCACGACAGCCGGAAGTGACGTTTGCGGGTCACCATCAGCCGGAGGAACCATGAAGCAATGAAGTGAGGCGTTCGTTTGGACGCTGATGTCTCCCTGATACCGGCGATTGGCGACATACGCTACGGTTTGCATTAAAAGCCTGTTTAATTATTTTATCTTGTACATATAACCTGTAAGGGGCTTTTATTTTTGCTTCAATAAAGTAAATAGATTCAGTGGATTTTCCCGAGAAGTGGCAACAAAAAGTTATACTTGGGAGGCTTGATTTTATCAGATTTCTGGTGAGTTTAACCCAAAAGGGGTGAGTTTCTTCCCACGTGGTGACAAGCCTGGGTGTGTGTTGTACACATTTAAAGAACTTTTTCAATCAACTATAAGAAAACTTGATCTATTCACCTGATACCACTTCACAGTATATGATGAACTGTATACAAGCATGTCATAAATACAAAGTTTGATATGAGCGCTGCTATGGTGGTTTGAAGTCGTATGAAGTACTGGATTGCTTTAAATTGACAATTGTGTATATATGTTGTATTTTTTCAGTAGCTGCTAATTAATATACCTTACATTATAAGCTATAATTTTAATACCTATTACCTTGGAGGATAATTCATCCTGGGCACTGAGCAGTGTGTTTGGGCCTATATTTGTGCACTTTGTAATTTAGAGGTTTACTTGGTTGTCTGCGGGCTGGTCGGTAAGTTAAGCTTGTTTTTTTCCTTGGATCTATCCTTGGCCTTGTTTCTAGCTTTCTTCAATGGCCCCAACTTTGTGGGGCCAACTATTTTTTTTTTCTTTCATTAATCACTGGGCAGTGGGATAAAACTGGGATTGTTATAGCAAGTTAGGACTGTCTTTATATACTGTTGCTAGGTAAATGCAGTTCAGTTCTGTTATTTACTGTAATACCGGGTACACACGGTCGGACTTTCTGGCAGAAAAAGTCAGCCGGAATCTTTTCATCGGATATTCCGATCGTGTGTGGGCCTCATCGGACTTTTTTTTCCGAAAATTCTGACAGACCTAGAAATAGAACATGATTTAAATATTTCCAACGGAACCAATTCCTATCGGGAAAACCGCTCGTCTGTATGCTGTTCCAACGGACCAAAAACAATGCATGCTCTGAAGCAAGTACGAGACGGCAGCTATTGGCTACTGGCTATTGAACTTCCTTTTTTCTAGTCCCGTCGTACGTGTTGTACGTCACCGCGTTCTAGACGGTCAGACTTTGGTGTGATCGTGTGTACGCAAGGCAGTTTCAGCAAAAACCTTCGGAGTTTATTCCGACGGGAAAATTGGTCGTGTGTACGCAGCATTAGTCAGAATACTGTAGTTGTTTACCCATATATCTAAGATAAATGTTATATTCTTATTAATTGTTTGCATAAGTATGCTTGCCAATCTTCTCTTCTCTTAGGCTATGCTTCATCTAATACATCCTTTGAAATACCTCAGGGTGTGTCAGTAAGTGCTAGGTAAGTGAGCTGTGTCATCTTCAGGTGTACAGAGAAATAACAAAACAATTCAGAGGCTCCTCTGGGGGTAATGCTACACCAGTATGCCCTCACTATCTGCAGGACCCCACGATAAAATGTAGACCCTTCATACCATACACTGCACCATACACATCAAAGCTTGCTTAATAACAGGATGCTCAGACAGGGAACTTGCTTTTCTGGCTTTTTAACTGAATAGTTAAAACAGCACCACAGAACTTATAATAGTGTGGTGCACCGGACGGTTACACACAAAACAAAGTAATATGGCAAAACACTGCGGCAGCTTCTATAGTGAGGTGGTGACAGTGCGTCGATCGCCCAACGCGTCCCCAGACGACGTGAGTTATCACGAAACGCGTTGGACGGTTGGACGAGCGACGCGCTGTCACCACCTCACTATAGAAGCTGCCGCAGTGTTTTGCCATATTACTGTGTTTTGTGTGTAACCGGCCGGTGCACCGGACGTCTTGGGCTGATCGCCTTTTACTGTAAATATAAGTTTTATGTTACTATTTTAATAAAATTATTGAAGATAACACACTATGGGAGTATCCTGATTCCTTTACATGACGTGTATCGTTGGGTGATACCTTGGAGGGAGATACGGAGGTCCATTGAGCCTAATGCCAGGAGTGTGTGGAGGTCTGTCACTATCCTACTGGAAGCCAGCATAGAGATTACCCATTAAGACGCCTGTTTGACCCTCTGTGACGGGGGGGTCGTATACCTCTGGTAAGCGGCCAATTTATTCCGGTGGTGGTGTTTACAAGTATCTACACAACTTGATAAAAGAAGTTTGATACCGGATGTTCACAATTGGAAAGTTTTTTTGGAAACACGAGTGTTATAGCACTTTTGAAATAATTTTTATTGCTGGACGTTTTTTGTGATTAATTTTCCACATATGAACTTTTTGATTTTTTTCTATATATATTTTATACTTTTTACACTTTGTGTATATGTCACATTTGAAATTGTTTATCACTGGGTGTTAATCTTTGGTCTGTAGTCTATTATGTTCATTTAGATTGCACATAATATTATACACATAATTTATTCTATATAATTTGTTTTATTAATTGTGTTTCATAGCTAATGTGAGCTTTCACATATTCAGCCATTCTTTGTTCACTGGTATGCGCAGCTTTTTGTTTTTCTAATTTTCTTTCACTGTTTTATACACGGTATAGTTGCTGCTGCCCTATTGGTTGTAATTTAACCTCTTTTGCATATTAGTGGTTTATCCACATTCACGTGACCCGTAGCGCAGTTTCTTGCCCTATTTTTCACTTATAATAGTGTGGCCTGCTGAGGGTAAGCACGTGGCTGCTTACCATTAACTGTTGGATCTTTCTGCAGTCCTTACTGTTCCCATCTCTAGCAGCTTTGCCCCTAGTAAATGTACCCAGCAATAGGAAAGAAAGACCAGCCCAAACTGGCTGGGGACAGGACAGAGATCTACCCTGTATGAGAAACAACCCCCTTTTTTACATATTGTTGTTACCTGTCAGTTGAGTCATAGATTTGCATTGGAAGAAAAAGTAAAGTAAAGCACAAGCACTGTGCAGCATTGCAAAGAAGGAATTAAAACCTGCATATTTAATGAGCAAATATGACTGCTTCCATCTACATAATTAGAAATTATGCTGATTGTTTACATCAAGTTAATATTTCTTTTGTGGTTATCTAAAAAAGAGATATTTATTATGTAGGTTGTATGATTCAGAACTTTGTTACCAGTTTCTGCATACTTTATTATGATTTTGAAAATAGGATGATAAAATAGGTTGAGTAGGGCCCTCCTATTCCTTCTGTATTGAACTGTGTTGTAATTGTACTGTCCACCTTTATATTGTGAAGCACTGCGTCAGCTGTTGGCGTTATATAAATCCTGTATAATAATAATAGTTAGTGACCAGGTATTATTATTATTACTAGGGTTACTTGCAACCAATACTCATACTGGTATCAGTATCAGTGCCAATACTAAGCATTTTAACGATTATTGGTACTCGTGCAAATGCTCCGATATCTGAAACCGACACTTTCAGGCTTGGTTCTTTCAGTTGTCAGTGGGATTCCCCCACTGACAGCTGAAAAGAAAAAAAGAAAAATCTGGCAATTAATGGTTGTTAAGGAGCGGGGAAATCTTGTCCTTATCAACCAATGACTCATTCAGCTGTCAGTGAGGCTTCCCTGTTGACAGCTGAAGTGTAAACGAAGTCCTGGCAATTGGAGCAGCTGGGTAATGTTTGTCAACAATATTGCTCAGCTGTTGAAACAGAAAGATAAAAAGAAGCATTTAAGTACAGTGGTCGATGGGAAGTGGTTAAAGTGGTTGTAAAGGCATAAGTTTTTCTTTATCTTACTGCATTCTATGCAGTAAGGTGAAAAACCTTTCTGCATGCAGATTTCCCCGCAGGCCCCCCTAAATACATACCTGTGCCCGATATTGATCCAGGGATGTGCACGAGAGCCGAGGCTCTCTCAACTCTCTTGCTCCTCATTGGCTCATATACAGCAGTAGGAGACATTGGCTCCCGCTGCTGTCAATCATAGCTATTGAGAAGGGAGCGGGGGGCGGCACCAAGCCCCATTGTATGTCTTATGGACACATAGAACAAGCATTGGGAGCGAGCAGACACAAGTGCCCCCATAGCAAGCAGCCTGCTCTGGGGGCACTTGGCGGGAGAAAGGAGTGCCAGCAGGGGAACCTAGAAGAAGAGGATCAGGGCTGCTCTGTGAAAAACCATTGCATAAAGTAGGTTAGTATAATAAAGTTTATTATTTTAAAACAAAAAAAGACACCCTTTAGATACACTTTAACCAGTTCCGGATTGCCCAGCGCATATATACTGCGGCAGGGCAGGACGGCTGCATAAAATCACGTACAGGTATGTGATTTTGTGCACGAGCTCCAGGGCGTGCGCACCAGAGCGCCGTTCATGTTGGGATTGGACACAGTGAGAGCCAAACAGCGGGTCCGGTGGCCGCAATGGCCGCCGGCCTCCACCGATCGCTAGGGGAACGGTGGTCTGCTGAAGTAAACAAAGCAGACCATCATCCTGTTAGACAGGAACAGAGAGATCTGTGCTTCCTGGTAATTGGGAACACAGATCTCTCTGTTCCTGCTGTGAGTCTGTCCCCCTGACAGTTAGTAAGCACACTGAGGGAACACATTTAACCCCTTAATCGCCCCTGATGTTAACCCCTTCCCTGCCAGTGTCATTTATACAGTGATCAGTGCATTTTTATAGTACCGATCACTGTATTGGTGTCACTGGTCGCCAAAAAGTGTCATTCAGTGTCAGATTTGTCCGTCGTAATGTCGCAGTCCCGCTAAAAATCGCAGATCTCCGCCATTAACAATAAAAATAATAAAAAAATGTAAAAGTTTCTAAATCTATCCCCTATTTTGTAGACGCAATCACTTTTGCGTAAACCAATCAATATACACTTACTGGGATTTTTTTTACCAAAAATATGTTGCAGAATACATATTGGCCTAAATTTTTGCAGAATACATATTGGCCTAAATTGATGAAAAATTTAGATTTTTTTATTTTTTTTATTGGGAATGTTTTATAGCAGAAAGTAAAAATATTTTTTTTATTTAAAATTGTCGTACTTTTTTTCTTTATAGTGCAAAAATAAAAATCGCAGAGGTGATCAAATACCACCAAAAGAAAGCTCTATTTGTGGGGAAAAAAAGGACATACGTTTTATTTTGGTACAGCATCGCACGTCCGTGCAATTGTCAGTTAAATTAACACAGTGCAGAATCGCAAAAAAACAGCCTGGTTAAGAAATGGGTAAAACCTTCTGGAGCTGAAGTGGTTAAAGAGCATACCTGATAGATTTTCTTTAATAGGAGACCTGATCCACATTTTTAAGCTAGCACTGTCTTAGGACAAGCATATTTTATTTGGAATGTATTCAGTATAAAACAATACTGTATGTCATGTAGTAGAAATATTCCCTAAGAAAGAAACACTCTGAATATTTTTCCATGGAGTCTATAATTAAGTGTGCAGAACTTTGACAACACTTAGATAACATGTCTCTGTAGGAAAACGTGGGATTTTGAAGACCTTTTTGTCAGCCTTATGATTATATGATAAACTAGGATTTATGGACAGCTGTATTATGTTTGTATTTCTCATATCAATAATCGACAGGCTTAATGCTCTGTTTCTCATGGCTCTGGGAGTAATATAACCTCATGAAAGCTGATCAAGTGAGATTGATAGAGAGAAGGTGGGGGACAAGGGGGTGGTGCTGTATGTAAACCTCAAATTAAAAGTTCAGGGTAATAGGAGCTTTCCCTTTAGCGTTCTAATGAGCTGACACCTAAGTTTTTTTCCACTGCTAGAAATAATGCACTGTAGTTCTCTGTGCATGAAGAGGTTTCGTTGGCTGTTCATACATTGAAAAATTATAAATCCCAGTAATATAATAGAGAGTATGTCATATCAAGTAAGAAGAGACATTGCATAGTAGGATTCAAAGTTTCACTATAGCTCAAGAGCAATTTGCCCCCAATTATTCAATTCAACCACATTCTGGGTTAAGGTATTTGGTCCTTTATAGTATTTATTGTGTTGCCCTTTAATTGGGTTTAACTTTGAATGTAATAGTTAATAAAATAGCACCGAGGCAGCATTTATTATGTCAGGATAAACCAGAGAATAGCATGATAAAAATCAAACTGTCACTATAGTGGAAGATGCTGAGGTTGGGCATTTTGTCCTCCTAGGCGCAGGGCTATCATGACTGGGGCAGCAGGGAAACCAGCAGTGAAAGGGGTTAACAGCGAGGGAGTGTGATGGCCATGGTTGGGGGTGGTACTATGAGTTCTTTCCTGGGGGTAAGAGGGGCCAAGGTCCGGTGTTCAGTCTATGATCACCAGATGAAGAAGCAGCTCCCACCCTCCCGCCCTATTATTTGTGTTTTGTGTATATTCATATGATGTGTTTGGGGATAAGTGGTGACGGTTGGGGATCTTTGGAGGCATTAAAAAGTAAGCACAAGATGGCATATGTGGGGAACCATCATGGTATGGGATCCCCGCGTGATGCCCGTTAACCGAGGTTTAACTGGCATTGGGAGATGGGTGTCATCGTTGTAAGGTGCAGGGCGGTTTTGTCCTCGAGTCGGCGAGCTGCGACTGGGGGCCTTGTGTGGACACACTGACACTAAGAAAATTTGGTCTGGGCCTTCAATGATCCTCAACATAGTTTATATAGTGTATATATATATATATATATATATATACAGTGGTGTGAAAAGTGTTTGCCCCCTTCCTCATTTCCTGTTCCTTTGCATGTTTGTCACACTTAAGTGTTTCGGAACATCAAACCAATTTAAACAATAGTCAAGGACAATACAAGTAAACACAAAATGCAATTTGTAAATGAAGGTGTTTATTATTAAGGTGAAAAAAAATCCAAACCATCATGGCCCTGTGTGAAAAAGTGATTGCCCCCTAAACCTAATAACTGGTTGGGCCACCCTTAGCAGCAACAACTACAACCAAGCGTTTGCGATAACGTGCAATGAGGCTTTTACAGCGTCCTGGAGGAATTTTGGCCCACTCATCTTTGCAGAATTGTCCTAATTCAGTTACATTAGAGGGTTTTCGAGCATGAACGGCCTTTTTAAGGTCATACCACAACATCTCAATAGGATTCAGGTCAGGACTTTGGCTAGGCCACTCCAAAGTCTTCATTTTGTTTTTCTTCAGCCATTCGGTGGTGGACTTGCTGGTGTGTTTAGGATCATTGTCCTGCTGCAGAACCCAAGTTCGTTTAAGCTTGAGTACACGAACAGATGGTCGGACATTCTCCTTCAGGATCTCTTGGTAGACAGCAGAATTCATAGTTCCTTTTATCACGGCAAGTCTTCCAGGTCCTGAAGCAGCAAAACAGCCCCAGACCATCACACTACCACCACCATATTTTACTGTTGGTATAATGTTCTTTTTCTGAAATGCAATGTTCCTTCTACGCCAGATATACTTGGACACACACCTTCCAAAGAGTTCCACTTTTGTCTCATCGGTCCACAGAATTTTGTCCCAAAAGTCTTGGGGATCATCAAGATGTGTTGTGGAGAAATTGAGACGAGCTTTGATGTTTCTTTTTGCTCAGCAGTGGTTTTCTCCTTGGAACTCTGCCATGCAGGCCATTTTTGCCCAGTCTTTTCCTGATGGTAGAGGCATGAACGCTGACCTTAACTGAGGCAAGTGAGGCCTGCAGTTCCTTGGACGTTGTTGTGGGGTCTTTTGTGACCTCTTGGATGAGTCGTCGCTCTTGGGGTAATTTTGGGCGGCCGGCCACTCCTGGGAAGGTTCACCACTGTTCCATGTCTTCGCCATTTGTGGATAATGGCTCTCACTGTGGTTCGCTGGATTCCCAAAGCTTTGGAAATGGCTTTATAACCCTTTCCAGACTGATAGATCTCAATTACTTTCTTTCTCAATTGTTCCTGAATTTCTTTGGGTCTCGGCATGATGTGTAGCTTTTAAGGATCTTCTGGTGGACCTTACTGTGTCAAGCAGCTCCTATTTAAGTGATGCCTTGATTGTGAACAGGTGTGGCAATAATCAGGCCTGGGTGTGGCTAGAGAAATTGAACTCAGGTGTGGACAACCACAGTTATAGTATGTTTTAACAAGGGGGGCAATCACTTTTTCACACAGGGCCATGATGGTTTGGATTTTTTTTCACCTTTAATAATAAACACCTTCATTTACAAAGTGCATTTTGTGTTTACTTGTGTTGTCCTTGACTATTGTTTAAATTGGTTTGATGTTCCGAAACACTTAAGTGTGACAAACATGCAAAGGAACAGGAAATGAGGAAGGGGGCAAACACTTTTTCACACCACTGTATATATATATATATGGTTAAATAAAGGTTATGTTGTTATGTTAATAAAATGGCCGTTGTGGCCAATTTACTCCAAAATGGGTGTTGTCTGGTTATTTAAGAGGTATTCAGTATGTTATGGTATTTTAGGTAATATGCAGTTTACATCTGCTTTACCATAGTCATGAAAATGCTATGTTGCTGCTCCCATAACAGCTTAACATGGTACCAGCCATAGAAGGGGTCAGGGAAGTATACACTTGACATCAGATAGTCATTTGTTAAGGAATTGAAAGCAAAGAGATCTGTAAGCAGAGCAGAGGCCCTGGTGCATGTGCCTTGCTTGCTTTAAAGGCAATCCTAACCATGTTCTGTTAAAGTAGTTGCAAACCCCTACATATACCCAGTGAAGTGACTGGTTTCAGGTTTATACAAATGGAACGAATGAGCCTACATAAGATGTACCTGTTTATCTACAGCAGTCTCTTCTCTACATCCATTCAAAGTGCAAAATTTACACAGGATCTCTCTGCTCTAAAAAACAGTGGGCAAGAAGCTTACGTTACATCACTGAGGAGAGCTCTCGCTGCTGTCAATCAACTCCAATGACGCGAGGGGGGGGGGCCGAGTCCTGTAGTCGGCGGCTTATGGACGCTGGATACAGGACTCGGGAAAGCGATTCCCAGGGGGGGTTAGCTGATGCAGGGAGGAGCCGAGAGATCCGCCTAGGGACCCCAGAAGACGTGGATCGGGGCCACTGTGTGCAAAACGAGCTGCACAGTGGAGGTAAGTAAAACATGTTTGTTATTTAAAAAAAAAAAAGTGAAGCTTTACAACCCCTTTAACACCACTTTAAAGCCCATGTCACAAAATTAGCCAAAATATACCCTATATACAGTATGTATAGCTGAAATTCCAACATTGCTCTGCTTTTGTCCATAGGTGGCATACAACTGCTGGTTCTGGTTACTAATCATCTAATAAATAAGTATTTTTCTGGACTTTCATCGTTCCATGCTACTAATTTCCCAGAACAGCTATTTCTTTTCATTGGGTGAAACTGATATAATTAGTGTGCAATAGGAGCCACATTCGCATAGAATACCTTTTGTACTCAGCAAAACTTTTCCCACAACGTAGACAAAGACGAGGTTGACTTTTACACCTTATAATTACATATAATATACGTTTTGTATTTTACTTTTGATATACTTTTTTCATTTTGTAAAGCAGTTACCAAATAAAAATTAATTTATAATACATTTCATTTATAATAACCATTTTCACATAACATGTCTTATTATAGATAGTCATGCAATGTCATATGTTTTATTATATAATTAAAGAGAGACTATAGTATACTTTTAGTGTGTTTATATTTTGAGTTTTTATTGTAAAGACCATGCCATGGCTTTAAAATATGGCATCCTAAGATAAAATATCTGCATACTTCAAGCAAATGAAAAGCTATGAAAAGCCTTAATACCCAAATAAGTCAGCTTATCTACAGGTATTTTACGTTGGAACCTTCATGTGTGAAGTAGCAGCGTAAGAAATTGTAAATATTTGCTGTGATCAAAATCTGCACTGCGTTAAAAGGTGCGCGTGCATTAAGATGCACTGCAGTTAATTTAAGAGCAGGTTCTGGCCATGAGTTGGGGTGCAATTCAAAATGAATGGCACTGCAACACGCTAACCTGTTTACCGTGCATTACCACAATGCAGATGGTATGAATGTTTCCAGTTGGCTGGCAATTAAAAAATATGCTTGTGGCCAACAGATTATCTTAGAACACCTTCCATAGTCTATACAGTAGTATAATATTTTCATGTCTGTATTCCCTAAGTAAAATGCTGTACCTTTTTCCCTGGCATCTTGTATTGTTTGTGAATGTATGCCCATGTTGTTTCATCTCTTTTGTGTTTGTATCCCTCTGGTATGTAAAATTGTTTTGTGTCATCATAGTCATCATAGTGTCTGTTGGTTTGCACAAATTATGTAAACTGTATATCTATTGTTGTATATGTAGCCAATTAATTTGTGTTTGTATTGAATTGTGAGATAAAGCTAGAACATCCATAGCAAACCCAAATAAACATAATGGGACTTATGATACCATTTCCTGAGTGTTCAAAATGACCAAGAATAACATTTGACTTGGTACAGCATAGTTTACAAATCACCAAACATAATTTTTTAAATAAATATATGACCTTAACATTTCCCGAACCTAGATCGTGTAGGACATTCCAGGGGAATAAGGACATCAAATATTCTACTGTGACGGAAACGTAGGTCAGTGGTTCCATGGTTCATTCCCTATAAACCAGTGTAAAACTGGTTGTCTTTATATAAATATTGTGTAAGGGAAACTCAGTATCTGCAAGTAGAGGCTGCAATCTACATAGTTTCCTATACTTGTTCTGTATAAAATGACTTGGGTAGTATAAAAATTCGGCATGCCTGTTTTCTCATTGAGAAATAATGTGGACTAAATATTACATAGAATGTACTTCCTCTATTCACTATGGCTATACCACTATGAAAAAAAGTACAGGCATCATATACTAGTTGATGTAGAACATAAGGGCTAGTACTGAAAATATATGCCTAAGAGTTATCTATTATCATATCCTAATACCATATACAGGGATATGGGATGTGGTAGAGACATAATACATGCACATACCCACACCTACACAGGTTGAACTGGACGGATGTCTTTATTGAACCTCACCAACTATATCCTTGACATTCTTACAAAGACTATTTGCAGTGCATTAATGTAAGCTCTATGGATTTTTTGAAGTATGGAGATTCTGATCAACTATGGCAAAAGGAAACACTAAAACTCTGAATTGACGGTAACACCCTTAATAAAGGCTTTATGCCAGACAGATTGATAACAGCACTTAAACTAAAAACATATGTAAATACTATTGCAATTATAAGTGATCTTGTAATACCAAAATATACAATGCCAGAAAATGTATATCCTTTAAATGCAGTATGAGGCTGCAGGCAAAATAAAAGGACAAAAATATACATTTTTCCCCACAACTGAACCATGGTGTGCAACCACTCAGTATTGTAAAGCTTCCTAGAAAGTTCTAAAGCATGGATTTAGAGTTCTCCTTTATAATGTTACATGTGCATTGTTGTTTGTTTTAAATAATTTTGCCCCTTCCTCACTCTGTAGCTAGATGTTCTGTACAGTTAGTCCGACCCTTCGTTAGTGTGTCTTTATTTTCTGTTTGGAGCACATGTAATTTGAAGGAGCTTTACATGTTATGATTTTTTTTCTACCTATCTAATGTTCACCTGTTATGATCTGCACACGTTTTGGATTAAAAGCTTTCTGTAATCTGCAAGATGTCATTTGGATCAAGTCACTGTCTGACTACACTGCTCTCAAGAGCTGGATCAATTATAGAGATCACACTTTCAGTGCTTAAATTGGGGAAGCAGAACACTGTTTATGATTGACATGTTGTAAGAAATGTGTAAACTGGGCTGGTACTGTGGAGCACCAATAATTGGAGCTACTGTATGTGTTAAAAGCTGCACTGAACTGGACAATATTGGGACTGTGGAGGACAGTGGACTGTTAGACAGCTCAAAGGGGATGTAAACCCTTGTGGTTTTTCACCTCAATGCATTGAGGTGAAAAACCTCTTGCAGTGCAGCAGCCCCCCAGTGCCCCTGTTTTACTTACATGAACCCTCGCGACGGGGATAAGCACACCAGCTCTAGCCGGTGTCTCGTGTCCTGATTGGCTAGAGTGATAGCAGCACAGCCATTGGCTCCAACTTCAAAGTCGAAGGGCCGAGAATCAATGAGAATATAGAAAACCAGAAAGGGGTTAATGAGTCAGTATTTAAAATAAAGAAATAATGGTAAGGCCTCATGCACACAAGCCCTTTTGCAAACTCTCCTAGAAGCCTTTTCTCCTGGCAGCAGCACTTTGGCAGGAAAAACAGCTGACTCTTGTAAAAGTGTGTAACACTTTGACACACTTGTAGTCATCAAATGCTTGCACATTAATTAATTTCATTTGCCAGAATAATTATTCTGTCCATTGAACAGAATTAATGCTCAAGCGCTAAACATGCCTAGCGTTAACACGCGTTTAGACGCATTTACAAGCGTCTTTTTTGCCCAAATTCTGCTGCTTCTGGACACATTGGCAGTGGGGGTTTTTTGCTGCCTCTAAAAGAACATGTATGCATGCCTAGTACACACTATCATATTTTTTTGCTCAACCCAGTGGGCACAAGAAATTATAGCAGAGGGCTTGTTTTGAATACCACAGACATTCTGGTTTTTGGCCAGTCCTTTCCCCATATCCTATTTATATGAAAAGTACCTATGTCTCATGCACTGGATATGATGTTGGGTTCTCAGTCTTGAAATGAGCCCACTATTTTTTAAAGAACATCTAGCCATATTTATACATTTATTGAATTGGTGAATAGAGTCAAGTTTGTGTACTTGTCTGTGACCCATGCAAGATTTTCCATCACCTGTTCCTGATAAAAGGCAAGAAACGGGAAGAGTGGTTGCCATAGAAAAGTAAGGCGCAAAGCAGTAGACATTTTCAGAAGCTCTAACCCTTTTCTACGCAACTATAAATGTGTTTTTTGCTTGTTGCCATTAGGCTCTTCTTTTCTTCAACATTAGCTGGAGGGGAAGGCACTGTGAAGCAGCCTACAGCACTGCAAGTGCACTTGGAAGTGCAGTCGCTTTAAATCTGAGGGGAAGATGTGAAATGAGTGGAAGCTCCGTAGATTTTTTTTATCCAATCATGTACAAGCAAAAATGCTGTTTTTTTTTTTCATTGCATGTCCCCCTCAGATCTACATCCACTGCACTTCCAAGTGCAAAGTGGATTTGCCTTTAGTAAATAACCCCCCCCGCCCATGTAGATTGAATTTTAAATTTACAACAACCAACCACCAGCATACCATGAATCTACAATCACCGTCCAAAGGCTTTTATTGCAGAGAAATCACATCACAAAGACAAGTTCTTGTCTTTGTGATGTGATCTCTCTGCAATAAAAGCCTTTCGACAGTGATTGTAAATCGATAGTGTGCTGGCGAATATGTACACTTTCTTGATGTCTCCAGGATCCAGCTGGTAATTGCTGTAGCACCCACCCTTGATGAGCCTTGTTTTCCAGGAATGTTTGCAATAGGCATATAGACAAGAAAGCTTCTTAAGACTGACTTGTGTTACTACTAGTGGTAGAAATGCTGGAATTGATCTGTGTGTGTTTCATTAGTGATATAGATAGTGGTAAGTTCACATAAACTCAACGGTAAACCTTCAGTGAGACTTGTACCTTACACTGCTGTGTCCTCCTTTTGTCAAAATCTTACCTCTTCAATGTACCCCCCAACCCTCAGCCCTGTCGCCATAATCTTTCAGTGTGACCAGATTTCTGGCCGGCTGCTCCATTCACAGAAACTGTTACTACAGCTTTCATAAATGAAACAGAATGTATGAATAGAAAATTGGGTGATAGGTCCACCCTCTCCATTCATAGATTGTTTTTCATTCTTAGAAGCCATGGGTTGTAGGAAAGAAAATTGCTTGATTCCCCTATCAGCACAGTCAATGTAGATGGAGGAATTTCTCCCCTGGAGCCATTGTATTCTCCCGGCAGGGGGCGACGGAAGCTGTCCATGCCGAGAGAACACAGTGATTATTGCTAGGGGCTATAACAGCTGCTAGCAATAATCGCATGCAAAAAAAGGCTGGTTCTACCCAAGTTGAGTGATCCATAAACTTGGGTACATTCAGCTTGCCCATACATGGTTCCTGTTGAACCACCTGAGATTTGAACCATCTATGGCCGGCTTAAGTAACACCCCTTGTGCTGATTTTTTGGTTTGATTTGATGGCATCATTAGATCTTTGAAGAAAATAGTGCTTTGCGGTAAAGACAATATACAGAAAAGGGTAATTGGATTAAAGTATCCTAAAATGCTACTGGTGTTGAAAGACCCTACATTATAGGCCCTTTTAAAAAATGGCTTCAGAATACCTCATACGTGGAATTGTGGAAAGACTAGACAGAGTTGCAAAGGAATTCTTGGGAATATGCAAGTCCACGGTTAGGCAGATAGTTTACAAATGCAAGACATTCAACATCACTGCTACTCTACTTAGGAGTCGAGCTTCCAACAAAAATCAGAGCAAGAGCACAAAACAGTCCTCAAACCACTGGACTCTTTGCACCACCATAACAAACATTAAACTTGGAGAAAGCATACAACTGCATACCAATGAGTATGCATATAGTATGAGTATGCATAAAATGGCATAATGGTGTTGGACTACTTTGTTTCCTTGGATTCTGGACACCTTGCAATCTTTGAGCGAAGAATGAAAATACATTTTATGTTATAAAGTACAGGTCATGGCTCTGCATTTAATGTACACCTGCCCTTCATGGTCTCCTGAAACCTTTATTGCCTGGATGTGTCTGGCTTTAATATTCACTTAGTAGGACAAACGTAAGAAATGAAAGTTAGTAAAAAGTCAAGAATCATTTCCTTTATGCTTGTTCTAGATCAGTGACTCAAAGTATTGAAGCCAAAGCATCAGGATGACAGATGGATTTTTAAAAGAGGCCATTCTTCATATTTCTCTCATAACAAGGTTCCTATGACATTATCTCACACAAACCCTTTAAGAAAGACACTTCAGAAATAAACATTAATAGAATAACTTTTATGTGAAGGAAAAAAGAAAATACTTTCAAACCACTGACATCTGATCACATAATTGTACATGATAAAATTCCTGGCTTACACACTTTTCAAAGTTGATTGAAGCTAAACTCCAGGCACAAAAGCACTAATTTAAAATGATATTCATCAATTGTCACTAAGGATATAAATCCACTTTGTGTGCATCAAATGCCTTTGTAAAAACAGATATTACCTTGTAAATGTCAGTGACATCACTGTGCTACAGATAGCCTGTGCAGAGATCAGAGCTTCGGGAGAGACCCAGCAGGTCCATCCACTCCAACTTTGAGAGGGATAAAAATAAAAATAAAACAGCCCCCTGCACAAGGAGAAAGGGCAGTAGTGATCGGTCATTATTACAAGAAGTTTCAGAGGCAACGTTTCACACTTCACAGATCTGGAAGAAATATTCAAAACACACCAAGATTCAAGTGAGAATACACATCCCTTTCATTTAAAAATATTGACTTTGATTAGGGCTGCCTATTTAGTTTGGATAAAAGCTAGACCATATTTTAGGACTCCTAGAACATTTCTCTCAAATACATATGGCTAGTATATACACTTAAGACTAAAGTTAAATAGGATATCTACACAATATAAATACAATCTGGCAAGCATTTTAACCCAAAGGAAAATCTGGCTTTTTGTCAGCAGGGTCAGTTTTAGTTACTCTCAGACTTTCCTGAATTATAAATGATTTTTTTCTGATGTAAAAGTTATCAAATCAAACACTGCCACACAGTGGCCAAATCAGCTAGTTTACCTACGAGAATGAAAATCAACCACATTAGGATGTAGTTTGGGAATTATTACACTTAACAGGTGAGAAAGAGATTCCTTTTTATTTTCTATTTTTTTCAAGTTAAGTGGTGTCTCAGAATCTATCAAATTGTGATAAAAAAAATAATTTTGATTATGCTAAGTTTCTATTACTGATATTTTTCTCCTCCCCTACTTTTTAATTATTCACTTTATGTTTGTCAAAAATAGATATGTAATCTGGGCATTTGAAAAGGTAAAAATTTCCTGAAAAATGTCTCTGTTTTGGAGTGTCAAAATGCAGCTTTTAATGTGAAGGAATTTTGTAATGAAATGTTTTTCTTAGCAAAAATGTGTTTCATTTTTATTTCCCCACAACTAAACGACTGAGAGGTCCTTTGTTTGTCCTTAATCAGTTGAACACAAACCTCCACAGAAACAGATTTTTATTGTTATATTATATATATAACAATAATTATATTATTATTATATATTATATTATTTATTATAAGTGGAAAAAAGCCTAATGCCGCTTACACACGATCGGAATTCTCGTCGGAAAAGCCTTGGATGGTTTTTCCGACGGAATTCCGCTCAAGCTTGTGTTGCCTACACACGGTCACACCAAATTCCGACCGTCAAGAACGTGGTGACGTACAACACTACGATGAGCCGCGAAAATGAAGTTCAATGCTTCCGAGCATGCGCCAAATTGTTTCCGAGCATGCGTTGGAATTGCCACATCCAGAAAAATTGAGAACATGGTCTCAATCATTTGCTGGCCGAAATTTCGCCAGCAAAAGTCCGATAGAGCATACACACGGTCGCATTTTCCGATGAAAAGCTCTCATCTGTCTTTTGCTGGCCAAAATTCCGATCGTGTGTACGCGGCATAACACTAAATATTCCTAAAAACTTTACTGCCTACTTCCTACCTGTCCTGCATACCATGTGTAAAAAAAATATCTGTATGTATACTTTTTTTTTGTTTTGTTTAATATTCTATATTTAATAGAAAGAATTTAATTTTTTACATTTGAACAGATAATTTCAATATGCACTATAGCCTATAGCAGGGAAACAAAAAAAAATCCAGTAAAAGAACATTGAATAAATTGTGAGGAAAAATAAGAGAACAACGTGGTACATATTGGTGAAATTTCCCAGACCAAAATTATTGCATAGATTAGATGTGGTCGTAATAAAAGTAAGGTGAAGTAACAATAAAGGAATAAATACATTAAAAAAAAGGGGGGGAAGGGGGCACATGGTAGGAGATAAGGGGTAAGGTATGTAGCGAGCATCCAGAATAATAATTGTCACAATTCAGTAAGTGGTTTCAAGTAAAGCCTTTCCCTTGTCTTAGTACTTAAAGCGGTTCTGCACCCATTTCATTTAGTAAATCTCTTTGCCATCCAAATCAGGCAAAGAGTACTAAATGAAATGTTTTTTTTTTTTTACTTACCTTGTAATTGAAGACTTCCGGTCTTCTCTCTCTGCGGCGGCGGGCGGGGTCTCTGCGTCGATCGTCGTCACGCCGCACTGTCTCCTGGGATCTGGTGTCATTAATCCCAGGAGTCAGTGCGGGCATCTTCCGAAATCTCGCGAGATTTCGGCCACATCTTCCGAAATCTCCCGAGATTTCGGCCACATCTGCCGAAATCTCGTGAGATGTCGGCAGATGTGCCGTTACTGCGCACGCGCGAGTAACGGCGGTGCATGCTGGGCCATCTAAAGTTCCTGTGGGTGTTTCACATGCCCACAGGCAAGATGGCCCCCAGCACAAAAGAAGAAGACGAGGAACTTCATCGGACGAAAACCGGCGGCGATCGAGATGGAAGATGGAACAGGTGAGTCCCCCAATAAAGGTAAGCATCCTTTATATTCCGTCCCAAAAAAAAAAAAAATTTTACAGAGTGCATAACCGCTTTAATGGTATTCCAATGAAACCTTGCTTTACTGTAATCTTCAGGTCGGTTATGGGAGGGGAATATTAGGTCCTCCATTGCATTAATTTCTTTAATCTTTGACAACCATAGTGACAGAGTAGGAGGGTGTGGGTCTCTCCACTTTGAAGAAAATACAAGATTTAGCGGCATTGATGAGGTGTCGCAAAACTGATTTCTCATACATGTTAATAGGTATTTTTGAGTTATCTAGGAGGAAAAACGAGGGGTCATCGCAAAGTTCATAATCAGTACATTTTTGAGAAATCCTCTGCACCCCTCTCCAGAAACGTGTCAGCTTAGGACAGAACCAGAATAATTGTAAAAGGTCTCCTCTACCCTTCTGCCATCTCCAACAATGGTCTGAGATAGAAGGAATAAATAGTATGGAGAATTGATGGGGTCTGGTACCATCTTGCTAAAAGCTTAAAGTAGAACTACGGGCATAACTTTTTTTTTTCATTTTGGATAGAGCAAGGAAAGGTTATAACCCCTGTCAGATTTTTTTCCCCATCTGTGTCCCATTGCAGAGATTTCCCTTCACATCCTGTCCCATAGCCAAATAGGAAGTGTGAGGAAATGCCTACAAATTAAGGGAATTCCTTGGGGGCCACCAGAACTAATGTTCCCATTGAAAGATTTCCACGCAATTACTTTTTTTGGGACAACCCAAAATTTGGGACTTTCTTTTACTTTCACTTTCAATGATAATTGTAAACAGGACAAAAAGAGAGGCACACGGAAAGCAATAAAATCTGACAGGTGTTCTAACCCCTCTCTACTCTATCTAAAAAAAAGTTTTGCTTTTAGATATACTTTAAAGTTAGATTCCTTTATTCTGGTACATATGGAAGACTTCAGCAAAAATAGGATAATTCAACTACTTTGTTGGTCATCAAAAGTTTTGTTCGTCTTCAAAAATCGACTTTCCATTTCCGAATATAATTTGCTTTATAATCGTCAGATGGGGTATTCAATAGGGAATATGTCAGGGAAAAGGAATGATTTATTTGTCCTTTATCCAATTATAATTTACTTACAGAGGAGACAACAGTCTCTGAAAGACATGAGAGGGAGGTGTAATTGAAAGAAGTGTCTTATTTGAAGTGCTGTCCAGAAGTCTAGATGGAATGGACCAGAATCTTGCGTTAGGGAAATAATGGAAGGCCATCAGAAGGATTCTAGGAGGTGAGAGGCTTGAAAACAATGGGATTGAAGCAGGAGTTGAAATAGGCGATCCAGCAATCCTGGAGGAAAATGGAGATTTCCCAAGATGGGGAAGAGTTGAGAGATGCTAGGGATTAGAGAAGACTCGGAAAGGGTTTTGGTACTAATTTTCAGAGTAGGGCCAATTATGGGATGTGAACGAAGTAAGGATGGAAGGTCTTAAATAGAAGAACAACAAAAATAGACTTTGTAGGCACCAATTATAAAAATTACAATATTTTTTATTTAACACATAATACAAAAATACATATTTAAAATCTTGCACATAAAATGCATCAGACTAGCTATGTCTCTCTAGTGTAATAATGCATAACATTAACATCATTATAATCCTGCAATCAATATGTAGTATGCAAGAAAAGGCTCTACATGTTTCGCAATTGAATGCTTCTTCGGGAGCTTATTAAATGTTCTACAAGAGAGAGAAAAATATAAACAATCAATAACAGACAATAAAGGTGGTAGAATGTCTCAGGCTATTTGCATGGATTACCAAAAGGCGACCAAAGTGAGGACTCCCTTCAATGACGTGCATGTGGTGACACAGGGTATACGTAGGGGCATGCCAGGTAGAAAAGGTCTTAGAAAATAAAAAGAGCAGAGATAGTAAAATAGATAACCACTATCAAAAGTGGGTGGGAGACCCACGCAGGCTTAACCAGGTAGAATTCAACAAAAGAGGAATCACTCCATGCCGGAATGCAGCGAAAGAGTTTTAATTATGGCCAATAGGTGGTCAGTTAGCCTACCTTGGTTATAACACCATAAGGTGTGACTCAATATCTAATTAGTATTAATAAGATACGGGCCTGAATGATAACGCAGTGGTAACCAATCAGCAGCAAGATCTATGATATAAATAAATATATAAGGTAATGATCAAAGGATATAGTTACAACTAAAGTATGCTAAGAGACAAACAGTACTGATAGAATTATGCAAACTCACCTGGCACTGTTAATAACTAAACAAGAGAAAAAGTGTATGTAAAAGGGAGACACAATGGTGTCATAATACACCTAACAGCCATGGCAAGCCTTCATAGCAAATAGTTAACAGGCAGCAAAGTCAGATAGAGGGTAGGCATTCCAGACCATCTAGAAAGTAAAACATATAATTAAGTACAAAATAACAGCCAGATTAACACTGCAAGAATGTAGCAAGTAAAATAGATATAGTGAATAGATATAAATACCTTTCCAGGCTAGATGTAAAGGATATGCATTGTGGAGAGGTCTGCAAAAGCAACTGCATTAGGCGTGATCGCGCGAGAGGAGCACATCCCACAGAGTCTCAAGGCTGGGAGCTCCCCCCCAGTGGCCAAACCCAAAATTGCGGCTAATGACATCGAGCAAAGAAGAGCCTAAAAAATATATAATTGAATGGTAAAAGTTCCCAATAGTGGGAAAAAAGGGGGGGGAAGGCCACTGATGAATTGAGGAGAGAGATATTAAAATGCCACCAGACCTGGACAAAAAGCTGCAGATATCGGTCCCAAATGGGACTAAGCTGCGGATACCCGGTCACACGTATAGCCTATAACACCAGTGCGTTAAGGAAGTCCTAAAAATGATGTCCAAGGGGTTTCCATTGCTGGCTTACGAGACATATAGCCATATTCGCAGACAGTTGGAACAGTTAAAATCTAAAAGCAAAAACAAAAAAATAGAAATCAATAATACAGTCAGGATGGAAGGTCAGCAAAGCACCAAGGTGCAATACGAAAGGGGAATGTTAAATTGTGCCTGTTCAATGTGGGATAATGACAATAATTGTTGGGAAATTCTGGGTTTTTTAACAGCCCAAATAAACTGAACAAAGCGAGAATTCATTTTTGAAAAAGGTAGCAGGAATACATATTGTTAGAGCTTATAAGAGGTATAAGAAATTGGTAGAATGGACATTTTTAAAATGTTGCACCGGCCGAACCAGGAGAACATGCCTGATTTCCACTTTTGAAGTAACATACGTACCTCTGAAAGAAGAGGTGGAAAGTGAGAGAAGATCTGGTTCAAATGTGGAGGAATAGAGGTGCCAAGGTATTTCAGGGCATGGCTAATCCACTTGAGTTTGTAAATGCCCTGCAATTGGTAGATTTGAGAGGTGGGCATTTCTATCCCTCTCACCTTCAATTTGGAAAAGTTAATCTTCATGTTGGAGATAACTCCATATCGATCAAATTCATGGAGGAGATTTTGGAGTAACATAGGTGGATTACTAAGGGAAAATAACATGTTCTCTGCGTAAACAGAAACTTTAAACCGAGAGGACCCCAACTGTAGTCTAGAAATGTCAGGCTTATGTCTGATTTTATTAGGAAAGGGTGCAAGTGAAAGGGCCAAAAGGAGCGGTAAAAGAGGGCAGCCCTGTTTGGTGCCATTTAAAATTGAAAAGAGTTCAGACTTTGACTTGGGCAGTCGGAGAAGAATAGATGGCTTTTATCCAGGTTAGCATTTTTTTCACCAAGGCCAATATGTTTAAGTACAGCAAACATATAGTCCCAATTTACTCCATCAAATGCCTTCTCGGCATCTGTTGCCAGAAGAAGGCATGACATATTTTGTGAAGTTGCCATGTGTGCAAGATTAAGAACAAGAACTTTATTGGTATTGTCCCTAGCTTCCCGAGTAGGAACAAAGCCAACCTGATCCAAATTTTGATAGAATTTTAGTGAACCATTTGAGGTCCACCCACAGTAGCGATATTGGACGATAACTACTGCAAAGAGAAGGGTCTTTGCCTCCTTTGTGTATGACAGAAATATAAGCTTTAAGGGCTTTCTGAGGGGATCGCAGATAAGTCACTTAGGGAATTTAATGCTTTCTTTAAATGCGAGGCTAAGATTGGAAAAAATGTTTTGTAATAATGCCGCGTAAAGGCATCCGGGCTAGGGGATTTACCTGTTTTTGATTAATTTATAGCTGTCAAGATTTCATCTGTAGTAATCGGGTCTTTAAAGCATGTTTAGAGGGTAAACTGAGTTTGGGGAGGTGCAAAGAGGACAAATAATCCTCAATTTGAAAATGTAATATGGGTGCAGCAGAGGATGTATTAGCAGGGGATATATTATATAAAGATTTATAAAAGTCTTTGAATGTGTCTGCAATTTGATTAGACAAAATCACTTTTTTGCCATTTGAGTGAGAAATGTGCAGTGTGAAAGAAGAAGATTGTTGGTCTTGTAAGGCTCAAGCTAAAGAGTGCAACAATAAAGGGTATTTTTACAGCGCTGTCCTAATATCACTCAAAGGTGATAACATAAAATGAAATAACAGCTGCAACTAAAATGTGAGACACACACAATAATCAAAACAGGAAAAAAATATAGCTATGCTAATAGAATTAATGTAAAACATAATATAGTGACTGGTGAAAATTACAATATATCAAACACAAAAAAATTATACGTACACAACAGAGGTATGAACTCTCCATATATACCAATACTGCATCAAAAAGTACAACACTCCTAAGGTGTGCAAAAATGAACCAGCTTCCGAGATCTCTTTTTAAGGAGATCACAAGTGCCTGTGGCTTTTTCCCCAGCCCCGGGTCTCTGTGCTTGGATAGCTAGAAGTTCTCAGACACTCCACTCAAGGTATCCGCAATACAGATGGTATTCACACATTCCTCATGTAAGGACAGAAAAGCTTCCATAGTGTAATACCTTCCTGATAAATGGCCATCCTTTCAGCAAGCACACAGCAGATGTCTAGCACCCTCTGTTTGACGTTTCTCTGCCTGAAGCTGGTAAGCGCAGTAATATTAGTGGTGGAGGATCTATCCTGCTATACCCTGTCACTTATTCCTGGGTGTCGTTATCACAAGTCACTAATGATTAAAGGGTGGAGGAACCATTATTTGCATTTATCATCATATGCATAGATAGTAATGTTTTTTGCAAGATCTGAGTATGGCTTTGGCTCGATAACCAAATGACGTCCTCTGTTGTCTGAGACTTAGAAGTTCCTTTTCTGACGTCTGGGGGATGTTTATGAGTGAGATTTAGCTTCTGTATATTTTTTTGTTTTTTTTAATTGGGTCCAGTCACATGATCCCGTAGCACCGGCTCCCTTGTGTATGGGAGCGCTAGACAATGTCTGTGAATTCCAGAAGTCATGATGTCACCTATCGGCTCCCATGGCCCAGCCGTTGTCAGTGTTCCCTCTTCTCCCTTGCAGCAGCTGCTTACTTACACAAGGGAGCCAGGGCTGTAGGCTCACATGACCAGACCAGAGTGGATTAAAAAGAGGTTAATACACAGATCTTTTTTACAAAGGGTATAAAGGATAGGTAGGGAAGGAACGTTTTTAGGTTTAGGTATGCCTATTTTTGCAGTTACATTGGTCAAGCTCAGAACATTTTAACTATGCATGTGCCATACCTGTGGGATCATTATGGATCCAGTGGAGGCAGACATACAGAGATATCCACTAACAAGGTATTCTATAGTTTACAAGGTGGAGATTGTGACATCATCACCCCACCTCTTAACCTCATCCAATCAGAGATAGCTTTGCATTCATTGAGATAATGCAAAGTGTTCTCTGAATGGCGCCCATGCCAGGCAGGTGATCTTTTGTGTTCACTAAACTACATGGCAGTCGCTTGGCACAGGACCCATGTAAGCAAACTGATCATGTTCCATAAACATGGCTGCACATGCAGATGAACCCCACCTACACACTGGGTCTCAGAGCTAATCTGAAGCATTCTCTACTCATACGCTGACTTTGGTCCTAAACCTCTTTCCACATGCTCCCGGTCCTCACAACATTAACCTCTTATTGCCCGGAGCACTTCTCAAACAGGGCACTGTGATTTACTGAGGTCAAGGTTAGGACTCGGCAAGTCCCACCAAGCACCCAGGGCCCATGGGAGCCCAGGGCCTATGGGAGCCCAAGTCCCCTGACGCATGTTCCATTAGGGAGTCCACTCAGCACCTCACAGTAAACATCACATAAATTCTCCTTTCCAGGTATGTACTCTTGACTTCACTCAATCCTTCTAACAGGACATCACACAAAGGCTTTACTTGTTATAAAAATAATAATATATCCCAGTCCAAAATTAATAGTGACATTTCACATAATGGCAATAGTACCTCAATTAGAACACAATCAAAATTGCTAGAAAGAGGAAGGGAGCATTGTAGTACTAACTAGACATACTTTTGGTTCTTCTTCCTAAATCCCATTTATAGGCATAAGCCCTACAGTCCTCGTCCAGCCCCTCCCCTGAAGGGGACAGCACACACATCGCCTTCTCTGTTGTTCTCTCTCTTTTCCTTCGGCTCAAGGCAGACTGCACCCATGCTATTTACAAGGCAGGTGACTCATCCTCCTAACAGGGGGAGCAACAATTAAAAGGGAACTAACCTCTGCCTAAACCCAGATGATAGCCAGTTTTATTGGTCAAAGCTGGACCAATGTAACAACGCAGAAACGCTACACCTGGAATTCAGCTCTAAAAAGCATACACATTTTTCATGAAAAAAACACAATTTTTCTTAGTTTGCATGCTGTGAGTATACAAAAAACACAGCATTAAAGGTGGATGCAGATTATCATATTTAGTATAGTGTACAGTGTGGGATGGCTTTGAAAATTTAATTTACAGAGCAGTAGTATAAAAAAGACAAACCGCGCTAAATAAACTAAATGAACAAACAGCAGCTTGGCGGTAAGATACATACAGTGAATATAAAGGAAAGAAAAAGGAGCTGCGCTAATAGTAACTATATAAAGATTAACATGGTGGATCTAAATACCAAAATAAATGAAGAAAAGAAGAAATTTCATAGTGAGCAAAAAAACACCAGAAATTAGAAAAGTGCAAATCTGTGAATCACTCTTCAAAGTAAATGAATCATTTTTCAGAGTCCTCTCAAGGTGTCAGCGGCTCACAAACACGGCAAATCCCTCCACCACACAGATGTTGCGCTTACCAGATAGCAAGCGGTGTAGTGATTGTGGATAATTACCCAGCCTAGGCCTTGATCACCAGTCAGATTCAGATGACAGCTCACATCCGAGAAAACCTCCTATGATGGAGCAGGACGAATGGTCTAGGACTTATAAGCGAATCCAAAGGGGCCAATCTCGTTCAGAGAGGGGACTCAAAGTAACCTAAAAAGGAAAAAAAGACTTGCTATACTTTTTATTCAAATAAATGTTCCACTGGTTTTTACACTATGACGAGTCTTTATTCCTTTTTGGGTGACTTTGAGTCCCCTCTCTGAACAAGATTGTCCCCTTTGGATTCGCTTATAAGTCCTAGACCATCCGTCCTGCTCCATCATAGGAGGTTTTCTCGGATGTGAGCTGTCATCTGAATCTGACCGGTGATCAAGGCCCTAGCTGGGTAATTAGCCACAATCGCTACACCGCTTGCTATCTGATAAGCATGAAATCTATGGGGTAGAGGGATTTGCTGTGTTTGTGAGTCACTGTCACCTTGAGAGGACCCTGAAAAGCGATTCATTTACTTGAATAGCGATTCACAGATTTGCACTTTTCTAATTTCTGGTGTTATTTGCTCACTATGAAATTTCTTCTTTTCTTCATTTATTTTGGTATTTAGGTTCACCATGTTAATTTTTATATAGTTACTAATAGTGCAGCTCATCCTTTTTCCTTTAATTAACAGAAAAGCTGGAGTGGACAGATTTCAGCTGATATAATACACAAAAAAGAAAGACTTTCTTTTTTGTTAATTAGCACTGCGCTACTATAACTGGTAATTGTGCAGCCATGCAACTGTGTACCCAAACAAAATTTATATCATTTTTTTCACACAAATAGAGCTTTTCTTTTGGTGGTATTTGATCACCACTGGGTTTTTGCATTTGTTGAGATATAAACGAAAAAAATACCAACTTTCTTTTTCTTTTTTTTTTTTTTATAATATTTTTTACTTTCTGCTATAAAATTTCTAATTTCTTTGCACATTTTGTCTAAAATGCATTCAACTACATGTATTTGATTAAAAAAGAAATCCCAATACAGGGGTCCCCTAGTTACAAACATCCGACTTACAAACGACTCCTACTTACAAACGGAGGGAGACAACAGGAATTGCTAACCAAAAAGCTTAAAAACTGTTTTCCTGATGCCAAACATGGCAGTATACATATGATATAGCTCCACCCCTATATCCACCCACAGGACCTGTTTAGCTCTATAAAAGTCTGACTGAGAGCTACCTCCCCCATTCTCCTTTTTGTCCTCAAAAGATCAACACCTACAGATTGTTAGATAAAGCTCTTACCTGCCGACTACGTCAGAGTCTGTCTGGGTTCAGCCTCTCCCAGTATGCAGTCCCACATCTTAGGCTGCTAAAAGCACCAACAAGGTGGGGAACCCCTTCTGGTGGTCTTTTGGGGTCGAGATGTTCACTAATCAGAGATGACAATCCTCTTGTGGCATGCCTGCTTTGGAGTCCGGATCCAGCAGCTGTGACTGCATGATGTCTTCTCTCCTATGGGACTCTTTCCAGGTCTGTCAATTTCTATAAAACTTTTTTTCTTTTTCTTGCCCTCATATCTCTAAAGACCCCATACACACTGTGCAGCTCATGTTGTCTGATTTCCTTTAGATTTGCCGGGACAATGTGGTGCAGGGGCCTGCCTGATTGCATACAAATTAAGGCTCTTGAGGTTTGACCTCATATTGTATGGTATTGTTAAATCTGAGAGAAAAAATCTGCAGAGAATTGTATGATGTGTCCCTTTGTGTGGATAGGCGTTGGCTTCCCTCCAATTGTACTAGCCCTTTTTTGATTAGAACAGAGGTGAGAGGGGGCTGAGTCTCTCTCTCTCTCTCTCTCTCTTTCTCTCTCTCTCTTTCTCTCTCTCAGGTTCTCTATTTACAGAGCACAAATGGCCAGGTAATGGATGCCTTTGCTATTCAGGAATCCAGAGAGGCAGCATCTCATTTTGAGGAACAGTTAATGACAGGTAAGTCTTGCTATCCCAATAATGGGAATAGAAGGGGGAGGAGTAATGTATTACTAGAGGATTGGGGGGGGGGGGTGCCCAGATTTCTTTTATTTAAATTTGTTACTCTTTGCCAAAAAAAATGAAAAAAAGGGGGGTACATATGTATTTTTTTCTCTCTCTCGCTTCCCTTATTTCTCTCTGTTGCCATGCAGTCCTCCTTGCAACTTTCGGTTCTTACGCCAGCATGAGCCTAACACCACATAACCAAGACCACCGCATCACCAGGTAAGGGCCAACTTTGGGTAAGTAAGAAGATGTGGGAAAAAGAGTGTGTTCTGCCCTGACAAGCGTGTCTTCCTGTCTATTGCAGTCCTGGCCGCTCACACTCCCGCTCTAGGAGAACCAGAGGCCCTTCGGATTGTCAGGAATTTTCCTGGGCAAAAAGTGGCTCCTCCAATCCTGGCAAACCTCAGTACAAAGGGTGCAAATGTACGCTTAAGAGAATGCACACAGCTTCTCCTCCGAGGGGTCAGCACCCGAAATTCAAATGTTGGTCATGTGGAGATGACCCTTTGCCTGGAAAGCTACTTTGCAGCAACTGCTTCAGGCAGCTTGCCATAGACCAGGAGTATGAGAGTCAGCAGGTGTCAACCTTGCTCAAGAAGTAGTCCCAAATTCCCTGGCAGGATTTTCTGGTCATTTCGGGCAACCAGGGACAGAAGCAGACAAACAGTGTGGGCCCTGCACCAGGTCTAAACCAAGCCATTCAACCCTCTCTAACTAGATGGGTACCAGACACTTCAGGGGTGACTCCAGCCCAGGAGATTAGGCAGGCTGATTCCCCAGACCCAGTATTAGAGCCAACCTTCCAGGCAGAGGAAGAAGATATTGCCTCCTCCTCTGCAGAGAATCCTGAAGGTTCAGGCTTTGACTTTGCGCTAATACCACCATTCATTAAGGCAGTAAAAGCTGAATTGGAATGGGAGGATCTGGAACCTCCTCCAAAGAAGGAGAAAACCTATTATCACACACCATACAATCTGCAATCGATGCACAACATTAGGTGCCTTTATCCTTTAGGGCACCCCAAATGCGATACGATTCTGCTGTTATTGTCACATGGGAGAACGCGCCTTTAATAACATTGTGGGAAGCTGGTCACCCCTGAATAGCAGCAGGGGCTTCTTTTTGCACACATAGGGCAGCCAAGTGAATGGCCTTCCCCCATGTGAGTTGCAACATTGCGTACAAATCGCTCTTTGAAAATCGCATAGCAGGAACACTTGTCGCATAGCAGAAACACTTGATTGTATCAAATGCCTCTGAAACTGAGCTGAGCACAGATCACTTTTCAGTGCAATAGCAGAGCCTGCTGCAAGTGTGAACAACTCTTTGGGTTCCATAGGAGGAACCTAAAGAAACAGTTAGCTATCTTTTCCCTTATGACAGAAATAAGAGGCCTGTTTCAGGAGGAATGGGAAAAGGGGGAGAGAAAATCCTCCTCAACCAATAGGTTGCAGAAGTTGTATCCACTAACGGAGGAGGATGCGACTCCTTTATCTAACCCACCAAAGGTGGATGCAGCAGTCACCAGACTGGCCAAGAATGTGACATTCCGGTGGAAGACTCTTCCTCCTTTCACGATATCCTTGATTGACGGATTGACATGGACTTAAGAAAATTTTACCTAGCGGCAGGTGGTGCTTGTAAACCCACCGTTACTTTAACATCCATAGCAAGTGATATGCGAGTGTGGGCGCAGAACTTGGAGTATGCGATCAAAAACCAGCTGCCAAAAGAAAAAAATCATCAAGGCTCTTGATGAGATAAAACTCTTGGTGGACTTCACAGGTGAGGCAACTATAGACATCATTCGATGGTCCTCCAGAGCCATGCTCAGCTCAGTCACAGCCAAAAGAGCACTGTGGCTAAAACCCTGGGCGGCTGACCCATCCTCAAAGCAGAATTGCTGTAAACTGTCTATTGATGGGAAGGCGCTGTTTGGCCAAAAAACTGGACACTGCAGGGTTACAGGAGGAAAATCGGGTCTCCTGCCCAGGATCAAAGGTCCAGACACCAGAGGGGGCAACCATCTAGAGGAGCACAAACAGGTACTAGGATTTCGGAGCCTTTCGCCCATCCAAGGACTTCAGAAGGCGTTGGAGGGGTACACAGTCAACCTTCACAATATCTCAGAGAGCTAACACCCCTGCAGCTCCCTCAGATACCCAGAAGCCCTTTTAATGCCAGGCCCACCCAGGAGGCAGTTGGAGCCAGGTAGCTCAAAGTGACCCAGTTCCGGCAAGACCACTGCCAAAAAATGGCGGACTCAGTCCACAGTGGTGCAAGGCCATTATTGGCTGTTCAAATGGCAGCCTCCAGAACTACCTCAAGAGGCTGAATCAATTTATCCAGATAGACTCAAGATTGAGTCTCTCCCTACCATAATTCAGGTTATTCAGCCAGGAGACTGGAGGATTTCAGTGGACTTGCAATATGCCTATCAGCATGTCCCGATCCTTAAGTCATACCAGCAGTTCCTCAGATTTGCGTTGAGGGACAGGCATTACCAAAGCCAGCTGGAGCCTACACAGAATATGATCTACCTAGAGGCCCAATTCAATACTCAGGCGGCCGTAGTTTCTTTGACACCTTAGAAACTCCCCAAAGTCAGGGAGAAGGTCCAACGGGCATTGGCTGCACCAGTGATGTCACCATCCCAGTGCATGGGTCCTCTCAGGACAATGGCTTCATGTATTCTGATGATCCCTTGGGCTCACTGGAAACTCTGAGTTTTCCAACAAGGCTTCCTGATGCAGGGGAAGAGTTCGCCTAGCCCAGCCAATCAGAATCACCAGGCGCCAGAGTCTCTGGTGGTAGATGAAACAAACGCTAAACGCCATTGTCCATTAGAGCCGCAACCATGGATCGTTGTTACCACAGGTGCCAACGTAGCAGGGTGGGGCACCACCTGTGAACAACTCAAGATCCAGGGCAGAGGGGAATTTCTCACTCAGGGCCTAGTTTCCAATATTCTAGAAATTCAAGCAACATTCAATGCGTTGGCCACCTTGCTGCCTCACATACAGGGTCGCCCAGTCCTGCTCCATCTGGACAACACAGCAGCAGTGTCCTACATACAGCCATAAGGCGGGACGCACAGCCAATCCCTCATGAGAGAGGTGGAACTTTAATGATATTGGCACAACAATATCTCCCAGATTTGAGGACCATATATCTTCCAGGCTGTCAGAACTTGGAAGCAGTTTGCCTATCCAGACAATTCATGGACCCCAAGGATTGGTCCCTTCACCCCAAAGTGTCTGCAAGATGGATATTTTTGCCTCATCAAGCATCTGCAAGGTGAACCGTTTCCTCTCACGCTACCCTCATCCATTAGCAGAGGGGACGGATGCCTTGACCCATCCTTGGGTTGGGCCACTGGCCTATGCCTTCACTCCAATTTCTTTAATCCTGAAATTCCTGAGGAGATTGTTGACAGGGAATTTGACAGTCACCACAGTATTTCCTTACTGGCCTCACAGACCATGGGTTTCTCTGGCAATGGATCTCAGCGTGTGCACACCAATCACTCTGCCGGTGACTCCTCATCTCCTGTCTGAAGGAGATACCCTACATCTGCAACCATCACGACTGGCATTAGTGGCCTGGAGATTGTAAGGCAGGGATTACAAGAGTTAGGATGAAAGGGGTCAACCAGTGCCATGTACTCCAGAATATGGAATAGGTTCACAAGCTTTGCAGCTGGACGTCAGTTTGACCGTAGTGACCCAAAGGTTTCTCAAATCCTGTCTTTCCTGCAATCTAGATAGGCAGACAATCTAAAACTAACTGACGCTGGGGGGGGGGGGGGGGGGGGCTGGCTTACTGACACTTACATCACCAGTGGCACTAATTCAGTAATTAGTGCTAATAATATAAACTGCAACTATACTAATGACACTGGCTGGGAAGGGGTTAACATCTAGGACGAACAAGGGGTTAATTAAGAGCCTAAGGCCTCATGCATACTGGGGCTGTTAAACTCAAGTTTTTGTGAGTTTGGACGTTTTTTTTAACAGCCTCTCTATGTTATCCTGTGTCCATGAACACATGGAAGTTTTTTGGAAGTTTATCAGAAGGGGAGTTTATGGGCTGTTGTCTGAACGCCCTAAAATCGCATTCAAGAGCAGTTTTTCTGACCACAAAAATGCTGAACTCTCATAAATTCTTATACATTTCTTGAACTCTCATAAACTCACATAAACTCTAGGTATGTTTAGCACTTCAGTCTTTATTTATGTCAATGGCCAGAATAAATAAAAATTCTGGCAAATGAAATAAATAAACTCCCAAACTCCAGACTCTGTTAGGCTCCATGCACACTGGACGTTAAAATAACGTTATAAAAACAATAGTAGCTTTGAAGTCAGTCTGTCAACGTTTTTGCAATAGCCTTTATTAGCGTTTATTAGCGTTTTTCTGCAATGACGTTTTTTGCGTTTTTTTTATAAAGAAAGGTTTTATTTTTATTTTCAATGGATCAAAAATGTTAAACGCTGGTGAGCCACGTTTTTTGAGCGTTTATGGACCTTTATCAGCGTTTATGCACGTTTAAAGTTTTTAGGAGTTTTTTGTGGTCCGAAAAACAGCTCCTAAATGCAATTTTAGGGCATTCAGACAACAGCCCATAAACTCCACTGCTGATAAACGTACAAAAATGTCCATGTGTGCATGGACACATAAAATAACATAGGAGGGGAGTTTATGGGCTGTTAAAAAAAAACACCCAAACTTCCAAAAACTGACATTTATCCGCTTCAGTGTGCATGGAGCCTAATGCTCCATACACACGAGCGGATTTTCCATCCAAGATTTTTCCGATGGAATTTCGCTCAAGCTTGGCTTGCATACACACAGTCACACAAAAATTTGCTGAACTTTCGACCGCCAAGAACGTGGTGATGTACAACACTACAACGAGCCGAGAAAATTAAGTTCAATGCTTCCGAGCATGCATCAAATTGTTTCTGAGCATGCGTAGGAATTTTGCTCGTCGGAATTGCTACAGACGATCGGAATTTCCGATCAGAACTTTTTGCTCTCAATCTTTTGCTGGCTGGAATTCGGCCAGCAAAAGTCCGATGGAGCATACACATGATTGCATTTTCCGACTCATGCTCTCATCAGTCTTTTGCTGGCCGAATTTCCGATCATGTGTACGCAGCATTAGGCTCCATGCACACTGGCTTAAAAAACATTGCTTCTACAGGAGTTTTGTGTCCTGCCTGTAGAAGCTACTCAATGTTATCCTTTGTGTTCATGCACATTTATACACGATCGGACTCTTCGGCCGGACTATCTGGTGGACTTAATCGGCGGACAATCCGCCGGACTTTCCAGCGGAGATCTGGCGGACTTTCCGAACGTGCGGACTTGCCCACACACGCCCGGACTTTTCCAGCGGACAATCTGCCGGAATTTTGCCGGAGGTCCGCCGGACTTTTGAAATGAACAGACTTGCCCACACACGGAGTATAGTCCGTTCATTTTGAACGTGACTCCAGGTAGACGGGACTAGCGAAGGAAGCCAATGTCGCCGCCTCGATCGGCGAGATTAACACCTTGCTAGCCCAGTCGCCTGGTATGGATTTAAAGGGGAATCCCTACACCGAAAAAATGGTGTGGGGGTCCCCCCCGAATCCATATCAGACCCTTATCTGAGCACGCAGCCCGGATGGTCAGGAAAGGGGGTGGGGACAAGTGAGCCCCCCCCCCCGCTGAGCCGTACCAGTCCGCGTGCCCTCAACATGGGGGGGTGCTGTTGATTAGGACAAGGGTCTTCTTCTTCTCTCTTCTCTCTTCTCTCTTCTTCTTCTTCTTCTTCTTCTTCTTCTTCTTCTTCTCTCTTCTCTCTCTCTTCTCTCTCTCTCTTCTTCTTCTCTTCTTCTTCTCTCTTCTTCTTCTTCTTCTTCCCTCTTCTTCTTCTTCTTCTTCTTCTTCTTCCCTCTTCTTCCTTCTTCTTCTCTCTCTCTTCTTCCTCTTCTTCTTCTTCTTCTTCTCTCTTTTTCCTCTTCTTCTTCTTCTTCTCTCTTCTTCCTCTTCTTCTTCTTCTTCTTCTCTCTTCTTCTTCTTCTTCTCTCTTCTTCCTCTCTTCTTTCTTCTTCTTCTCTCTTCTTCCTCTTCCTTATTCTTCCCTCTTCTTCCTTCTTCTTCCCTCTTCTTCCTTCTTCTTCTCTCTTCTTCCTTCTTCTCTCTTCTTCTCTTCCTTCTTCTTCCCTCTTCTTCTCCTTCTTCCCTCTTCTTCCTTCTTCTTCCCTCTTCTTCCTTCTTCTTTCTCTTCTTCTTCTTCTTCCTTCTTCTTCCCTCTTCTTCCTTCTTCTTCTTCTCTCTTCTTCCTCTTCTTCCTTCTTCTCTCTTCTTCCTCTTCTTCCTCTTCTTCTACTTCTTCCCTCTTCTTCCTTCTTCTCTCTTCTTCTCTCTTCTTCCCTCTTCTTCCTTCTTCTTCTCTCTTCTTCCTCTTCTTCCTTCTTCTTCTTCTTCTCTCTTCTTCCTCTTCTTCTCTTCTTCCCTCTTCTTCCTTCTTCTTCTCTCTTCTTCCTCTTCTTCCTTCTTCTTCTTCTTCTCTCTTCTTCCTCTTCTTCTACTTCTTCCCTCTTCTTCCTTCTTCTCTCTTCTTCCCTCTTCTTCCTTCTTCTTCCCTCTTCCTCCTTCTTCTTCTCTCTTCTTCCTTTTTCTTCTCTCTTCTTCTTTCTCCTTCCTCCTTCTTCTCTCTTCTCCCTTCTTCTTCTCCCTTCTTATTCTCTCTTCTTCCTCTTCTTCCCTCTTCTTCTCTCTTCTTCTTCTCATGGCCGAGACGTGTTGCGCGGCCACTTACATAGGGACAAGGTGCGGGGTCACCGGCTCATGTCACATGGTGACCCTGCCCCTTATGATGTCACAGTCCCGGGGATGCTGTGACATCATAAGGGGCGGGACACCATGTGACATGAGCCGGTGACCCCGCCCCTTGTCCCTATATAAGTGGCCGCGCAACATGTCTCGGCCATTACAAGCAGAGACAGCGTCGTGTCAAAATCGGGAGAAGAAAGAAGAAGAAGAAGCAGAAGCAGAAGAAGAAGCAGAAGGCGGCGGCGACAACAGCGACGAACAGAAGACCGGGCCAACGCTAGTAAAAGCGCTGCAAGAAGATAGCGGAGGCCCGGCTAACAAACGAAGAGCGGGACAAGACCCCCGAAGTCAGAAGAAGACCCCCGGACGGCGGTGGTGACGAATAAGAAAGCCGGGCTCCTCCACTAGTAAAAGAGCTAGTAAAGGGGCAGAAGATAGCGGAGGAGTCCGGCGAGAAGACCCCCGAAGACAGAAGAAGAGAAGACCCCCAGAGCTGTCTAATAAAGTATTTTAAAAACCTGTGTTGTGTTTTTTTATGTACACTTTTTTTCCACAGGTGAATGGGTAGGGGTACATGGTACCCCATACTCATTCAGATAGGGTGGGGGGGCCAGAATCTTGGGGCCCCCTTATTAAAGGGGGCTCCCGGATTCCGATAAGCCCCCCACCCGCAGACCCTGACAACCAACGGCCAGGGTTGTCGGGATAAGGCCCTTGTCCTCATCAACATGGGGACAAGGTGCTTTGGCTCGTCCCCACCCCCTTTCCTGACCGGCCGGGCTGCGTGCTCGGATAAGGGTCTGATATGGATCTTGGGGGGACCCCCACGCCGTTTTTTTGGCGTAGGGCTTCCCCTTTAAATTCATACCAGGTGATGGGGCTAGCGAGGTGTCAATCTCACCGATGGAGGCGGCGACATTGACTTCCTTCAAACACAGTTGATTGATAATAAATGGCTTCAGCCTAACACAAACCATGAGTGAAAGAAATGTTTTTGTGTTATCATTCATATTCTCAGAAAAATGGCCAAGAAATCAAAAATGTTGCCAGGGTATGTAAACTTATGAGCACAACTGTATATATAACTGACCTAGCTGTGGTAAAATAGAAGTAGCTTGTCAGACAGTGTCTCAAACAAAATGACATCCTGCAGATCGTACTTATTGAAAATTTGTGCAGATCTTCATAGATGAACATCATCAAAAAATCATAGTATGTCCAGCCCCAGCAATTACATGTTCTAAGAACAGAAACTAAAGACACACTAAAAAGAGGGTGGGACTAGCTATACAGAGCCTTTCCGAGCTATGGAGTGAGGAAGGGACAGAATTATTTAAAAGCAAACAAACAATACATGTGTAACATGGTACTCCCTGTCGAAATCAATGATTTCAAATATTAAAAACAATTGAGAATCAAGTCCAAACATTAAGCGAAGACTCTCATCCAGAAACACCGGAAAGAGAAGAAAGGGGAGAAGAACTGAAAAATTGCACAAATATTACCATACTGAAAAACTTGAAAGTCGCCAGCCGTAAGGTATCCATGTGAAAAGAAGGGGCTGCACACCGAAATACCGAAAGTCCATTTATTGCATCATCCCAATAAAAGTGCATGACATACACCACAGGAACAGAAGCCGATACAGAGGTTGACACGTTTCACACAGTTACATTGTGCTTACTCATAACCAAGCCACTTTTTTTCACATGGCACAAAAGACAGTTTGAGTGCATCTTCAGAGGGGAAAGTAGCAACATGTACCAGTCCTTCTTACCTCCCTTTGAATTAAGTTGTTGGTTTAGAAGACAAATCCTCTTCCTTTGGCAAAGGAAGTAAAATTTCAAATATAGAATAGTGGGAAATGTAATAGGTTCATCGATCAAGAAGTCAGATGGGAGTCACCATGAAATTTTCAGAAAAGCAGTGTCTGATACTGCACAAGTGCCGTGATCAGCAGGGTTGAGGTCTATAAGCACATAGTGCCATTGATCGGGACTTGAAAGCCTTCTGATGTTGGCTGAAAGTGGAAGATCTTGATTGTAGAGACTTGGCAGATCTAGAGGAGTGTTTCATAGATGCAGAGCGATATGATTTAGATTCATTAAGTTGTGTGATTCTCACTTTTACCTTTGTCTAGTACTAAACTGGATGTATCTAGAGCAGGGGTGCCCAAATGCTGGCCCGCTTATGTAGCCCGCCACCTCCACCTTTGTGATGGTGGGTCGGCAAGCCTAGATCATGGGTTCCTGACCCGCCATCCCCGAGCATCAGTGTGAAGAATGGAGCCGGCACTAGAGGAAGCAGAGCCGATGCTTCCTGCATAGCGCCGGCTCCTGTCACAAGCGGAGTGATACCAAATGCACTCCGCCTGTGACAGGAGCAATACAGGAAGCATCAGTTTTGCTCTCTACAGCAGTCGCATGCTTCCTCCAGCACCAGCTCCTGTCACACTGATGCTCAGGGATGGCGAGTTGGGAACCAGCCAGCAATACCCACCAACAGTTCCCACCAGCAGTACCCACCTGAAGTACCAGCCAGCAGTACCCACCAGCAGTACCAGCCAGCAGTACCCACCAGCAGTACCCTCCAACAGTACCCACCAGCAGTACCCACCAACAGTACCCGCCAGAAGTACCCCTCAGCAGAACCCGCCAGCAGTACCAGCCAGCAGTACACACTAGCAGTTCCAGCCCTGGAGGACAGTCAACAGCAGCCACCAGCCATACCCGCCTGGGGGACAGCAGCAGCCAGCGATACCTGCAGGAATCCTGAGGAAGAAGTGAAGATTGAGGTCAGTTGAGGTTGAGGTAAACCGCAGTGCATCAGTGTGAAAGCAGCCTTAGGCCCCTTTCACACAACCGGGCCGATCGGGTCCACCTGTCGTTTTTTCAGACGGAACCAATTGGACCCTATATTCGCGTCTATAGAGCGGCAAATGTAAACGGACATGTGTCTTTTTACACCCACCTATCTACAATCCGATCCACTTAAAAGAACAGAAGGGGATCTGTCCCCTTCTGTCTGTGTAGATCGGATTGGAGGTCCCATGGAGTAGAGCGTGCTGTGTCCGTGTCCACTCTGCATATGCTGAGCAGACACGGACCTGTCATCTGCCGCTCCACTCATTGTGGCCCATGACCAGTTACCAAGTCGCTAAAGTGGCCCTCGCTCTTCAAGCACCCCAGATCTAGATTAAGCTCATCAAATCCCTTTAATTCTTTCAGTGACTCTTCAGTGTTGTACTGCTTTAAGAGTTTAAATAGTAATCTTTAAAAACGCACACTCTCATAGATATACAGTGGTGTGAAAAAGTGTTTGCCCCCTTCCTCATTTCCTGTTCCTTTGCATGTTTGTCACACTTAAGTGTTTCGGAACATCAAACCAATTTAAACAATAGTCAAGGACAACACAAGTAAACACAAAATGCAATTTGTAAATGAAGGTGTTTATTATTAAAGGTGAAAAAAAATTCAAACCATCATGGCCCTGTGTGAAAAAGTGATTGCCCCCTAAACCTAATAGCTGGTTGGGCCACCCTTAGCAGCAACAACTGCAACCAAGCGTTTGCGATAACGTGCAATGAGGCTTTTACAGCGTCCTGGAGGAATTTTGGCCCACTCATCTTTGCAGAATTGTCCTAATTCAGTTACATTAGAGGGTTTTCGAGCATGAACAGCCTTTTTAAGGTCATACCACAACATCTCAATAGGATTCAGGTCAGGACTTTGGCTAGGCCACTCCAAAGTCTTCATTTTTGTTTTTCTTCAGCCATTCGGTGGTGGACTTGCTGGTGTGTTTAGGATCATTGTCCTGCTGCAGAACCCAAGTTCGTTTCAGCTTGAGTACACGAACAGATGGTCGGACATTCTCCTTCAGGATCTCTTGGTAGACAGCAGAATTCATAGTTCCTTTTATCACGGCAAGTCTTCCAGGTCCTGAAGCAGCAACCATCACACTACCACCACCATATTTTACTGTTGGTATAATGTTCTTTTTCTGAAATGCAGTGTTCCTTCTACGCCAGATATACTTGGACACACACCTTCCAAAGAGTTCCACTTTTGTCTCATCGGTCCACAGAATGTTGTCCCAAAAGTCTTGGGGATCATCAAGATGTGTTGTGGAGAAATTGAGACGAGCTTTGATGTTCTTTTTGCTCAGCAGTGGTTTTCTCCTTGGAACTCTGCCATGCAGGCCATTTTTGCCCAGTCTTTTCCTGATGGTGGAGGCATGAACGCTGACCTTAACTGAGGCAAGTGAGGCCTGCAGTTCCTTGGACGTTGTTGTGGGGTCTTTTGTGACCTCTTGGATGAGTCGTCGCTGCGCTCTTGGGGTAATTTTGGGCGGCCGGCCACTCCTGGGAAGGTTCACCACTGTTCCATGTCTTCGCCATTTGTGGATAATGGCTCTCACTGTGGTTCGCTGGATTCCCAAAGCTTTGGAAATGGCTTTATAACCCTTTCCAGACTGATAGATCTCAATTACTTTCTTTCTCAATTGTTCCTGAATTTCTTTGGGTCTCGGCATGATGTGTAGCTTTTAAGGATCTTCTGGTGGACCTTACTGTGTCAAGCAGCTCCTATTTAAGTGATGCCTTGATTGTGAACAGGTGTGGCAATAATCAGGCCTGGGTGTGGCTAGAGAAATTGAACTCAGGTGTGGACAACCACAGTTATAGTATGTTTTAACAAGGGGGGCAATCACTTTTTCACACAGGGCCATGATGGTTTGGATTTTCTTTCACCTTTAATAATAAACACCTTCATTTACAAATTGCATTTTGTGTTTACTTGTGTTGTCCTTGACTATTGTTTAAATTGGTTTGATGTTCCGAAACACTTAAATGTGACAAACATGCAAAGGAACAGGAAATGAGGAAGGGGGCAAACACTTTTTCACACCACTGTAAGCCAAACAGACATCACATTATACTGTAAGGATTCGATCAGCCGATGTCTCCATGTAAAGCCGCTTCAGGTATTCATGAAGACAGCGTCTTAATTTTACTACACTATGAAAGCTTTCCTCTTTAAATGCTATTACCATTGTGGATTGCTGGAGTGCTTATAATGTGGCATATGTGAGGACCTGTGGAGACTGGGCGGCTGCATATTCCTGAGCGCTATATGGCCATACTTTTAATAGATGGTCATATACAGTATATTTCTGGTAAGGTATTTCTGTACACACTGAGGTGGACATCTGTCTAATAGGCTTCTTCTTTATAACTGGTGGATGAAAATCATTGACATTTCCCCATTTGATGTTAAATCTTCTCAAACCGTGGTTTACATTCTTTGTTGGGACACTGACACTAAAGCCTCGTACACACGATCGGATTTTCCCACCCGATAAAACCACTGACTTTTGTCCAAAGGGCATTGGCCCCAAACTTCTCTTGCATACAAACGGCACACAATTGTCGACCAACAATCCCAACTGTAGTGACGTACTAAACGTACTACGAGACGATAAAGAGGAAGTTTAATTGTCATGCGCCACCCTTTGGGCTCCTTCTGCTAATTTCATGTTAGTAGAAGTTTGGTGAGTGTCGATTCTGACTTTTCAGTTCTTGCTTCCGTTCATCAACTAGCCATGTTGCTTTCTCGTCAGCGAGATCGTGCTATCATTGGGCTTGGAGTTATTGCTTTGACCCAAGTCCAGTCCAGGAATAGGAGGAGGAGGAGTTCTTGGACCAAGAATTGGTTGCTTAATCGTGACCAATTCTCTCATATGCCTTTGCTGCTGGAACTCTGGAAGTATAATCCTGATGATTTTAGGAATTATCTCTGGATGACGGACCCCTGCTTTTACCGTCTCTTGGCATATTAAGAAGCAGGACACATGCATGCGGCTTGCCATTACTCCCGAGCAAAGGCTCATAGCCACCTTGCAGTACTTGGCGACGGGGAGAAGTCTTCAGGACCTCAAGTTTACCATTGGGATCTCCCCCCAGGCTCTGGGACTCATTATTCCAGAGACCTGTTCTGACATTATTCAAGTCCTGCAGAAGGACTATATTTGGGTAAGTTTTAGCCTTTAACATCACATTCTATGTATATAACGTTTGCTTGTTTGCTAATGTATTGTATTAACTTCTTGATTCCATAATTACCATTATTGTAATATGCTGTGAATGTCCTCTTTGTCCTCATGCATGCTGTAAGCTTTTAATGCTCCTTTTTTGTCCTTCATGCATACTTTCCTTCACTAACCTCCCCAGCATGCTATCCTGGGCCCATACACACCTAGCCTAGTAACTTAACAATGTATTTTGTCTCCCTAAAATGTGTCCAAATGTTAATGTTGTCCTCAAATTCAGGCAGAGTTCAAGAGGCCATTTATTTGGGGCACAAACTCATTTGGAACCCTCCCTCCCCTCCCCCCAAATGTTAAGTCAAGCAATACAAATACTCTATGTACTAACTTTGCAAAACCCATACACACTATACCTTTTTGTGGTCATATTTCTGGATGAATTCACCAAAGCATGTAGTGCAAGGGCCTGCCTGATTACCTTGAAATTGAAACGTAGAAAGTTTTTGTCTGATATTATCTTGATAGGAAACTTATGAATGGCAAAATGTGCTTCAATTTGAACAGTGTGTATCCATGTTTTTAGATTATGAAACTTCTTACCTGTCCACTGGGCTGCCAATAGTGTAAGTAAGGAGGGGCTGTCCAAAGTATCACACATTATTTATGCATTCAGCTCTCATGGAAGTGGAGAGGGTTACCTGTACAAAACATCTACCCATTACCTCCCCCCCCATAACATTATTCTAATGGGCCACCAGAGGGGGTGATGAATCTGATAAGTTGACCTTACACTTTTGTCTTTAAATACTCATTTAAATTTTATACTTATGTTGGCCAAGAATGTTTTTGTCAAATCTGCTTGCAATGTTATATGCAGAAGTAGTAATTTGTTTTTTTCTTTTTTGACTCCACAGTTTCCTTCCAACCCACAGCAATGGCAGGATGTTAAGAAAGTATGTGGCCTCTTAACATAAAAACCAAAATAATACTGTTAACTCAAGTACCATCATCCCTGAATATATAGAATAGGGATTTGGAGGTCTGGTCCCCAACCAGAACACCAGAAAGGGGGAGCTGGCGGACTATCACGGTACGTGTTCAAATTAATACAAAAATTAGTTTTTAAACAAGTATATATAAAAAATATACATAATTTTATTAGTACAAAAACAATTTAGACAATAAAAGCAGGTACATGTGATGAAGTTTTTCGACTAGTTTCTCTATTCCATAGCTTCTTCAAGAAATACAAAACATATATCTGAAAAAAATGGTAGACATGTAAACACATATGTTTAGAAACATAAAAAAGGGGGGAAGGGGAAAAAAGGGGGATGATGACAATTACATAGCAAGCAGCTTTGTCACGGTTATGCAGTAATCTTCCCTGTTTGCTTACCTCTCCTCATGTGTTCAGACTAAGAGGCCAGCCACTCTCACCTGGTGGTTTTTATAACCTCTCCTCTAAGCATGGCTCCACCCCAGGCCCTATCAGGGAAACCTATATTAACCTGTGCACTGCAAGCCAGTGGTGCTGATCAACCATTGTGTATCCATGGTGTGTTCGGACTCCTGGTTCCTGCTTGTCATGTGCTCTGTGTTTGTCTCTGTTACCGACCTTGGCGTGTTCTCAACGATTGCTGTCTGCTTGTGAGCTTGACCCTTTGGCATGTCCCCGACCATCCCTGTCTGCCTGTGACCCTGAACCTTTGGTGTGAACTCTGTTGTTTCTGTCTGCTAGTTGCCCTGACCTCTGCCTTATCCCCTTACTACCCTTGTCGTTCCAGCCTGCTGCTTCCCTCTCCTGTAGTCTACTGTGAGCGTGAGCTGTGAGACCCTGGGGGCCGCGACCTGGAGCCAGACTGCAGCGAAGTCCATCCTCACCACTAGAGGCTCTGGCAAACACCTGCTGGCTCTTAGACTCCGCGCCCTGGGGAATCTATGCTCTAGCTCCCACTGGGATCTGTGTTAGTGATCCAGTAGACCTGTGTCCTGAATCTCCCTGGGTACAATCCGCAGCAGTCAGTCCTAAGGTCCACTACCTAGCGGTGCACTTCTGACTCCTACGGAGTGCACCTGTCACCTGGTCTCAGGTGACCTGACAAGCTTCTTACCACAATGAGGTACCTTCAGGGTATATCGAGAACCCAGTGGGGCCTACCGCAGCGACCGGGGGAGGTCTAATGAGAGACAATGGGCCAGTGTCTACATAAAGGGATAATATGATGATAATGAGTTGCAAAATTTAAATAGGGGGGGGGGGGGGGAAATACACATACATCCATACATGTATGCATAAAAATATGCATACATATATAGTGCATATATAGATACACCCCCTATGACACACCAAGAGAACAGATGACATCAGTGGCAAGGAATCCTGGAACATAGCCCAATCACCTATTAAGTGCATGGTGACTAATGAGCGTGCAGGGGCTTGAAAGGCCCACTGGTGTATGGGATCAGAAAATGGTGATGGTGAAATGGGTTGGGAGAAAAGAGGGGGGTGGGGGGGAAAGGGGGAAAAAGGGGAAAAGGGGGGGTGCTCGATATACCCTGATGGTACCGCATTGTGGTAAGAAGCTGCTTGCTATGTAATTGTCATCACCCTCCTTTTTTCCCCTTCCCCCCTTTTTTTATGTTTCTAAACATATGTGTTTACATGTCTACCATTTTTCTCAGATATGTTTTGTATTTCTCGAAGAAGCTATGGAATAGCAAAACTAGTCAAAATACTTCATCACATGTACCTGCTTTTATTAAAATTGTATTAATAAAATTATGTATATTTTTTATATATACTTGTTTAAAAACTCATTTTTATATTAATTTGAACACGTACCGTGATAGTCCGCCAGCTCCCCCTTTCTGGTGTTCTGGTTGGGGACCAGACCTCCAAATCCCTATTCTAATGACAGGATGTTGCAGTCCAGTTTCAGCACCAGTGGGATTTTCCCAACTGTGGTGGTGCTATTGATTGAAAACATGTGAGGATTGTCCTACCACCTAACTCGGGGTCATATTATTTTAATTACAAGGGCTTTTTCAGCATAGTGCTGCTAGCTGTTGTTTCTGCAACGTATGAGTTCCTTTTTTTGGATGTCCGCAGACTCTGAAGAATGACCGCAACTCGAATGGAGGTGTCATGCAATGCAGACGGAGTTCTACCATCGGCTCCAGAATGGCACCTTAAATTTGCCACCTGCTCAGGACAATGTTGAGGGCCTCAATTTTGTTTTTGTGGCAGATGAGGCCTTTGCTCTGGGGGAACATGTTATGAAGCCCTTTCCTATGAGGAAGCACACCCCAGAGCCAAGAATCTTTAACTACAGGCTCTCTCGTGCCAGAAGGGTGGTTGAAAATGCCTTTGTCATCCTCTCAAGTCGCTTCAGGCTGTTTTTACCCCCCATTAACCTGGTACAATATAAAATAAACTATGTTGTTATGTGCTGTTGCATCCTCCACAATTTTTTACGGAGGAATGCTAGCAGCTACCTTTCCTTACTGCCAGCTGATATGGACCCCACAGTGTGAGGCCCAGCTGAAGAGGCTGCAGCTCGTCTGCCCGCTATATCTGCCAAAAATATATGAAATATTTGGCAGCAAAATGTATCTGATCCAGAATCATAATTTTATTTTATCATAAACTACTATTTCATTTGAACTACTGTTTGTGTTTCTTATGTGTTTTTTTCTCCATTTTAGACAATAGTGCAAACGTACCTTATTTGCTACATGAGGTGACAATCTCTTCTTCAGCTAACTATTATGTTGTGCTATGGGTCTGGGTCTGCTACACACACACAATGTATTTGTTCTTAATGTATCTAATGCATTAAGTTAAAAAAAAAAATGCTTTTTGAACTCCTTAAATTTCTTTGAGGCCATAAAATTGCCTGAGTTGGGCACATTTTAGAGCACAATGTCACTGTAACTACACCAACTTAACAAATACACTGGTATTGAGCATTGAAACAATAAGCCACACATTGTTTATTAAAATTGTTTTACTCCAAGCTCATTAAGGTTTTATAACAAACCAACATCTTGGTGTATAAACATGTATGTTTGCCATTATTTTGGCTTTTTTGGGGCTAAACAGGCATGTTTGAAAAGATAAGATACACATCCCCAACTCAGGAACTTACAAAGTTTGAGTTTGTTAAAGTGAAGGCCATATGATACATTAGTATCCCAAGACTGTGTTGATGTTGCCTTCCTCAGATGGGGTGACCTCACCCCTCTAAAAGCCAAAATTTGAAGCCACGTCCACGTAGAGGCATAACTGTTAAATGTCCCTTATGATCCCCTGCCTAAAATGTGTGTAGGTACAAACAGGTTAGTTTGTCAACATGTGCTATCTCCCATCACAGGGTATAAATGGACGTGTTTTGGGGGTTCAACCCCTTCTTTATAACTAAAGTAGATAAAGTGGAAGGGGTTGCACCCCCAAAACGCATCCATTTATACCACATGATGGGAGCTAGCATATGTTGACCCACTGTGTGTTTTGATAAGAAAAAAAGGGCTTCCACTGTGTCAGCAATAGCATTGTAGTGGTCCCATCCCTGTGTATAGACCAAGAAAACCCCCTAGATGGGACTTTGACAGACCACCAACACATGCAACGAAACTATAAAATATAGTGTTTATTAATACAAAAATGATAAAAGCAGACGACTAGCATCTGGGTAGTGGCAATATGCAATACAGTACAAAACAAAAGAACAAAAGAACATAGAACAATATAACAGCACTTATGCTCTCATGGGGGTTAGATACCCCAAAACCCGACCCGTTTCCAGTTTTTCTTGAAAACTTTCATCAGGGGTGGAGAGTAAGGTGAAGTACAATATAATAATCGCTTGTGATGGAGCCATTACTTAACGAGAGATAAAGATATATGTTGGTTACGGATGCAGCCGAACCTCGGAACTGAAACTTTAGTGACGACCCTGGAAGTTGTCACGTACCTCCATAAAGAGTGCAGATTGGAATGGGTACTGCGAAAACAGGTCCACTGCCTCCCTAAGATTATAGGGGGTAAGATGAAGCCCACACCAAACAACCAAAATGGATCCAAGCCCCAAATGCGGCCCCCAGGAGGTCCCCTGTATGTTTGGATCCTTTATTTGGAAATGCCAATAAAGAGGTCCAGTGAGGTGTAGCTTCTGGATTAGAGTGCAGACCCCCTCAGACACAGTACTTCCTGCGCATCAACATCTTCTTCAGGGTGTGTGGTGAGTTGACTTTCTGGATATTCAGGAGGTGCTGGGTTACTGGTGTCCACACACAGCTCAGATGTTCCTCTTCTCCCCCCCCCCCCCCCCATTTGAATACAAAAAAGTATACTTAGCAGACAGATATGTTAGGCTAGAAATAGTAATATGAAACATTGTTTGGAAGTGTATTTCAATTGTCTGTTTTGTCAGAGATCCAAGCTGAATACATGATTTGTTCCCTTTCCAAAGCAGGAATACTTATCTGTTTTGTGCAAGTTTCACACATGGAGATACCCCTAGTATCCACTGGAGCACCTGCGTGGGACACCATAACAAGGGTGTTATGGTGTCCCACACTGGTGCTCCTGCATCCAGCTGCTGAGTGTCCTCTACTGACACTAAATAAAGTTGACATTTCATTAGTTACGAACACATCTAGACAACAATCTAATGAACTTATGTTACATCAATATAGGCCATAAACAAATGCATTTAACGTGCATGTCCCAATAACGAAGTATTAGTGGTCGATCAAAGTGATATTGTCCCGCAAAAGATTCCTGTGTCCACGAAAATAAAACTTGGCATTTTAAACTGTAGAACAGTAAAAGAAAAGAACATGGACCAGCATGAATGTAATAATAGGAACACAGGACAAATACTTTTTCGCAGCACTTTCCTGATCTTTCTTTACTGATCTTCCTCTCTCAATTTAAGGTCTGACCAGCGTTTTCTCAACTGATCCTTGTTTCGTCTTACCCCAAAATTCCTTTGCAGACTTCTCACAACTTTAGCCATGATATTGGCCTTTCTGGCATTAGGGGTCCATGCTTCCCATCATAGGCTGTCCTCACTAAGATGTCCACCATCTCCACCATTTCTTCAAACAACATATTTGTGGCCTTATAGCTCCTCCTGGATCTGGAAGTGGCTTTCCCTGGGTTTTCATCATTGCTGCTCTCACCACACAACTGCTGTCAAGCCGCCATTTGCTCTTCCACTGCCCCAAAAGAGAAGAGGTGGGGAATACACTAGAAAGGACAGTGGCCTAGTAACACCCATGCGCAGTGTATATAAAGCCACAATGCGTAATCGATGTAATGGCCGCAGGAACGATCTGGGAGTGGAGGACAAACGATTGACACCGCCAACACACAAAAGGAGCCATAAAACTAAGGTACAATTGTAAATTGGGGCAACAGTGGTCAGTGGCCTATACTGCTTAGATTGAGGCCTATAGTGGGACCAGATTATGAGTTAAACCTGACATTTTGGTTTGTCTTGTGTTCTGTCTTGCAGGCATCAGAGAAATAATTGAAAATGGTGGATAAATTCACTGCGCCCGACTTTTTGCCTCAATTTATTGATCAATACCGGGAGCTTCCCTGTCTGTTTAAGGTGAAAAGTAGGGATTACTCTAATAAAACCAAGAGGTAGGCAGCGATGGAGAAACTTCTGGAATTGTTGAAGCCTCTGTACCCCAGGGCAGACATAAATTTTGTGAAGAGCAAAATTGGGAACCTGAGGAGTAAGTTTAATAGGGAGCACACGAAGGTCATGGAATCACAGAGATCGGGAGCATCAGCAGATGACAAATATGTCCCCAGGCTGTGGTACTACCACAGCCTGCATTTTTTGTCTGACCAAACCCAACCCAGGCCATCACTCTCAACACTCCCTTCCACATCGGATGAGGCCACAGCTCTTGAGGTCCCCCTGGTCCTTCGACAGAGGATGACGATGTGGAGGAGCCCAGCTTGACCCAGGTATAGCATTGTTGAACATATTTGTATCCAAAAAATAGAATGATGATAACTAGACGTAATTGTTCTTAAATTTTTGCCTTAACAAAGTGGTTTCCATATCAATAGACAGTAGTGGGCAAAAATTATTGGGACAAGAAGGAAAAATGCTGGGGTCAGAATGATAGTCTTTTCAATTTCTCCACATTCAATTTGCAACAGTCATGAGCTCAAAATTGTGTGTGATTGATGACCAAAAAAAAATATATACTAATTATGTCCCATTTTCATACAGCGGAAAGTGGCCAGCAGCCACACAGAATCCCAGATCCCTCCCCTACACCTTCCTGCTAAAAGGGCCAGGAAGAGCAGGAACCTAGACGAGGCCACAGATGCCTTCATCAGCCATGCATCAACAGCAATTAGTACGGCCCCAGATGCAGCTGAGCTGAGGTATGACAGCTAGTAAGTTGAGGGATATGAATGTGGAGCAAAGGAGCATGTGCGAGGAACTAATCCTCTAGCTCCTCAACAAGGGGGGAGGGGAGAAATTACATCAAAAACCCAAATCTCTGATTTGGATGCCCCACCTCCAACACCTCCACAACCACCACAGCAACCACACCCACCACAGCAGCCCCACCCACCACAGCAGCATGCCGGACATTGGCAGTTCCAGTCCCAAAACATTCAACAAGCCCGTTGGGCTGGGGATTTTCATCCATACAATTTTTTATTTGCTTTTTTTTTTATTATGATTTTAGTTATACTTTATTTCTTTTTGTATGCAGAGAATGCACTTTTTGGTTAAAGTTATTGAATTTTGATTTGGATGGCAGAGAACATGTCTAATTTATTTTAGTTTATGTTTGGAATATAATGCACAAGAAAATGAAATGGTCTTAGCAGATGTGGAAGGGATCGTTGACAGTGATGGCCTGGGTTCGGCCTGGTCTGTCAAAAACTGCAGGCTGTTGTAATACCACAGCCTGGGGACATACCAGTCATCTGCTGCTGCTCCCAATCTCTCTGAGTCCAGGACATTCTTGTGCTCCCTATAAATGTACTCCTCGGGTTCCCAATTTTGCTCTTCACATAACTGAGGTCAGCTCTGGGGTACAAAGGCTTCACCAATTCCAACAGTTTCTCCATCGCTGCCTTCCTCTTGATTTTTATAGGACCTTCTTGTGATCCCTATTAAATAAAATAAAAGTTTTTGAAAAATACTTGGCTGTGTGTTTTACTTAACCGCTTCCCGACCGCCTCCTGTAGATATACGTCAACAGAATGGCACGGGCAGGCAAAAGCACGTACCTGTACGTCCCCTTTAATTTGCCTGCCCGGGGGGCGCGCGCGCGACCCGGTCGGGAGCTCCGTGAACACGGCCGCGGGACCAGCGGACCCGATCGCCGCTGGTATCCCGCGATCGGGTTACGGAGCTGAAGAACGGGGAGAGGTCTATGTAAACAAACCTCTCCCCGCGCTTCCTACACTGACTGTCAGTGATCGGCGGTTCCCTGTCATCGGGAACGCCGATCAATGACGTCAGACGTACAGCCACGCCCCCCTACTGTAAAAAAAAACACAACACGTCACACTGACTCCTCCCCGCCCCCTAGTGGTTAACCCCCTAACTACAACTGTCATTTACATAGGAATCAGAGCTATTTAAATAGCAGTGATTGCTGTATAAATGACAAATGTCCCAAAATGTGTCAAAAATGTCCGATGTGTCCGCCAAAATGTCGCAGTCACAATAAAAAATCGCTGATCGCCGCCATTACTAATAAAAAAAAAAATATTAATAAAAATGCTATAAAACTATCCCCTATTTTGTAAACGCTATAACTTTTGCGCAAACTAATTAATAATCGCTAATTGCGATTTTTTTTACCAAAAATATGTAGAAGAATACGTATCTGGATGAGAACAGAAAGGAGTTTGGGACTTTAAATGAAGCACTTGAATAGTGGAGATAAATTACAATATAAATAATTTATTAAGTTGCATTGATCTAATGATATAGTTCATTTCATATATGTACAAAATTATACAGAGAGCGTGCATGCACACTGGGTAAAAAGTGCATGCATGACAACACATGATCAGAATAATTAAAAATAGCATGCGCCTGCCAAAAGCAACATATCCAATGCTGGCACATGCATTCACATGGTATGTGTACATCAACCCAGGATATTCAAACAACATTAGAAATAAATGATATCTGGAGTATATAGAGTATATCAGTAAAGGATGGATAAATATCGATCCGTGTGGAGTATAGCTGCAGCATCGGGTATAGCTCCACGCGTTTTGTGGGTTTTCCCACTCGTCAGGAGCAGATGCGGCAGACATTCCTATGAAATATATAAAAATATAATAAGATGTAAAAGACTTTATTCTAGAGAAAATGATTCTCGGACATATTTAATATGTCTATGAATGGTTAGTACGACACACTCACCAACCCGGACAGCAAATGTAGTGTGGGGAAGCCGGCGTGGAGTTGGCCAGGAGCATGACCCCACCACGGGAGCTGAAGCGGCATAATCCAGGGATGCAGCACTGGGGGGTATGAGAGTGGGTAAGGTGTGGCAGAAATTTCCATAAGGCGAAGAATGTGGTGTGAGCTTGATGAAGTGGAGGTGTCTGAAAATGAAAATAGTGAGTTTGTGTGATATTATAACAATAATGTGTTATGAGTAGTAGTAGTGGTCATTTTGGGTGAGCCCAATGTGGCTTATAATAAGGTGGAGAAGTGAGGGGAGTGCCAGGGGATATTGGGGTACCTGTGTCTGAAGTATACACAGATACATGAATCTATGGAAAAGTGTAAAGGACCTGAGAGGGAAATGCCAAGTGAAAAAGTATAATAAAAAATGAAACCAAACATGTGTTGAACTCAAAAGGTAAAGCACAAAAGGAAGAAAAAAAAAAAAAAAGGAGGAAAATAGAAAGATTTGGACAGGAGAGAGAAGCCTACCCCAATGCTGCATCGAAGCACCACCAGCAGATGATTATGACTGGTGTGCGGGAACCCCAGAGGGAGACTGGTCATGTGAACAACTCCTCTCAGGGGGAAAGAATATATGCCGCAAACGCCACACAATGGGCCAATGGGGGAGAAGGAGCCGCACCTGTACCGAGTGAGCACTCAGTAGCCGGCACGGAGACTCCCCCATACAAGCCCAAAAGATGTTACAACTGAACGCCGGCATAGTAACGTCATAACTGACGTCATACGCACGGCGCAAGTGCCGTCACACATGCAGCGCGGCAGATGTGGCGCCGATGCGCGAAGGGGCACCTGCCCGATCCTCCCAGACATAAAGGGTGCCAGGGGAGGAGGGGGAGGGTCCACTGAGCGCATCGCAGCTCCCGTGAGGAGGAAAGACCGCAGCTGCACCCAAGCGCCAATCAACCCACACAAACCACATAGTCGTCCCGGACGGGGTCATGTGTTGGACATCTAGGGGGAAACAGTCCATGTGTGTACGTTGAGCCAGCGCAGGAGAATGCTGCGAGTGAAAAGTTACCATGTACAAAGCTCATAGGTATAAATGTAAAGAGACCGTGCAAATAAACATTAATAATATTAGTTTATAAACCTTTTACTAAGGCATCCTATAAATGAGGACAGCTCTCACACAGGGATGGCAGGGGGACACTGCCAATCCCAATTATTCAAGTGCCTCCATCCCGATATTTGTGTAAATAGAAGAGGGGTTGGGACTTTGAATGAAGCACCGTAAGGTGCCTCCATCCCGGTATTTGGATGAGAACAGAAAGGAGTTTGGGACTTTAAATGAAGCACTTGAATAGTGGAGATAAATTACAATATAAATAATTTATTAAGTTGCATTGATCTAATGATATAGTTCATTTCATATATGTACAAAATTATACAGAGAGCGTGCATGCACACTGGGTAAAAAGTGCATGCATGACAACACATTATCAGAATAATTAAAAATAGCATGCGCCTGCCAAAAGCAACATATCCAATGCTGGCACATGCATTCACATGGTATGTGTACATCAACCCAGGATATTCAAACAACATTAGAAATAAATGATATCTGGAGTATATAGAGTATATCAGTAAAGGATGGATAAATATCGATCCGTGTGGAGTATAGCTGCAGCATCGGGTATAGCTCTACGCGTTTCGTGGGTTTTCCCACTCGTCAGGAGCAGATGCGGCAGACATTCCTATGAAATATATAAATATATAAAAATATAATAAGATGTAAAAGACTTTATTCTAGAGAAAATGATTCTCGGACATATTTAATATGTCTATGAATGGTTAGTACGACACACTCACCAACCCGGACAGCAAATGTAGTGTGGGGAAGCCGGCGTGGAGTTGGCCAGGAGCATGACCCCACCACGGGAGCTGAAGCGGCATAATCCAGGGATGCAGCACTGGGGGGTATGAGAGTGGGTAAGGTGTGGCAGAAATTTCCATAAGGTGAAGAATGTGGTGTGAGCTTGATGAAGTGGAGGTGTCTGAAAACGAAAATAGTGAGTTTGTGTGATATTATAACAATAATGTGTTATGAGTAGTAGTAGTGGTCATTTTGGGTGAGCCCAGTGTGGCTTATAATAAGGTGGAGAAGTGAGGGGAGTGCCAGGGGATATTGGGGTACCTGTGTCTGAAGTATACACAGATACATGAATCTATGGAAAAGTGTAAAGGACCTGAGAGGGAAATGCCAAGTGAAAAAGTATAATAAAAAATGAAACCAAACATGTGTTGAACTCAAAAGGTAAAGCACAAAGGAAGAAAAAAAAAAAAGGAGGAAAATAGAAAGATTTGGACAGGAGAGAGAAGCCTACCCCAATGCTGCATCGAAGCACCACCAGCAGATGATTATGACTGGTGTGCGGGAACCCCAGAGGGAGACTGGTCATGTGAACAGCTCCTCTCAGGGGGAAAAAATATATGCCGCAAACGCCACACAATGGGCCAATGGGGGAGAAGGAGCCGCACCTGTACCGAGTGAGCACTCAGTAGCCGGCACGGAGACTCCCCCATACAAGCCCAAAAGATGTTACAACTGAACGCCGGCATAGTAACGTCATAACTGACGTCATACGCACGGCGCAAGTGCCGTCACACATGCAGCGCGGCAGATGTGGCGCCGATGCGCGAAGGGGCACCTGCCCGATCCTCCCAGACATAAAGGGTGCCAGGGGAGGAGGGGGAGGGTCCACTGAGCGCATCGCAGCTCCCGTGAGGAGGAAAGACCGCAGCTGCACCCAAGCGCCAATCAACCCACACAAACCACATAGTCGTCCCGGACGGGGTCATGTGTTGGACATCTAGGGGGAAACAGTCCATGTGTGTACGTTGAGCCAGCGCAGGAGAATGCTGCGAGTGAAAAGTTACCATGTACAAAGCTCATAGGTATAAATGTAAAGAGACCGTGCAAATAAACATTAATAATATTAGTTTATAAACCTTTTACTAAGGCATCCTATAAATGAGGACAGCTCTCACACAGGGATGGCAGGGGGACACTGCCAATCCCAATTATTCAAGTGCCTCCATCCCGATATTTGTGTAAATAGAAGAGGGGTTGGGACTTTGAATGAAGCACCGTAAGGTGCCTCCATCCCGGTATTTGGATGAGAACAGAAAGGAGTTTGGGACTTTAAATGAAGCACTTGAATAGTGGAGATAAATTACAATATAAATAATTTATTAAGTTGCATTGATCTAATGATATAGTTCATTTCATATATGTACAAAATTATACAGAGAGCGTGCATGCACACTGGGTAAAAAGTGCATGCATGACAACACATGATCAGAATAATTAAAAATAGCATGCGCCTGCCAAAAGCAACATATCCAATGCTGGCACATGCATTCACATGGTATGTGTACATCAACCCAGGATATTCAAACAACATTAGAAATAAATGATATCTGGAGTATATAGAGTATATCAGTAAAGGATGGATAAATATCGATCCGTGTGGAGTATAGCTGCAGCATCGGGTATAGCTCTCTCGTGCCAGAAGGGTGGTTGAAAATGCCTTTGTCATCCTCTCAAGTCGCTTCAGGCTGTTTTTACCCCCCATTAACCTGGTACAATATAAAATAAACTATGTTGTTATGTGCTGTTGCATCCTCCACAATTTTTTACGGAGGAATGCTAGCAGCTACCTTTCCTTACTGCCAGCTGATATGGACCCCACAGTGTGAGGCCCAGCTGAAGAGGCTGCAGCTCGTCTGCCCGCTATATCTGCCAAAAATATATGAAATATTTGGCAGCAAAATGTATCTGATCCAGAATCATAATTTTATTTTATCATAAACTACTATTTCATTTGAACTACTGTTTGTGTTTCTTATGTGTTTTTTTCTCCATTTTAGACAATAGTGCAAACGTACCTTATTTGCTACATGAGGTGACAATCTCTTCTTCAGCTAACTATTATGTTGTGCTATGGGTCTGCTACACACACACAATGTATTTGTTCTTAATGTATCTAATGCATTAAGTTAAAAAAAAAATGCTTTTTGAACTCCTTAAATTTCTTTGAGGCCATAAAATTGCCTGAGTTGGGCACATTTTAGAGCACAATGTCACTGTAACTACACCAACTTAACAAATACACTGGTATTGAGCATTGAAACAATAAGCCACACATTGTTTATTAAAATTGTTTTACTCCAAGCTCATTAAGGTTTTATAACAAACCAACATCTTGGTGTATAAACATGTATGTTTGCCATTATTTTGGCTTTTTTGGGGCTAAACAGGCATGTTTGAAAAGATAAGATACACATCCCCAACTCAGGAACTTACAAAGTTTGAGTTTGTTAAAGTGAAGGCCATATGAGACATTAGTATCCCAAGACTGTGTTGATGTTGCCTTCCTCAGATGGGGTGACCTCACCCCTCTAAAAGCCAAAATTTGAAGCCACGTCCACGTAGAGGCATAACTGTTAAATGTCCCTTATGATCCCCTGCCTAAAATGTGTGTAGGTACAAACAGGTTAGTTTGTCAACATGTGCTATCTCCCATCACAGGGTATAAATGGACGTGTTTTGGGGGTTCAACCCCTTCTTTATAACTAAAGTAGATAAAGTGGAAGGGGTTGCACCCCCAAAACGCATCCATTTATACCACATGATGGGAGCTAGCATATGTTGACCCACTGTGTGTTTTGATAAGAAAAAAAGGGCTTCCACTGTGTCAGCAATAGCATTGTAGTGGTCCCATCCCTGTGTATAGACCAAGAAAACCCCCTAGATGGGACTTTGACAGACCACCAACACATGCAACGAAACTATAAAATATAGTGTTTATTAATACAAAAATGATAAAAGCAGACGACTAGCATCTGGGTAGTGGCAATATGCAATACAGTACAAAACAAAAGAACAAAAGAACATAGAACAATATAACAGCACTTATGCTCTCATGGGGGTTAGATACCCCAAAACCCGACCCGTTTCCAGTTTTTCTTGAAAACTTTCATCAGGGGTGGAGAGCAAGTTGAAGTACAATATAATAATCGCTCGTGATGGAGCCAATACTTAACGAGAGATAAAGATATATATTGGTTACGGATGCAGCCGAACCTCGGAACTGAAACTTTAGTGTCAACCCTGGAAGTTGTCACGTACCTCCATAAAGAGTGCAGATTGGAATGGGTACTGCGAAAACAGGTCCACTGCCTCCCTAAGATTATAGGGGGTAAGATGAAGCCCACACCAAACAACCAAAATGGATCCAAGCCCCAAATGCGGCCCCCAGGAGGTCCCCTGTATGTTTGGATCCTTTATTTGGAAATGCCAATAAAGAGGTCCAGTGAGGTGTAGCTTCTGGATTAGAGTGCAGACCCCCTCAGACACAGTACTTCCTGCGCATCAACATCTTCTTCAGGGTGTGTGGTGAGTTGACTTTCTGGATATTCAGGAGGTGCTGGGTTACTGGTGTCCACACACAGCTCAGATGTTCCTCTTCTCCCCCCCCCCCCCCCCCCCATTTGAATACAAAAAAGTATACTTAGCAGACAGATATGTTAGGCTAGAAATAGTAATATGAAACATTGTTTGGAAGTGTATTTCAATTGTCTGTTTTGTCAGAGATCCAAGCTGAATACATGATTTTTTCCCTTTCCAAAGCAGGAATACTTATCTGTTTTGTGCAAGTTTCACACATGGAGATACCCCTAGTATCCACTGGAGCACCTGCGTGGGACACCATAACAAGGGTGTTATGGTGTCCCACACTGGTGCTCCTGCATCCAGCTGCTGAGTGTCCTCTACTGACACTAAATAAAGTTGACATTTCATTAGTTACGAACACATCTAGACAACAATCTAATGAACTTATGTTACATCAATATAGGCCATAAACAAATGCATTTAACGTGCATGTCCCAATAACGAAGTATTAGTGGTCGATCAAAGTGATATTGTCCCGCAAAAGATTCCTGTGTCCACGAAAATAAAACTGTAGAACAGTAAAAGAAAAGAACATGGACCAGCATGAATGTAATAATAGGAACACAGGACAAATACTTTTTCGCAGCACTTTCCTGATCTTTCTTTACTGATCTTCCTCTCTCAATTTAAGGTCTGACCAGCGTTTTCTCAACTGATCCTTGTTTCGTCTTACCCCAAAATTCCTTTGCAGACTTCTCACAACTTTAGCCATGATATTGGCCTTTCTGGCATTAGGGGTCCATGCTTCCCATCATAGGCTGTCCTCACTAAGATGTCCACCATCTCCACCATTTCTTCAAACAACATAGTTGTGGCCTTATAGCTCCTCCTGGATCTGGAAGTGGCTTTCCCTGGGTTTTCATCATTGCTGCTCTCACCACACAACTGCTGTCAAGCCGCCATTTGCTCTTCCACTGCCCCAAAAGAGAAGAGGTGGGGAATACACTAGAAAGGACAGTGGCCTAGTAACACCCATGCGCAGTGTATATAAAGCCACAATGCGTAATCGATGTAATGGCCGCAGGAACGATCTGGGAGTGGAGGACAAACGATTGACACCGCCAACACACAAAAGGAGCCATAAAACTAAGGTACAATTGTAAATTGGGGCAACAGTGGTCAGTGGCCTATACTGCTTAGATTGAGGCCTATAGTGGGACCAGATTATGAGTTAAACCTGACATTTTGGTTTGTCTTGTGTTCTGTCTTGCAGGCATCAGAGAAATAATTGAAAATGGTGGATAAATTCACTGCGCCCGACTTTTTGCCTCAATTTATTGATCAATACCGGGAGCTTCCCTGTCTGTTTAAGGTGAAAAGTAGGGATTACTCTAATAAAACCAAGAGGTAGGCAGCGATGGAGAAACTTCTGGAATTGTTGAAGCCTCTGTACCCCAGGGCAGACATAAATTTTGTGAAGAGCAAAATTGGGAACCTGAGGAGTAAGTTTAATAGGGAGCACACGAAGGTCATGGAATCACAGAGATCGGGAGCATCAGCAGATGACAAATATGTCCCCAGGCTGTGGTACTACCACAGCCTGCATTTTTTGTCTGACCAAACCCAACCCAGGCCATCACTCTCAACACTCCCTTCCACATCGGATGAGGCCACAGCTCTTGAGGTCCCCCCTGGTCCTTCGACAGAGGATGACGATGTGGAGGAGCCCAGCTTGACCCAGGTATAGCATTGTTGAACATATTTGTATCCAAAAAATAGAATGATGATAACTAGACGTAATTGTTCTTAAATTTTTGCCTTAACAAAGTGGTTTCCATATCAATAGACACTAGTGGGCAAAAATTATTGGGACAAGAAGGAAAAATGCTGGGGTCAGAATGATAGTCTTTTCAATTTCTCCACACTCAATTTGCAACAGTCATGAGCTCAAAATTGTGTGTGATTGATGACCAAAAAAAAAAAATATACTAATTATGTCCCATTTTCATACAGCGGAAAGTGGCCAGCAGCCACACAGAATCCCAGATCCCTCCCCTACACCTTCCTGCTAAAAGGGCCAGGAAGAGCAGGAACCTAGACGAGGCCACAGATGCCTTCATCAGCCATGCATCAACAGCAATTAGTACGGCCCCAGATGCAGCTGAGCTGAGGTATGACAGCTAGTAAGTTGAGGGATATGAATGTGGAGCAAAGGAGCATGTGCGAGGAACTAATCCTCTAGCTCCTCAACAAGGGGGGAGGGGAGAAATTACATCAAAAAAACATATCTCTGATTTGGATGCCCCACCTCCAACACCTCCACAACCACCACAGCAACCACACCCACCACAGCAGCCCCACCCACCACAGCAGCATTCCGGACATTGGCAGTTCCAGTCCCAAAACACTCAACAAGCCCGTTGGGCTGGGGATTTTCATCCATACAATTTTTTATTTGCTTTTTTTTTTATTATGATTTTAGTTATACTTTATTTCTTTTTGTATGCAGAGAATGCACTTTTTGATTAAAGTTATTGAATTTTAATTTGGATGGCAGAGAACATGTCTAATTTATTTTAGTTTATGTTTGGAATATAATGCACAAGAAAATGAAATGGTCTTAGCAGATGTGGAAGGGATCGTTGACAGTGATGGCCTGGGTTCGGCCTGGTCTGTCAAAAACTGCAGGCTGTTGTAATACCACAGCCTGGGGACATACCAGTCATCTGCTGCTGCTCCCAATCTCTCTGAGTCCAGGACATTCTTGTGCTCCCTATAAATGTACTCCTCGGGTTCCCAATTTTGCTCTTCACATAACTGAGGTCAGCTCTGGGGTACAAAGGCTTCACCAATTCCAACAGTTTCTCCATCGCTGCCTTCCTCTTGATTTTTATAGGACCTTCTTGTGATCCCTATTAAATAAAATAAAAGTTTTTGAAAAATACTTGGCTGTGTGTTTTACTTAACCGCTTCCCGACCGCCTCCTGTAGATATACGTCAACAGAATGGCACGGGCAGGCAAAAGCACGTACCTGTACGTCCCCTTTAATTTGCCTGCCCGGGGGGCGCGCGCGCGACCCGGTCGGGAGCTCCGTGACCACGGCCGCGGGACCAGCGGACCCGATCGCCGCTGGTATCCCGCGATCGGGTTACGGAGCTGAAGAACGGGGAGAGGTCTATGTAAACAAACCTCTCCCCGCGCTTCCTACACTGACTGTCAATGACGTCAGACGTACAGCCACGCCCCCCTACTGGATGAGAACAGAAAGGAGTTTGGGACTTTGAATGAAGCACTTGAATAGTGGAGATAAATTACAATATAAATGATTTATTGAGTTGCATTGATCTAATGATAAAATTCATTTCATATATATACAAATTTATACAGAGAGCGTGCATGCACACTGGGTAAAAAGTGCATGCATGACAACACATGATCAGAATAGTTAAAAATAGCATGCGCCTGCCAAAAGCAACATATCCAATGCTGGCACATGCATTCACATGGTATGTGTACATCAACCCAGGATATTCAAACAACATTAGAAATAAATAATATCTGGAGTATATAGAGTATATCAGTAAAGGATGGATAAATATCGATCCGTGTGGAGTATAGCTGCAGCATCGGGTATAGCTCTACGCGTTTCGTGGGTTTTCCCACTCGTCAGGAGCAGATGCGGCAGACATTCCTATGGGATATACAAGTATATAAATATAATAAGATGTAAAAGACTTTATTCTAGAGAAAATGATTCTCGGACATATTTAATATGTCTATGAATGGTTGGTACGACACACTCACCAATCCGGACAGCAAATGTAGTGCGGGGAAGCCGGCGTAGATTTGGCCCGGAGCATGACCCCACCACGGGAGCTGAAGCGGCATAATCCAGGGATGCAGCACTGGGGGGTATGAGAATGGGCAGGGTATGGTAGAAATTTCCATAAAGCGAGGAATGTAGTGTGAGCTTCATGAAGTGGGGGTGTCTGAAAATGAAAAATAGTGAGTTTGTGTGATGTTATAACAGTGATGTATTATGAGTGGTAGTGGTGATCATTTTGAGTGAGCCCAGTGTGGCTTGTAATAGAGTGGAGAAGTGAGGGGGGTGCCAAAGGGATGTTGGGGTACCTGTGTCTAAAGTATGCACAGGTACATAGATCTATGGGAAAGTGAAAAAGACCTGAGAGGGAAATACCAAGTGCAAAAATATGATGGAAGCTAAAACCAAACATGTGTTAAACTCAAAAGGTAAAGCACAAAGGAAAAAAAAAAAAAAAAAAAAAGGGAGAAAAAAATAGAAGAGTTTAGACCAGAGGGAAAAAAGCTTACCCCAAATGCTGCATCGAAGCACCACCAGCAGATGATTATGACTGGTGTGCGGGAACCCCAGAGGGAGACTGGTCATGTGAACAGCTCCTCTCAGGGGGAAAGAATATATGCCGCAAACGCCACACAATGGGCCAATGGGGGAGAAGGAGCCGCACCTGTACCGAGTGAGCACTCAGTAGCCGGCACGGAGACTCCCCCATACATGCCCAAAGGATGTTGTGCCTGGACGCCGGCATAGTAACGTCATAACTGACGTCATACGCACGGCGCAAGTGCCGTCACACATGCAGCGCGGCAGATGTGGCGCCGATGCGCGAAGGGGCACCTGCCCGATCCTCCCAGACATAAAGGGTGCCAGGGGAGGAGGGGGAGGGGCCACTGAGCGCATCGCAGCTCCCGTGAGGAGGAAAGACCGCAGCCGCACCCAGGCGCCAATCAACCCACGCAAACCACATAGCTGTCCCAGACGGGGTCATGTGTTGGACATCTAGGGGGAAACAGTCCATGTGTGTACGTTGAGCCAGCGCAGGAGAATGCTGCGAGTGAAAAGTTACCATGTACAAAGCTCATAGGTATAAATATAAAGAGACCGTGCAAATAAACATTAATAATATTAGTTTATAAACCTTTTACTAAGGCATCCTATAAATGAGGACAGCTCTCACACAGGGATGGCAGGGGGACACTGCCAATCCCAATTATTCAAGTGCCTCCATCCCGATATTTGTGTAAATAGAAGAGGGGTTGGGACTTTGAATGAAGCACCGTAAGGTGCCTCCATCCCGGTATCTGGACGAGAGCAGAGGGGAGTTGGGACTTTGAATGAAGCACTTGAATAGTGGAGATAAATTACAATATAAATGATTTATTAAGTTGCATTGATCTAATGATATAGTTCATTTCATATATGTACAAATTTATACAGAGAGCGTGCATGCACACTGGGTAAAAAGTGCATGCATGACAACACATGATCAGAATAGTTAAAAATAGCATGCGCCTGCCAAAAGCAACATATCCAATGCTGGCACATGCATTCACATGGTATGTGTACATCAACCCAGGATATTCAAACAACATTAGAAATAAATAATATCTGGAGTATATAGAGTATAACAGTAAAGGATGGATAAATATCGATCCGTGTGGAGTATAGCTGCAGCATCGGGTATAGCTCTACGCGTTTCGTGGGTTTTCCCACTCGTCAGGAGCAGATGCGGCAGACATTCCTATGGGATATACAAGTATATAAATATAATAAGATGTAAAAGACTTTATTCTAGAGAAAATGATTCTCGGACATATTTAATATGTCTATGAATGGTTGGTGGGACACACTCACCAATCCGGACAGCAAATGTAGTGCGGGGAAGCCGGCGTAGATTTGGCCCGGAGCATGACCCCACCACGGGAGCTGAAGCGGCATAATCCAGGGATGCAGCACTGGGGGGTATGAGAATGGGCAGGGTATGGTAGAAATTTCCATAAAGCGAGGAATGTAGTGTGAGCTTCATGAAGTGGGGGTGTCTGAAAATGAAAAATAGTGAGTTTGTGTGATATTATAACAATAATGTGTTATGAGTAGTAGTAGTGGTCATTTTGGGTGAGCCCAGTGTGGCTTGTAATAGAGTGGAGAAGTGAGGGGGGTGCCAAGGGATATTGGGGTACCTGTGTCTGAAGTATACACAGATACATGAATCTATGGAAAAGTGTAAAGGACCTGAGAGGGAAATGCCAAGTGAAAAAGTATAATAAAAAAAAACCAAACATGTGTTAAACTCAAAAGGTGAAGCACAAAGGAAAAAAGAAAAATAAAAAAAAGGAGGAAAATAGAAAGATTTGGACAGGAGAGAGAAGCCTACCCCAAATGCTGCATCGAAGCACCACCAGCAGATGATTATGACTGGTGTGCGGGAACCCCAGAGGGAGACTGGTCATGTGAACAACTCCTCTCAGGGGGAAAGAATATATGCCGCAAACGCCACACAATGGGCCAATGGGGGAGAAGGAGCCGCACCTGTACCGAGTGAGCACTCAGTAGCCGGCACGGAGACTCCCCCATACATGCCCAAAGGATGTTGTGCCTGGACGCCGGCATAGTAACGTCATAACTGACGTCATACGCACGGCGCAAGTGCCTTCACACATGCAGCGCGGCAGATGTGGCGCCAATGCGCGAAGGGGCACCTGCCCGATCCTCCCAGACATAAAGGGTGCCAGGGGAGGAGGGGGAGGGTCCACTAAGCGCATCGCAGCTCCCGTGAGGAGGAAAGACCGCAGCCGCACCCAGGCGCCAATCAACCCACGCAAACCACATAGCTGTCCCAGACGGGGTCATGTGTTGGACATCTAGGGGGAAACAGTCCATGTGTGTATGTTGAGCCAGCGCAGGAGAATGCTGCGAGTGAAAAGTTACCATGTACAAAGCTCATAGGTATAAATGTAAAGAGACTGTGCAAATAAACATTAATAATATTAGTTTATAAACCTTTTACTAAGGCATCCTATAAATGAGGACAGCTCTCACACAGGGATGGCAGGGGGACACTGCCAATCCCAATTATTCAAGTGCCTCCATCCCGATATTTGTGTAAATAGAAGAGGGGTTGGGACTTTGAATGAAGCACCGTAAGGTGCCTCCATCCCGGTATCTGGACGAGAGCAGAGGGGAGTTGGGACTTTGAATGAAGCACTTGAATAGTGGAGATAAATTACAATATAAATGATTTATTAAGTTGCATTGATCTAATGATATAGTTCATTTCATATATGTACAAATTTATACAGAGAGCGTGCATGCACACTGGGTAAAAAGTGCATGCATGACAACACATGATCAGAATAGTTAAAAATAGCATGCGCCTGCCAAAAGCAACATATCCAATGCTGGCACATGCATTCACATGGTATGTGTACATCAACCCAGGATATTCAAACAACATTAGAAATAAATAATATCTGGAGTATATAGAGTATAACAGTAAAGGATGGATAAATATCGATCCGTGTGGAGTATAGCTGCAGCATCGGGTATAGCTCTACGCGTTTCGTGGGTTTTCCCACTCGTCAGGAGCAGATGCGGCAGACATTCCTATGAAATATATAAATATATAAAAATATAATAAGATGTAAAAGACTTTATTCTAGAGAAAATGATTCTCGGACATATTTAATATGTCTATGAATGGTTAGTACGACACACTCACCAACCCGGACAGCAAATGTAGTGCGGGGAAGCCGGCGTAGATTTGGCCCGGAGCATGACCCCACCACGGGAGCTGAAGCGGCATAATCCAGGGATGCAGCACTGGGGGGTATGAGAGTGGGCAGGGTGTGGCAGAAATTTCCATAAGGCGAAGAATGTGGTGTGAGCTTGATGAAGTGGAGGTGTCTGAAAATGAAAATAGTGAGTTTGTGTGATGTTATAACAGTGATGTATTATGAGTGGTAGTGGTGATCATTTTGAGTGAGCCCAGTGTGGCTTGTAATAGAGTGGAGAAGTGAGGGGGGTGCCAAAGGGATGTTGGGGTACCTGTGTCTGAAGTATACACAGATACATGAATCTATGGAAAAGTGTAAAGGACCTGAGAGGGAAATGCCAAGTGAAAAAATATAATAAAAAATGAAACCAAACATGTGTTAAACTCAAAAGGTAAAGCACAAAAGGAAGAAAAAAATAAAAAAAAGGGAGGAAAATAGAAAGATTTGGACAGAGAGAGAGAAGCCTACCCCAATGCTGCATCGAAGCACCACCAGCAGATGATTATGACTGGTGTGCGGGAACCCCAGAGGGAGACTGGTCATGTGAACAACTCCTCTCAGGGGGAAAGAATATATGCCGCAAACGCCACACAATGGGCCAATGGGGGAGAAGGGGCCGCACCTGTACCGAGTGAGCACTCAGTAGCCGGCACGGAGACTCCCCCATACAAGCCCAAAAGATGTTACAACTGAACGCCGGCATAGTAACGTCATAACTGACGTCATACGCACGGCGCAAGTGCCGTCACACATGCAGCGCGGCAGATGTGGCGCCGATGCGCGAAGGGGCACCTGCCCGATCCTCCCAGACATAAAGGGTGCCAGGGGAGGAGGGGGAGGGTCCACTAAGCGCATCGCAGCTCCCGTGAGGAGGAAAGACCGCAGCTGCACCCAAGCGCCAATCAACCCACACAAACCACATAGTCGTCCCGGACGGGGTCATGTGTTGGACATCTAGGGGGAAACAGTCCATGTGTGTACGTTGAGCCAGCGCAGGAGAATGCTGCGAGTGAAAAGTTACCATGTACAAAGCTCATAGGTATAAATGTAAAGAGACCGTGCAAATAAACATTAATAATATTAGTTTATAAACCTTTTACTAAGGCATCCTATAAATGAGGACAGCTCTCACACAGGGATGGCAGGGGGACACTGCCAATCCCAATTATTCAAGTGCCTCCATCCCGATATTTGTGTAAATAGAAGAGGGGTTGGGACTTTGAATGAAGCACCGTAAGGTGCCTCCATCCCGGTATCTGGACGAGAGCAGAGGGGAGTTGGGACTTTGAATGAAGCACTTGAATAGTGGAGATAAATTACAATATAAATGATTTATTAAGTTGCATTGATCTAATGATATAGTTCATTTCATATATGTACAAATTTATACAGAGAGCGTGCATGCACACTGGGTAAAAAGTGCATGCATGACAACACATGATCAGAATAATTAAAAATAGCATGCGCCTGCCAAAAGCAACATATCCAATGCTGGCACATGCATTCACATGGTATGTGTACATCAACCCAGGATATTCAAACAACATTAGAAATAAATAATATCTGGAGTATATAGAGTATAACAGTAAAGGATGGATAAATATCGATCCGTGTGGAGTATAGCTGCAGCATCGGGTATAGCTCTACGCGTTTCGTGGGTTTTCCCACTCGTCAGGAGCAGATGCGGCAGACATTCCTATGAAATATATAAATATATAAAAATATAATAAGATGTAAAAGACTTTATTCTAGAGAAAATGATTCTCGGACATATTTAATATGTCTATGAATGGTTGGTACGACACACTCACCAATCCGGACAGCAAATGTAGTGCGGGGAAGCCGGCGTAGAGTTGGCCAGGAGCATGACCCCACCACGGGAGCTGAAGCGGCATAATCCAGGGATGCAGCACTGGGGGGTATGAGAGTGGGCAGGGTGTGGCAGAAATTTCCATAAGGCGAAGAATGTGGTGTGAGCTTGATGAAGTGGAGGTGTCTGAAAATGAAAAATAGTGAGTTTGTGTGATGTTATAACAGTGATGTATTATGAGTGGTAGTGGTGATCATTTTGAGTGAGCCCAGTGTGGCTTGTAATAGAGTGGAGAAGTGAGGGGGGTGCCAGGGGATATTGGGGTACCTGTGTCTGAAGTATACACAGATACATGAATCTATGGAAAAGTGTAAAGGACCTGAGAGGGAAATGCCAAGTGAAAAAGTATAATAAAAAATGAAACCAAACATGTGTTAAACTCAAAAGGTAAAGCACAAAGGAAGAAAAAAAAATAAAAAAAAGGAGGAAAAAATAGAAGAGTTTAGACCAGAGGGAAAAAAGCTTACCCCAAATGCTGCATCGAAGCACCACCAGCAGATGATTATGACTGGTGTGCGGGAACCCCAGAGGGAGACTGGTCATGTGAACAGCTCCTCTCAGGGGGAAAAAATATATGCCGCAAACGCCACACAATGGGCCAATGGGGGAGAAGGAGCCGCACCTGTACCGAGTGAACACTCAGTAGCCGGCACGGAGACTCCCCCATACAAGCCCAAAAGATGTTACAACTGAACGCCGGCATAGTAACGTCATAACTGACGTCATACGCACGGCGCAAGTGCCGTCACACATGCAGCGCGGCAGATGTGGCGCCGATGCGCGAAGGGGCACCTGCCCGATCCTCCCAGACATAAAGGGTGCCAGGGGAGGAGGGGGAGGGTCCACTAAGCGCATCGCAGCTCCCGTGAGGAGGAAAGACCGCAGCTGCACCCAAGCGCCAATCAACCCACACAAACCACATAGTCGTCCCGGACGGGGTCATGTGTTGGACATCTAGGGGGAAACAGTCCATGTGTGTACGTTGAGCCAGCGCAGGAGAATGCTGCGAGTGAAAAGTTACCATGTACAAAGCTCATAGGTATAAATGTAAAGAGACCGTGCAAATAAACATTAATAATATTAGTTTATAAACCTTTTACTAAGGCATCCTATAAATGAGGACAGCTCTCACACAGGGATGGCAGGGGGACACTGCCAATCCCAATTATTCAAGTGCCTCCATCCCGATATTTGTGTAAAAGGAAGAGGGGTTGGGACTTTAAATGAAGCACCGTAAGGTGCCTCCATCCCGGTATCTGGACGAGAGCAGAGGGGAGTTGGGACTTTGAATGAAGCACTTGAATAGTGGAGATAAATTACAATATAAATGATTTATTAAGTTGCATTGATCTAATGATATAGTTCATTTCATATATGTACAAATTTATACAGAGAGCGTGCATGCACACTGGGTAAAAAGTGCATGCATGACAACACATGATCAGAATAATTAAAAATAGCATGCGCCTGCCAAAAGCAACATATCCAATGCTGGCACATGCATTCACATGGTATGTGTACATCAACCCAGGATATTCAAACAACATTAGAAATAAATAATATCTGGAGTATATAGAGTATAACAGTAAAGGATGGATAAATATCGATCCGTGTGGAGTATAGCTGCAGCATCGGGTATAGCTCTACGCGTTTCGTGGGTTTTCCCACTCGTCAGGAGCAGATGCGGCAGACATTCCTATGAAATATATAAATATATAAAAATATAATAAGATGTAAAAGACTTTATTCTAGAGAAAATGATTCTCGGACATATTTAATATGTCTATGAATGGTTAGTACGACACACTCACCAACCCGGACAGCAAATGTAGTGCGGGGAAGCCGGCGTAGATTTGGCCCGGAGCATGACCCCACCACGGGAGCTGAAGCGGCATAATCCAGGGATGCAGCACTGGGGGGTATGAGAATGGGCAGGGTATGGTAGAAATTTCCATAAAGCGAGGAATGTAGTGTGAGCTTCATGAAGTGGGGGTGTCTGAAAATGAAAAATAGTGAGTTTGTGTGATGTTATAACAGTGATGTATTATGAGTGGTAGTGGTGATCATTTTGAGTGAGCCCAGTGTGGCTTATAATAAGGTGGAGAAGTGAGGGGAGTGCCAGGGGATATTGGGGTACCTGTGTCTAAAGTATGCACAGGTACATGAATCTATGGAAAAGTGTAAAGGACCTGAGAGGGAAATGCCAAGTGAAAAAGTATAATAAAAAATGAAACCAAACATGTGTTAAACTCAAAAGGTGAAGCACAAAGGAAAAAATAAAAAAAAAAAAAGGGAGGAAAATAGAAAGATTTGGACAGGGGAAAAAAGCTTACCCCAAATGCTGCATCGAAGCACCACCAGCAGATGATTATGACTGGTGTGCGGGAACCCCAGAGGGAGACTGGTCATGTGAACAACTCCTCTCAGGGGGAAAGAATATATGCCGCAAACGCCACACAATGGGCCAATGGGGGAGAAGGAGCCGCACCTGTACCGAGTGAGCACTCAGTAGCCGGCACGGAGACTCCCCCATACATGCCCAAAGGATGTTACAACTGAACGCCGGCATAGTAACGTCATAACTGACGTCATACGCACGGCGCAAGTGCCGTCACACATGCAGCGCGGCAGATGTGGCGCCGATGCGCGAAGGGGCACCTGCCCGATCCTCCCAGACATAAAGGGTGCCAGGGGAGGAGGGGGAGGGTCCACTAAGCGCATCGCAGCTCCCGTGAGGAGGAAAGACCGCAGCTGCACCCAAGCGCCAATCAACCCACACAAACCACATAGTCGTCCCGGACGGGGTCATGTGTTGGACATCTAGGGGGAAACAGTCCATGTGTGTACGTTGAGCCAGCGCAGGAGAATGCTGCGAGTGAAAAGTTACCATGTACAAAGCTCATAGGTATAAATGTAAAGAGACCGTGCAAATAAACATTAATAATATTAGTTTATAAACCTTTTACTAAGGCATCCTATAAATGAGGACAGCTCTCACACAGGGATGGCAGGGGGACACTGCCAATCCCAATTATTCAAGTGCCTCCATCCCGATATTTGTGTAAATAGAAGAGGGGTTGGGACTTTGAATGAAGCACCGTAAGGTGCCTCCATCCCGGTATCTGGACGAGAGCAGAGGGGAGTTGGGACTTTGAATGAAGCACTTGAATAGTGGAGATAAATTACAATATAAATGATTTATTAAGTTGCATTGATCTAATGATATAGTTCATTTCATATATGTACAAATTTATACAGAGAGCGTGCATGCACACTGGGTAAAAAGTGCATGCATGACAACACATGATCAGAATAGTTAAAAATAGCATGCGCCTGCCAAAAGCAACATATCCAATGCTGGCACATGCATTCACATGGTATGTGTACATCAACCCAGGATATTCAAACAACATTAGAAATAAATAATATCTGGAGTATATAGAGTATAACAGTAAAGGATGGATAAATATCGATCCGTGTGGAGTATAGCTGCAGCATCGGGTATAGCTCTACGCGTTTCGTGGGTTTTCCCACTCGTCAGGAGCAGATGCGGCAGACATTCCTATGAAATATATAAATATATAAAAATATAATAAGATGTAAAAGACTTTATTCTAGAGAAAATGATTCTCGGACATATTTAATATGTCTATGAATGGTTGGTACGACACACTCACCAATCCGGACAGCAAATGTAGTGCGGGGAAGCCGGCGTAGATTTGGCCCGGAGCATGACCCCACCACGGGAGCTGAAGCGGCATAATCCAGGGATGCAGCACTGGGGGGTATGAGAATGGGCAGGGTATGGTAGAAATTTCCATAAAGCGAGGAATGTAGTGTGAGCTTCATGAAGTGGGGGTGTCTGAAAATGAAAAATAGTGAGTTTGTGTGATGTTATAACAGTGATGTATTATGAGTGGTAGTGGTGATCATTTTGAGTGAGCCCAGTGTGGCTTGTAATAGAGTGGAGAAGTGAGGGGGGTGCCAAAGGGATGTTGGGGTACCTGTGTCTAAAGTATGCACAGGTACATAGATCTATGGGAAAGTGAAAAAGACCTGAGAGGGAAATACCAAGTGCAAAAATATGATGGAAGCTAAAACCAAACATGTGTTAAACTCAAAAGGTGAAGCACAAAGGAAAAAAGAAAAATAAAAAAAGGGAGAAAAAAATAGAAGAGTTTAGACCAGAGGGAAAAAAGCTTACCCCAAATGCTGCATCGAAGCACCACCAGCAGATGACTGTAACTGGTGTGCAAGAACCCCAGAGGGAGACTGGTCATATGGACCGCTCATCTCAGGGGGAAAGAATATATGCCGCAAACGCCACGCAATGGGCCAATGGGGGAGAAGGGGCCGCACCCGTACCGAGTGAACACTCAGTAGCCGGCACGGAGACTCCCCCATACATGCCCAAAGGATGTTGTGCCTGGACGCCGGCATAGTAACGTCATAACTGACGTCATACGCACGGCGCAAGTGCCGTCACACATGCAGCGCGGCAGATGTGGCGCCGATGCGCGAAGGGGCACCTGCCCGATCCTCCCAGACATAAAGGGTGCCAGGGGAGGAGGGGGAGGGTCCACTAAGCGCATCGCAGCTCCCGTGAGGAGGAAAGACCGCAGCCGCACCCAGGCGCCAATCAACCCACACAAACCACATAGTCGTCCCGGACGGGGTCATGTGTTGGACATCTATGGGGAAACAGTCCATGTGTGTACGTTGAGCCAGCGCAGGAGAATGCTGCGAGTGAAAAGTTACCATGTACAAAGCTCATAGGTATAAATGTAAAGAGACCGTGCAAATAAACATTAATAATATTAGTTTATAAACCTTTTACTAAGGCATCCTATAAATGAGGACAGCTCTCACACAGGGATGGCAGGGGGACACTGCCAATCCCAATTATTCAAGTGCCTCCATCCCGATATTTGTGTAAATAGAAGAGGGGTTGGGACTTTGAATGAAGCACCGTAAGGTGCCTCCATCCCGGTATCTGGACGAGAGCAGAGGGGAGTTGGGACTTTGAATGAAGTACTTGAATAGTGGAGATAAATTACAATATAAATGATTTATTGAGTTGCATTGATCTAATGATAAAATTCATTTCATATATATACAAATTTATACAGAGAGCGTGCTTCATTTAAAGTCCCAACCCCTCTTCCTTTTACACAAATATCGGGATGGAGGCACTTGAATATTTGGGATTGGCAGTGTCCCCCTGCCATCCCTGTGTGAGAGTTGTCCTCATTCATAGGATGCCTTAGTAAAAGGTTTATAAACTAATATTATTAATGTTTATTTGCACGGTCTTTTTACATTCATACCTATGAGCTTTGTACATGTAACTTTTCACCCGCAGCATTCTCCTGCGCTGGCTCAATGTACCCACGTGGACTGTTGTTTCCCCCTAGATGTCCAACACATGACCCCGTCTGGGACAGCTATGTGGTTTGCGTGGGTTGATTGGCGCCTGGGTGCGGCTGCGGTCTTTCCTCCTCACGGGAGCTGCGATGCGCTTAGTGGACCCTCCCCCTCCTCCCCTGGCACCTGTTACGTCTGGGAGGATCGGGCGGGTGCCCCTTCGCGCATCGGCGCCACGTCAGCCGCGCTGCATGTGTGACGGCACGTACGCCGCGCGTATGACGTCAGTTATGACGTTACTATGCCGGCGTCCAGGCACAACATCCTTTGGGCATGTATGGGGGAGTCTCCGTGCCGGCTACTGAGTGTTCACTCGGTACGGGTGCGGCCCCTTCTCCCCCATTGGCCCATTGCGTGGCGTTTGCGGCATATATTCTTTCCCCCTGAGATGAGCGGTCCATATGACCAGTCTCCCTCTGGGGTTCTTGCACACCAGTTACAGTCATCTGCTGGTGGTGCTTCGATGCAGCATTTGGGGTAAGCTTTTTTCCCTCTGGTCTAAACTCTTCTATTTTTTTCTCCCTTTTTCTTATTTTTCTTTTTTCCTTTGTGCTTCACCTTTTGAGTTTAACACATGTTTGGTTTTAGCTTCCATCATATTTTTGCACTTGGTATTTCCCTCTCAGGTCTTTTTCACTTTCCCATAGATCTATGTACCTGTGCATACTTTAGACACAGGTACCCCAACATCCCTTTGGCACCCCCCTCACTTCTCCACTCTATTACAAGCCACACTGGGCTCACTCAAAATGATCACCACTACCACTCATAATACATCACTGTTATAACATCACACAAACTCACTATTTTTCATTTTCAGACACCCCCACTTCATGAAGCTCACACTACATTCCTCGCTTTATGGAAATTTCTACCATACCCTGCCCATTCTCATACCCCCCAGTGCTGCATCCCTGGATTATGCCGCTTCAGCTCCCGTGGTGGGGTCATGCTCCGGGCCAAATCTACGCCGGCTTCCCCGCACTACATTTGCTGTCCGGATTGGTGAGTGTGTCGTACCAACCATTCATAGACATATTAAATGTGTCTGAGAATCATTTTCTCTAGAATAAAAGTCCCTTACATCTTATTATATTTATATACTTGTATATCCCATAGGAATGTCTGCCGCATCTGCTCCTGACGAGTGGGAAAACCCACGAAACGCGTAGAGCTATACCTGATGCTGCAGCTATACTCCATACGGATCCATCCTTTACTGTTATACTCTATATACTCCAGATATTATTTATTTCTAATGTTGTTTGAATATCCTGGGTGGATGTACACATACCATGTGAATGCATGTGCCAGCATTGGATATGTTGCTTTTGGCAGGCGCATGCTATTTTTAACTATTCTGATCATGTGTTGTTATGCATGCACTTTCTACCCAGTGTGCATGCACGCTCTCTGTATAAATTTGTATATATATGAAATGAATTTTATCATTAGATCAATGCAACTCAATAAATCATTTATATTGTAATTTATCTCCACTATTCAAGTGCTTCATTCAAAGTCCCAACTCCCCTCTGCTCTCGTCCAGATACCGGGATGGAGGCACCTTACGGTGCTTCATTTAAAGTCCCAACCCCTCTTCCTTTTACAAAAAAATTAAAATTCTTCCTGATATCACTAGAAAAAAAAAATCCTTTTTAAATACGTTTGGCAGAACTCTGTCAGTATCACCAGCAAAGATTCATTATTATTCCATTATAAAGAACAGAATGTGAGCTGTATTTCTATATTTCATAATTTGCAGCGTCACGAATGTGAAATCTCCATTACGAATGCTAGTTTTACAAGACCGACCGCTTCCAGCTCATCCTTGCTTACAAGCGTGTTTGTACTTTGGACTGACAGACTTGTGTACACATGCTCGGAAAATCTGACAACAGACATTTGTCTGCGGAAAATTTTAAAGCCTGCCATCCAAAATTTGTCTGCGGAAAATCCGACAATTGTCCGATGGAGCATACAAACGGTCAGATTTTTTTCCAACAGCCTGTTATCACACATTTCCCGTCGGAAAATCTGATCGTGTGTATGCGGCTTAAGACTACTTTCACACTGGGCCGGTTTTCAGGTGCTTTAGCGCTGGAAATAGCCTCTGCTAAGCACCTGAAAACCACCACCCCATTCATTCCAGTGTGACTTTTTAAACTCGGGCAGTGCGCAGCATCTTTGGGACGGGTTGGGAGTGCTATATTTAGCACTCCCAAAACGCCCTGCCCATTGAAATGAAAGGACAGCGCTTTCAAAGCTAAAAGCGCCCCGCTAGCGGCCGGAAAGACACACAAAAGCACTGCTTAAACAGCGCTAAGGCGCAGCTAAAACGAGCGGCGCTTTTAGTGTCAAAGCACTTTTACTTTGTTATTTGCACTTCATGTATTAGTGGCTCATGTGGCCACGTCTTCATGTGGACACTTGAGAGGCCTTTTTGAGAGTATTATTATTTTTAGGACACATTTGTATTTATTTATTTATTTATATAGCAATGCACTTTTTTTTACATATCTATTGGAGATTTGGTATCACAAATCCGGCAGTGCTGGCAGCTTGCTCACTGTTACAACTAAGCACAGAGTTTCTTCCCTTATAAGCAAACAACAATGCATGTGTAACATCAGTAGTTAGTAATGCAGTAATCAGCAGCTTATAATGCAGAGTTCAGATGTCAGCAGTTTGTAATACAGAGTTCAATGGTCAGTAGATTCTAAAGCAAAGTTCAGGGGTCAGGAGTAAGTAATGAAGATTTCAGAAGTAGTATGGAAAGCAGAGTTTGGGGTCAGGCGTAAGTAATGCAGAGTTCAGAGGTTAGTAAAGCAGAGTGCAGAGGTCAGGAGCAAGTAACGCAGACTTCAGAGGTCAGTAGTAAGTAATTCACAGTGCAGAGAAGTAAGTAACACAGTTCACATGCAAAAATACCACCTTCCCAGGTAGGGATGAGGTTCGAACCAATGTGGGATTTGGTCAGAAATTTGCTGTATGGCCTAGTCCTTCACATAGGTGAGGGCAAAAACATCTGGGCACCCTCTTATCTTAAAAGGAGGCTTTCAGATTCTGATAATCCCCCATTCCCCTTGCACTGGGTCAGGGATGTAGGAAAGAGGCTCTTGTACCCATCAGCACGGAAGGGCATTAGGACTGGTTTGAAGCAGGGAAGATGGGGATGCATGTTTGTTGCTCTTCCCCTTCCTGGCCTGCCTTGATTAGTGTCTGGTATGGATATTTAGCTGGAACCTCACTTTCTTTCTTTTTTGGTGCAGGCACCGCTTCAATAGCCATAGGGTTTTATATGGATATTTAGGGTAACCCATACCTTAATGATAGTTTGGTATAGAGTTTAAGAGGAGGGGGGGGGGGGTCCAGAGTACCCATGTCAGCAATAACATGTCATCTACCACAAAGTACATTGTTTTTCTTTCACAAAATGTCAGTTTTGTTGCAATACATCCTGCGCATCCTATGGGTGAGATTCTTCACAGGCAAGTTTGCATCATGCTTTACTGGGGTTTTTGCCTTCCTCTAGATCAGGGGTCTCCAAACTTTCTAAACAAAGCGCCAGTTTACTGTCCTAAGAGAGCTGGACTAGAAAATATGCCAACATCAGTGAGAATAAACAATGCCTCATTGTTGGTGTCAGTGAGAGAATATGGACCCATCATTGGGCCCCATTTTTGGTGTCATTGAGAGGAATTGTGCCCCATCTCTGGTGTCACTGGGAGGATTTGTGCCTCATCAGTGGAGGGAATATTGCCCCATTGTTCATATTGGTGAATTAAAGTAGTGCCCCTAAGGGCCAGATAAAAGCAAGCAAAGGGCCGCATCTAGCCCCCCCCCAGGCCACAGTTTGAAAAACACTGTACTAGCTCAACCATGGGTATAGAATTGTGCATATAGAGGTTTTTTTTCTGTTGAGTGAACTAGAAGAAGTTGTGTCTTGTTTCAACATAACTACCTAGGTATATTAACTATGTATAGGGCATTCCCTAAACATGTTACTCTAAGGAATTTTCCATTTGATTTTTGCATTGATACATGTAGCCCAGTGCAGTGACCAGTTAATAAGAACCCCGTGGCACCAGCCCTTTATTCTGAATTGGAAATTTGGATATCCCATTTAAACCCTGCAAAGGGTAAAAGCATGTACAGCCAAACACGAAAGTGTGAGGCATATACAGCTGGTGAGTGTAATCACATAAGGGGAGAGGAGTCACAGCTAGAGCGGTGTGGTTTTTTCACAGTTTTTTCATTGCTTCATTATTTGGATTATGATTTGAAGATTCAACATATGGACTATGATTTCACTTTGTTACATTATATTACTTTCTCAGGAAGTTTCACAGTGGTGATTGTAACATTTTTTTAGGAAGTGGACACTGTCTGATAGAACTTGAATACAATTCACTTGATTCACGTTTTTTGTTTATTTATTTATTTATTTTCAGTGTTGAACAATTATTTAGTCACAGGGTGATCTGTTTCAAAAGATTGTGTGTATTTGCCATCACTACTCATCTGGGGATATGCACTATATAATAATTTGTGCTAATTGATTTTGATACAAGTTATTTTTTTTTCTTATTTTTTTTTGTATGAACAAGGCAGTGTTTGCACAGTGAAGTATCATTTAGTAATTCATGTTCACTGGAGTGGATCTATACTATTTAGCATTTCTCAATTCACTGGTGTGAATTTATATTATATTCAGCGCTGCTTATTCTATCATTTAGATAAGGATTATTGTACACATTTTGTTTTTATAAAGTGGCGGCTTAGTTTAAAGTTTGTGCTCAGTGCAGTGGTGATACACAGTAGATAGGGAAAGAGTGAGTGTATCTTTGTTTTACATGTTTTAAATATGGACCCATCATTGGGCCCCATTTTTGGTGTCATTGAGAGGAATTGTGCCCCATCTCTGGTGTCACTGGGAGGATTTGTGCCTCATTAGTGGGGGAATATTGCCCCATTGTTCATATTGGTGAATTAAAGTAGTGCCCCCAAGGGCCGGATAAAAGCAAGCAAAGGGCCGCATCTAAGGGGCCACAGTTTGAAAAACACTGTACTAGCTCAACCATTGGTATGGAATTGTGCATATGGAGGTTTTTTTTTCTGTTGAGTAAACTAGAATCTTGGATCTTGGATCTTGTTTCAACATAACTAACTAGGTATAGTAACTATGTATAGGGCATTCCCTCCCTATCAAATTTTCCATTTGATTTTTGCATTGATATATGTAGCCCAGTGCAGTGACCAGTTCTCCATGCCATTTGTTTTAAAATCCCTTGCTTATTAGCCTTGAAAAAGGCCAGAATTGATTTAAAAGATCTGACCCCCATTAAATTCAACAAGGCGCAGATTAACATTTGAATTTAGGGAGTAGTTTGGCAAAGGTCTCACAAATTCAACCCAGGTATATTTGACTCATCAACACTACCAAGTAGTGAAGAGTGTCCCCGTATCCAGCTGTCAGTTTCCCATGTATGCCAACATTTACATCCCCTTGCTGGGGGTGATATTTTTTCTTCCTCCCATCTGCTCCCCTCCATAAGCAGAGCAGCTAAGAGAAGCAGTGGAGAGACCTAGTTACCAGATCTTGTGCCATCCTGATGTGTGATGTCACATACACACTCCTGTAATGAAGGCGACAGAAGCACATCAGACAGAGGACTGGCACTCAGGAATTGGGGAGGTGGAACACGCCATGCTGACGTGAGACGTCGGCGCAGGGGGAGGAGCCCGGCGACGGCGGAGGTACAGGCTGCATGGACTCCCGCCATGGTAGAAGATCCAGGAAGGGCTATGCAGAGGTGAGAGCCCACCTAGCAGCCGCCTAAACCCGACAGAGAAGTCCCCCCGGAGCACTCCTTCTCAGCCCTCTGCCCTACGCGGACCACTTTGTCCATCAGGTCTGGCGGGGAAAGGGGTGGCCACTGGGCGCACAGCAGAGGTTCAAGCGAGGGAAGGGGATAGACTCCCGCTCGCCAAACAGGCACGGAGAGAGATGAAAGGAATCACCCCGGACCCCACAGCCTCAGGTCGGCGTCCCTCCAGAGACTCTCCCCACACAAGCCCCACAGCCTAACCCGCACGCAGAGCAAATTCAGCTAGCTCACCTGCCCAAACGACAGCCTTCCGGGTGCTATCGGCGCAGAAGGGGACACTACTATCCTGCCAGCGAATACCCTGCTTCAGCACAGCCAAGCAACAGGTGACTGGGAGGGGATATTGGAAGGGCATCTCTCTCTCAGGTATGGACTATCTTTCTCCTTTTTAAACATGTCTGCATTATCTGAAAAATTCCTTTGAAAATTGGCTACAGGCTCTGCCACATTCCAAGTGTGCTTAATCACAGTGTATGGCTCAAAACTAACAAAAAGCAATATATCTATGACAAGGGGTCATTTGAAATATGTGGATAAATTGACATTGTTAATGGAATAACGGCCACTTAATACAGAAGTATTTTTGGATCCTGCAGGAGGTGGTGGGGGAAAAAAAAGAAGGGAAAAAAGAGAAAGGGGGAGACAGCAGCGCAAGTGTTGGGGAGTATCTTATTTCTGCTTGATTGGTGTAGCACCGTCAGATAATTAGTATTGACTATTTAAGCCTGATCCTTTTTCTTTTTTCCCATATAAATCTCTCTGAAACGTTGCTGGAGGGGAACGGAAAGAAGCCAACGATACATAAGACTATTTAAAAGGGATAAAAGGCTATCGCATCAACCACTTCCCTCCACTGCCCTCCTCAGAGCAAAGAATGGCTTACAGGATCAACCAAAGGGGCTAAGGTCGCTGCGAAAGATCTGTTTCTCTCACCGTTATTTATGCAGGCTTTTTACTATATCATGCTTACAGCATAATACCGGATTCATACTGAAAAGGCTTCAACTATTTAAATGTGCTGACCCTCAGATTTTCACCCCGGCCCATTTATAATTACTTATACGAGACTATATATATATATATATATGTACTAATTATCACAGGATATAGTTTGCTTCATTCCATGCGACTTGGGAGTATTTGGTAGAGGATGGTGGTGGGACTATAAGTGCTTCCTTCTCCCCCTGCTAAGGACGTCCAGGGGACAGTTACCGCCAAGGAGTCCAAAATATGTGAACACCATTTGCCTAAATAGTGAAGACGAGAAAGGTATACATTTGAGGTGGAGAAAGTATCGCACCCAATATATATAAGACTTAAGACACAAGTACAAGGGTTTTTGGCTCTCATCTTACACTGTATTTCGTTGTAATGAAAAGGAAGTAGGAGAACAGGCACTTTTCATAGGAAGCGGGTCGTATAAAAGGAAATTGTCTTGTTTTTCTGTGAATATTATACACTTCTATGTGAGAAATGGCTAGAATTGGTATTATCACCTGCTAAAAATGAAGGGGAGATTGCAAAGAGGTACGGAACCTAAAACCCCCAAAGAGAGTCTGAACACTAGCACCATACAAAAATATCTCAAAGATATCAGCGTAAAAAGTCCTGAGATGGAAAAGAAACAGCAGGGGGCGAAAGAAAAGAAGAGAGAGCAGGAAAAACTAAGAGCAGAGCAGGCCGAAACACTCAGGCTAGAAGTGGATCCGGAAAGGGCCGGGGACGCAGGTCCCATTTTATCACAGAGAGACATTACACAAATTCCAACTAAAACTGAAATGGCAGAAATGTTTGCCAAACTGGAAAATTCTATTAAAACGGAAATAACAAATGTTAGAACCGATATGGGATTTTTGCTGAAAAGATTAGAGACAAATCGAGGAATTCACTACTGAGCAAGCAAAAGAAAATTTGGAGCAGATGGAGAGAATACAAATTAGTCAAAAGGGATATGACTTACAAAATGGAAAATATGGAAGAGCAGAAGGGAAAATTTGAGGATAAGGTCTCTCCCTGAACAAAGGGGGGAAGATCTTATGCTGAAAATGAAAAGCATCTTCAAACCAGTACTAGGATTGGATGAGGGTACAGACTTAAAAATAGATCGGGTCCATCGAATTAGAAAGCCCCTGGGGATAAGAGAGGAAGTCCCCAGAGACGTGCTCATCAGGTTCCACTCTTATGGGGAAAAATCCCTAATCTGGAACAAACTCAGAGCAAACCCCCCGTTAAAATTTGAAACAACGGAGCTACAGGTTTTCTCCGATTTATCGGCAGGGACTTTGGCAAGGAGAAGACAGCTGAGGCCATTACTGGAAAGCCTACGGACTCTAAACATAAAGTACAGCTGGGGATTTCCTGCAGCGTTGATCGTTATTAAGTCAGGGAGAACAGTACGCCTGAAGTACATTGAAGAGATGCAAAATTTCTGTCAAGAGCTGGGGATTCCTATCCCCAAAATTCCTGTTACCCGGAACTAATACAATAAACCCCGGTGGGAGAGAAAAAGGGCAGAAATGAGCAGGGTTTTTTTTTTTTTTTCTGTGGCAGTGGGGCGTGATCAATGGAGTTGGGAATATTGGTAGGGGGAGGAGAACAACTGGAGACAATGGGGGGCTATGCATGGGCCTAGCTGACTCCCCCTTCCGTTATGGGAGGGGCGAGGGGGGAGACCCAGCTTCTGACCGCCTGGTACGGAGTTACACCCTGGAGGCGCAGTGGACAGGAGGGATCTCTAGGGGAAGCCTCGCTGTGCACATAGGGTCGGATGTCGGCCAGGGGGTAGGGGGGAGGCGGGGGGGGGTCGGGGCTTTGGTGGAAGGGAATTGGGGGGGTAGGCAAGAGTCTGTCCCTGCCTTGCAAGAACAAGCATTTAAATGTGAGTTGGTTAGGTCTGGTTATTGCACAGTTTTTTTTTTTTTTGTCTGAATTATGGAAGGTAGAGATTTGAAGCTTATCACGTATAATGTGAAAGGGTTAAACTCCCAGGTAAAGAGATACAAGATATTGAAGGAATAACAAAATTATCAGGTAGAGGTTGCCTTTATACAGGAGACACATCTGTCTCATGAGAGCAATATTAGGATTGCTTCCTACGAGTACCTGACGTGGTTCTATGGGGATTCTCCGACCAGAGGTGCCAAGGGGGTGGCAATTGGATTTGCGAAAAACATCAAGTTTATACTTACAGACAGGCTGGTAGATCCCGACGGTAGGTTCCTATCTATAAAGGGTAAAATCAGGGAAAATACACTTACATTGGTTAATGTATACAGCCCCAACAAAAACTCGATTGGGTTTCTATCACAGGTGCTGATCCGTTTGGCGAACTTTCGGAGGGGGGAAATCATTTTCGCTGGCGACTTGAATTTTGGATGGGACCCCAATATGGATTCTACATCAAGGGTACGGATCCAGAGCCCATGCCAGTTAAAAAAGATAAAACTAAAACTCAAGCAAAGCCAGTTGATAGATGTCTGGAGGGTGCAACACCCGAACTCCAGGGATTACACTTTCTTTTCCCCGGTACATGGGACACACTCCCGTTTAGACTATTTTTTAGTTGAGCATAAATTTTTGGAACAGGTAGTAGAATCTCAGATTGAGATAACGACCCTCTCGGATCATGCTCCCCTTTCAATGACTATTAACCTCCCTGGAATTCAAAGGCGGCCGTGTTCATGGGTTCTGAACGACAGCTTATTAGCTGAAGCCACCACTGAAGAAATCATAAGAAGGGAAATGATATCCTTCTTTGAAATCAACACGGGGGAGACGTCAATAGCATCCCTTTAGGAAGCACACAAAACGAACATCAGGGGGAGCCTTATCTCAATTGGAGCAGGGAAAAAAAGAGCCAAAAGAGAGCTTAGATCTCAGCTGATAGACGAAATCCATAGACTTGAACAGGAGCATAGGGACGATAAGACTCGAAGACAGGATACCTTTCAAAAACTGTTAAATAAAAGAGAAGAATTAAAAATGGACATAGACCAAGAGGCGAGGAAATGGTTCCACAAACTCGACAGAGACAGACATCAATGGGGAAACAAAAGTAGTAAACACTTAGCAAGAATGCTTAAAAAAAAGAGAGAATTTAACTTTATTGATAAAATACAAAATAAAGCAGGATTAATGGTAAATTCAACTAAAGATATAGCCAACGAGTGTAAGACTTACTAGAAGTCCTCTACGACGTAAAAATAAAAAGGTCAGGCCACACAAGCGGAAGTACAAGAGTGCCAGAACTTTGTCAGGAACAGCTCTGTCCCCTCACTGACATCTGACGACAGTCTGAATATGGATAGACCTATCACAGAGGAAGAAATACACGAAGCCCTAAAGAGCTCCCCTGCTGGCAAGAGCCCGGGGCCCTGATGGATTCTCTTTATCATATTTTAAAAGATACAGGGATATATTGGTGCCCAGACTATGCCAGTATTGGAACCAGTTGGGGAGGGATTGTTTAATGGGTAAAGAAGCCTTGATGGCATCAATAACATTAATTTTGAAAGAGGGAAAGGACAAAACGTTGTGTTCGAGTTATCGCCCCATAGCCCTCTTGAACGTTGATACCAAGCTTTTCACGAAGGTGCAGGCCAATAGATTTAAGATAAAGATGTCTGAACTAGTACATCCCGACCAGGCGGGTTTCGTTTCGGGTAGAGAGGGAAGAGACAATGGGATTAGGGCCCTTTTACTGCTACAGGCCAGCAGGACGAGTGGAGTCCCCAGTCTATTCCTGTCGATGGACGCCGAAAAGGCGTTCGACAGGATAGACTGGGGACACATGTTTACAACTTTGGAGGCTATGGGGATAGGGCCAAGGATGATGAGCTGGATAAGGATTTTATATGACCGCCCGCAGGCGAAGGTCAGGGTGAATGGCGTGCTTTCGTCTCCTTTCATTATGAAAAACGGTACACGCCAAGGCTGTCCCTTGTCCCCTCTTTTGTTTGTGCTGTCCCTAGAGCCACTACTTTCTACTATACGAAATACGCCTGATATAAGCGGGATTAGGGTGGGAGAGGAGACACACAAGCTAGCGGCATTTGCCGATGATGTACTTTTCTTTCTAACTAATCCACAAACTACTCTACCCAATCTACTAAAAGTACTAAAAATATACGGCCAGGTTTCAAATTTTTAAATTAAATTAATCTTAGCAAATCGGAGATCCTTAATATCAATATTAGGCAAGCGGAAGTCGCAAGACTAACAAAAGAGTTCCAGTTCCCATGGAGGGAGAACATAAAATATCTTGGGGTGAGACTGTCAGATACTTTAAGGAAGACCTACTTAATAAATTATATCCCCTTATTAGATGAGATTAAAAATGAAATAAAAAAGATGACAGTTAGGCCTCTGTCGTGGATGGGGAGAATCAACGCGGTAAAAATGATGATAGCCCCAAAAGTTAATTACAAGTTCCAAATGCTCCCAAAGTCTTTTTTAGAATGTTAAAAAGCATTATTTCCAAATGTATCTGGTCAAATAAGAAGCCACGTATAGCAGCGGATATTCTGTCCAGGGAGAAAAAACAGGGGGGCTTTTTCTGACTTTGAGAAATATTTCAGCGCCATTGCACTTTCACGAGTTACGGAATGGACAAAAGAGGGGGATAAAAAGAGATGGTTTAATTTAGAAAACACATTAAGTAATAGGGATTTGGGGCACGACATTTGGAATCCACCAAAATTTAGGATAATAGGGAAGGAAACACATGAAATCACACGGGTCACACTGAACGCATGGAATAGGTTGTAAAAAAATAATAAAATGGGAATATAATTCCCCTTTAATTTATCTAAAAAATAATGTTTTTTTTGAGCCAGGAAGGAGTAGACTTTGGGGTAACTGGATTAAAAAAGAGGATGCACGTTTAAGGGATATCACTAAACAAGGAAAAATAAACACTTATCACGAGTTAAACAAAGAGGTTGAATTAATGTCGATTGACACCTGGAGGTATTCCCAGTTGAAGCATTTTGTAGAAGGATTGCCCCAACCAATTTGTGGCGGGGATGAGTATACCGAAATGGAGAAAATTTGTATGCGTCCATCAACTAAAAATAATATTTCACGCATATATAAAATGTTAATACGGCAAGGCTTTGCGGAAACACCTCCATGTGTCAAAAGATGGGAGGAGGAACTGGGGATCCCTTGTAGTATAAATAGAAGCGATAAGATATTTAAGTTAATGCACGGTGCGGCGCTAGACACTAGAACTATAGAAATTAACTACAAGTGTATTACGGGATGGTATATAACCCCTGTGAAAATGAGTAAACTTTAAAAGGACAAATCTCCCGAGTGCTGGAGAGGCTGTGGGGCGATCGGTACGATGACACATATATGGTGGGATTGTCCCATTATCAAAAAATATTGGAAACAAATTTTAGACCTAATTAAGATTATTACAAAAAAAATATCTCGGACGACCCATGGGTGGTATTGTTCCATGGGAACGATATCCCCCTGAAACAATACAGGGGTTCATTAATTCCTATTCTATTAAACTAGGCAAAAAATGTAATACCTAAGAAATGGATGGAACTGAAGAGCCCTCAGATAGTGGAATGGATTGCCCGAGTGAACTTGCAACAAAAACTGGAAAGAGGAGAGGAGGGAGCCAGCGTAGGGTATGGAGAGGGAAGGTGGCACTGTTGGGAGGAATTCAGAAACTCATGGAGATATTATGAAGAGATAACCAGACAATAGAAGGAGGATTAACTGACCAGTATCTGTGATGTAGTATTTTGTTGGATTAACTTGCAAGGCAGGGACGGGAGTCAATGGGAGGTGAACTGTATAATGATTTGATATAATTGAGCGGTGTTTGATGAAAAAATATGAAATAAATAAAGATTTAAAAAAAAAAAAAAGACAGAGGACTGGCATGGCGGGGACACAATCTATCCAGCACCAGGACGAACCCATTGCCCAAACCTTTGCTCTTTCGGGTTCCCAAGCAATAATTACAAGCCGTATTTCTATATATGACAGCTTCCTCTGGCATACGCTGCATCCCTAGCAATCACCATAGTCTCCTCCACATTGCTTTACATGGCCTGGAATCACCAGACCACGCAAGTAAAGGGGCGGGGATAGTAGCGACATCACTGTCCAATATGGTCACTGGCTAGTGGTGTGCTAATCCTATGAGAATGCCTGGTATCCTGGGGGAGTGCATCACAAACTATCACTAAGCTATTGTGATGTTACTTTAATAGGAGGTAACAAAGAACTAGGGTTTTTGCAGTACACTGAAAAACTATATTGTCTCATCAAGATTTGATGAGCTTGACCAAAATGTTTTCTTCCATCATGGACAGAGCGTAGAAATGTTAAGGCCTGTGAGGTTTTTATTGCCATCTGTGTTCCGGTCAGCATAAGAAATCTTGAAGTGATTTCTTTGGTATTTTTAAACAAAACAAAAAAAAAAACCCATGTCATACGTACCTGCCCTGTAAAGTGGTTTTGCACAAAGCAGCCCAGATCCTCCTCTTCTCGGGTCCCTGCTGGCGCTCCTGGCCCCTCCCTCCTGCCTCCACAGCAAGCAGCTTGTTATGGGGGCACCCGAGGCGCTGCTCTGTGTGTCCATTCAGACACAGAGCTGCGGCACAGCCACGCCTTTCTCTCTCCTCATTGACTCACTGAGTTTGATTGATAGCAGCTGGAGCCAATAGCACCCGCTGCTGTGTCTCAGCCAATCAGGATTGGGAGTCCCAGACAGCTGAGGCTCTCGCGCAACATCGCTGTATCGAGATGGGGCTCAAAGTATTAGGGGGAAGACTGCACACCGAAAGTTTTTTTTTTTTTTTTATCTTAATGCATAAAATGCATTAAGATAAAGAACCTTCTGCCTTTAGAACCAGTTTAGCCCCATCACGCTGACGTAATGCAAATATGCAATTTTCGGCTTGAAGGGGTTGTACCGGGGTGATGCATGCCAAATGAATCACTTCCAGGTTATTAGTTTCCGAGACCCGATGTCATGATATCCCTTCCTGTTTACTGGCTCTTTAAAGGCGCAAAATTTGAGTGAAGGGCCACCCTAAAAAAAAAAAAAAAAAAAAAAAAAAAAAAAAAAAACACTGCATAAAAATGTTAATAAAAATTTGGAAGGAAAAAATAAAAAATACACATATACATATACATACATACATACATATATATATATATATATATATATATTTATTTTTTAATTTACCAGACATGGCTGTTGCTAGGCAGATCGTCCTAATCCGCAGTGTTCTTCAGTCTTCTGCTCCTCGCGTCGTCTTCTAGTGAATGGGGCGCGGTGTGTTATGGGAACTGCGTGTGTCCCACAACACAGCGCACCCCATTCACAAAGCGCTGCGCGACTCGCCCATGCGCAGTAGTAAACAGGCAGTGAAGCCACAAGGTTCCACTGCCTGTTTCCCTTAGTTGGAATGGCGGCACCGGGAACCGAGAGCCGAGGGACGGTCGGTCTGCTTATTAAAAGTCAGCAGCTACAGTGTTTGTAGCTGCTGACTTTTACATTTTTTTTTCCTGACTGGCCCTCCCTTTTAAGTGCAAAGGAGGGATCTGGGGTCTTATAGACCCCAGATCCCTCCATAAAGAGTACCTGTCACTGCCTATTACTGTCACAAGGGATGATTACAGGGAAAAGAAACAAAGAGATCTTTAGTATAAAACAGCACATATTACACAAATTAACACTTGTTAGGCACGCATTTAAATCCTTTATTGTACGTGATGTTAATCCCTTCCCAGCCTGTATCATTAGTATAGTGAATTGTATTGTCACTGATCACTGCATTAGTGTCACTGGTGATGTCAGTGGCAGCAAGTCACAGCACTTTCGCAGTCCTATTATAAGTCGATGATAACCGCCATTAGTAGTACAAAATATATATATATACATACAAACATACACACACACACACACACACACACAATATAGTTTGTAGACACTATAACTGTCACGCAAACCAATCAATATACATTATTGGGATTTTTTTTTTTTTGACATGTAGCAGAACACCTTTTGGCCAACATTTATTAGAATTTTTTTTTTTTTTTTACAGCAGAAAGTAAAAAAAAAAATGTTTTTCCAAAATTTTCGGGCTTTTTCTGTTTATAAAATAAAAAATAAAAAACCCAGTGGTAATCAAATACCAAGGAAGCTCTATTTGTGTGAAAAAAAGATTATATAAATTTTGTTTGGGGGTATGACCATGCAATTGCCAGTTAAAGTAGCGCAGTGCTAACTAGCAAAAAATGGCCTGGTCATGAAGGAAGTAAAACCTTCCGGAGCTCAGGTGGTTAAGGAGGTCAGCTAAGGAAGCCTTTCAAGTTCTCTTTAAATAACGGCTTCCATTTCACACACAAAAGAACAAATTCAAATGCATGTCTTTATTTATCCAGGAATTTTATAGACATTTATTTCATAAAGCAAAATATGGCATAATTTTTCCTCTGTGTGACAAAACAAATAACACCTGAATAAAATTCTGAGAAATCAGCATCTGTTTAGGTCATAGCCGATCAGGAGACACAGGCTGCTTTGGTACAGGAGTAGCAGAAGGTTCTTTGCTTTCAGTTAGTGCTCTAGGCTGGTGTATAAAAACACTAAATTTAACACCTTGATTATTTGCTGCTCTTACAAAGCCACTGTTAGCAGTCATTGTGATTGCTTTCAAGTTGTCCCCAGTGCCAAATATGGAGACTGAACGTAGGTTTATTTTGGAGCTGACTTCGAGTTTTAAGGCACGTTCCGAAGGCTGGTCAGGTACCACAGTAATTCTTTTTAAAAGCGATGCGGCTCGCTCTCTTTCTTTTGGTCCTCCCAAGGTTTTCAATATAGCCTGGAAGTCCCGCACTGCAGACTCACATGCAAATAGTTCTTTTTCCTCCATGAAAGATTTCAGCATTGGCAACACCTTCTCCTTTCGTTCCTGAGCTGCCTGTTCTGTTAGTACTTTCTCTTTAAAAACCAAGTAGCAACCCCCATGACTAAGTGCAGACACATAGGTGATCAACGTAGTGATATCCAAGTTCACTCGCTTGCAGACTTCAACTTTGACCTCCCTAGGAAAAGCCACACTGGCCACTATATTTTCCCTATCTACTATACCGCCACGTAAAAACCCTGTAGCGTCATCATCAGATTCGCTGCCACTTAAAGTCTCTTCTTGTACAGTTTCTTCAAAGGCATTAACAGCTACTATATCACCACGTACTGAGATTCCCATCTGCTTTAGCTTTTCAGCCATAGGACAGGAAATACCATTATAAAAAGCAAATACGATGTGGGGACTGCTATACTGTACAGGCTGCTGGTGACTAGCTTGTAGGTAATCCTCTGCTTGTTCAATAATGCTTTTGTCACCATACTGACCTCGGCCAAGCCATATATTATGCAGGGCTTCAGCCTTTCTTCCAACTGCTTTTACCCATGTGTGGCCATCATTAGCTACTACATCCACTACAATGGTTTGCTTTTCACCAAACTGGTCTTTGTAACTAAAGACATGGAGTACACTGACCACATCCTCTAGACTCTCAGCAGAATCAAGAATGGCTTGTAGATGAGTAAGGTTGGTGCTTTTCAAGTGAGACTCCTTAATGGCCACTTTTCCCACTTCCACTTTTTGCAAGAACTTCAGCTCAGCTCTCAACTTGCTGCATAGTAAAAAAAAAAACGAAGTTACTTACGGTAACGTTCTTTCCGGGAGTCTTTCAGGACAGCCACCTGAGAGACCTTGGCTCCTCCTCTCTGTAGGAAACACCTGCGCCAGCTTGCTATAAATTTCCTCCTCCCCTGCTGCTCCTCAGTTCTTTGAAGAGCACCTCCAGTTTGCTGGGGAGACACAAGAAACATATGATACACATATAATAATTTATATCACATTTCCTGTAAGGAAACCTCATACTTGATATACATTTGGGTGGGTACCCGGCTGTCCTGAAAGACTCCCGGAAAGAACGTTACCGTAAGTAACTTCGTTTTTCCCCTATCGTCTTTCAGGACAGCCACCTGAGAGGATAACCGAGCACTTACCCCTAGGGCGGGACCACAGCTTGTAAGACCTTACGTCCAAAGGTCTGATCTTTAGCTGACCATAAGTCCACTCTATAGTGTCTTACAAAAGTGGCAAAGCTGGACCATGTTGCCGCTTTACAAATCTGTTCCGGCGTCGCTCCAGCTCTCTCTGCCTGTGACGCTGCCATTGCCCTTGTGGAGTGTGCCCTGATTCCTTCTGGGATCTGCATACCCCCTATTTTGTAAGCCTGCTCTATGGCTTCCCTTAACCATCTGGCTATTGTACTTCTTGAAGCCTTGTGCCCTTGCCTGGCTCCAGTGTATAAAATAAATAAAGACTCCGTCTTTCTGATTGACTTTGTTGCCTCTAAATAATGCAGGATGCATCTCCTGACATCTAAACTATGAAATTTCACTTCCTTCTCCTGAGAAGGATTCGGACAGAATGATGGTAATACAATTTCTTGACCTCTGTGAAATTTTGAGGCCACTTTAGGTAGAAACCCCGGATCCATTTTGAAGACTATACGATCCGGAAAGATCTGGCAAAATGGGGGTCTGATAGATAGGGCTTCCATCTCACAGACCCTTTTTGCTGTAGTAATTGCTACCAAGAAGATTGCTTTAAGTGTCAGCATCTTCAGGCTGCAATCCTTTAATGGTTCAAAGGGATCTGCTGTCAGAGTTTGTAACACCAATGACAGGTCCCACTTGGGAAAGGCTGTGTTTTGTGGCGGCCTTTGTCTGCTCACGGATCTAAAGAGTCTGATTATCCAGGGGTTTGAGGCTAAACTCCTCTCCTGGTAAACTGACAGTGCTGACACTTGACTCTTTAACGTGCTGAGGCTTAGTCCTTTGTCTACACCACTCTGTAGAAACTCTAGGACTGCTACTGAGCTTTGTGTTTTAAAGTTGTTCTCTGTACACCAACGATTAAAACATTTCCATACCTTCTGGTAGATGTTACGTGTCTCAACCTTCCTGCTTTTCAGCAGTGTGTCTATCAGACGGTTTGAGAACCCTTTAGCTCTTAATAGCTGCTCCTCAGATACCAGGCGGCTAGTTTCCACTTTCCCACCTGTGGACAGTGCACTGGGCCCTGGGCTAGCAGATCCTCTTGGATTGGTAGAAACCAAGGAGGCTCTATGGCTAGTTCTTTGAGCATAGAGAACCACGGTCTCCTGGGCCAGTGAGGTGCTATAAGGATTAATGACGTGTCTTCTGTACGAAATTTCCTTATTACTGCGGGTAGTAGTACTGGTGGGGGAAAAGCATAACATCTGCTGAACGCCCACTTCTGCGCCAATGCGTCTACCCCGAGTGCTCCCTCCTCCCTTTTTAGGGAGAAGAAGGCTTGGACTTTCCTGCTTTCTCTGGAAGCAAATAAGTCCACCTGAGGTATTCCCCATTTTTTGGTAATCTGGTTGAATACCTCTTGTTTTAGCACCCATTCTCCTTCTCTTACTTTCTTCCTGCTGAGAAAGTCTGCCACTCTGTTTAAGTCTCCTTTTAGGTGTACTGCTGAAAAGGAGAGTATGTTTTTCTCTCCCCATCTCAGGATCTCTTCTGCTAGGGCCCACAGAACTCCGCTTCTGGTTCCCCCTTGCTTGCTTATGTAAGCTATTACTGACGAGTTGTCTGATCTGATCTGTACATGATGTCCTTTTAATTCCTTCTGGAAGGACTGGAGTGCGAACCATACCGCTTTCAGTTCTTTCCAGTTGGACGATCTTGTCCGTTCTTCCCTCCCCCAAGCACCTTGTGCTAACTGGGAGTCCAGGTGTGCTCCCCACCCTACACCGCTTGCGTCTGTGGTTAGGATTCGGGAGATAGGTAGGATCCATAGCCGTCCTATGTCTAAATTTTCTGTCTTTCTCCACCACCATAAGGACTTTTTTACCTTTGCTGGTATTGATACCTGCAAATCCAGAGACTCCTGCCTGTGATCCCATATCTTTAATAGGAACATTTGCAGTGGTCGGAAATGCAGGTTTGCCCACTGAACTGCTGGGATTGCAGATGTTAGCAACCCTAGTGTTGACATTATTTTTCTTATAGAACAGGGTATACTGGTCTGTATTGCCTTTATTTCTCTTTGAATCTTTGTTATCTTTTCCTCGGGTAGAAAAACTCTTTGCTGAACCGAGTCTATTACATAACCCAGGTATTTTAACTGTTGCGTGGGTTGTAGACTTGATTTTTCTACATTCACCAACCAACCTAGACTCTCTAGGAATACCCGAGTGTACTCGAGGTTTTCTAATAACCTTTCGGGTGTCCTTGCAAAAAGAAGAAGGTCGTCTAAATAGGCAATAATGGATATGCCTTTTAGTCGTAGTGGTGCCAAAGCTTCTGCCAGAACCTTGGTAAAGATTCTTGGCGAAGATGATAGGCCAAAGGGCAGAGCCTGAAACTGAAGATGTACAGTTTCTTTTCCTGTTTCTATTGCTAGCCTTAGAAACTTCTGGTGATTTGGGTGTATGGGTATGTGCAGGTATGCATCCTTTAAATCCAGCGACGCCATATAACAGTTTGGAGGCAACAGGGCCTTCACTGAATATATGGAGTCCATCCTGAACCTTTTGTAGGTTATGGATAGATTTAGTGGTTTGAGGTTGAGGATCGGCCTGACCTTTCCTGAGGGTTTCTGTACTCCAAATATATGGGAGTAGAAGCCCTGACCTCTTTCTGCCCCTGGTACCCTGATGATTACACCCTGTTTCTTGAGGTCCTCTATGGATCTCATTAACCCTCTGGCTTTTTCCTTGTTGTTTGGCAGCTTGGTGATGTACAGTCTGCTTGGGGGGAATTTTGAGAATTCTAGGGAATACCCGTCTCTTATCGTCCTTAAGATGTATTGACTGGAGGATATTTTTTCCCATTGTGAGATGAAGGCCCCCAGTCTTCCTCCCACTGAGAGGACTTCAGTCCTTATTGCGGGTCTGCTCAGGAGGGCGAAATATTGCTCCTCCTTTGCTATTCCCTCGCTGACCCCAAGGTTTCTTTTGATTAGTTGCCTTGGGTACTGAAAACCGGGACTTGGTGTCCCTCTTTTGCCTCTTTCTATTTTGTGGAGGCTGGGCCCAGGGTGCTTTCCGTTTCAGCGGAAAAGCCTTCTTTTTGTCCGCTGTACGGTCTAACACTTTCTCTAAGCCTGGCCCAAATAACAGGTCTCCCGTAAACGGGATCCCGCATAACTTGGCTTTGGATGCAGCATCCCCTTGCCAAGTCTTTAGCCATAGGGCCCTTCTGGTAGAATTGGCTAGAGCCGAGGATCTGGCTGCCATGCGTACCAGCTCTGCTGATGCATCTGCTATGTATGCAATGCCTTTGAGAAGAGTGGGAAAGGAGGACAAAATCTGCTCCTTCGCAGTACCTTCCTCAATATGTGCCTGTATACGGTTCAGCCAAAACTCTACATTTCTGGCTACCACCGTGACCGCCATGGCTGGCTTTAGGCTTCCCACTGTGGAGTCCCATGACCTCTTTAATAGGGTATCCATTCTTTTGTCCATTGCTTCAGAAAGGACCCCCATATCCTCAAAAGCTAGATCGGTGTGCCTGGAGACTTGTGAGAAGGCAGCGTCTAGTTTTGGGATTTTGTTCCATACTGATGACTCATCATCTGAAAATGGGAACCGTCTCTTTAAGGCTTTAGAGAAGAATGGTTTCCTTTCAGGTTCCTGCCATTCTTTCTTAATTGCCTCTACTAAGACGTCATGAACAGGAAAATTTTTCTTTTCTTGTTCTCCTAAACCCTCATACATCTGATCATGCAGGGATAAAGGTTTCTTTTCCGTCTGTATACCCAGCGTGGTATGAATGGCTCCCAACAGCTGGTCTACCTCTTCTAATGAGAGTTTGTATCTGGAGGGTTTTCTGGAATCCCCTTCCAGTGTTTCACCCTCAGATTCTTGGGAGCCGGACGCTGTGCTGTCAGGCTCGTCCTCTGCCTCCTCTCTAGGAGTAACTGAAGGACCGGCACTAGTGGAGGGTAGTGCCTGTGCTTTTCCTAGTACCGGTAGTACTGGTGGGGGGGCAGTTTGCAGTTGAGGGATCTGGAACCCTTCAAAAAGGGTTTTAAAAGCTACAAAGGTACTTGATAGCTCCTTGACAGATGCCGCTAAATCACTGCCCTGCTCTGTGGAATGTTCTTGCACCAACTTGTGAATACATTCCTTACATAATGCTTTCCCCCAGGAATCTTTTAGTGTGTTTTTACAAGAAGGGCACCTCCTTTTTGAGTTATGAGAGGGCTTGGACTTGTCAGGTTTCTGAAAAGACATAAAGAGAAACCCCACACATATTAATACTGACATAAGCTTCCTGCAACATGCAGGTGCACAGCGTCTTTCATATGGGCTTACCACACTAGGGGCCCAATGAAAAATAACCCTCTGACACAGGAGGGACCTACCCACCCCCCCCTTGCTGAACCCTTGAGGGGGAGGGGGATGGGTGGTTGATATAGGCCAGGGGAGGTCCTCCCCAGGTTCCCCTTACCTTTACATGGCTGGAGCTGGTCTCTGTCGTAGCAGTCTGGTCTCTACCTTCTGCGTCCGACATGCTTGTGTCACCACCGGAGCTTTAGCTGACACTACAGCATGTGTAGCTCCTCTCCTAGCCCATGCCTGGCCTCCTTTTCATGATTCGCGGCCGGAACCGGAAACCGCGAACCCGGAAGTACACGCCCCTTTTGTCGGATGTGACGTCGCCCGTCACTGACAACGCCGGTCTCCTATACCCAGCGTGTTCCGCGCTGAGAGCGCCACACGCCGCTGGAGGTATGGAACGGCAGGACCTGTACCTGTGCTCCGCACTCGGAGCTGAGAAGGAAACCCCCCTGACCTCCGCTTGCACTCAGGGATGCAGGGGCGGCAGTCTCCCCAGGTTAGTTACCTGGTCTGTTTGTCCAGAAGGAGCCGCTGCTGCTTCGTTTGTGGACATGTATCTTTTGCCTGAGCCCATACCCCCTGGTAATCCTGACTCTTTCTGGCTGGTTCCAAAAAGGTGTCTCCCCTCCTGGAGGAAACACAAATAACTGAGGAGCAGCAGGGGAGGAGGAAATTTATAGCAAGCTGGCGCAGGTGTTTCCTACAGAGGGGAGGAGCCAAGGTCTCTCAGGTGGCTGTCCTGAAAGACGATAGGGGAAAAAAAAATATATATATATATATATATATATATATATATATATATATATATATATATATTTCACAGACATACATGCTTGAACTTCCTTCTCTCTGCACAGGCATATGCCCTTTTTTCTCCTTGTAATCTAAACTAAACTTGCAGTGGCGCTCTACGCTGAGACAGAGATCTCCCCACCGGTTGCAGTGAAGGGAGCTGGTGTCAGTGCACCAATTAAAGGTGTAAGAGCATTATCAAAGAAGAAAATGCACCGCTCACCAACCCAGTGCATTAGTATGTACAGTAGATGAATGTGGCCTGCTCCAGCCATGCTCCCCTGACATGTTTAGTCCCCCTCACCTCTGTGACCAAGCCCCATGAGTGGAGCTGAACATGTCAGGGGGGACGTGGCTGGAGCGGCGCTGGCTGAGGCCACACTCATCTAAATACTAATGCACTGGGTTGGTGAGTGACACTTTTTCTTCTCTTTGATAATGCTCTTTTCCCTTCTTCTCTGGGGTTCTTGGGCATCCTGTATGTTCCCAGCTTTGGATAACTAATGCTTCATCCTCTGCTCAAAACCAAATCCAAGCTTCATCTAGCGCCTGTAACAAGTAGCTGGTGTACAGTACACATATTCTTTCACAAGACTTGTTTTATACACAAAGCTTGAAAATGTCAGACTCCTGCTCTCATATAGGGTATATGGGTCTGAAACACCCCCTGCACTGTAATCTAATAACGCTGTTCAGGGAGCATTGCGAAATGGCGCACTGTACAGGAAGTGCGTCAGCCTTTTTGTTTGTTTTGGTTGCAGGGTGTTTGCAGCACTTCCCCAGACTAGACCCTCAGTAGGACTAGACTAATGCCCCACACACGGTCGGAAATTCCGACCACAAAATCTGTGTGATTTTTTTCCGACAGATTTTGTCCGACACTGGTGTTGCATACACACGGTCGGACAAAGTTGTCGGAAAATCCGATCATTCTGAACGTGGTGACGTTTGTTGCGTACAACGGAACTACGTAGAGGCTAGTAGCCAATAGCTTTGGTCTTGTAATTTGATCTGAGCATGCGTGGCACTTTGTCAATCGGAATTCACTACACACGATCGGAAAAAGTCCGATCGGACTTTGTTGTCGGAAAATTTGAGAGCAGGATCTCAAATTTTTTCAGACGGAAAAAGTCCGATGGCGTCCATACACGGTCGGATTTTCCGACAACATGGTCCGATAGGACATTTTCCGTTGGAAATTCCGACCGTGTGTACGGGGCATTAGAAGACCCTCACTGCAGATCCACATGCAAATAGTTCTTTGTCCTACATGAAATAATTGGAGAGAACTTTATTTTAGGGAGTCAGGGTGAAGTTACTCTTTAAGCACTTCTCATCTGTCCGTAAAAGTGATCTGAGTGGCTATACAGCTGCTGGATCACTTTTACAGGTGGTGGAAGAGGGCCGCCACCTGCTGCCAACCACCACCTTTACCGGGCACTTCCAAGCAATCAGGGGGTCTGGTACTGTCACCATGTTCCAAGGGGAGTAAATGGGGGAATGTACATCTATACCCACCTCCCCTCTGTGATGTAAGAAACCAGAAGTGACAAGGATTTTGGTTTGTTTACCAACAGTTACCGACTTGTACAGCATCTGATCTAATCGATCTTGGTGTGACCAAATGCCTTGAAGGCCAGAGGAGAGATCTGAAGTCTAACAGACCCCAGATCTCTCCTTAAAAGACAACCTGTCACGACCCCTGCTATCATAAGAGATGTTGTTCATCCCTTGTGATAGTAAAAAAGTTGATTAAAAAAAAAAAAAAATACAAAAATAAAAAGTATAATAAAATGTAAAGTGCCCTGTGTTCATGCGCAAATGGAAATGTGCAGGTAGGTCCCACATGCATATGTAAACGGTGATAGCGCCACACATTGCAGAACTTAGCTTTCTGACTAAAGTTCCACTTTAGCCTAGGTTCACACTAAGTGCGGGAATGAAATCATGTGAGTTCAGCTGCATGTCAGTCCCAATTTCAGAGACATCTATGCGGGTTTCTGCACAGATGTGAATGGAAATCGCATCCCAAAAATCACCAAAAGTAGTACAGAAACTACTTTTGAAAATCGGTGCGGCGTCGCACCTAATAGGACGGTCCCATTGCCGGCAATTTGGCACGCGATTTGACATGTCAAATGTGAACCAGGGGTAAAGTGTTTTTTTTTCCTGAAAACTTGCGTTTGATAAAATGCTGTGCAAATATTGTGCGACATAACAATTACAACAACAACCTTTTTATTTTCCAGTGCCTCTGCTTAAATATATAATGTTTGGGGGTTCCAAGTAATTTTCTAGCAAAAAAAAAAAAAATTGCAGATTTTTTACATGTATGTGGAGACTTGTCAGAATTCGCCCAGACTGGAGGTGGTTAAGCTCATCTCCACCTCCAACAAACTGGAAATAAGTATACCAGCTGACCTAACTTCCACTAACTGCGCATGCACTGCTGCAATGTATTCTGTAACTTGTAGTTCTTTTCAACCTGCACTTTGTCACAGTAATATGAGTGTCTCTGTGTGAGCTTGCTTACTTCTCAGTAAATTACAATCTGCTGGTGCTAGGAGTTCCTTAAACTCTGCACACAGTTTTCCAATGTGTCATAAAAAGTTACATCTCTAGCGGTTTGTAAAATACAACGCTTACTAATGCTCTTTAGTTTATAATCTAACCCCACACATAAACAATAGTTTACTTGCTTATAGCATACGGCTCTTGACCCCTCATATAGATGACATTTCACTTCAGTAGTTGTCAGTTTCTTCTGTCAATTTAATTTATAGTAGATCTATAGAACAGTACCTTAATCATCAAGTCTACGTCTCACAGTCACTGACTGCCAGGATACTCCGTGATGTTTGCAATTCACTCCTTCCTGCTGCTGCATTCCAAACCTCCTTTTCGTTATCTCTGCTTCTGAGTGCCAAGCCTCCTTCTCATTATGTCTACTTCTGAGTTCCAAGCCTCTGTCTCATTAGCTCTGCTTCTGAGTTCCAAACCTCCTTCTCATTAGCTCTGCTTCTGAGTTCCAAGCCTCCTTCTCATTATCTCTGCTTCTGCATTCCAAGCATCCTTCTCATAATCTCTGTTTCCATGTTCCAAACCTCTTTCTCGTGATTTCTTTTTGTGTTTAAAGTGGAAGTCCATGCAAAATCTAAAATCCCTGCATCTATAGACACCAGGGATCTAACACTAACCTCTCTATCACTGTAAATCAAAATTGGTATATATACCTTTTTGGAAGCCGATCTGACCCGCTCCGACCGGTGTTCTATCACCAAGTGTCCGGCTGTCACTAGGTGTCCGAAGTGTACTGCGCATGCGCAGTACGGATCATGAAGATTTTCGGAAATTGTCGGAAGATGAATGGTGCCTGCGCCGTGAGTCGAGGTGAAGCCCCCACCATCCAAGCGGACATAGGGTTAGTCAACCCTAGGGTTAGTCAAACTTAGAGGGCCCCTCGCGGGCTCGCTTCGCTCGCCACGCTTCGGGTTCTGCCTCGCTGCACTCGGCTCTTTTATATTCTAACTCTATGTCCACTTGAATGGTGGGGCTTGAAACTGGACTCACGGCGCAGGCGCCGTTCATCCTCTGCAATTTGCGGAATCAGGGTGTCCTGTGTACTGCGCATGCGCAGTACACAGCGGACACTTCGTGATGGGGGACGGCTAATGCTACAACACCGGATCCCACGCTGAGCTATCAGCCGCAGCTTCTCTGTGTAGGAGAGTGCAGAGGAGACGGAGGACAACGAAAGCGCCATAGTAACTATGGGTGACGTCACTTCCCATTCATTTCACAGCCGTTGTTGTCTGTTTCCTCTGCAGAGCTTCCGGAGCTGGAGATCGGGTCGTGCGGGTATGGTTGCCACCTCATCCCTTTAAACCCGAACACATATTAATTACACAGGTTCTGTATTTGATTATGCTGGTAATTAAACTCACTTGGTGCCTTATCTGCATTTAATTAGCCTCAGAACCTGTGTAATTCAAAGCTGTTTGGGTTTAAAGGGATGAGGTGGCAACTCTACGTGCGTGTCGGGTCAAAAAAGGTATGTATACTCATCTTTTCTCTACAGGGATAGAGAGGTTAGTGGTGTTAGATCCCTGGTATCTATAGATGCAGGGATTTTAGATTTTGCATGGACTTCCACTTTAAGCCTAGGTTCACATTGACAGCAGAAATAAAATCGTGCAAGTTAAGCTGAACGCACGCGATTTCTTACCCGCATGTCAGTCACGATTTTATTTCTGCTGTCAGTCATCTGATGGAGCTCCAGGAAGACGCAAGGTATTGCGAAACATGTCGGGCAGGTTATGTTGATACCATCACGTCCACTAGATTCCCATGCACGGGTGCCATCTCGGAGGGCCCCCGTGAATTTGCAGCTCTTTTGGGGAGCCCCCTAAGTCCTGGTGTGTTCAGACGAGGCAGGACTCCTGGGATTGGTCACCTGCGCTGTCAATCAATTTCGCTCCGCCCGTGTGCAGCGGCCGGGGGAATCTGAAGATTGGCATCTGAGTTCCGGGCCGCGTTCGTTCCCCTGGGGGGAGAAGACAGACTGGAACGGAGAAGAGCTGATGAATCACCTATATCCTTGCAGAGGATTGTTTTCTGCCTGCGCTGTAGACTCTGCTCTTAAGGGAGTCCATCAGATGAGGTAAGGAGCCTCACTCACTTTACCATTTGATGATCTCTCATCTTGGAATATAGGATTGGAACTTAAGTTGGAACATTCCCCTGATTTTGCTATTATTCTCAGGACTGTGGAATCAATTAACTGACTCTCAGATTTAAGAACTTTATCATCTAGTTTCTTTTGTATTCATTATATACATTCATTTTCACAGATATTGCTACATATCCTTTTCACTGTCACCTATATATATATATGTGTGGTTTCGCGGATTTCTTTATGGGGGTTTATTTAAAATGATTTAAAATAGATATGTGTCACATGTAATCCTTTTTAACATTCATTGGTTTGGTGCCATTGTCTGGGTTTTCTATGATTAAGAATAGGTGGTGCCTCTAATTAGTCTACACCTGGTCTTTATCTTCACGTTTTCAAACACTTATGAAATAAACCTTAAAGCGGAGCTCCACCCTAAAGTGGAACTTCCGCTTATCGGATTCCTCCCCCCCTCCGGTGCCACAATTGGCACCTTTCAGGGGGGAGGGGGGTGCAGATACCTGTATAATCTGGTATCTGTATAATCTGGTATCTGCACCCACTTCCGGGACTAGCTAGCCGCCCCTAGCCGCATATAGCCCCCCCCCCCCCCCCGTTGTGTCCTGGGAAACACACAGGCATGCGCAGTAGGGAACCAGGCAGTGAAGCCGCAATGCTTCACTTCCTGATTCCCTGACAGAGGATGGCGGCGGGGGCAGCCGAGTGATGAGCGATTGCTCGACATCTTCTGCCGACATCGCTGGAACCTGGGACAGGTAAGTGTCCATTTATTAAAAGTCAGCAGCTGCAGTATTTGTAGCTGCTGACTTTTAATATTTTTTGTGCAGGTGGCCATCCTCTTTAACCTTTTATACAACACAGAACCACATTTAACCAGTTGCTGACCAGACTATAGCCGAATGACGGCTATACTGGACGGGCATCATATTATTATACAGGATTCATATAGCGCCAACAGTTTACGCAGCGCTTTACAACATTGGGACAGACAGTACAATTACAATACAATTCAATGCATGGGGGAATCAGAGAGCCCTGCTCGTTAGAGCTTACAATCATATGAAGTCCGCACACGGGACCGTCCGTGTCGCTGGGTTCACGGGTCCCGGCGTGTCATGGATCGTGTTAAAGGGCCAATAGCAGCGGCCCTTTACCGCGTGATTGCTCCATCCAGTAACGGAGCGATAAGAATGTAAACATTCCGGGGTCATCCAGGGGTTCAGCTTTCTCCTCTCCTCACACAGATACAGCGTGCCCAAATGCAAGTTTTTTTTTAATTTTCCTGTGCCAAGCAGTGCCCTGCAGAGCCACAACAGTGCTCTTCTGTGCCCTACTGTGCCATCAGTGCCCCATCAGTGCCTCTACAGTGTCTCATCAGTGCCACTACAGTGCTCATCTGTGCCATCATTGCCACTACAGTGCCCATCAGTGCCACCTGCGCCTATCAGTGCCACTACAGTGCTCATCAGTGCCACTACAGTGCTCATCAGTGCCACACCTGTGCCACTACAGCGCTCATCTGTGCCCTACAGTGCTACCTGTGCCACTACAGTGCCCATCAGTGCTATATTAGTCCAACTACAGTGCCCTACAGTGCCATTAGTGCCCATCAGTGCCACCCTATCAGTGGATCCTTATCAGCACCCTTCAGTGCCACCTCATCAGTGCAGTCGCAGTGCATTAGTGCACATCAGTGCAACCTCACCAGTGCACATAAGTGCACCCCCATCAGCACCCATCAGTGCAGCCTCTTCAGCACCCAGCAGTGCAGCCTCATTAGACAAGCCTCATCAGCACCCATCAGTGCAGCCACATCTGTCCTAGTGTCCTATCACACCACAGCCCACAGTCACCAGTATGGCAATAAAAAAAAAATTCCCCTGAAGAGGCATACCAGCTTCTTAGCCTGAGCGACGAGAGCAGCGGGAGCTCTCTAAAGCCCCATACACACGGTCGGATTTTCCGATGGATTCTGTCCTATCGGACAATGTTGTCGGAAATTCCGACCGTGTGTAGGCACCATCGGACATTTTACAACTTTGTCCGTCGGACAATCCGATGGATCTCCTGCTCTAAAAATTTTCCGACAACAAAGTCCCATCACACCAATTCCGATCGTGTGTAGCAAATTCCGACGGACAAAGTGCCACGCGTGCCATGACCGTGTGTACGGGGCATAAGTCTGTGCCCGATTCAGATTTTTGGCGTATGAACCCGTTTTAAACAGTGGGTCTGCTACGAAATCAGAGGAAGAAGAAAGTGTGACCATGAAACTAAGGCATTCTGGCGAGGAGCAGCAGGCTACTACAAGTAGAGCAGTGGCATCAACCAGCAGCTCAATACCATCCACCTCTAGCACAGTGCCATCCACGAGAAATGGACTGCAACAAAGACCAAACACTTTTGGGGTGTCATCTCAGCCCCAAAGGGTTAGGACCCATGCCAGCCTTCCCTATGCCCTTCAAAACCCTCTGTGGCTTCCCTCTAATTCAGGAGAAGCAAACATCCCCCTTTTACCACCCAGCCAGGTGTCCAGGTGAACACAGATCATTTTGCCCTTATTGATTTTTTTACATTACATTTTTACTGAAGAACTATTATCTTCCACCATAGCCCAGTGCAATATCTTTGCACAACAGTTCATAACAAGCAACCCTGGTTCAAGTTACGCCCATCCCTTTGAGTGGAGATAACTTACTGTGGAGGAATTTAAAAAAAATGTAGGCCTAACTTTCAATATGGGACTCACAAATTATTTTTTATTATACTCCTACTGGTCCACCATCCCCATCCACCACATGCCAATCTTCTCATCCCTTATGCCAAGATCAAGATTTCTAATGCTTATGCAGTTCCTCCATTACAATGACAACACCCAGTGCCCTCCCCGTGCTTGGGGAGGGCACTGCTTATGACAAAGCTGACCCAGCTTATGACAAATTATTTAAAATTCGGCCACTTCTAAATTTTTTCTCTGAGAAATTTCCCCAGTTATTTACCCCTGACCAAAATATCTCCGTGGATGAGTAATTTATCAAATTCACAGGCAGGCAGGGCTTCAAGCAGTTTATCTCTAGCAAAAGGGCCCAATATGGGGTTAAGCTCTACAAACTATGTGACCAAGCCACAGGGGTACATCTACGACTTCCTGGTGTACAAAGGGAAGGACACCCAGCTGCATCCCCCTGAATGCCCAGAGTACATTGGAGCCAGCTGTTGTTTGGGAGCTTGTCTATCCACTCCTTGAAAAGGGTTACTATCTATATGTGGATAATTTCTACACATGCTTGCCCCTCTTCTGCAATCTTCACCGGAGGAAGACTCCTGCATGCGTTACAGTGAGATGCAATAAGAAGGGCTTCCCGCAAAGGCTCATTAATGAAAGGCTATGACGAGGGAAGACGGCATCTTTAAAGAGGAAGTAAACCCTGATGGTTTCCCTGCAAAGGTAAAGCATTATGTGTCACTTACCTGACACAGGAGCCAGAAAAGTCACTGCTGTCCCCTTGTGTACGGAGCCTCTATCTTCTTGGTGGGTCTCGCTGCTCGGCGCTGTCATTCGACTGAGCCGTGATGACGTCACTCCCGCGCATGTGCACGGGAGCCACCACTCACAGCATATCGCCGTTAACAGCGCCATGCTCAGTGCGCCGCTGTCTACATCGCATGCGCTGTAGACAGCGGTGCCTGTCTTTTGGCAAATATCTCCTAAACCATGTAGGTTTAGGAGATATTTCTTGGACCTACAGGTAAGCCTTAATCTAGGCGTACATGTAGGTCAAAGTGGTTTGTAAGGGTTTACAACCACTTTAAGGAACGATGAGATATTGGCTGTCAAGTTGAGGGACGGACAAAACGTCTACATCAGGGGTCTCAAACTGGCAGCACTCTAGCTGTTACAAAACTACAAAACCCATCATGCCTCTGCCTGTGGGAGTCATGCTTGTAACTGTCAGCCTTGCAATGCCCCATGGGACTTGTAATTTCGCAACAGCTTGAGGGCCGCCAGTTTGAGACCCCTGGTCTACATGCTCTCATAGATTCATGACGATACCTACATGGAAATCCCCAGAAGAAACAGCCTAATCCAGAAACCAGCTTGTGTCCACAACTATAATTTATTCATGGGGAGTAGACTTCAATGACCCGATGATCAAACCCTACCTTCCCACAAGAAAAAGCTGCCATATTTTTTCAGTTTGGCCATGTATAATACTTATGTTATTTACCGTAAATCTACAGAGACCCCCGTATCCTATCTTCATTACCAAGAAGAAATTATCACCGCCCTAATGTACCCTAAAGGCCCACCAGAAAGCATTCGCTCTGATTTAGTGAGCAGACTCCACGAACCCCACTTTCCAGAGAGAATCCCCCCCCCCCCGTGAAACAGGCAAAAGACATTAAAAAAAATGCTGGGTGTGCTCCAGAGGAGGAGTTAGAAGAGACACTGCGTAATATTGTCCCCAATGTCCTTCCCAACCAGGCCTCTGTATAGGTGACTGTTTCCGCCGTTACCATACTTCTCTACATTATTAGTGAAGTATGGTGAATGTAATTCTCAATTCCTGTCATTTTCCTCCACATCCCTTATGTATACCTCCCAACTTCTGAACTTCCGAATGAGGGACACTTAAGACAAGGGACAATCTGCAGTGTGCGCAGTGGCAAAATGTGGGTGTGGCCAAACTTACCAGGGAGGGGCTTACGGGGCGTGGTTAAACAAAATCCAGGCTTCCTTGCACAAAATATGCTTTTATTGCTTTGTCAGCCTACCTTAAAGAGGAGGGGGTAATTACAGAGCTAGGGGGGCAATTAGAGGGGGCAAATACAGGAGGGGGGGTGCAAATACAGAGGAGGGGGGGGACAAATTAATTGAAATATTCAGGGACTGCTTAGCAAATACAGAGGAGGGGGGTGACAAATACAGAGGAAGAGGATGCAAATACAGAGGAGGGGGTGACAAATACAGAGGAGGGGTGGCAAATACAGAGGAGGGGGTGGCAAATACAGAGGAGGGGGTGGCAACCAGCAACTGTTGAGACAAATACAGAGGAGGGGGGGTACAGAGGAGGGGGTGGCAAATTCAGAGGAGGGGGTGGCAAATACAGAGGAGGGGGTGGCAAATACAGAGGAGGGGGAGGCAAATACAGAGGAGGGGTGCAACCAGCAACTGTTGAGACAATGAATACTTTGGTGAGAAGTATATAACGTAGAGTATTGTGTATATGGTGCAGGAGTGTGTAAGGCAGAACACAGGGATCAGGGATGTCCAGTGCACAGAGTGTTGCAGTCAGTGTAGGGTTGCTACAGTCAGTGTTGAGTTTAGGATACATAACGCAGGCTGCAGGGGTCCAGGGTGTGTATTGCAATGTGTTCAAGGATCAGGAGTATGTAACATACAAAGTTCTGTAGTCAGTGCTGGGTTTAGGAGCACATGACACACAGAGAGCAGGATCCAGCAGTACATAATGCACAGAATGAGGGGGACAGGAGAATATAATGCACAAAATGCAGGGGTCAGAAGTGTGTAATGCACAGAATGCAGGCATCAGGAGTACATAATGCACAGAATGCAGGGGTTTGCATTCTTTCACTACATAAAGTGGGATGCACTACATAAAGAGTGCAGGGTTGCGGGATGCGCTACATACTGAGTGCAGAGTTGCGGGTGCACTATGTACTGAGTGCAGGGGTGCGCAAAGTACTGAGTGCAGGGTTGCGGGATGCACTACGTACTGAGTGGAGGGTTGCGGGATGTGCTACGTACTGAGTGCAGGGTTGCGGGATGTGCTACGTACTGAGTGCAGGATTGCGGGGTGCGCTACGTACTGAGTGCAGGGTTGCGGGGTGCGCCATGTACTGAGTGCAGGGTTGAGGTGTGCGCTGTGTAGTGAGTGCAGGGTTGAGGGGTGCGCTATGTACAGAGTGCAGGGTTGCGGGGTGTGCTACATAAAGAGTGCAGGGTTGAGGAGTGCGCTATGTACTGTGTGCAGGGTTGAGGGATGCGCTATGTACTACATGCAGGGTTGAGGGGTGTGCTATGTACAGGGTGCAGGGTTGGGGGGTGCACTATGTACTGCATGCAGGGTTGGGGGGTGCGTTATGTACTGCATGCAGGGTTGAAGGGTGCGCTATGTACAGAGTGCAGGTTTAAGGGGTGCGCTATGTACTGTGTGCAGGGTCGAGAGGCGCGCTATGTACTGCATGCAGGGTTGAGGGGTGCGCTATGTACTGCCTACAGGGTTGAGAGGTGCGCTATGTACTGCATGCAGGGTTGAGAGGTGCTCTATGTACTGCGCACAGGGTTGAGGGCTGCGCTATGTACTGCGTGCAGGGTTGAGGGCTGAGCTCTGTACTGCATGCAGCATTGAGGGGCACGCTATGTACTGAGAGGGGGAGGGAGGGAGAGAGGAGGGAGAAGAGGGGGGAAAGAGCAGGGGGGAGAGGGAAGTGAGAGATATCCCAGCCCTGTCTGCAGTCCCCCCTGTGCTCCCATGTCCCAGTCTGCAGTTTCTGTCTGTGAGAAGGTGTATGTGAGACACACAGTACAGTACCTTCCATGCAGTGGGCAAAATCTGTTCCCATAGCTGGCTGGTCACAGGAGGATACAGAGCTGCTCCATCCAGACTCAGATCTGTTTGCTGCTGTCCCTGGCAGCCTGTATCTCCTGCCCGCCCGTCTGATGTTCTCTGGCCCCAGTCAGCTTGTCCATCGGTCCTGGGGAAGTCTTTTGAGCTCTTCTCCCTCCAGAGCAATCGGTGCTGGCCGCCCTCACTGCACTTTGTCCCCGCCGCCCCCGGGAGCTGTGTGCTATCCTGCTCCCAGCACGGTGCATCTGCTGCCACCTGACTCTTCATGCTTGCCCAGGGCAGCACCCGATTGGTCAGTCTGCCCCTGGGCCACAGAGAGCCGGTGAGAGGAGGTGGAGTCGCCAGCACCGACAGGGAGGAAGCCAGAAATGTGCAGCGCCAGGTGAAAAAAAGCCCCACTGGTGCCACGCCAGTGCGCCCCTGCCAGGAAATTCAATGGAGCCAAGTGCTGGAATTTGTTCCGGCACTTGGCTCCACCCCGGGACATTGCTATGATTCGCCGGGACTTAGATCAAATTCCAGGACGTTCCTGGCGAATCCAGAGCGGTTGGGAGGTATGCCTTATGCCACTGCACTAAATTGTACATACCGCTGCCTTCTCTGGGAACTGACCCTGGCTTGTTATACGACCACGCTTCTGCCTAACGCTAAATATACCTCTGCCTGCTCTAGAACTGACCCTGGACTTTTTGCCTGCCTCTTGGACTGATCTTTTACCCTGATACTGGAGTAGTGGGATTCATAACACAGGGGTCTGACATGTGAGGGGCTTCAGAATTGTTTTTCTGGATGAAGAAATCTAATTTTTTGTTTTCTCATTTCCGGATTAGGGTCTGAAGACCGGATGCTTTAAAGAGATTTGGGTGGGAGAAGCCTCTACCCCTGTCCCCATTCTTTCCTGGCCTGTTACCTGTACTATGGACCATGTTCCTGCCTACTACCAGGACCAATATTTTGGCACTGCTGGTAATATCTCTACCTGCACTGACCCTGGACTGTATATGGACCGTATCCCTGCCTGTACTGACTATGGACAATATTCCTACCTGCTGCCTGGACAATTCCGTTCGCTGTCGCTGACCAGGTCCCTACCTGCTGCCTGGATCAGTGCTCTCCTCCTGTGGACAACTGCACTATTAAAACCACAGGTTATCTTTTGTTTACCCTTTGCTCAGCAGAATGTATATTGGGGTGTAATTCTTGGTATGTACATGCTATGTGTTAGAAATATGAAGGGCCTTCAAATATTTGAGAGGTTGTCAGGAAATTAGATTTATGTCCCTAGAACACCTGTGGCCAAGTTGTGTAAAAGCCTCACATATGTGGTATTGCCATACTCAGGAGGAGTAGCAGAATGAATTTGGGGGTGTCATTTTTGCTATGTACATGCTGTGTGTTGGAAATATCTTATAAATGGACAACTTTGTGTAAACAAAAATGCGTTCTCATTATTTTTCCACATTTTCCAAAAACTTCTAGAAAAAAAATTGACTGTTCAAACGACTCATTATGCCTCATAGATTTTACATTCGGGTGTTTGCTTTCCAAAATGGGGTCATTATGTGTGCGTTTCCATTGTCCTGGTGCTCCAGGGCTTTCAAAAGTGTAATAGGTGGTTGAGAAATGAGATGTGTAATTTATGCTCGTAGAACGCCTGAAGGTGCTACTTCAATGTTGGGCCTCTGCATGTGGCCGGGCTGTGTAAAAGTCTCACACATGTGGTATTGCCATACTCAGGAGGAATAGCAGAATGTATTTCAGGGGTGTCATTTGTGGTATGCACATGCCATGTGAGAGAAATAACATGTTAATTTGACAATTTTGGGGGGAAAAAAAGTATTTTCTAATTTAGCAAAGAATTGTGGGAAAAAAATGACAACTTAAAAAAAACTAACCATGCCTCTTACTAAATATCTTGGAATATCTACTTTCCAAAAAGGGGTCATTTGGGGGGTATTTGTACTTTCCTGGTTTGTTAGTGTCTCAAGAAATGAGATAGGCCGTCAGTACATCAGGTGAGATCAATGATTGGAACCATAGCTTGTAGACTCTATAACTTTCACAAAGACCAAACAATATACACTGAATTGGGTTATTTTTACCTAAGATATGTAGCAGTATAACTTTTGGTCAAAATTTATGAAGAAAAATTAGTAATTTGCAAAATTTTATTACAGAAACAAAGAAAAATAAACTTTTTTACAAAATTTTCGGTCTTTTTTCATTTATAGCGCAAAAAATAAAAACCCAGTGGTGATTAAATACCACCAAAAGAAAGCTCTATTTGTGTGAATAAAAGGACAAAAAAATCATATGGGTATAGTTTTGTCATTCAAAATGTGAGAGCAACGAAAGCTGAAAATTGGTCTGGTTAGGAAGGGGGTTTAAGTGCCCAGTGGGCAAGTGGTTGTAAAGGCAGAAGGTCTTTTTATCTTAATGCATTCTATGCATTAGGATAAAAAACCTTCTGTGTGCAGCAGCCCCCCTCAGCCCCCCTAATACTTACCTGAGCCCCATCTCTGACCAGTAGGGATGAGGCGAACACCCCCGGTTCCGTTCGCATCCAGAACATGCGAACGGACCGAAGCTTTGCACGATCATTCGAACATTGGTTAAAAACTGCTTGCATCGGTAATGTAATGTTGGGTCCCGGCAATATGGATGAAAATTATTGAGAAAAACGGCATGGGACGAACAGGCAGGAGGGCGTATATATACGTCCCTCCTTTAGCCTGTCCGTGCCATCGGGAGCGCGCCGGGAACCCCCCAGCCCATTACCAGGCCATTTGGGTCTTGTATGGCTATTAAGTCGCAGTCACAAAAAAAAAAATCGCCCCCATTAATAATAAAAAAAAAAAAATTAAAAAAATAAAAAAAAGAAAAGGCGTGGGGCCCCCAAAAAAAAAAATAATGCATTTTTTTCAAAATGCCATATATACTCTGAACAGCAGTATACAGGCGATCCAAACAACACAGGGACTGTAGGTTTGTTCTTAAGTTGAATCTGTTTGTAATTTGGAACAGGTCATTTTTTTAAGAGTAAAAAATCTATTTTTAAGCTTTTTGGATAACATAGGGAAGGGTTATCATCACCCCTGTAACATTTGTTTTGCTTTCTGTGCCCCTGTTCAGAAGATTTCACCTCACTTTCTGGCCCAATGACAATTGGATTTTGAAAATTTGATGTTTTTAGGGAAACAAGGATTGGTGATAATAAAGCATCAGTGGAGACACCTTTTTCACATATTAACTCCGCGTACACACGAGCGGACCATCCAAGATTTTTCTGATGGAATTCCGCTCAAGCTTGGCTTGCATACACATGGTCACACAAAAGTTTGCTGAGCTTTCGACCGTCAAGAACCCGGTGACGTACAACACTGCGACGAGCAGAGAAAATTAAGTTCAATGCTTCCGAGCATGCGTTGAATTGTTTCCGAGCATGCGTAGGAATTTTGCGCACCAGAATTGCTACAGACGATCGTAATTTCTGATCTGAACTTTTTACGACCGAAAAATTGAGAACATGCTCTCAATCTTTTGCTGGCTGGAATTCGGCCAGCAAAAGTCCGATGGAGCATACACAGGGTTGCATTTTCCGGCCAAAAGCTCTTATCGTTTTTTTGGTGGCCGAATTTCCGATCGTGCGTACGCAGCATTCCAGGAGAGAATTTCCCTTCCTAGGGGTAGATTTCCTCTCACTTACTGTTGTCTCCCTCTGTTTGTAAGTAGGAGTCATTTGTAAGTCGGATGTTTGAAAGTAGGGACCGCCTGTATATACTATACGGCCTGCCCTATATACTCTGCAGAAATTTGGGCCTTAGGTGTTGGTGGTACCAGAACACTGTAAGCCCTCACAGTTACCCTCGGTGGGCGCTGGAACGGGCCCTGCTGTGAAATATTATATCAAAAATTGTAATTACATGCCCCTGTTGAACAGGCTCAGAAAAATTGGGCCTTTGATGGTGGTGTGGTGTTGCCACAACACTGTAAGCCCTCACAGTTACTCTTGGTGGGCCCTGCTGTGAAATATTAGATCAAAAATTGTAATCACACGCCCCTGTTAAACAGGGGCAGACAAATTGGGTCTTAGGCAGTGGTGGTGGTGCCACAACACTGTAACCCCTCACAGATACTCTTGTTGAACGCAGGAACGGGCCCGCTGCAAAATATTACAGCAAAAATTGTAATTGCACGCCCCTGTTAAACAGGGGCAGAAAAATTGGGATTTAGGCACTGTTGCTGGTGCCACAACACTGCAAACCCTCACAGATACTCTAGTTGAGCGCAGGAACGAGCCCTGCTGCAAAATATTACAGCAAAAATTGTAATTACACGCCCCTGTTAAACAGGGGCAGAAAAATTGGGCTTTAGGCACTGGTGGTGGTGCCCAGAACCAAAAATTTTCTTAGAAGCTATCAACATGAACATTGAGGAGGAATAGGACAGTCACTCAGCATAACAGGATAGTCACTCAGCATCAGCATAGGCAGACTTCAAGGGGGTTACATCAGCATCAGGTGCTTGGTAGCTGGTGATCCAAGACTGATTCATTTTTATGAAGGTGAATCGATCAACTGAGTCTGTGGACAGGCGCACTCTGTGATCAGTTACAAAGCCTCCAGCAGCACTGAATGTGCATTGGAACGCTGGACGCAGGACAGGCCAGTAGCTCAATTGCATACTGTGCAAGCTCTGGCCAGTGATCCATCCTCAAGACCCAGTAACCCAGTGGATTTTCTGTTGGAAAGGTCTCCAAGTCTGATCTTGCCCCAAGGTATTCCTGCACCATGTAAATCAGACGCTTGCGATGGTTGCTGGAACCAATCAGACCTTGGGGCTGCGGACTAAAAAATTGTCTGAACGCATCGTTCAGACGGCCACCTTCTCCACCGCTCCTTCTGTGACTGACCGAAGCCTCAGCAACACGTTGTCCAGGAGGACCAGGAAATTGCAACCTCCCGGGCCTTGGAAACACATTGCACAAACCTTTCTGCAAGGCCTCCCAAATATGTTTCATCCTCTGCTCCCTCTGTGGCGAAGGCTGGATAAGTTCCGCAACCTTACCCTTGTAACGTGAATCAAGAAGGGTTGCCAGCCAGTACTGATCCCTCTCCTTGATACCACAAATCCGAGGGTCCTTTCGCAGGCTTTGCAGGATCAGGGAGGCCATGCAGCGTAGGTTTGCTGAGGCATTCGGTCCGGAGCCCTCTGGGTCACTAAGGACGACATGATCCACAGCCACCTCCTCCCAGCCACGTACAAGTCCATGGGTTTCTGGGGACTGAAAACGATCCCTTGAAGATCGAAGCTGCTGTTGCTGAGTGCCAGGCTCCGCCTCCATGCTGACACAATCCTCCTCCTCCTCTTCCTGTGTGATAGGCGGGCCTGCAGGAATACTGTCTGGGTAAAGGGGGCCTTGAGAGGTAAGGAAGTCCTCCTCTTCCTCCCTCTGTTGTGCCTCAAGTGCCCTGTCCATTATTTCACGCAGCATGTGCTCCAACAGGAAGACAAGAGGGACAGTATCACTGATGCATGCACTGTCACTGCTCACCATCCTCGTGGCCTCCTCAAATGGTGACAGGACAGTGCATGCATCCTTGATCATTAGCCACTGGCGTGGCGAAAAAAAACACCAAGCTCCCCTGACCATGTCCTGGTGCCATACTCGCACAGGTACTCATTAATGGCCCTCTGCTGCGTGTGCAGCCGCTGCAGCATTGCCAACATTGATTTCCACCTGGTGGGCATGTCACAGATGAGGCGGTTCTTGGGCAGGTTGCATTTCTTTTGAAGGTCAGCCAGCCGAGCACTGGCATTATATGACCGGTGGAAATGCCCACAGACTTTCCTGGCCTGCCTCAGGAGATCCTGTAAGCCCGGGTACCGCTGCACCACCAAATTAAGGACGTGAGCCAAACAGGGAACATGGGTCAAGTGTCCCTGTCGGAGGGCGGAGAGGAGGTTGGTGCCATTGTCGCAAACCACCATTCCTGCCTGAAGCTGGCGTGGCGTCAACCACCTCTGAACCTGCCCCTGCAGAGCTGCCAGAATCTCTGCCCCAGTGTGGCTCCTGTCCACTAAGCACTCAAGCACCGCATGGAATCTTTTTGCCTGAGTGCTTGCATAGCCCCTAGAACTCCTACAGAGCACCGCTGGTTCCGAGGTCAAATCTGCACAGGAAGAGGCCATAGAGGAAGAAGAAGAGGAGGGGGTGGAGGAGAGAGGTGTGGCAGAATCACCACTACCAGCATTTTGGAGGCGGAACAAGCTCCAACATTACTGCACCCTGTCCTGCATCCTTCCCAGCTTCCAGCAGGGTTACCCAGTGCGCCATGAAAGAAAGGCAACGTCCCTGTCCAAGCCTGCTGGACCATGAGTCAGTGGTAATATGCACCTTACCGCTGACCGCCCTGTCCAACGAGGCCAAGACATTGCCTTCCACATGCCGGTAGAGAGCCGGAATGGCCTTCCGAGAAAAAAAAATGGCGTTTGGGAACCTGCCACTGAGGTACCGCACATTCCACAAATTCTCGAAAAGGGGGCAGAGTCTACCAGATGAAAAGGCAGCAGTTGGAGTGCTAGCAATTTAGCCAAACTAGCATTCAGCCGCTGAGCATGTGGATGGCTGGGACCAAAATTCTTTTGACGGTTTAGCAACTACAATCGGATTTAGGTGTACCGCTAGCAGATTGCCCGCAAGTGCTTGGGACACCTAATTCTACACCTTCATTCCTCTCAGTGCAGGTCTCTGAGAGGACTGAAGGTGTAGAGGGGTTGAAGATCCCAGCTGATGAGGAGCAAGGAGAGGTTCGCCTTGTTCTTTGGTGTGGGTCTTTTAAGTACTGTTGCCAACGGACTGCATGGGAGCTCAACATATGTCTGGTCAAGCATGTGGTGCCCAAGCGGCTGCTGTTTTGGCCATGCGTGATACGCTTCAGACATATGTTGCAAACAGCAACGGTGCAATCTGCTGCACACATCTCAAAAAAGGCCCACACCAAAGAACTTTTGAAAAAACGCGTCAGCATCGCCCTGCACATGCGGAGCTCTGCGGTGTGATGCAGTCGGTTGGCTGTCTTTAAGCTGGCACCTGGAGGGCATCCTGCCTTGTTGGAGATGTGCCTCCTCCTCCTCTCTTCTATCAGGCACCCACGTAGAGTCAGTGACCTCATCATCCCCTCCCTCCTTGCCACTGGAGCAAACCTGGCAGTATGCCAGTTTCTTGTCCTTCTTGGGCACCCCCTCTCTCTGGGCTCACATTACTACCTTCATCATCAACCTGGGTATCAGTACTGCTTACACCTTGAAGAAGGGGAAACACCCCGAAAGCTCGTCCATGAAAAATGATATTTTAATGCAAATAAAAAAAGTATCGCGGACAGTACTCAATTTTCTCTATCATTTTTTTTTAAACTCTAGATATGCCGGAAAAAAAGAAAAAACTTGTATGGTGTAATATTGTTACAATAAAGCACACCCAATGCTAATTATTTGTGCAAGTATTGATCACCAGCTTTCACCCCCATGCAATGCGCACTCACCAAAGAAACAATCTTTAAAGGCAACAAGTGTGAAGTTAGGAATATCTCCAGGTTGCAATGCAAAAATAATTCTTCCCAATCTGTCTCACTTTAAAGGGTAGAGTTCCATTAATATGTCCCCAAATACCAAAGGCAATAAACAAAAAATATGCCTCACAGTGCAGTATTTTTGGAAAAGACATACAATAAAAACTAGGGCTGTTACTGATTAAAATTTTCGTGTTTCGTTAATCGTTTTTTTTTTTTTAAATCGATTAATCAACCAATTTCGATTAATTATAACGCACATACAGATCCAACTACTTTTAGCTGATCTCCTTGCATTGCAACTCTGCATTAGTCAGTGTTAAATGTGGTATACACTATATGCAATCACCCGACACTAGTTAGTTTCCACAATCCATGACTTAACTTCACAGTTCACACAAATACGTTTTAAATTCAAACTGTAGCACTGACTTAAGTCTTTTTTTTTCCACAGTAGCGTGACAATCCCTCCACCTCTGGTCTAACTAATCACTCTCACTTTATGGCATGGACCCCTGTGCAAACAGGTGGTCATGCCAGTGGGTATCAAAAGGGTTAACACGGACCATAAACTTCTCTCACGTCTCCTTAGATCTCAGCAAGGACGCCAGGTCATGGGTAGAAAGAAAAGATCTAAGTGCTCACCGCTTAAGTATAAGATTACATTTTTGTGTTCAAACACAAACTACTCACATAAAGATGATAAAAACACAGCATATAAAGCCGACAATCATGTTAGTTCCGTAGGGCATCAGCGTGTGATGTCATGCGTAGCTCCTCCCCTGTACACGTTACGTTCAATCAGAACTTTGACGTCACCGGACCTCTCCCCCCTTCCCTTCGTTAGCAGACGGAGGCACTTGGGGAAGAGGGGATGAGTCCAGTGACGTCGATGTCCGTGATGTCACCGGATCTCCCTGAAGACCCGGAAGCCGGTGGTGAGGTGAGTACCGATCAAAAGAATTTTGATCGATCAAAAAAATGAAGGATTAATCGAGGAATTAATCTTTCATTTGCACAGCCCTAATAAAAACAAGTATAAAATACATAAAACCAGTGTAAGGCCTGATTCACACCTATGCATTTCTAGTGCTTTTTGCATTTTGCAGATTTGCACTAGAGTCCATTTAACATGTTTCCTATGGAACACATTCTGTAGTGCAAATCTGCAAAAGGCAAAAAGCACTAAAAATGCATAGGTGTGAATCCAGCCTTACAGGCCGCTAGACTTACATCTATCACCGCCACACGGACCTCCGATGTGGTGGCGCGATGCTCTGGCTCTTAAATCTTACCCTTTGTGATTTGCATAAAAATGCATTCTTAGGGGCCCCTGGGTGGCGGTGATAGATGTAAGTCTAGCGGCTTGTTACACACTGTTTTTATGTATTTTATACCTGTTTTTATTGTATGTCTTTTCCAATAAATACTGGGAAGCTTATACGGCGGACATACTCCTCTTGAGTAGGGGGTCCGTCACAATTTTTATGTTTCAATATGTTTTTATTACATTTTATGGGAAATTATACAAGAAATGGGTGTACATGTCATCATCTGATTACAAACAATTAGGAGAGGAAGAAACATGTACATTTGCAATAAAAATATACAGACAGTAAATAATGGGCAGGAAAAACAGTAGAAGACTACAGACTATGCAGTATAGTAACAGTGCATGAGCCTGGAGTTCTAAAGCTCTCAGTATAAGAACCAAAGGTAATAGGGAAAGGAATCTTGTGATTTACAACCAATCAGTACAAGGCAAGGAAGTAAAGATCACTTTATGGGTGACAGCTTTCAAGAAGAGCAATAGTAGATATTATTGGGCAGTATAAAAGGGGTGGGTAAACCTTGAATTCCAAGCGAGGTTAAACTTAGTCACAGAATTATTTTTTGTGGCGAATATGCGCTCAAGTGCACAATTCTGATTCACTTCTTTAATAATATCAAACACTCCAGGGATAATGGAAGAGTCAGTATTGGATTTAAACTTTAGGGGACTCGGTGCACTTCCAGTTGGGGGCCCTCAAAATAGAAATTAAATTATATGACAGGATTTGGGACACAGAAAAAAACACTGATTAGGAGTCCACTTCATTACTACACTCTACATGACATATAGGGAAGGAAGATCCTCTACTCTCTGCCAATTTCGTCCGATACTCTAAGTTCTAAAGTTCTCCTTTAACCATCCAAGCAGGAACATCTGCCAAGTTTTAGAACCGATTACCCAGCTTATCGATCGAACTCTGATCAACCCTCGGCTATTAATTGCAAGTATTCTTCCTTCCCAATTCTACCTTATTTCTTTGTGGCTGTATATTGTCATCTCTTTGAAACATCTTTTTTCTGTAAATGTTTTATTTGTACCAACTTGACCTTTTCATAATAAACCCTTATGTTGAAAAGTGTTAACCTTGTCTCTAAAGCTCTTAATGCAACCTATAAACGAACCGGACTCGTAAAAAGTGCTACGGTTGTATAGTAAGACCTGTGAACAGACCTGTCTGTGGTGGCAGTGCGTGTTGCACACACTTATTCTGAAATTATAATTGGTATTGCTAAAATTTAAGTCTTCCCCAGCTCGGACTTTTAAAAGGGGGGTGGTGGAAGTTAAAGGGTTAATTGCATAATTAGCCCAGTGACAATCGCTGTCAGGCTGCTCGCACCTAGATTGTGGTCCCGCAAGCTAGAAAATCTTTGTGCTGGGCGCAGCTGAGAGTGGCATTGTTACGTAAGTGACAGCGTGGTGTGAGGTTGGCCAGTCCTTCGTCGCAAGTTAGCGAGGAGGGCAGGGATCTGACACCCACGTTCGTCACCTATCTTATATGTGATTCTGGCCAAATTCTGATCCAGGGCCTAGCCTGTCCTGAATCCGACCAATCTTGTAATTTCAGGTAAAACTTGCTAACAAAGTTTTACCCTATTCGAGATTGCGGAGTGTCGAATTCGCCCCTTGACCCATTGAGGGTCAAGCGGAGGGAGTCAGATTCTCTCTCATGTTTCTCACTGCGATAAATCTATGCTGGTCATTAACTTCACTCCCACACGATGAGGTTGGGGCTGTTGTTTAGAGGAAAATGCCCATGATGTGTACATTTTCACAAAGAGCTGAGTGTAAAGTGAAAGTATAGTTGAGAGGAATGGGGCCTGAAAATCCAAATTTTTGCAAGACTGCCTTGAGGGACCCCCAGTGTACTCAATCAAATGCCCTTTCAGGGTCAAGGGTCAAAAAAAGAGATGGAACTTTATGAATTTCAGCATGCCTAATTAGGTTTAGAAATCTTCTTGCGGCGTCCGGGCCTGTCTTCCTTAAATAGAGTCCACTTGATCTGGAGGGATTAGGGAAGGAAGAGTTTTCAATAGTCTAAATGCCAGGGCTTTGGCCAAGACTTTGATATCCGAATTCAGTAATGAAAGCGGTCTGTAGTTACTGGGTATGCTTTGTGAATAGTGACCATTGGCTATGGCTAGGCTATAAATGGCTATCAAATGAGGTGATAGAGCAATTTTAACCACTTCAGCCCCAGAAGAATTGGCTGCTCAATAACCAGGCAATTTTTTGTGATACGGCACTGCGTCGCTTTAACTGACAATTGCGCGGTCGTGCGACATTGTACCCAAACAAAATTTTTTTTTCCCCACAAATAGAGCTTTCTTTTGGTGGTATTTAATAATTTCTGCGATTTTTTTTTTTTTTGCGCTATAAATATAAAAAATAATATTTTGTACTTTTTGCTGCAATAGCTAAAAATTTTTTTAAAAAATGCTAATTTTTTCCTCAGTTTAGGCCGATATGTATTCTTCTACATATTTTTGGTAATAAAAATCGCAAAAACATATATTGATTAGTTTGCGCAAAAGTTAAAGCATCTACAAAATAGGGGATAGATTTATGGCATTTGTATTTTTTTTACTGGCAATGGCGGTGATCTGTGATTTTTATCGAGACTGTGGCGTTATGGCGGACACATTGGACACTTTTTTGGGTCGATTGACAATTATACAGTGATCAGTGCTATAAAAATGCAATGATTACTGTAGAAATGTCCTTGGCAGGGAAGGGGTTAACATTAGGGGACGATCAAGGGGTTAACTGTGTTCCCTATGTGTGTGTTCTAACTGTGTGGGGGGTGGGACTGACTATAGGAGATGACAGATCATGGTTCCCAGCTCGTAGGAACTCACAATTTCTCTCTCCTCACAGAACTGGGACGTGTGTTTTTACACGTCCCTGTTCTGCCTCTCGTGCCCACGATCGCTAGTGCCCGGTGGTCATCGCAACCGCCAGTCACGAGCATCGGCACCCCCACTGTGCAGCAGGCGCGTGCCTGCTATTCCGCTTAAAGGGGCCGACGTATAGCTACGACGGTTCGCGGGATCGTGCCGACCTGCTGCAGTATAATGACGGCGGCTGGTCGGCAAATGATTAAATTTCTGATAGTATTAATTAGGAAAGCTATCAATACCCGGTGCCTGCGAAGAAGGCAGACTGTTTATGACCTTCAAAATTTCAGGTTTGTTAAAGGATCGTGATAGTTCAGTGAGAAGAGCATCGTTTAAAGTGGTTATAAGCCTCAGACATGAAATATGAACAAAGCATATTCTTCTATCGCGTACTTGTCTTAATCCAGAGCACTAAACGTGCTTTGTGTCTGCTGCCGTGTTCCTCTACTAGTGGCATGAGTCACTTCTGATAAGTTTTCCTGACATCAAGAGGTAAAAAGGTGACAGGGAGAGAGCTCCAGCACCCAGCCTGTGATTGACAGCCTTAGCTCTGTTCCTGTGTAAAGGGGGTGTGTTTCTTCTCTGCGATCACCTCTCACTAAGCTCTGCAGAGTATAAATTGAGCTCCCCGGCCCCTGCTTTCTGGAAACTCAGACAAGCTGTATAAATTCTGCACTGTGAATGGATGTAGAGAAGAAAGTGCTGCAGATAAACAGGTACAACTTACGTAGGAGGATTTGTTTCATCTCTGTGTATCACCTGAGGCTAGTCACTTCACTGGGTATACCTGTGGGTTTACAAGCACTTTAATGTAGGCAATTAAAGCGGATGGAGAAATTTTGGTATCTGTTCCAAGGTAGACTGAAGTGTACAGCTATCCGATTTCAGGTCATATAAAGATGACATTTTCAACAATGTAAAAGGGGTCTGAGGCCTTAGATCCATTCTTTGGATCAATTGAGAGATTTGGCTAGTAAGTCGTCTATGCTTGATGCATCTCTCCAAGTACCTGATTGTTTGAGGGCATAAGAGTTAGCTTTGAGTATTCAAATAGGTTTCTCATACTGATACAAAGTTTGGTCTGACCAGGAGATAGTTTCAACACTTGAAGAGGCAATAGAAGGGACCGTTCACCTATTCACAATAAATATGTCTATTCTGGATTAGGTACGATGGGCCACAGAGAAATAGGTATAATCAAAGTATTAAAAGAATAACTAAAGGCAAAACATTTTATTTTATTTTGGATAGAGTGGAGAGAATTAGATCCCGTCAGTTTTTATTGCTGTCCGTACCCCAGTTAAGGAGATTTTTCCTCTATATCTGTAATGTTTACCATTAGGATTGAAAGTAAAAGTAATAGAAATCTTCCAATGGGGACACTAGTTATGATGACCTGGGGATACCCAAGGAAGTGGTTAAGAATGTTGATCTTTGTGATATTTGAGATGTAATATAATGACCAGAGTCAACAATGTTTACAGACCACAACAATGTATCGATCATTATCATCTTCCAAAGAAGAAATATGTTGGAAAGTGAGCGAGGCTCCCACAGCAATATCTCCCACTTTCTTCTTTTCAAAATTTGCAGGAAAAATTTGGAAAAGTTCTTAGGATATTGATGGGGAGCCTTACATTTCATAAAATGAGTTTCTTGTAAGAAAAATAACGCTTCCATTTAGAGCTCGGCTTTCCTTTTGCAATGCTCTTTGCTTATAGGGGCCGATAAGACCCCTCACATTCAGGGACACAAATTTAAGAGTCATGGTAGGTAAAGTAACCGCTGGAGATTACAAAGTAACGATCCAGGATGGCATTTAGGACTTCACACTATAGAGGACCTTTGAGCTCAGAGGAGAAATCTGAGGAGGTGCTAAGAATACCGATAGCAAAAAGGACATACCAGGTTAAAAATGAAAAAAAGAAGATCCTGGTGAAATTACCAGTGAACATGTTCAGCAAAGAACACTGCTAAAACTTGGGGGATATTGGACATAAAGAGTTAAAGGGGTTGTAAAGGTTCGTGTTTTTTCACCTAAATGCATCCTATCCACCGGTGACCGAGTCATACACTTGGCGTCCATAGACGCCAAGTGTATGACACAGGAGCACGCCCGCAAGCTAAATCCCTCGGGAAAGAGGTTAGCTTTAGCGGGGGAGGAGCTGAGACAACCGCCGTGGGACCCCAGAACAACAGGATCAGGGCCACTCTGTGCAAAACAAACTGCACAGTGGAGGTAAGTATAACAGGTTTGTTATTTAAAAAACGAACCTTTACAACCACTTTGAGGCTGAGAGATTGGTAACTTTAGATATAAGGCCTGTAGAGGCGGCACAGCAAGGTTGTAGTCAGTGGAGGGATCCTAAATAAGTTTTATTTACCAGTTAGGAACAGTCCATTGGTAAGTTAGAAGGGATAATTTGGTCTGGCAGCACGATCTTCCATTCTTTCAGTAGTTGCATACATTTGTCTAGGGAGTAAATTGTGTAGATCTTGCCTTGTCTCGAGGATTATTTTATTTATTATTCCTGAGTGCTCATGTTATAGTCAGGAACTGTTTCTTGGTTTGGATAGCAGCTACTGATAGGTCTGTGTATAAAGTGATCCCTGAGAATTTTTCAGATTAGGCAGGGTTATTTCTGGCAGCTTGCATCCCCCTTTTTTTTTTATATTAAAGAAATGGATCCTTGTGGAAGCAACATAGGGTGGTGTTTCAGATAGAAACTAGGGTTTTGGGATGTGGTATGCTCCATTAATAAGTAGATCAGCTTCTATCACCTCTGGCAACAGCTAAGATAGAAGTTGACATAAATGGTCAAGAAAAAGCGGTTGGGTGACCATTTCTGAGATCTAATATTGTTGCGTCTTGACTTGTCTTCTAAATCTGCCAGTATAACATTGATCCGCTGTTAGTTCATGTCATGTGCCACATAATAATCAATCAATTAAATCATTATGTGCATGACGAATGTCACTGATCTTCTGCATGTGAAACTCTAATGTTGAGATCCTGCATTGTGAGCATAGTGGACATGTCTTTATGGAGATATTCCCTCAGAGAGCTGCATGACTTCATAATCTGAGAGAAGCAAGCTCAGAGGAAGTGGGGAACTCCTCCAGGTAGTAAGGAAAAGAAAGTAGGCTAGGTAGTGAAAGTATGCTTGGGTCCCCCTCCGCTCCTTTCTTAAGCCTGGTACACACAAGCTAAGCATCACCGGATACACCAGAAACTGGGCAACCTTTGGCCCATGTTTATACCAGCCTGTCCGACAGAAGCCTGCCTGTTTTGTGGCAACATTTTACCAGTACACTCAAGTCTGGAAAGCACAACAGTGCAGAGTCCAGTACCCAAGGGTCACATTCAAGGATAGCCTTACAATCCAGGGGGGGTACAGCCTCCAAAGCTAGACTAAGAAAACACTGACCTGGATAGCTGGTTTGTAGAGAAGAGCACTACAAGCGATGTTGCAAGGAATCTTTATTAGTCAACAGAAAAAAAATCCACTAAAAAAAAAGGCTAGTCATTTGGGAGCCGATAGTGACATCATGGGACACGATATCATGGTTCAAGAAATTGAACTTGCTATCCAATCCTTCACAAAGAACAAATCACCTGGTTTGCATGGTATGAACCACACAGACACACACACTGAGATTTTAGCTCCAGGGTTGCAATCCTTTTTCAAGCTCTTGATACTAATGTTAGAAGCGCATGTGGTACTATTCCCCAAGCCTGGTAAAGACCTCACTGAATGTTCATCATATAGACCTACTGCACACTATTTCTGCTTTGGAAAATATAGATCAGACAGGGTTCATCCCCAAAAATCTACTGATACTAATTTGCAATAAACTTTTCTCTCATTTACAGACTGAATAGAAAAAGCTTTCAATTCTGTGGACTGGGGATATATAGGAAAAATGTTACATCATACAAGTTTTGAGCCTAAACTCCAACACTGGATATTGATACTTTATAGAAATCCCAAAGCTGCCATTAAAATAGGGTCTACTCTCTCCCTTTTTTGATATTGCTAGGGGAACCTTTCAAGGCTTTCCTTTCACCCTGCCTATTTGCAATCATGATGGAACCCCTGGGGATGGGGAGGGTGAAATAGGTTTTCTAAATTATTATAGCAGACCATGTAAGGCCATATTTGAAACTGTACACTTTTTGTACTATATTTGTACCTTTTCTTTTTAGAACTGCTTTTTGCAATACCTTTAAAGCAGGGGTGCCCAACCAGTGGCCCGCGACCTCCTGCTCTGGGATTGAATAGAAAGAATACTGTTATTAAAGGTCAGTTTATTACTAAAATCACAGTGTATATATGAGCATATCTTTTCTGCAGTGGTTACTGGGCTGCTTTCAAACTGATACGCAGGTGCAGAGCAGTTTACCTGCGGGCTACCTGCACTGAGCCATAGACTTCTATTACCTGCGAGTTTGGTGAGCTTTCTGAAAGTGCACCAAACCTGCAGAATATAATAGCAGTCTTTTGCAAACTGCAGGAAAGCCAAAGGTACACTGCGTTGCACACGCAGCGCATCAGTGTGAAAGCAGCCTTGGACCCCTTTCACATGGTCAGTCCAACAGTCCGACCAATTGGACCCTCCATTTACCTCTAAGTAGTGGCAGACATAAACTGACTTGTGTTCTACCTCCAATACCATCCACTAAACAGTTGTGGGCTGCGTCCGTGTCCGCTCTCCAAATGCAAAGTGGACACTGACATGCCATCCACCTGTTCCGCTCATTGTGGCCCGCGACCGGTTACCAAGTCGCTTAAGTGGCCCTTGCTCTTCAAAAGGTTGGGCACCCCTGCTTTAAAGCAACAATAATTTGGCCAGTTAGAAGGCTTCTCTCTCTTTGGTGTTTATTGTTCAGGAATGCTGTATGTTGCATTCCTGCAGAGAAATCCAGATTGATGGTTATGGTCTTATTGTTTTCTGGCAGTTCCTTTAGGTTCCTGGCAGTATGTAGCATTGCCTTCTTGTTTTTAGGGCCTCATGCACACTGGGCATAAAAAAAAAAGCTGCTTACTTTTTCAGCCTGTAAATGCACCTGGTTTGTTAGAATATGTGTCAATGCACACATTAGGCATTTACAGGAAAAAAAAAAAAGGAAACTCATCACCAGTACCTTCAGGAGCGGAGTGTTTGGACAGAAAACGTGAATACGCATAAAGGCTTGTTAATACTAGGCACGTTTGTGTGTTAATGCATTCTAATGGTCAGAATAAATATTCTGACCAATAGAATGCATTGACACCAAGCACACAAACGCAATAAACAATGTGCAAAACTTAGCTTTTACTGTGTTTAAGCAGGTTTCCCCTGCAAGGAGAAAAAGTGTTTAGGAAGGGCTGAGCAAAGCCTGGTGTACACAGAGGTCTGAGGGGTGTCCCCCGACTTCTCAAGTCTGCAAGGCCCAGGTAGTTTTACCAAAATGTACCTATTAAACAGACTGTTAAACCATTTACACTTGCAGGTTCTCTTGGCCAGTGACATGTGTAAAAGTGACTGACAGACACTAATTATTTTAACCTATGCAACATATAACTCAGAAATTCATTTCAGGCACTTTTTAGCACCTGGTTTTAACACCCAGTTTTAACACTAAATCAGCTTAGACATTATCTAACCCTGTGGACATGAAAGTTCCTACAACTGATCTAAATATTACCACTAGGGGGAAGAATGTATCAACTTTCTTTTGTCAAAGTCTCAATTGTATGACTACGTGCATACTCCTAATATTGATTCATTATGAAATATGACCGTTGTATTAACAATCACCCCCAAAATAAATAAGTGGGAAACAGACAACTCAAGAAAAATTTCCTTGACGTATTTGATATTATTTATTGTGATTAGAACCATGTCATTTTAAAAAGATCTGTCAGACAGGTAGAAATAAGAAAGTATGCAAAAAAATCTGCAAAGAAACATTTTTTGAATCCTTTAGTGGCAGAAAAAAAAAAAAACTACACAGGACTGGAACCCTTTTATGCTATAGCAGCTAAGTAATCTTTGACTTCAGCAGGAGTGAGTCGCTTAAATCCAGCTTCATTGCAAATTCCAACTTCAATGTTGTCTTCTGTCATCTGACCCTCAAAACTTTCCTGCAGAGTAAAGAAAGCAGCACAATTAAAGGAATTTCATTATGAGAAAAATGAATAGTCTGGCATTGCCAACCTCCTTCAGAAAATCCTAGTTGTATGGTTCTCTCATTGTGATCTGGCTGAAAAATGTTCTGCATCACAGACCGATATTACTATGAAGATCACAGATACTGACTTAACATTTTACATATGTATTCAGTACCTTTGACTCAAGGTACTAAAAGTCAGATGTACACATGGCAAACAGCAAACTTACCTTTTCAGGAAAGGGTCAGCAATGACAAATTTCAATCATGATAGGTTTCCTTGAAACATCTGTTTCCACTGGGACACTGCAAACACTGAAAAGTGGTACCTTAACAGAGTAATTACCTTTAATGTTAAAATTGCTGTGTGTATAGCATCTTCAAGTTCAAGATCTTCATTGTATCTAGGAAACAAAGCAATAACAGTTCACATTCCCATTCGGCTAGATATTCCAACCAGGAAACTACACAGATTTTCAGAAAAAAAAGTATATTTCAAATGAATAACTCAAGAACTAAAAAAGCAAGCGTTTGAATATCTGCAGACCTCTCAAAACCATGCTGTTCTGTCTTTTAAGAGCCAATAAAAATGGAATAGTTAACCTTGGCAGTAAACACCACAACTTCTAGCTCTTGCCCTTCCAGTGTCACCAGCTGCTGTAGTGCCCCAAAAACCCTGAAAACCAGAGTTAGACTTACCGGTAAGGCCCCTTTCACACGGGGCTGTCCGTTTTTACGACTCTGCCGGCGGATGACAAGTCCGTCTCGGCACTCTGTGCAGGGACGGACCTGTCAGAGAGTCCGCTCTCCTCTATGGGGGAGGATCGGATGATTACGGACCGCCTGTCCGTTTTCATCCGTTCCGATAGACGGATGGAAAATAGGACATCCAGCCGTCTGGATTTTGCGGATCGAATGGGATGTCAGCAGACATGTCACCGCTGACATCCGACGCTCCATAGAACTGTATGGAGCGACCGTTCAGATCCAGTTCATGTCAGTTTTTTCAGGCGGATCTGAACGGTCCACATGTGTGAAAGGGTCCTAACTGTTTCTAGGAGTCCACTCCAGTAAACTCCAAGATGGCTGGAATACTGGCAGACACCTTCTTGGTATCTAACCATGAACAGAAAACTTTCCAAAATGTAACTAATTGCTTGGGTTACCTTCTTTCTAGTGGAAAGAATTGTTTACCACCCTGTCCGAGACCCCCTTAGACTTCAGGAGGCTTTCCTCAGACACCAAGCTGACAATTTCAGGGACTGTATTTTTGGTAATAGAACTGGGCCCTGAGACAGCAGATCCTTCCCATCGTGCAGCATGAGGATAGGCTCCTCTGCCAGGCGTAACAGTGTGGAAAACAAAGGCCTCTTCAGCCAATACGGACCACTAGGATCATTGTGGTGTGCTCTTGAACAAGTTTCCTCAGGACTTGGGGAAAAAATTTGAACGGAGGGAAGGCGAAACGTCCACTTCTGGGCCAAGGAGTCTGTCCCCTTGGCCCCTACTTCTCTTTCCAGCGAGAAGTACACTGGAACCTTGGCATTTGATTTGTTGGCAAACAAATCCACCTCTGGAAGGCCCCATTTCTCTACCATTAGCTGAAAGATTTCCCTGTTTAGTGACCATTCTGACTCGTACACTTGGTGTCGGCTCAAAAAGACCGCCAGATGATTGTCCACTCCCTTTAGATGGACTGCGGATTAGGGCTGAATCGATCATGAAAAAATCGGTGTCAACGATTTTCATTATCGATTAGTTGGTTTAACGGCACGCACCTTCCTCCCTGCCAGTCCCAGTGTTACAATCTACGATATAAGGTAGCCGCTATTACTAAGTGTACTGTACTGTGAGCGTGAACTTGGCAAAACATTAATTTAAGTATTTCTGTGAGGACAAGTGCCCCATCATAAGTATTTCTGGGGGAGAGGAATAGTGCCCCAACATTGGTGTCCGGTGGGGGGGGGGGGGGGGGGGATAGTGCCCCATCATTGGTGTTCCTGGGAGGAATAGTACCCCATCATTGGTGTTCCTGGGGGAGGGGGGGATAGTGCCCCATCATTGGTGTTCCTTGGGGGGGGGGGATAATAACCTGTCATTGGTGTCCCTGGGGAGGGGGGGAATAGTGCCCATCATTGGTGTTCCTGGGGGGGGGGGGAAATAGTGCCCCATTATTGGTTTTAGTTAGAGGGATACACAGACCTCTCCCTCCCACACTCTGGTCCGGAGCTGCCACATCACCCTTCGCACACTCTGGTCCAGTTCCTCCAGCCCGCTCTCCCCCTTTTGGGTCTGGTCCCCTGTCCAAACAAACTCCCAATCGCAAACCCCACTCTGGTCCAGTTCCTGTCCTACACGCCTCTCTTCCAAACTCCCTCCCTCCCAACCTACTCCCTCTAATGCCTGGTCTCCAAACTAGCTAACTCCCTCCAGTACGGTCCCCTCTCCCATTCAGGGCCAGCCCCTTTACTGCATTGTCAGTAATGAATTAGGAATTTACTTTAGTAGTTATGTTATGATGCAGTTTGAGTGTAACACTCAGTTTTTTCATAATTTGCAATAAAAAAAAGTGGCATATAAATTTTTTTTTTTTTTTTATGATTCTATCCGATTAATCGAAGCAATAATCTGCCAACTAATTGATTATGAAAACAATCGTTAGTTGCAGCCCTACTGCGGATATTAACTTCCGGTTCCTCTCTGCCCAAGAAAAGATGGCGCTCGCTAGTCTGATTAAGGACAGACACCTTGTTCCCCCTGGTTTGTTTAAATAAGAGACTGCTACCACACTACCAGAGAGGACTTGTACGTGGTGACTTTTCAGCTCTCTGGCAAATGCCCTTAGTTCTTCCCAGATTGCTTGCAACTCCCTCCAGTTGGCTGATCTTTGGGACTGTGTTTTCTCCCATCGTCCTTGGGCTACTCTTGACCCCCAGTAGGCCCCCCGGCGTCTGTGGTGATGTGGGACCATGATAGACCCTGCACAAGGTTCTCTTCGTCCCTCCACCACCACAGAGACGTTTTTGGAGATAGGCGGAAGGTCGTGTCTAAAGATTCCTGGACTCCATCCCAGCTGTTCAGGATATTGGCCTGGAGACACCAGAAATAGGCCCTTGCCCATGGTACTGCACGGATTGTTGCTGCCAGAAGACCCAGACCCAACATGGCTGAACAGATGGAAACTGCCAGATTGTTCTGAAAAAAGGCTGTCGTTGCCTTCACCTTTTCTACTTTCTCCCCTGTGAGATAGATCTTCTCCGTCACCGAGTTCACCAAGAACCCCAAGTACTGTAAGGCCTGTGTCGGGGTTAGGTTTGACTTCTCCCTGTTTATCAACCACTCCAGCTTTTCCAGAAAGGAAACGGCCACCCGCAGATCTCCTTGTAATTGGAGCGTGGAGGGTGCAAAAAATAAAAAAAGGTCCAATTATGGGATGACCGATATTCCTTTCAGTCTCAGAAACCTTAGCCAACCAGTGGGTGTATACCTTCACCAACACCTATGTGCATCCTCACCAGCCGCTGACTGGATTCACATGACTCTTTAGCCTGGATCCCGTCTCACTAAAGAGGGGGGGGGGGGGGGGAATGGGTGCTAGCTAGAGTCCATCATCCCCCCAAGCCCTGTAGGCCAAAGGCAACCGAGTGTCTGCCTACCTGAGCTGGGCTGGCACCACTGCCACCTGGTTCAGCTAGGTCCATGCTGTCCTCCTGGAACATCGTGCTGCTGCTGTGGATCAGGACCGTCCTCTTTGTGGCTGGCATTTTTTAAATAGACAGCTATGGATCCGGTGTCCATGCTTGCCGCGCGACCCACAACCGTAAGTCCCCGCCCTCCTCCTGCGTTCCACAGGCCGGAACTCGAGGCCTACACCTGCCCCCCGCTGGACTCACGCCAAGATACCATAGTATCTGGCCAGCAGACCGCCGTGAGCCCTGTGCGGGTAAAGCAAGCCCTCCCCGGGCTATCCTGGGAGGGTGACACCGGTATCAGCTCTCCGCAGCCTGATCAGGGGGGACTCAAATGCCTGCCATCCCTGTTCAGGTACTTGCAGACCTCCTTCCCCCTCTCCCTTAGGCAGCCCTACCCAGGCTCAGGGGAAGGAGAGGTCCCATCTAGCTGCCTCCTCCTGTGGGGTAAACACAAAGACTGGGGTAGAGGGATGGAAGCCACACTATGGATAGCTTGCGTGCACGGCTGGGCAATTCTAGCACTAGACCTCCTCTGCAACTCAAAACTGGCAACCTGTAGAAATTATTAAACGTCACCTATGGAGATTTTTAAGGGTCAAAGTTGGTCTCCATTGCACGAGCGGGCGCAATTTTGAAGTGTGACATGTTGGGTACCAATTTACTCGGCGTAATATGATCTTTCACAAAAAAAGAAAATTGGCCTAACTTTACTGTTGTCTTATATTTTTAATTTTAAAAAGTGTATTTTTTTTCCCCAAACAAAATGCGCTTGCAAGACCGCTGCGCAAATACGTTATGACAAAGTATTACAACGACCGCAATTTTATTCTCTAGGGTGTCTGCAAAAAAATACATAAAAAAAAAATGTATATATGTAATATAAAACTGAAAATGCACAAAACAATAAAATAAAAATGCACAGGTGTGAACCAGGCGTCAAAGCTGATTTCCAGGTTTTATTAAACTTAGTTTCTTTGGACCAAGCTGGTCATTAATGCATAAACCACTACTGAGTCATTCAAAATAGGATCGACATTTCCTTTAACCCCTTTACTGGCAATGACACATACCACATGATGCTGAAAGAGGTTAAAATACAGGCAAATGCAGCTGTGAGCTTGTTTTCAAATGAACTGGTAAACTGAGTAGCAGAACTGGCAGTTACCTCTCCAACCCCCCCCCCATAATTCTTGGGATCACAAAAAAGTGTCATAATTTCCAACAGGGAGAAAATCCAATGCCGATTTCACCTCTGTGCTGTGAACCTAAAAGCCCACTGCTCTTAGCACTCCTGGATTCACAGCTATGGGGGTGACAGCAACCTATGCCCATTTAAACAGATGGAGGACATTCCGAACCAACCCCCCCCCCCCCCATACCCTGTTTCTCCGAAAATAAGACCTAGCGTGATTGTCGGTGTTGGCTGCAATATAAGCCCTACCCCCCAAATAAGCCCTAGTCAAAGTCCTTGTAGGTTTTGTTTTCAGGGTAGGGCTTATTTTCGGGGAAACAGGGTAGGGCTTATTTGGTGGGTAGGGCTTATATTGCAGCCATCACCGACAATCACGCTAGGTCTTATTTTAGGGGAAACAGGGTATATTGCAAGGTTTTGGAGCACACTAGCTTAAGTACTTGTTTTTCGTGAAAAAGAGCTGTGTGGGCTCGCAATATTGCCATTTTTTACCCAATTTTGACAGGTACCCGCTTCAACTTCCACTCCGAGCGTCTTGGAAGCGGAAGTTATCTTCCCTCCCCGCAGTCTTTTGGGACACATGACAAGTCGCAGAAGACTGTGGGACCATTCACAATGCACAGCGCTGCTCAAGCATGTGCAGTAGATACTCGGCTGTGAAGCCGCAATCGGGCACAGCCGTGTGCCCACAGTTAAGATGCCAGCACCAAGGAAAGACGACAGCAGGTGAAACTGGCTGGGGTGAGTACACCGCTGAATCGTGGGACAGGCGAGTGGCTGTTTTTTTAAAAGTCAGCAGCTACAGGTCTAGCTGCTGACTTAATTTTTTCTCAGGAGACTGGAGCCTCTCACTAAGAGTGTTAAAAAATAAAATTTGGTGCTGCAGCAATAGTGTTAAACAAGAGAATATGTAAATTGATTTTACAACAATTTCTGTACCTTTTTTCAAGGAAGGTTTTTCCATTCACATAATTCTTTCCCATTGCTGTTGCCTTCCATGCAAAATAGGCTCCCTAAGAAAAGAAAACGAATGTTAAATTAAAGCAGTACCACAGACCAGTTATGCATTATCCCTAGTACACACAACATTAGTGAACATTACTGTAAAGCCTGAAAAGAATTGTCATCTCAAGACAATGCAGTTCTTCGCTTAGTCCAAAGCACTACAGACTTACTATGCTGAGGTTCTGAATTTCAAAGTGAAACTACTATTGCATTTTTGTTTTTCTCTTTTTGATTAGCCAACCACACACTGTTAGATTAAATGGCTTACGTGCAAACGGCTCAAGAGAGTGTATATTAAAACACTAAGCTTAGGGGTACCGACTAAATAAATTGATCGTTTAAAGCTGAAGTTCAGTAAGAAAATGTTTTTTGGGGCTATAGCACAATATACATTAGGTATATGTAAAGCGTTGTCTATCCCATTAACTGCAGGGCAGCTGCTTCTGCTCAAAATCCTTCATGCTGTGACCCCTTCACAGCCACCGGACACTGCCCTTTGTTAACCACTTGCCGACCGCCGCATGTACTTATACGTTGGCAGAATGACACGGCTGGGCAAATGGACATACAGGTACGTCCCTTTGAATTTGCCGCCGTGTGGTCACATGCGCGCTGCAAGCTCCGTGAGTAGGATCTCAGGTCCCGCGGACTCAGTGTCACAGAGAGGAAGAACGGGGAGATGCTAAATGTAAACAAGCATCTTTCCGCTCTGCCTAGTGACACTGTCACTGATCATAGCTCCCAGTGATTGGGAGCTATGATCAGTGATGTGTCACACACAGCCCCTCCCCCTAACAGTTAGAATCACTCCCTAGGACACACTTAACCCCTTCCTAACCAACTAGTGGTTAACCTCTTCAGTGTCATTTTTACAGTAATCAGTGCAATTTTATAGCACTGATCGCTGTAAAAATGACAATGGTACCAACAAAAAAAAAAAAATTTGCAGATCGCCGCCATTGCTAGTAAAAAAAATGCTATAAAACTAACCCCTATTCTGTAGTTTATATATATATATATATATATATATATATATATATATATATATATATAAAAAAACTTATCACTTTGGTCATCTTTTCCAGGGACACATAAATTTAACTGAAAAACATAAAATCGCCTACATTTTACAAAATGGGCAATTGCCCTACTTTCAATTGTCAGATTTTGTACCAATATAGGCATCTTTTACATACGGTCTAGGAAACCTTTTGGGCTGAAATAACAGATTTCAACACCATCTTACTAAGCATACCCAATGTCTGCAACCCTACTAGATGTCTTTTGGGCTAGAGGTTTCGGATATGGTTAAATATACCAAATTCCTACGCAAAAATACTAGCGCTCATTAAAATACACAGGTTGCAAAAAAAAAAAAAAAAAAAAAGTTTTTAGCTGTACCAGAAAGTTGACACGGTTTAATTAGTTTTATGACAGGGTTGAATTATTAGTGCTACTTACTGAAGGATCTGATTGGAATAAATATGGTCGCTCCTCATCCCAGCCTGCAATTAATAATGAGACTCCAAATGGACGTACACCACTGGAGACAGAAAACAAAGATAGAAATTGAAAACTCAATATTTAGTTACTCAAAGGTCAAAACGTGGAGACTTCTAATGTTTCAGTTGCAAACTATTACTTTTGCCCTGATGTTTTGTCCCACCAATCCATATAGTATACTGCTACAGTACAAAACCACTAAGCTACTTTTCACTAAAGTGATACTAAAGTCTTTTTTTTTTTATTATTAAAAACAAACCAGTTATACTTACCTGCTCTGTGCAGTGATTTTGCACAGAGCAGCCCCGATCCGCCTCTTTTCGGGTCCCTCACCGGCACTCCTTGCCCCTCCCTCCTGTTGTGTGCCCCCACAGCAAGCAGCTTGCTATAGGGGCACCCGAGCTGAGCTAAAGCTCCTTGTGTCCATTCAGACACGGAGCCTCGGCCTGGCCCCTTTCTCTCCTCATTGGCTCAGACTTTGATTGACAGCAGTAGGAGCCAATGGCGCCATGCTGCTGCCTCAACCAAATGAGGGAGGGGGGAGTCCCGGACCGCTGTGTCTCATGCAACATCGCTGGATCGAGATGGGGTTCAGGTAAGTATTAGGGGAGTTGAAGGGGGCTGCTGCACACAGATGGCTTTTTATCTTAAGGCACAGAATGCATTAAGATTTTAAAAAATAAAAAATAAAACACCTGCCTTTACAACCAAATTATTAAATGTTAGAGCAGCACATTTCATACCAGAACACAAAATAAGAACATGGTAGGCACATTTATAATGGCAATTAAATTATACCTTGTAATATACAGGTCTACAGTGAGATTGGGAAGATGCAACTTTATTACATCGTATCCTTCATAGTTGGGGCTACAGTGGGACACACGTTTAAGTTTTACACTGGGATTTAGGTGGACAACATTTCTTAAAGGGGTACCAAACTTAGGGGAGAAAAAAGGAGGTTCATTTCTATTTACACCAAAGAAAAGCAATTAAAAGTTACCCAGACTGTGTATATTCCTGCATAACCGATGCCACTCTTTGTACTAGCTGTGCTGTTGGAATAGGTTCCTGATACACAAGGTAATATTGTTGGGCTAGTTTCCTGGCTCTTCGAACAAGGACTCTGGGAAGGAAAACAAATTATATTGTACAAAATTATAGTATAGACTACAGATATTAGAAACTCTGATGAGATTACAACACATTATGTCAAACGATCACTGCATAATTATCATTAGTGTTAACCTTTTTTTTTAATGCAGCACATCACAACACACACGGTTCATGCCTCTCCATAGTGGTGCCATTCAAAATGAATGGCGATGCAGCTCAAGCGTTATAAAAAATCGTGCATTTTACTGCAACACAAGGATGCAAATACAGCAAAAAGTACACCTAAGATTGCAAAGGCAACACTGGTGCTGTTAATCATAAAATCCAATTTGAAAAATTTAGATCTGAATTTCAAGCAGAAGGTAAAATTAGTAATTTCATGAGTTAAACGCCATCATTTTATCTAGTTGCAGTAAAGAGAATTATTTTAAACCAGAATTGTTTTATATTCCAGTTTTTACATTTTATATTAAACACGATCAGAGGTTTACTTCCAGTAATGCTCACCTGTAATCTGGGCCCATACCACTGTACACCATGCCTATGTGCTTGGTAATTGGCTCCACTTTGTGTACGCTTTGCTCATCGTACAATATTGATTTCTGTTTTTTCTCAGTTGCCAATACAACACCATTTGCAGCTGAAAAACAAAGTGTACAACTCTGTTCATACAGTGAATAATAAAATATGTCTGAAAAGAACATGTGCACTATAAATCTCAGGGAAATACCAAAATGAAGAATTTTGTTTCAAATGAAATCTGACATTTAGCTCATAGCTGGAAAAAAAAATTTACACAAGGACCTGCAGTGCACAAATCTCCATTGTGTGGATTTGTGTTTTCTGCACTTCCCCAGTCATCAGGTGGAACAGCTCTTACATGAGGCACAGCCCTGCCTCTACCACCTCCACACTGAGACAATGCAGAACAAGACACAATTTACTAAAACTTGAAGAGTGCAAAAGCTCTGCAAATAAAACCAATCAGCATCCAGGTTTTATTGTCAGAGCTCAAGCCTACGTGCACACTGCTACCGGATTGAAATTTCATTCCCGCATGTCAGTCCGACTTCGGGGGCAATTTCAGAGACATCTGTGCGGATTCCTGCACAGATGTCTATTGAAATCACACCTGGAGTTGCCAAAAGTAGAAAAGAAACTACTTTTGGGAATCGGTGCAGCATTGCAAAGTCAGCGTTGCACCAATTCAGACAGTGCCATTGCTGGCAATAGCTGCCGATTTGACATGTCAAATTGCATGCCAAATCGCATCAATGTGAACCTAGGCTAAATGAACAAGCTGAAGTTAGAAGCCGATTGGCTACCATGCACAGCTGCAGTAAGTCTATAGGAAATACTGGTAATTAGTTCTTATCCTTCTTGCCCTTTTTTGGGTGCAGCTTCCAAAGTTCAGGTGCTGGCTGTGCCCAAGTCTATGGAGACAAAAAGGTCCTGGACTCCTTGAGCTATGAGTAAGCATCTTATGATGTGAAATGCGTTAGCCATTTAGTCCCGTCTATCCATTTGACCTGACTGTTATGTTGGAACATACATACACACACTATATATATATATATATATATATATATATATATATATTTTTATTATTTAGTTATTTTTTCCTTCAATAAAGAATGCTTTTTCCCTGGAGTGCGGCAGTCCAGGACCTTTTTGTCACCTCTTTAACACTAAAGAGTATGGGGGGGGGAATAAAAAAAAAAAAAAAAAAAAAAGGTACTGGCAGTAACTGACAAATTTATAACATACCTTTGATACCAACAGATGGTGCTCCTGCAGCTACCGCAGCTAAAGCGTATTCAATCTGTACAAGTTTTCCTGATGGACTAAAATAAACAAAAAGAACTGTCAAATCGAGGACCCAGGTACCTTTTCATAAATACCTGCCAAGACTCAGAACATAAAAGTATATATTCTTTACAGCTGTAAATAGAAATCCATATTTAGAAGTATAAAGCCAAGTGCATTTTACAAGCTTCCACAAAAGATGGCTAAAATAAAAAAAAACTGTTGCTCCATACAGTTTTCTCCGATTTGACAATCTTACTGGTTTGGAGAGGAGAGGTTTGCTGGCCAAAAAGCAGCAAAAGCGTGATTGTTGGTAAAGGACCATCAAGAAAGTAAAGTCTTGCTGGTATGGAAAAAATCTCCTGTGTTGACAAAAAAGAAGGAAGGATCTCCCCCACTAGTGAGGCAGTGACATCTTGCTGGTTTGGGCAGGAAGCGCCAGTATGACATTAACATGGCCCTAAGATGAGCTACTACATACCTTTGCATATTCTGATATCACTGCTTCCTGAAAGGGTTCATTCTCACTAGCAACGTTCACTGAAGAGATCGCTTTTCAGAGAATATTTGACAGGCGGAAAGGAGGCATTGTATCACCGCCTCACTGCCTGCTTCAACCACTTGATTCCCCTTCACTGGTTACGGAGCGCTAGCAGAGCAGCCCTGATTACTTGAAAGTGAAAGGGGGTATAGTTCCTGCTGTGGCCACAAAGCATACATACAAGTCCACAGTCACCAGTGAGCCTAAAACATACTTGTAGCCAATGATGCAATTCTATTCTATATTAACCCATATGGAGATGCAGAGAAAATTGCAGAGAAAATTTAAAAATAGAACTGATTGATTTATTTATGGTCATCAGTCATTGAAATGGACAGCTTAATGGCGAAAATACAAAACAATGGATGATGCAGTCGGTCAATAGCAATGAACACAAATGGAAATTGAAATGCAGACACGCCATCCAGCTTTCTGCCCGTACCTCTGCAGGGGCTGGTACAAAGCTTGTGAATGAACTATGAGGATGCTGATCAGCTCACCCATAACCCATTGAGAACCACAAATCTGTCTGCCGCAGCGGAATGCTAAATACTGGTGCAACATGCTCCAAAGATGAACTTTAAAGAAGAAACTCTCCCTCCCCCACTAACACCTATGCTTGCTAACCTATGCAAGAAAGATCATATACTTACCAATTTTTATGCTGCTCCAGTCCAGTCATGTGTCCTCCTCAGTGTCAGACAGTGGGGACATGAGAGTGAGTGCAATAAAAGCCAAGAGCTTCTTTTAGTCAACTAAATCTGTGGTGAATTTGACATGTTGGGTCCAGTCTTCTATCTTCTGGACTGCAGAGGGGGGAAGTCTTGTCTGGTGTCCACATGGCTGCCTGGATAATGTGGACAATTGCCATTGGCTGTGCTCCCAAGCTTCAACATACTGCAACACTGTGATGTCATGATGAGCAGCATCCACAAGACTGGCTGGTGGGCCCCAACTCCAGTGCTAGAACATTGGTTGCAACTCCCAGAAAAGGTGCTGGCAAGGGTCATGGACAGCAGGTTCAAGTAAAAAATAAAATGGGTAGTGGGTTGCCACATTTGCCCAGAGATGGACTTGAATGTAAATGTTATCAGTGTATCAGAAACCTTTTTTTTTTAAGTATATTTTGTCAATATACGTATGGGGTAGCTAGCAACAAGAAATAATGTAATTTGCTAGTGAAACCTTATGCCCTACTGATATATGTTTAAGGTGAATTGCCTGATAGGTCCACTTCAATTGTATTCGATACAATGCAAAATAAATATCAGGAGGCAGGGAACAAGGACAAAAAATAATCTAAACGAATTCCAAACACAGTTAAAGTGGTTGTAAACCCTTACATATATCCAGTGAAGTGACTGGTTTAGGTGATACACAGGGATAAAACAAATCCTTCTACATAAGCTGTACCGGTCTATCTGCGGTCTTCTCTTCATCCATTCAAAGTCCAGCATTGTTAAAGCTTGTCTCGGAGTTCGGAAAAAAGGGCGCGAAGAGCTGAATTTACACTCCGCTAGGGCTGCAACTAACGATATGAGTGTGCCCAATAGCAAGCCTCTTGATATGGGGGCACTTGAGCAGGCTCGCTCTGGAACCATGCCCCTGTGAATTGTCCATTCACATACAGAGCATGCCTCGACCCTGCCCCCCCCTGTTCTCTCCACATTGACTTGCTGGCTGTGATTGACAGCAGCAGGATCCAATGGCTCCCACTGCTGTGTAAGCCAGCGAGAGACCCAGGAGAGATGCTGCTCTCACGCACATCGCTGGATTGAGATGGTGCTCAGGTAAGCAAGGGGGGCTGTACCCAGAAGGTTTACCTTATTGCATAGAATGCATTAGGATAAAAAACCTTCCGCCCTTAGAACCACTTTAACCAGTTGTTGATCGCCTCCTGTAGATTTACTGCTACAGGGTGGCCGCTGTGTGCAGAATCATGTATATATGCAGGATTCTGCATTTCTGGGTAGGGGGCGCTCTCCCGCTCGGCTGTGCTTAGTCACAGCACACACCAATCATCAAGTCCCAGCCAATGAGTGACTGCTGGCACCTGGTCATCGGCTCTGAGCTCCCCCTGAACAAAGCTGTGTTCAGTGACAGGGGACCCAATTTGTTCATTCCCTGCTAAGCAGGGAATGAAAACTAGATCCCCAGTAAAAACCCCTTGATGTTAACCCCTTCCTGCTCAGTGTCATTAGTACAGTGTACAGCATTATTGTAGCACCGATCACTGTAATGTCATTGGTGATGTCAGTGGCAGTCAGTTAGTTCCCCCCAGTGTCAGATTGTCCGCCGCACTCTGTTACGTTATAATTTGTAGGGCTGAAACAACTAATCGATTAATCGACAACTAATCGATTATGAAATGAATCGATTACTATTTTCATAATCGATTAATCGGCCAGTAACATAATGGGGTTAAAAAAAAACTAAAATGAGCCCTTTATAGTACAAAAAGAGCAAATAATCGCTACTGTAAATATTACTTTCACAGTTCTACAGTAAAAAAAAAAAAAAATGAACCTCTACAGTAGTGATTATCTGCTTTTTTTTTTTTTGTACTATAAAGGGCTAAATTTGGTATTTTTTTTTTTTTAACCCCCATTATGTTACTAAACGTCTCAGGCCTGGTTCACACTTAGGTGTTTTTTTTTGGTGCTTTTTGCAGAAACGCACTACAGTTCATTTACATGGTTTACTATGGGACACTTTCACATCTATGCTTTTTTCAGCCACTGCTGTTTGGAAAGGGTCAGGGACTTTTTTTTTTTGGTTCAATATACTTCAATGGAGAAGCTGCAGAAAAGCATGTAATGCGTTTTTGCAGCAATTTGTGTTTTTTTATCTGCCCAACAACTAATTGGCCAAAAAAAGTATATCTCTTCTGTCTGTTATTCTCAGAGTGGATTAAATATTTTGCTCCCTAACCATATAGTTGGTTATTTATATTTACCACTGCATATAGATATTTAAGAATTGCCTTTTTTTTAAAACTTTACATATTAACAAAAATTATACACCACACTTTTTTTAAAGTTATTAACCGATTATTCAAAACAATAATGGGCCAACTAATCGATTATGAAAATAATCGTTAGTTGCAGCCCTAATAATTTGCTGATCACCGCCATCACTAGTATAAAAAAAATAAATAATACCAGTATATATCCCATAGATTGTAGATGCTATAACTTTTTTAAATTTTTAGTCGTCTTTAGTTTATGTGATAAAAAACCCAGTGGTGATGACTTTTTTTATACATATTTGGGTACAGCATTGCATGACCGCGCAATTGTCAGTTAACCACTTTCAGACTGGACCATTTTGCTGGCTTAAGACCAGACCACTTTTTGCGATTCGGCACTGCGTCGCTTTAACTGACAATTGCGCGGTCCTGCGATGTGGCTCCCAAACAAAATTGACGTCCTTTTTTTTCCCACAAATAGAGCTTTCTTTTGGTGGTATTCGATCGCCCTGCGGTTTTTATTTTTTGCGCTATAAACAACAAAAAAAAAAAAAAAAGAGCGACAATTTTGAAAAAAACACATTAGTTTAAAATTTTTGCTATAATATACCCCAAAAATATATAAAAAAAAAACGTTTTTTTCCTCAGTTTAGGCCGATACGTATTCTTCTACATATTTTTGGTAACTAAAAATTGCAATAGACGATTATTGATTGGTTTGCGCAAAAGTTATAGCGTTTACAATTTTTTTACTAGTAATGGCGGCGATCAGCGATTTTTATTGTGACTGCGACATTATGGCGGACACATCGGACATTTTGACACATTTTTGGGACCATTGTCATTTATACAGCAATCAGTGCTATTTAAATGCACAAATTCCTGTGTAAATGACACTGGCAGTGAAGGGGTTAACCAGGGGTGGCAGTGTAGGGGTTAAGTGTTCCTAGGGGCGTGTTACTAACTGTGGGGGGCGTGGCTGTGTTTTAGTGAACACTGATCTCTGCTCCAATCACAGGGAGCAGAGATCAGCGTCACCTGTTGCTAGGCAGAACGGGGAGATGCTGTTTATTTTCCGCATCTCCCCGTTCAGCCTTCCCGTGAGACGATCGCGGGTATCCCTGCGGCGATCGAGTCCGCGGGACCCGCAACCGGACTCACGGGGGTCCCGACCGGCGTGCACGCAATGGCACAGCGGCAATCTTAAAGGGATGTACCTGTATGCCCTTTTGCCTGTCCGTGCTATTCTGCCGACGTACATCGTCGTGTGCCGGTCGGGAAGTGGTTAAAGTAGTGCAGTGCCGCATAGCAAAAAATGGCCTGATCATGAACGGGGTAAAACCGTTGGGAGCTGAAGTGGTTAAATCACTTCCTTCTCCTGTACAGGACTACATGAGGCATTGCGCCTTACACAAACTCACAAGGTCTCAGGCACTTACTGATCTGTATGTGCTGTATACCGACATGTATGGAGTGTGTACTGACCTGTATGTGTGCAGCACTGCATTTTCTGAAATGTAAAAAAATAATGCATTCTGTATGCAGGCCAACTAATCAATGAAAATAGATTGAAAATCAGGAAGAACTAAGGTTTATTTAAAAGCCAGAACCACTTCAATCCAAAAACTCGACAAGAAAGGGGGGGTACAGAGCTGACGCGTTTCGCACTGTATTTCAGTGCTTACTCATAGCTGTGAGCACCTCGGGCTCTCACACAGGAGCATTCGCTTAGAAGGAAAGTCCTAGAGCGCTGGTTATTTTGTTTCTATCAATGAAAATAGTTGACAACTATTTTCATAATCGATTATGTTGATAAGTTGTTTCAGCCCTACAGCTCAGCGAGGAGAGCCGATTGGACGCAAGGGACACCCCCCCTCCACACAGAAATAGAGCTGATGATGGAGCCCCCACTCCCCCAAATGTAAATTTTCTCTTGGGTATAAGGAAAACATGTCAGAAGTGATTCATACGTCATCTTCGATAGAAAAAAATTACACATCATGGTGCATAGATGTAAATTTTTCTGCACGTGTTCTGCAATGGCACAAAAAAATCTAATAATAATAAAAAAAATAAAAATGTACTCCATGTGCCCTGATAACACTGGTATCACGTGCGGGTTTTCATGCGCACACATCTGCAACGTGTGCAGTTTTCTGTGCGGAAAAAAATAATAATTATGCAACATCAACACTGGTGTAAACAGGGTACATAACCGACGTGCATGAAAACTGATGTCAACACGCATGAAAACGCACGTAAACTCCTATCTACAAGTGAAATCTGTGCGCTTTCGCCATCAGTTTTCATGCAGGTATGGTGTGAAAGAGCCCTAAAAGATTTTTTTCGTTGAAACTATACTTCGCTTTTACTTTACTAAGCTGTCTGTGGATCCAACTGAATTTTACATTTAATACTTAACTGTCACAAGAGACCAACAATCATAAACAGTATGTGGATTTTGACTTTTATCTGAAAACCTAACAAAGAACAACTGCTGGTATTCTAGACTACAGCTAAGTCAGTCACTCTCTCAGAATTCCCCTTCTGTAATCGGCCCCTCCCAACCGCTGATAGTGAAAGTGAAAGCTGAAAAGCTGTGTCATTCCTGCTCAGTAAAAACACAGCCCTAAACTTTCAGAAAACCTTAAAAGGGGTTGTAAAAGGTAAGTTTTTTTCACCTTAATGCATTCTATGCATTAAGGTGAAAAAAACATCTGACAATGCCGCCCCCCCCCCCGTTTTACTTACCTGACCCCTTGAAAGTCCCGCGCTCGCCCCCGACGTCCTCTTCGCCGGTCACCCTGACCGTTGATTGGCTAGAGTGGATGTATTGAAATCAGCGCAGCCATTGGCTCGTGCTGCTGTCAATCAGCGGTGCGCCGGGGGCGGGGCCGAGTGATACAGTGAGCGGCTATGGCCATCAGCTGTATCACTGGAGCGTGCCCGCAAGCACTCCCCACCATGCGAGGGAGCTCGCATTAAGTTGTGGAGTCCTTGCGGGAGGGAGCCCAGGCAGCCGCTGAGGGACCCCAGAAGACCAGGTTCGGGGCCACTCTGTGCAAAACTAGCTGCACAGTTGAGGTAAGTATAGCATGTTTGTTATTTAAAAAATAAATTTCCTTTAGTGACCCTTTAATATGTACCCCGATTATCCTCAAACTAAATTCCCCTTCTGTAATCGGCCCCTCCCAACCGCTGATAGTGAAAGTGAAAGCTGAAAAGCTGTGTCATTCCTGCTCAGTCAAACACACAGCCCTAAACTTTCAAAAAACCTTAATATGTACCCAGATTGTCCTCAAACTAAACTTCATCTCTTACCAAGTAAGTTTTTTGCTCCATAAAACGCACCAAGGTTTTAGAGGAGGAAAACAAGAAAAAAAAATATTCTGAACCAAATGGTGTATTAAAATAAATTTACCTGTGCCCATGAAATGCAGCCTGACTTGTGTTTGGCGACTTGCGAGGGCATCATCACATCCGCCTGTCACTCAGATAGAAGACAGAGCAGCCCAAGCAGCCATACTCCATTCGGCCCCTGGGGTTGCTCTGTCTTTTGCCAGTCGCTCAGCTAGGAGATCGCTCAGCGCTCGCGGGACATGGTGACGGGGGGGCGAGGCCTGGTTAGTATTCACTCCATAAGACGCAGACATTTTGCCCCTTTTCGTGCATCTTATGAAAATACAGTAGCTTTTGTGGACTAAAGGAAATATTGCGGTAGCCCAAGACCTGTAATATTCTATTCCCCATTTCAACATATTCCCTATTTCATAATTGACAGCACTAATAGTAGTGCAGAGCAGTTTTTAGGGTAGGTGAGGACATAAAAGTTTGGCGCCAAGAAGACCAACTTCACGCAAAACTAATATTTTTGGTGGGCATCAGTGGTTACATGTCCATAGTGAAGAAAAACGTTTATTAGCATTATTGCTTGGCAGGTGGTCATTCCCCTGACAAGAACCCCGAAAACACTGATCAATATGCATGCACTTAGCCAAATAGCAGTACAAGACACATTCGCAAAAAGGATTCCCTAATTCTGGGGGCACTTGGCATGCAGCTACCCCCCATCCCAGGTAGAGCATAACTGTGGGAGTGTCCCACAAAAAACCTACAATGCCTTTTTCTTGACCTTAGTACATGGATTAAACTAGGCCTCAGGTCTTGGACTAAAACTGTGATGGCGAGATCTTTCACTTTACCAGAAATATAACAATTCAGGAAGTGACTCAGCTTGTCAGCCACAATGCTAGCTACAACTTTAACTATGTTCAACTGTAAAACAACTGAATGGATAGAGGCAGAATACCTACCAAAACCGATAATTGTAAAACAAACCAAAATATTGGTGGTAGATTGCACCGATCCTCACTATATGAGTGCACATCTTGTATTTGGAGTATATTCCCTGATGGCTGTGGGAAAAGTCTCTGGAATTCAGAAAGTGCTCTGGATACACATTATAAATCTGTCCCCCATCCATGCAAGGTGCCAAATATTCCCATAAGGAAAGGGCCACATATATTTGTGTGCAACTCATGCATTCCCACAACCGTAGGCAAAACACACTGCTTTTAGCAGACGCACAGGAGTGTTAAGTCTTGGGCCCCTTCCACACGGGACGGCCTCTGTTGGAGTCTGCCTGCTCAGCGGGTAATCTGTCCTCTGATCCCAGCTGAGCAGGTGGATGGCTGGTCCATGTCCACTCCGCTCATTTAGAGCGGAAACAGACATCGCCCGCTCTCCTTTATGGGCCGTCAGATGTAAATATACTGCCTGTCCATTTACACCCAACTGTCACCTGATCCAATTGACAGATCCCCATCCGTCTGTTTTAGTGGACAGGCTTCGGACCAGATGTTGGCGGGTGTCAGACACACATCCGTTGACACTAGTGGTGTACCGTAATGAAACTTCTGGTGTCGAAACCGAAAATTCAGGATGCACGTGGCCGAAGACTTTTTAATTAAAGTGATGGTAAAGTTTTGCTTTTAAAAAATAAAACAAACATTTTATACTTACCTGCTCTGTTGTAGTGAATATGCACAGAGCAGCCAATATCCTTCTCAAGTCCCTCTTCGCTGCTCCTGGCCCTTCCCTCCTGACGAGTGCCCCCATAGACCAGCAGCTTGCTATGGGGGCACACGAGCTGAGTCAGAGCTCCGTGTATCCATTCAGACACGAAGCCCCTGACCCTGCCCTGGCCCCTCTCTCCCCTGATTGGCTTACTGACTGATTGACAGCCAATGGCGCCACGGCTGTGCCCGACCAATCAGGAGGAAAGCCCTGGATGGCCGAGGAAATTGTGGACATCGCTGGATAGAGAAGGGGCTCATGAGCTGGGGGGCTGCTACACACAGAAGGTTTATCTTAATGCATTAGGATAAAAAACCTTTTGCCTTTACAACTCCTTTAAGATCATGAATTTAAATGAATATGAATTTATTATCTGCCATTATCAGCACCTTTTGAAGCGGAGGTAAAAATCCTGCTTGCTGCATTTTTGGTGCATATTTGGTCAGATTAAAAAAAAATGCACTGAAGCGCATAAAAAAAAATGCACTAGTGTTGTGTTTTTTGATGCATTTTTTGAATCACATGACCTATGAAAAACACACCATAAGGACAATAAAATCGCAGGCGTTTTTTTTGGCAGCCATTATCAGCACCTTATTTTCTTTCGGCACAACGCTGAAAACCCCATTTTCGGTGCATCACTAGTGGGCACCATAGAGGAGACTTGAGGGTCTGATCGAGTGCGTCTAAAAAAAAAAAAAAAAAAACTGACAGATGGACCCGATCGGTCTGCCCGTGTGAAATTGAACTTACTTGCACCCCCACGCATCTAAAAACTGGGTGCAAGAAATCGTTGCGACATTTATGTGGCTGAGAAACCAGTGCAGGGACCTTTTTCCTGCAGCTTATTAAAATGAATGGGCTACTGTGCCTAACAAACGAGAGCCGCACCAGCCACAGGTGTGTGTGACCCTAGCCTGTTGATAAGCGATATATGTTGCATAATTGCCTCTGCCTGAATTTTTATTTTCTTCTCTGGGATCCATTTTCACGACACTAACCACGTCCATTGGACAAGGTTACAGCACATAGTCCAACACGTTTCTGTGGAACACCTTGAACATTTTCTTTACGATGCAAAGCCTTGCGGTTTCAATACTATTGATAAGGCTGACTGGGGGCCATTGGTTGGATGTAACAGAGGTCACATGACCAGGAGCCTATCCTGCCAGATCCTGATCATGACTGAGCTGTCTATGATCGCTCATTGTTAAAACCTCACCCATCCATGAAAAGAAGACCGGGTATTATATTCATTTTGGCTACAAAAAAAAACACACTGGGGCTTATTTTCAGGGGATGTCTTATTTACAGTATGCACAAAAAAAGTTTTGCCTCTGTCAGCTCAGGAGTCAGCATTGTGACATTCTGTAATCCCAAAAAATAAAACCTTAGATAAAGACCTTGTAAAATCATGTCATCCATTGTGTTAAAAGATTATATAATGTACAGTGTGTCTCCTTGTGTAATTTTATTGTGGAAAATACCTTATTTACAGCGCCGCAGGGAGCTCACACCACCCACCGGAGCGCTTCTTTCCCGCTCCGAGCGTTGCAGAGGGAGGGGCAGAGATCCCTGCTGACGTCAGTCCGCTCTGAGAGCGGCAGAGGGAGACACTGCTGACGTCAGGTGGGAGGAGAGCTCCAGTGGGCCATGTGAGCGCCCAGCTGCGCTGTGAATAAGGTATTTTCCACAATGAGACACACTGCACATTATATAATCTTTTTACAGAACAGATTACATGATTTTACAAGGACTTGAACTAGGGCTTATATTACAGCCATTCCAGAAACTCACGCTAGGTCTTATTTTTGGGGAAAGTGGGTATGTGCTGCAAATGTGCATTAAACCCCGTCCTCTTTGCGGCTGCACATGTGAGTTAAAGGGGCGTTCCGGACAATAATTTTATTAAATTTTTTTAAAGTCAGCAGCTACAAACACTGTAGCTGCTGACTTTTAATAAGGACACTAACCTGTCCAGCGATCCCGCGATGGTCGGCCGCCCCATCCATCGGATCTTAACAAAGGGAAAAGGGTAGTGGAGCCTTGCGGCTTCACTGCCCGTTTCCTACTGCGCGCAGCGCTTTGTAAATGGCCCCATTGTTTTCTGGGACACATGTCCCAGAAGGCAACAGGGCCGCTCACCGAAGAGGAGGAAGCGCCGCGGAAGAGGCAGGATTATGAAGACTGCATAATTATGAAGACTGCCTAGCAACAGCGGTTTCAGGTAAGTTAAAATATATATATATATATATATATATATATATATATATATATATATATATAATTTTTAATTTTTTTTTTTTTTTAAGATTAATACATTTTTTTTTTTTTGGGGGGGGTGGCTGCAAGATAAGCTTTGCATGGCCAGCAATAACCTGCGGTGTGTGCAGCTGGCACCCAGGCTAATACTAGAACAGGCCAGAACAGAAAGTGACAAGGCCACCAAATACAAAGGCAGACAGCCACATTTTTTACATGTGAAAGTAAAAAAAAAAAAAAAAAAAAAGAGAAGGGGAGGAAGGCCACAACCTCCCAGCCATATAATAGGGGACACACAGGAGCCTGAGGAAACCTACGGAATAAGAAAGCTGATGGTCTCACTAATCAGAATCTCCTTTCTTGCTTTTTGTTCCGATTCTAAATGAAAGGGAGAATGTGATTGGTCGGCCTACACAGACAGTGTCAGAGGCCACCAATGCTTCTTATGACAGAGACTCCAGGCCCTAAAGCACGCTCCCGGTGTGGAATGATCATTATGGGCCGGGTAGATGGCAGAGGATCCCTGTAATGATGACAGCCGTGCATACTCCATGTGTACAGAGCGCCTCGCGCGCTGTGATTGGACGGCCAGGCGTCGGAGTGACTGTGCAAAGTGCCGGTTGGCGGTACACAGAGCGGGGTGAGGGCTGGCTGGAGGCCGGGAGAACACAGAACTTGCTGGGAATAGACGGCGGACACTATACGGATCACACAACGGTAGGTCCTCGCCTCAGCATCCCACTCACCTGAAAGTAGTCAGAGAGAAACTGTATCCACGTTCCGCCATCTTCACTCCGCTCCTCCTCTGTGTGAGTCGCGCAGCGAGCGTCCTACTCCTCGCAACGTCAGGGGGCCGCGCTGTGCCTGCCGGGAAATGTAGTACAAGGAAGTACAATACGCGCCGCTGCTGTTCAGAAAAGACAATAGAAACGTTTATTATTCTGTCAGAGACAATTATTTATTAAGTCTATTTTATTGTTCAGTGGTCTACGTGTAATACGGGATCTTTTTTGCGCCGAAGCCGGTGACGCATGCGCCGTGGTGTGTAAAGGCTGGTTGGCAGAGGCCATGTTGTGGTTGGAGAGTGCTACAGCGCATGCGCGCTTGTTCCGCGATAGGAGGGAGGTCAAGGGAAAGATGGCGTTACCCTTAGGACCATCTGGAGGTGTATTCAGCCTGTTATTGAGGTGTTGGATAAGGACAGAGGAGACTCTGCTCCGGGCTCTCGGCCTGCAGCCCTTCCATCCAGGTGACATTTCTTTTCTACGTGCTTGTAGCAGCCAGACATCAGCTTCGCCTGCATAGAGGCTGAGCACCAGTTCTTTCAGGTGTGCTATCCCCCCACAATGGCAGGCATGAACCCTGTGTATAGGTCAGCTCTAGAGGTATGTTGCCTTCAGATATAGATTTCTAGGTGCTGCCATGATGGTGAGTATATCTAGGTGGGGAGGGTGATGGGATTAGGACATGACATGCTTCATGTGGTAGCCCCTCTCCAGGAATGCCCCCCCCCCCCCTCAACTAATCAAAAGTTTAATAACAATCATGTTATACTTACCTGCTCTGTGCTGTTGGTTTTGAACAGAGTGCTCTGATCCTCCTTCTGGAGTGCTCCTGGCTCCTCCTCTTCATCGGGTGCCCCCACAGAGAGCTGCTTTTTATGGGGGCACCCATGCGGGCACACTCACGAGTCCTGCTGCTGCATCCGTTGACACAGACAGCAGAACTCCACCTTGCCCCCCCCCCCGCTCTCGTGTCATATATCCAATGACGGTGAAGGCAGCGGCTGGAGTACAGAAGGTTTTTAACCTTAAAGAGGAAATGCAGTCTGCTCACATAATTTTGTAATGAAAACATCTTTGCCATTCTGAAGCTTCCCTCCAACCACTTTGCTATATATATATATATATATATATATATATATATATATATAATTTACTGTGATTTCTGTACTTGTCAAATATTCTGCAAAAATCTCCCTCCACTAAGTCTGGCTGCAGCCATTTTAACTGTGGGCAGCTGAAGCTGCTGCCTGTTCGCTTCCTGGATTTACAGAGACACACCTCCAGCCCTGCAGCTTTTTCTTTTGGTGGTATTTGATCACCCCCTGCGTTTTTTTTTTTTTGCGCTACAAACAAAACAAAAGAAGAGAGACAATTTTGAAAAAAATGTCATATTTTTTACTTTTTGCTATAATAAATATCCCATTTTTTTCTAAAAAAAAGTATTTTTTTTCCTCAGTTTAGGCCGATAACGTATTCTTCTACATATTTTTGGCAAAAAAAATCGCAATAAGTATATATTGATCGGTTTGCGCAAAAGTTATAGCGTCTACAAAATAGGGGATAGATTTATTGAATTTTTTTTTTTTTTTTCGTGACTGCGACATTGCGGCGGACACTTTTGACACATTTTTGGAACCATTCACATTTACACAGCGATCGTTGCTATAAAATTGCATTGATTACTGTGTAAATGTGGCTGGCAGGGAAGGGGTTAACACTAGGGGGCGCTGTAGGGGTTAATGTGTTCCCTATAGAAGTGATTCTAACTGTGGGGGGAGGGGACTCAAGGGGAGAAGACCGATCATGTGTTCCTCCGTACTGGGATCACATGATTGGTCTCCTCTCCGCTGACAGGACGTGGAGCTGTGTGTTTACACACACAGCTGCACGGTCCCGTTGTTTAAATGGGCAATCGCGGGTGCCCGGCGGACATCGCGGCCGCCGGGCACTCGCACCGGGTCCCCTCGCCCCCCAGGCGGCCGGGAATGCGAGGACATCATATGACGCCCACCCAGGATGGGAGATCCACCTTGTGGGCGTCATATGACAATGGCCGGTATTGAAGTGGTTAAAGACCAGGCCTCTTTTTCAGACTTGGTGTTTACAAGTTAAAAACAAGTTTTTTTGCTAGAAAATTACTTAGAACCCCCAAACATTATAAATTTTTTTTTTTTCTAACACCCTAGATAATAAAATGGCGGTCATTGCAATACTTTTTGTCACACCATATTTGCGCAGCGGTCTTGCAAGCGCACTTTTTTTTTGAATAAAAAAAAAATTAAGACAACAGTAAAGTTAGCCCAATTTTGTTCTATATTGTGAAAGATAATGTTACGCCGAGTAAATTGATAACCCAACATGTCACGCTTCAAAATTGCGTCCACTCGTGGAATGGCGTCAAAATTTTACCCATAAAAAATTCTACAGGTTGCATGTTTTGAGTTAGAGGAGATCTAGAGCTAGAATTTTTGCTCTCGCTCGAACGATTGCGGCGATACCTCACATGTGTGATTTGACCACCGTTCTCATATGCGGGTGCTACGCATGTGTGCGTTCGCTTCTGCAAAAGCGAGCTCGTCGGGACGGTTTAAAAAAATAAATAAAAAATGTGATCAGTGCCCTGATTACCTGTACAGTCTCCCCTGCGAGGAGATGTCGCTGATCGGCTCTCCTCGCCTCAAACTCTGTCAGTGTGAGGCAAGGAGAGCTGATAATTGGCACTTCCACATTTACATGTGATCGGCTGTGATTGGACACAGCCGGCTTTCCTCGCCTCACCGATTACATGGTTAAAGAGCTGCGTCATCAGCTCTTTACTGAGATCGGGGTCGTGCCATGTACCAGGGACACTGCCCTGCAGGCCCCCGTGGGCACAGAAGTGCAATGACACTGGGGTGACTTCATATGATGAGAGGAGATCTTGCCCACCCTCATTTTTCTTTACGGCGGGCAGGAGAACGTTAACCACATAAGCCCCGGACCAATTTGCACCCAAAGGACCAGACCCCTTTTTGCGATTCGACACTGCGTCGCTTTAACTGACAATTGCACGGTCGTGCGACGTGGATCCCAAACAAGATAGGCGTCCTTTTTTTCCCACATATAGAGCTTTCTTTTGGTGGTATTTGATCACCTCTGCGGTTTATATTTTTTGCGCTATAAACAAAAATAGAGCGACAATTTTGAAAAAAAATGCAATATTTTTTACTTTTTGCTATAATAAATATCCCCAAAAAATATATATAAAAAAATGTTTTTTCCTCAGTTTAGGCCGATACGTATTCTTCTACATATTTTGGGGGGTAGGGGTGGCTTGGCATGTGACATCACTGATCGTCTGTTCCCTGTCATAGGGAAAGACAATCGGAGACAGCCTCACTAGGAAGCACGGGGAGAGGTTTGTTTACCTTTACCTCTCCCCGTTCTTCAGCTCTGTGACCCGATTGATCGGGTCCGCGGGTCCCGCGGCCACGGAGCTCAGGACCGGGTCGCGAGTGCGCCCCGCGGCTGGGCTCTTAAAGGACAACGTACCTGTACGTTGATGTGCCCAGCTGTGCCATTCTGCTGATGTATATGTGCAGGAGGCGGTCCTTAAGCGGTTAATAAATCTGCAAAAAGGTCAACAATTCTGTGTTTTTCTGTCAATATGGGGTGCTGTATGTACATTGAGGGGAAAAAAAATTAACTTAAATGATTTTAGCAAATGGCTGCAATATAACAGAGTGAAAAATGTAAGAAGGTCTGAATACTTTCCGTCCCCACTGTATATTGGCAGGGCCCTCTGATGCCTCTTGTACCAAATTGTAATCTAACTGTAATGTCTGCCTTTATTTTGTTAAGCATTGCGTAAACTGTTGGCGCTATATAAATCCTGTATAATAATAATAATAATATTGGATTGTTTGTATTGGTATTACAGTGCTGATGTAATAAATTGAAAGTGTATGCTGTGACCTTTTAGAACTTTTTATTAACCACTAGACATCCGGCCATAGCCCAATGACGGCTTTGGTGCGGATGTCAATTCCTGGGAGGACGTCACTCCCCTTTCCTCGCTCCCTGTGCACGCTCACGAGCGCGCAGCGGGGAAATTCTGTTGGCCGTGTCCCTTGGACACAGCCAATCACAGCTCACTGTAAACTGGCAATCACAGCAGCCGTTTACAGCGCGATCGGCGTGTCCAATGGGAGATGATCTCATATGTAAACATATGAGATCATCAATCAGCGCCACTCTCCCTCCTCACACAGAGACAGCGTGTGAGGAGGGAGAGATGAACGGCTGCAGCGGCCGTAAGTAGAAATAAAAAATAATAAAAAAAATAAAGTGCCATCTGCCACCACTGCCACCTGTCCCCACTGCCATGTATAAGTGCCACCTGTCATCAGTGCCATATAGTGCCACCTGTCAGTGTCACGTGCCATCTGTTATCAGTGTCACCTGCCACCTGTCCCCAGTGCCATCTGTCATCAGTGCCACATATTAGTGTCACCTGTCATCAATGCCACGTATCGGTGCCATCTGTCATCAGTGTCACAAGAAATGAGATAGGTCACCAGTACATCAGGTGTGATAAATTTTTGTATGATTCGCACCACAGTTTGTAGACTCTCTAACTTTCACAAAGACCAAATAATATCCACTAATTTGGGTTATTTTTACTAAAGATATGTAGCAGTATAAATTGTGGCCAAAATTTATGAAGAAAAATTTAATAATTTCCTAAATTTTATCACAGAAACAAAGAAAATGCGTTTTTTTTTTTTTTCAAATTTTCGGTCTTTTTTCATTTATAGCGCAAAAAATAAAAAAAACAGAGGTGATCAAATACCACCAAAAGAAAGCTCCATTTGTGGGGGAAAAAAAGGACAAAAAATTCATTTGGGTACAGTGTTACATGACTGAGTAATTGTCATTCAAAGTGTGAGAGCCCCGAAAGCTGAAAATTGGTCTGGATAGGAGGGGGGTTTAAGTGCCGGTAAGCAAGTGGTTAAAGTAGCCCGGAGTTGGGCTCTAGAAAGAGTTCTCTTCAATTAACAGTTTCTTGTTCTCATCCAGCTTTAGCTATTCAGTCTCCAGTAACAAGTCCCATTGAGGCAGAGGAGGACAGATCTGACAATGCTCCCAGTTTTCTGGATAGCATCTTTTGGATGGCTGCACCTAAGTCCAGGAGAACTATTGAAGTAAATCGATGTCGACGAAGAAATCCTAATAAACTTATAAAAGAAAAGGTAATATTTGTTTAAAGCCTAACTTCAACATTCTCTTTGCATTGAGTCTCTTAACAGTGTTGGTGCATAAAGCTGTATTGAAATACCATGGCCTGGCATTCTGATATTTGCTAAACCTGATGCTATATATATTGTCTGATCTGGCGCACAAATGCCGCCCTGTAGCAGTAAAACTGCTATAGGGAAGACCTGAACAAGACAAAAGGGAAAAAGTCTAGTGTCACCCGCAAACCACCTCCACCCCAATATATGCAACAAAAAACGGGAAATCGACCCGGTGAATGCGGTTAGTCAACAATTGAGTAAATGCAGTCTCAAAATGTATTAAAATAGTCATACAAACATAAACATGAATCATAGCCAAGCCACTGAAATGATACATACAGTAGAAAATGTCATTGCACGTATAGGGCAGACCTGAACTGGTTAAATTGGTTCTAAGGGCAGAATTTTTTTTTTTTTTTTTTTTTTTTTTTTAATGCCGTCTGTGTGCAGCTCCCCTATGTGATGTTAGTACAGTGATCTCCCTGCTAAGCTATTGTGTTCTGACAGGGGGGACACACTGGTCGGCACTCTCAGCCAGTGGCTGAGAGTGCTGATCGGGTGGCGATCGACAGACCTATTTCGGTCATGCCGCTTGGACAGAAGCTGGCTTCTGTCGGACTGGCTGCCAAATTTTGTCTGATTTCTATTGAATGGACCGATGCCGCCCTATATTCAGCATGTGTGAACACCCCTTAAGCCTTATACTAACCCCTAAACTAAGCTCTAGGCTACTTGAAGGGGCATAGTGACATACGATACATTCTTTTGTGGGTCAAGCGCCACCACAAACAAAGCAAAGGGATGTTTGTTCCATAATTTTTGCACTAGAAGTTTTGATAACCATGACAAAAATAGTGTTCTAATAGTGGAGATTAATGGGTATAACCACCTCCATCCCAATGTATTATGCCGTCGTACACTGTCTATAAAATACTTGGATACATTTTCTTTTTTATCTCTTCCAGAAGGGTTTCTGTATATTTGTCCTTTAAAGTAGAACTATAGGCAACATATTTTTTTATTTATTTTTTGGCTAGAGTAAAGGAGGGTTATAACCCCTGTAAGGTTTATTTTTTTTCCATCTGTGTCCCATTGGGGAGATTAAGCTTAATTTCCTGTCCCATAGCCAAAAAAGAAAGTGAGAGGAAATCCCTACAAATTAGACCCATTTCACACTGGGGCCGTTGAGCGTTGGCTGTAAAGTGCCGCTCGTTTTAGTGACACTTTACCGCTGTTTAAGCTGCGCTTTTCGGCTGCTAGTGGGGCTCTTTTAACCCCTGCTAGTGGTCGAAGGGGTTAAAAGCGCCCGTGTTGCGGTGCTTCCAAAGCGCTTTTGAGACAGCTGTATACAGCGCTCCCAAACCGCCCCAAAGATGCTGATTGAGGGACTTTTCCTAACATCCCGCAAGGGCACCCCCCCCCCAGCTATTTCTAGCTCTAAAACGTTCAGGTGTTTTAAATAGCCTTGCAGGAGTTAAATTAGTTTTTTTGCATGTGTGCGCTGTAATATTTTGTTCTGTGTTTATGGTCTTATGGCTGTACCATCATTAATGCATCTTTTAGGGTGTGCCCCCCCCCCCCAAAAAATATTTTATTTATTTACAGCGCTAAAACACCTCAGTGTGAAAGGGGGGTCTTAAGGAAATCTCTTGGGAACCCCCAAGTCCCCAGTGTCCCCATTAGAAGATTTTCCCTATTTTACTTTCAATATTAATGGTAAATGGGACAAGTAGAGGGTGAACCTCCTTAACGGGCATACAAACAGCAATAATAACTGACAGGGGTTCTCATTCCTCTCCACTCTGTCCAAAACTAAAAATAAAAGTTTTGCCTTTTAGTTATACTGTAAAGTAGGATTAAACTTAATAAGAACAAATTGTCGACAGGTAGGATTTTTTATGACAGAAGGGACACTATTGGTCTCTTCTGTCATAAACCCTTTTCCTAGCATGTCAGGGTCTATGTACACTGAACAGCGCATGCACAGATCAACATACGTTTGCAGCACTGCTGTTTGCCGAGATGATGTGACTCAAATGCGCATGGACACAGATGACATAATTGCAGCCCAGTCAACCAAGTGGCTGAAGAGTCAGGCCCCTTAAGAAAGATCAGGAGAAGATGGCAGCCCCCGTGACCGACAGGGGAGTGCTGATGGCGCACTGCTTGGAGAGGATTGCTTGCTAGGTAAGTATGCCACAATGTGCTAATATGGAGCTCCTGGGGTTCAATCAAAAAAAAAAAAAAACTGGCCCAAACAAACTAATTACTCACTAACGGATGCAGTGGCTGTGTGTGCTGTATAAACTGTATGTAGCCTCAGCTGCACACAGTATACAGCGCAGTGTCTTCGCAGCAAAACGAGAAGTTCTCATCCCTCTCCAAGAACAAAATCGAGTCTGGCTCATCGCTGCTTGGCCATTCACAGGAAGCTTTGTATTTTATGAATGAATGCAAAGCTTCCTCTGATTGACTGAGGCAGGCAGTGAAAGCTTTATTTATTAATAGAACACAAAGCTTGCTGTGAAAAGCTGAACAGCATTTAGCTGAACTCAAATTTCTTCCAGGAGCGGAATGCCAAGTTCTTGTCTACTGCCAAAACACAGCGCTGTATACAGTTTATATAACGCTCCCAGCCACAGCAGTTGATGAAGTAAATTTTTCATTTGGACCAGTTTAGTCCAAACAAACTATTTCAATTTCACTCAAACATGTAGATCAGCTTTAAACGATTCCACGTTTTTCTTTTGTTACTTCTATTGACTGATGCCTATTGGAACAGGAAAGTAGTGGCACAACAAACAGTTAAAGTTAATCTGGTTATTTTTTGCTTTCTCTGATTTCTCCATCAATATGCAAGTGATTTATTTATTTTATATATAAAACCTTTTCTGTTTTTAATAAATACCTTTATTTTAGACCTAGTGAGGTCATCGCAGGGTTTCTATGCAATGTGGGCAAATCATGGTTGGTGGGAGGGGCCAGCAGGGTGCTATACATGGCTTCCTGAACACAACAGTTTTCATCTCAAGAGCCCTAGTGCAATCAGTGGGCTGGATCTTGGGAGGAGTTATGCAAATATCAAAATGTCTTGATGGGTGGATGTCAGTCTTGGAGGGGTGGGTGTTCATAGGCAGGCTGCATTAGTGTGCAGACTGCAATGCCCATATGTGAGGATGAGTGTCAAATGATTGAAATCCAGTGAATAAAAGGGATGGGCAGGAGACATTAGAGCTGGGGAAGAAAAGAGCTGGATGATGCTGGATGTCCTCCAGCCAGGAAATGAGGAGGGATCTATCTAACTTGCTGCAGCGGCTGAGGGACTCCAAGAAGCTCACAGTGTGCAGTGAAATTAAAGTAAGCAATGTCAGTCGGGAGAGGAACCTGTACAACTGCTGAACTGAAGGGAAGACTGGAGTTTAGTGCCAAATCCTTTTGCTAATTTTTTTTTTTTTTTTTTTTTTTTTTTTTATTGCTGTCATTGTTCTGTCAGAAAATGTGCTAATTTCCTGTTCCAGTGTCTAGTGTTATCTACAATAGAAAGTGTGGGGAAAAATCTCCTCAATAGGGATGCAGATAGAAATAAAACATGACTGAGGTTCTAACCCATTCTTACTCTAAAATTGGTGTTTTTTTTTTAATTATTTTTATGCTAAGCAGGATGTTCTAGTCTATACAGATATGCATAGATGATTTTTCCCTGAAACCTGAAATTTACTTTTTTAATCCACGCTCTAAGCAATGATATGTTTAGCAATGTAGGAGTACATACCAGAGTCCATTCACATACCTTGTTACCTTTTATGTCATTACCCCAATAACCATCTTTCATTCTTTTTGCAGAACAACATTGATCAATGTCTCGAATGTGGTCATTTGAAACTGAAACATGTGCTCTGTGGATTTTGCTATGAGAAAGTTCGACATGAAACACATCTTATTAGGCAAGAAATAAAAGCTAAAGAAGATGGACCGTTCAATTCTCCTACCGTGGAGTCAGTTGTCCTCTATGATGGCGAAAAGGCTCATTCAGGAGATGAAGAAAAAAGGATTATTGAGAGAAAACGAAAACGACCATCATGGTTTACCAATGAATTTTATGCGTAAATTGCACTTGAGTATCCCAGGTGGCTGCAAGATGACCTTGGTAGGCTGGTCTGTGAAAATGTAAAGGCTTCGTGTTCGACTCTTGTCATTGCAATTAGAAAGGAACTGGCAAAAAAGTTCTCTGTCCGGTTTTGTGAATGGATGAAAGTTGATATTAAAAATTCAGTTTTGCAGATGCCTGTTTGTAGTAATTTAATTTCTAATAACTGAGATCAGGATGTTCCAGGCTTTTTTTTTTTTTTTTTATTTTCTTTATACAGGATTTATATAGCACCACTGAGCATTACTTTATAACCTGAGGATAGATGGTACAGTTGCAATACAATTTAATACCGGGGGAATCAGAGGGCCCTACTCATTAGAGCTTACAATCTAGAAGGGAGGGTCAAGTGATACAAAAGGTAATAACTGTGGGGGATGGAGCTGATGGAGTAATAAAAGTACATTTGTTAGGTGGGGGCAGGATAGGCCTCTCTGACTAGAAGGGTTTTCGGATAGATTGGGGTAGGGAGTTCCATGGGATGGGAGAGGCTCTGAAGAAGTCCTGGAGGCGGGCATGGGAGGAGGTGATGAGGGAGCTAGAGAGGAGGTCTTGGGAGGCTAGGTTAGTGATGTAGCTGGGGCAGAGTAGTGGAAGGCTTTGTAAGATGTTAGTATTTAGAATTTTTGGGAGAGTGGAGACTAGTGGAGGGATTGACAAAGGAGTAGTAGACACTAAACGATTCCTTATTCACACTTGCATATGGTGCTGACCAGTCTCCTGTAGGAGACTCGGTGGGGTTTCCTGTAGTTGCATGCAAAGCAATGAATGGGAGTCTGACCTCTCCTGCAGCCATTTCGCCATTTGCGAAAAAGCAGCTATTACCAGGTGATCGACCTGGACACAAATAATCTGCTTGTGCCATTAACTGCAAATGGCTGTTAACGGAGCACGCTTGATCTGCACCCCAGGGGGTGCGTGGTTTATTTTTTCATGTCAGGTTTTCAACCACTTTATTATAAATTATCTTAAGGCAGGGCTCGACAAATATCAGGCGCCAGGTCGCCATTGCGACTAGAAATTGTGCTCTGGCGCCTGGGTTTGTGTCACTGACAGGTGCCTCTGCTACAGGGCGGGCTGTGGGGTGTGTCTGGTAGTGGGGATGGAGCAGGAAGAGAGCGCTCAGCAGCCGCTGACATCCTCCTCTCTTCTCCACACACTGTTGGCAGAACAGCGCAGCGTGTGTGAAACTGTATGTAGAGAGGAGCTGTCACAATTGAGGTTGGATGTCGGAGGTGGGCGGGACTAGGGGTGGGCAGGACCCAGCTAGCCAAAACTAGCCAATGGGATGAAATCTGGGCGGGCCGCTATGTGTATTTGGCTGCTGGGTCCCACCCACCTCTGACATTATGCTGAGTTTGTCAGCTGTTCTCTCTATACAGTTTCACAGCAGAGCAGGCCTGGTAATATGATCCTAGAGTGAGAGCTCAGCTCCTCCCAGCAACCAATCAGCCAGCTCACAGCACACTGACACTCAGAACATGTATCTAGTTCTTGAGTCAGAAGTACCCAGTACATTCACACACCGCAGAGCTGCAGAGAGCATTCAGTTTCACGTTTACACTATCGGCTGTGAAATCTGCCAGTGCCATCCAGTGCCACCTGCCAATGCAATCCAGTGCCAACCATTGCCACCTGCCAGTGCCAATTAGTGCCATTCAGTGCCACCTGCCAGTACAATCCAGTGCCATCTGCCAATGCCAGTTAGTGCCATCTGCCAGTGTCAACCATTGCCATCCAGTGCCACCTGCCAATGCCAGTTAGTGCCACCTGCCAATGCCAGTTAGTGCCATCCATTGTAACCTGCCAGTGCCACCCAGTGCCAATTAGTGCCACCTGCCAGTGTCACCAGTTAGTGCCACCTGCCAATGTCAGTGCCAATAAGTGCCATCTGCCAGTGCAACCCAATGCCATCTTCCAGTGCCAATTAGTGCCGCCCGTCAGTGCCAGTTCTGGGCACTGGGCAGAGGATGTAAATAACTGGCTCCTAACTTTTTCAGCTGGCTCCTAGATTCTAAGCAAATTTGTCAAGCCCTGTCTTAAGGTATGTATCCATTCAGGTATTACATAAAGTCAGAGACTTGCTTACATATTAGGCATGTGCAGCAACCTATACAGACATATATGAACCTGCAGTGGCAACAAAAAGAAGGCAAAGCGTACTCCTTTTAAACGAAAATTTATACATAAAGAGGTAAGATAAAGCTACGTTTAGACATTCAGCAGACCTTACTGCCCCTCTGCAAAGCAAAATATTGCAGATCACTTTTCAGAGGAATGACAATGTCTAAACATTGACTTAATTTATCTCTTTCTGTAAAATGTTAATGTCTCCTCAACTGATTTTAACCCTGTAAATGCTACATCACCACATTGCAACTGCATTCATTACGTGCAGTTGCAGTGTAGCCCCATTCAGTGGCGTAACTAGAACCCTCAGGGCCCCGATGGAAGAAACCATGGAGGTGCCCCTCTGACCCACGGACAGGGCTCTTTTCTCCGAGCCCAATGGTGGAACACCAGGGCCCAGTCACAAGTGGGTGGCTGCATATAAAGGAACCGATTTCTGAGAGATGGGTTCCTCTATGTCGGTGTTTCTCAATCTTTTTCTAGTCGGGGCACCCTTGAAGTACACCCCTATGGGGTGAATGGGGCTGCACTGCAACTGTGTGCATTGCATGATGCATTTAAGGGGTTAAAACAGGCGGTCAGTAGGCAAAATATTGCCTCTTTACTGGCTGTCAAATGCCTCTGAAAAGCGATCTGAGCATGGATCGCTTTTCGGAGGAACAGCATTTATTTTGCTGGTACTATGAACAAGCAAAAAAAATAAAAAATCGGTTCTGATTGTACACCTATAGGGGGTCACGATTAAAAGCGCATACATACATGTAAACACACACACTGTGTATGTATGTATGTGTGTGTATGTGTGTGTGTGTGTGTGTGTGTGTATATATATGTATATATATATATATATATATATATATATATATATATATATATATATATATATATATATATATATACACACACACACAGTGCCATCAAATGTTGCCAGTGTGCCCATCAAATGTTGCCACTGTGCCTATCAAACTCTGTCATCAAGTGCCGCCACTGTGCCCGTCAAATGCTGCCAGTGTGCCCGTCAAATGCCACCACTGAATGCCGCCACTGTGAATCCCCCCGGCCTGCTCGCCGTCTGCCCAACACTTACCCTGTCTCAGTGGGGCAGCGGGTGACAGCCACAAGCGGGGTCCTCCATGCGTCTCCTGCTGTCCTCATCTCCCATCCTCTCCTCATGATAGGCATCCAATAGCTGTGCCTATCGTTTCAGGTCAAGGGTAACAGACCCGCACACCTGATTGGTGGAGACGTGGTTCAGTGTTAGGAAAGTGAATATTAATTCGCTTCTCTAACACACCTGGGTGGACTGTGAGCGTCAAGCATGGCACTCGCAGTTCACCTATTTTGAAGCCTATTAGAGCCTATAGCTCTAATCAGGTACTTAAAAAACACCCCCCCCCGCCGCTGTAATTCAGGCGACTGGCGCCCGAAAAGGGGCTGGACACCTAAATATGGGGGTGGCAGTGGTGGCCATGGATAGATTCATGCTATGCTGTGCATGAATCTATCCATTGGTCATAGAGGGGGTGGCTGGAGAGAGGGGGCAGCGTATGCACCCTTATGGACACACCGCCACTGATAAACACATGCACATACATGCACACTCGCATACATACGTGCACACACATGCATACATACATGCGCGCACACATACAGTAGATAGATTGTCTTATAAAAAATGGCAGACATTTACCTTGGCTCTTCCTGTCGGGTACTGCACTGTAGGGGGAGACAAAGAGCACACACTGTGTTTTCACTAGATTAATGTGAGGAGCTCCTTGCACAGTGCCGATTACAGTTTGGAATCTGCTGATGATCGGGGAGCTCTCTCAGCTGCTCCTCCTATGGAAGAGTACAGGGGGCCCTCAAGGGCCCCCTGGCGATTGCAGCGACCCCTATAATTCCGCCACGGGCATTCACTTGAAGGAGTAGCATTCAGTGGCTGTATTATTTGCTGTGCTACTGTATGTGTACACCCCTGTCCGGCTGTCTTTGCAGCTTAAGGGTGAAGGGGGTAAAAAAAAGCTGTAAATGTAAACTACTTCTAAGAATCCAAACACAAACAATAGCTAGGCAATACCTGTTTACATATATAATGGATGTAATTGTAAAACAGACACTTTGAATCGTCAGAATAAAAATCTCCTTCCTACACCCACAAGTACAGGCTAGCATACAATAAGGCACAGCACTGCAACTCGTAGGTAGTGTGAGTTCTGAAAAAAAACAAAAAAAAAAACGCCTAGGTTCACACTGATACGGTGCGGGGAAGCGCATGTGATTCAGACAGGAATCGCACCACATTTTTTGCAGTGCAATTTGAGCCCATTAATTTCTTATGGCTCAAATCGCACTGCACCCACATGAAAAAAGGTGCATGCACCTTTTCATTTTTTTGCCTCACTGGAATAGGATCTCATGGGTGTTCATCATGCGATCAAATTCAGCCATTTTGCAAACTGTTTTTGGTGTGACATTGACACCTGCAAGAATAAGGACAGCATGCATGTTCCCCTTTCTGAAAAAATCTGCTTACAGTCTCTAAACCTAAGTTACGGGGGAATGTTTGCGTATAATGACTCAATATCTAGTGATACTACGGACCCCTGAACTCTGCATTACTTACTGCTTCCTGACCCCTGAATTCTCTGCCACTTGCTACTATGCCCTAAACTCTACCTCATTTGCTGCTGAGCCCTGAGCTCCACATTACTACTGACCCCTCAACTCTGTCACCTACTACTGACCTCATATTCACTAGGACATAAATGAATACAAGGCAGTGTAGTGCAGCCAAAATAGACTATACTACAAAAAAATTTGAATATTCGAATATACTAAAATTATACAATGTACAACAAAAATTGCAATCACATTCCAAAATTGTGTAAAATCAAACTGCAAAGTCCAATTAATAAATTGTGTGATTACCACTGTGCCACTTTTATTTATTTGGCTAATAGTGGCACAGTGGTGATTGTGCTATTCCTGCGCATGTTAATGGCAGCATACACTGGATTGTGACAATGCCCCCACCATGATCGAACTGGTTAGCTATAATTTCTTGAGAGGAACCGATCCCAGCATTTTCCATATCTATCACATCAAGGGGTGGGAATCTGTATGCTGCCAGGAAAGGAAAATTACGGAAGGGCGAGTATACCATCTTCCGTTTTCCTGGTGCATCATGGCAGCATACACTGGGAAATAACTTGCCAGTCAGGTGGGTGCTAGAAAGTATTATTTTATTAACAAGAAACGGAAGAATTGAATAATTGTTTTTCCAAATTCCACAGTTGACAACTGAACAGGGTCCACATTATAATGTGATATAAACGTGTTTCTGGAAGACTAAGTTGCCGCCTTGCATATCGTCTCTGGAGATACTCTGCAATAGGCTGCCCAGAAGGTTGCCACACCCTAGTTGAGTGAGCCCTTTAAGCCCTCGGGTATCAAAAGTTGCTGTACTAAATATGCCTTCTTGATGGTTTTGACAAGCCATGAAGCTATGAAGCAAGGGTCATATGGTCCGCCCAAACCTGTATGAAAAGTTTGAGTCTGGCTCCCACTACCACAGGTCGGACGGGCATACTTTCAAAAGGTCTTCTGCTGGACTTCCTGCAGAGGAAGATTTGGATTTCTGTCATCTCAGTAGAGAAGAGGTCTAAGTCTTTCCTTCGCTGTATCTTTCCGGAAGGTTACATCTGTAAGGCTGGATTGCGACCATGTGTAGGCTCCATCGGACATTTTCCATCGAAATTTCCGTCACACAAAATTTGAGAGCTGGTTCTCAAATTTTCCGACAACAGAGTCCGTTCTCGTAAATTTCGATAGTGTGTACACAATTCCGACGCACAAAGTGCCACACATGCTCGGAATCAAGCAGAAGAGCAGCACTGGCTATTGAACTTCATTTTTCTCGGCTCGTCGTACGTGTTGTATGTCACCGCGTTCTTGACGTTCGGAATTTCCGACCAACTTTGTGTGACCGCGTGTATGCAAGATAAGTTTGAGCCAACATCCGTCGGGAAAAAAAAACATGGATTTTGTTGTCTGAATGTGCGATCGTGTGTACGGGGCATAAGTCTTCACTATCTAACGAATTATCCGACTTTGGCGGTACATGGGGAACAGCAGATGTACTCTGAACTGCCTCAGGGGCTGACACCTCCAGGATTGACTCCCACACTGACGCTCTGATGAGATCTGTTACTTCTCTAGCATCCGTTTCTTTTTCTTTGGTTGCTTCCAATGAATGGCATACCAATTTGTCTTGAATTGCAGTAGGGGATGATAAACTATACATCCAGTCCTGATCAGGTGAGGACAAAAAGGAGAATGCTGCGGTGGGTTTCTCTCTAGAATTTATGGCTAACCAGTCCTATCAGATTGTGGGGGTTGGAGCCACAACCCAGACCAGTGTATGCTGCCATGATGTGCCAGCAAAGATAATTCTGTGCTAAAGAATAACATCATTATCAGTACCTTACTGCTGCCTAATCGTGGCTTCCTAGAAAGACCAGCAGTAACTGGACCATGATCACCACTATACTGTAGTGAACAACATTAAGCTTTGGTGAATGTCTTTAGCATAAACTACCACTAGATGGCACATTTGGGTCACAGTTTGTAAAATTCCCTGACCATGAGTTTTACTATTCTTTTCCATTCCATTCTCCTGACCTGTTTCCCCATTCTCATAGTTAAAATAGGTTAGGCAAAACCTGGAGCCAATTAAGCCAAAACCTAACTGCGTGTGTAGCAAAATAATCTTATTTACAAACACAGTTTTTGTAGTCACGTTTGTTATTTGATTGCCACTTAGTTAAATAATATTGCAACTCATGTTACATGCTATATATTTAGTTTTGACAGTTTAAAGTGGATCAGAATACATATAAACAAAGGCAATTATCTTCATGCAATGTTATGTTTAACTTTTTTGCCTTTTTTCTGGCTTATTGGAAATCTTGAAAAGGTCTCGTCTAGGAAAAACTGATCAAGTGGTGAGTCAACGCAATATACAGAAAACAATGCATACTGTATATATCAGTGTGCAGCACAGTACTTAGTGGTTAGCATTCCTGCCTTGCAGCACTGGGGGTCCTCAGTTCTAATTCCAACCAGGACACTATCTGCATGGAGTTTGCATGTTCTGCCTGTTCTTGCATGGGTTTCTCACTTACTTCAAAGACATGCTGGTAGGTTCATTGGCTCCTGTCTAAACTGGCCCTAGTATGTGAGTTAAAGTCTCACTAAACCCACCTCAATAAATGGTTATTACATGCTGTTCATACTCAGTCACTATGAGATACATTTTCTGTATTCTGCAAAAAAAAAAAAAAACCTAGTTGATCCTAAAACTGGCCCGACAAGCCGCCCAGAAGCAGCGCCAAAATCATCCCTATACCTGGATGTAGAAGGCGGTGGGGTGGCACCTTGGGCATGGTGCCACAACTCAGTCGCAAGAAGCATGACGTCGATGTGTGGCGCAGGCATGTCCACCCACCCTAAAAGAAGGGGAGGAGGAAAACCACGGCATGCATCGCAGCTCCTGGAAGCGATGGAGCCGAAGGCTCCTATCTAGATCATGTAACACACTCAAATAACAAGGATAATTGAATATCTAATAAAGGGGAAGGGAATAACATGGGGGTTAGCCTGGTAGAGAGAGGAGGACATTCTCAAATGAGTATAATTAAATAATACATGTTATAATTGATATTAATCAGACCTAGCTAGATATAAACTAACGTTCATGACTATTTCTATCTCTTGGAAACTCTTTTCCTTTAATATCACCTTTGTTGAGTTCTGGGCCGTCCACACGACCTCATCTCCCGTTAGTAATACCCCTAGGGGATCTCTGATTCATAGTGCCACACTCCCATCATGTAGCTATACATTATGTAAGTACTTTAGAGAGTGGGGGGTTTTTCCAGTTAATTCTACCTCCTATTTATTCAATTTTAATTCCTCTGCCTTGACAGGGTCAGACCATATAGACATTTCCATCATACTACAATACTCATTCAATCCACGTGCATGCTCCTGAAGAGTGGATGAATCCACGAAATGCATAGAGCTACTATATGCCGTGTTTTTACCCATTATATGTTTTACCTGACCAATTTTATTATGTATTATATACAGTATATATATATATATATATATATATATATATATATATATATATATATATATATATATGTATTATGTGATATTTACTGCCAGCTATTATGTGGCAATTTGCCATTATTGTATGTATATCTATTTGAATGAATTGTATTGGATATCTATGCCTACTCATGATTACAATCATGTAATATATACGGTAACTGATTTCCAATATGTTTGAACTTTTACACCTGCGTGCTTCATCTAAAGTCCCAATTCTCTGTCCCCTTTTTCTCATAGTGTCAGGAGTATACAACCCAGCATCACAGGGCAGGGTATACAGCCCAGCATCACAAACCCTATCTGTGATGCTGCGCTGTATACCCTATCTGTGATGCTGGGCTGTATACCCTATATATAGGGTATGTAGGTCAGCATCACAGATGGGGTATACAGCCCAGCATCACAGATGGGGTATAGGTATATAGCGCAACCCCCCCCCCCGGGGCGGAGATCACGGCACCTACACCCGCCACCCCCAGCACAGAGATCGTGGCACCTACACCCACTGCCCCGGTACGGTGATTGCAGCACTTACACCCTCCACCCCTGGCTCGAGGATTGTGGCACTTACCCCCCTCCCGCGGGAGGCCCAGCACTTAGTGGCAGTGGTGGTGTGCTCTCCTCCTCCCTGGTTCTGTGCGAGCTGCTGTGGTGTCAGCGGCAGCTCCGGCTCCAGCATGTCTCCTCCTCCAGAGCACTAGGCATCCAATAGGATCACCTGGGGCTTTGGCCAATCGGGAAACAGGTCTCACTGACCTGCCTCCTGATTGGCGGGAAGGCACTGTGGTGTGAAAATAGAAAAAATGTGTTTGCTATGGTCACACAATTGGGTGGGATCAGGGCGCACTCTCTGCGCCCCGAGCCCACCCTTTATTTAAGCCTATTAGAGCCTCTGGCTCTAATCAGGTGATTAAAAAAAACATCTCCTCCCACCCCCGCCATAAGAGTCCATGCATCCGGCATCCTGAAAGGGGCCGGGCACATGGATAGAGGGGGTGACGCCCATGTGCCCACAATGCACAGGCCGCCACTGAAGTCCAGGATTTAGGAGCCCAAACAGTGAAACACATAACTTTCCTACTGAGTCCTAAACATTTAAACAAAGCACATCTATATTAACAGAACTCACATGGATGAAACTTTCCAACAAAACACACAAAAAAAACTAGTTTCAAACTGCAATGTTCTTTATTCCTGTATGATCACAAAGAAAAGAAAAGTTTTGGGACCATGCAGGGACCCTTTCTCAGCCCAGTGATGTGACATGGCCGAGGAAGGGTACCTGTGTGGTCCCAAATGTTGCTTTTCTTTGTGATTGTAGAAGAATAAACTGCTTTACACTTTGAAACAAGCTTGTTGGTGTGATGGTTGTGTGTTGGTGCTGAGTATTTCATATATGCTGTACACTGTGACCAATCAGGAGTTATTACAACACCCTGGTTGATTCCAGTATGGTATGCAAGAGGAATATAGTTCATTCTTCACAAGACAGTCCACCAATGGTATAGACACTGGCCACATTTTGCAGGGATATATGATCAGCTAAAGACCTACTGTGTCCAGATAACAAGCTTACTAATATTAAATCTCTTTGATCAGTGACAATGGTGAACATATGGCCATACAGATGATCTCCTCTAGTGTCCACATTACAGATAAGAATTCCTTATCACTGGTCACTTTTAAATACTCCTCCCCAGTGTGCACACTTAGCCAGGCAGCTGCCCCTTTGGGGTGCAGTTTGCATTAAGCGGTTGGCTGTGTGCTGGGTCAACCCTGGCTCACCCTGCAGGTGCTTTCCTCCCCAGCTCATGTTTCCTCTGGTGCACTTTCTGCGTTTTCTTGCACTTTAGAATCCCACTACATTTTGCCTGTCTGCCTTTCCCTTATTTTTAAGGGGGTAAAAACATTTTTCTTTATCATACATCATGGGACACAGAGCACCATAGTATTCACTATGTGGGTATATAGGAACCTTCAGGCGATGGACACTGGTATACACAATATAGGAAGTTCACTCCCTATAATATAACCCCTCCTCCTTCCAGGAGTACCTCAGTTTTTTCGCCAGTGTCTAAGGTGTTGGTCACTAGTGAAGATGTGCTCTGAAGAGCTCCACTGGAGGTATCCTTGCTGGATGGATTTAAACAGCCTCCATAGACCGGATCCATCCAAAGTGCCACTGCGGCCAATGTGGAAGGTACCCGGGCCTTGTATACGAAGCACACGGGTTTGCCTGTAATGCCTCTCTTTGCAGGGCTGGACCCCGGGACCCAGAACTTTTTGGTCATGCCTACATTACCTAAAGTTTTTCCTGGTGGGGTGCTAATACAGGTCCAAGGGAGTGGAACCCCTACAAAGGGGACCCGGTCCTTGAAGGTTTGCCAATGCAGCCCGCCGTGAAGGGTGAAGTTTGAATCTGTCTGTTACAGCAGTATCCTGCAGCGAGGATAAAGTAGGGGAAGAGGCCTAGGAACTGTAAAAAGTTTACCTATGACTGTATCTTCTATGAGTAAAAATTTTGTATGCCTTAAAGTCTCCACTAGAGGGAGTAAATACACATACCTTGATACGTTGCATCTCAGTCAGCTCTGTGTCCAGCTAAAACTGCCTGTGTGTGGTCTCAGCAGAGGGGGGTTCTTAATTGAACAAATGGCATGTTCCTCTCCCCCCCGGGGAACTAAAGGGGCTGGAGATACAGCAGCAGTTTGTAGCAACATGATGTTGGCATGTATAACTGTTCCTGCTGAACAAAGACTGCCACTACCAGAAGCCAGCCTACTGCTGCTAACAAACCCCCCCCCCCTTCCGCCCCTCGAGGGGTGCGGTGTCGGCTTCCCTGTGGTGTATTGCCTCACATTTTTTATGCTCACATAAGCTATGTCAGTACCTGCCATTTAAAAAGTCATTTTTGAGCCCTAGCCCTTGTACATACTTGTTTCTTGCCAGAGTACGATCGCAGAGCATCCCCTCCAATGTGTCTACATTTGAAACAAGGGGGGGGCAGGTAATGGCGAAGGGGTGTGGCTTAAAGCAAACAGTGCTATGTGCGGGACGCTGGGGCCTGTAAGGGATGTATACAGGCATTTCCAGTACAGGAAATACATTGTTACTCAGCACCAAGCTGATCTTTATAGCGGCATTGTATTGCTAGACTATTGCCCAGCAAGTAGTGCATTTACTTAATGCCTCTGCTTTTGTGCTTAGCACTTTGGCTTCCAAAAGAGATACCACAAAGGTACCAAAAATTCCACTCCCAGGCGCTGGGAACTCCAGTCATGCCTCCATACTATCATCCTCTCCTGAGATACCAGATATGGCAAGCCAGGGTGAGTCATTGGAACCAATTGGTGGTGCAACTGCTTCTCACACTTCAGCCCCTGTATACGTGACTGAAGATGCATTTTCCTCCGCCCTGCAGGGCCTAGAAGGAAGATTAGCCGCTTTAATCCAAAACGATAGGAAGCGTGCTAGATCCCCCTCCCCCACCTCAGACCCTTTACAAAGGGAACAGTGGGTACAGGATGAGGTGTTACCCTCAGGCGACCAGGAGGAAAAACAAACCGATTATTCCTCTGCGGAGGAAATGACAGTAGATGAACCCATTTCAGCCTCGCAATCTGAGAAATTGCTCGTACAATCTCTTATGGAGATGGTTCGTTCCACTTTCATGCTACCCCTAACGGAGTCTACTGAAAGTATGGTTTCTTCCTTGGGTTCCTTAAAACCTTTACAGCCTTTTCATGCAATTCCTGTCCATGCATTACTAGAAAAGCTTATTTATGCTGAATGGGATCACCCGGATAAGCATCTTCTCCCTCCAAAGAGATTCTCAGTTCTCTATCCCAAGGAGGAGAAATTCACAAAAAAATTGAATGCACCAGCAGTTGACGCTGCGATTTCCAGTGCGAATAAAAGTTAAAATTTTCCAGTAGACAATGCACAAATGCTTAAGGATCTAACAGATAAAAGGTTGCAATTCCTGTTAAAATACTCTTTTTCCTTGGCAGGTGCCGTTACTGACCAACACCTTAGACACTGGCGAAAAAACTGAGGTGCCTGCAGTCGCTGCAATAGGCATATGTCAGTCCCTAAAGGACCAGTTCAGACAGGCTCTTAAGGAGGTCCCTGCATAACAGGCCTGCGAGTTGGCCGAACTACCAAAAGCATTATGTTTTGCCATAGACGCCATGAAAGACTCTATTCACCAGGTGTCCCATCTTGCGCTTGTGCTAGTACACATACGTAGGATCCTTTGGTTTAAAAATTGGTCAGCCGAAGCACCATGCAAAAAGCTCCTGACTGGCTTACCTTTTCATGGGGATCGGTTATTTGTGGATGATTTGGACAAATACATCCAAATGATTTCTAGTGGGAAGAGTACTCTTTTTCCAGTCAAAAGAAAGTATAAACATCCTTCATTTAAACTGACTTTTTCCCCTGTGCCAGGGGTATCCGCCTCTAGGCAGTGGTGATGGCCTCTGCCGTCAGACTCTAGAGGCGCCTCCCCTCGTCAGAGTGGGGGGAAGACTTCTGCAATACTCAGAAGTCTGGCAAAAGGAAATTCAGGACAGATGGGTCATCTCCACGGTGTCACTAGAATACAAACTAGAATTTCAGGAGTTTCTGCCGTCTCGTTTTCTGAGATCAAACGTTCCCAAAGATCCAGGGAAAAGGCAATCTCTGTTTCGGGCATTAGACCGATTACTGGCTCAAGGGGTGATCATACAAATCTCCACAGAAGAGCAAGGTTTGGGGTTTTATTCAAACCTCTTTAAGGTACCAAAACCGAATGGAGATGTCAGACCCATTCTAGATCTAAAAAATATAAATCAGTTCCTGAAAATCCGCTCCTTTCGCATGGAGTCGATCAGGTCAGTAGTTTCTAGCCTACAAGGAGGAGAACTTCTGTCGTCTATTGACATCAGGGATGCAAATCTTCATGTCCCTATATTTCCTGCTCACCAAAGGTTTCTGCTGTTCGAAATAGAACAGCAGCACTTTGAGTTTGTAGCCTTGCCCTTCAGGCTAGCTACAGCACCCCGGGTGTTCACAAAAGGTTAAGGGCACAGGGCATAACAATGTTGGCGTACCTAGATGATCTATTGCTAATAGACCAGTCAGTGGCTCGTTTGGAGCAAAGTGTATGCAATACAACCAGTTACCTGGAAAGTCTGGGTTGGATCCTCAACCTAGAGAAATCTTCCTTAAAACCTCTAAAAAGGCTGGAGTATTTGGGCCTGATCATAGACACAGCCCAGAAAAAAGATGTTCTTGCCTCCGGCAAAAATCGAATCCATAAAAGAGCTGGTGCGGATGGTCAGGTCAAAAGGCGATCCCTCCATTCGCCTTTGCATGAGGTTGTTAGGAAAGATGGTGGCTTCATTCGAAGCGGTTCCCTATGCCCAGTTCCATTCAAGACTGTTGCAAAGCAGTATCCTGTCTGCTTGGAACAAAATGATTCAAGCTTTAGACTTGCCAATGCTGCTGTCTCCAAGGGTGTACCAAAGCCTCAGTCGGTGGTTACTAACCCAGAATCTGCTGGAAGGAAAATCCTTCAGACCGGATATCTGGAAAGTGGTAACGACAGATGCCAGCCTCTCAGGCTGGGGAGCAGTACTAGAGAAAACAACTGTCCTGGGACAGTGGTCAAGAACCGAAAGAGCCTTGCCCATCAACATCCTAGAGATTCGGGCAGGATCCAATCCGACAATGCCACAGCTGTGGCCTATATCAATCGCCAAGGGGGCACCAAGAGTCTTGCAGTGCAGACAGAGGTGAACCATATTCTAACTTGGGCAGAAAGGAATGTTCCGTCGCCAACAGTTATTCCTGGGGGAATGGTCTCTTCACCCGACATTTTTCAGGCTGTTTGCCAAAGATGGGGGACTCCGGACGTAGATCTTCTAGCGTCCAGATTCAACATGAAGTTAGTCAACTTTGTGTTCAGAACAAGGGATCCACTCGCATGCGGAACAGATGCGTTGGTGACCCCATGGGATCAGTTCTCACTGATTTATTGCTGCCACAACTTCTTTGCAGGATCAAGCTGGAAAGAAAGCCGGTAATTCTGGTCCAGAAGGTCCTGGTATGCAAAAATCGTAAAGATGGCAGTGGAGAATCCATGGTCCCTTCCACTGCGGCCAGACCTGCTCTCACAGGGGCCGATATTTCATCCTACCTTACGAACGCTAAATTTAACGGCTTGGCTATTGAAACCCACATTCTGAAAAAACGTGGGCTTTCCGGGTCAGTTATCTCTACCTTGATTAATGCAAGGAAGCCAGCTTCCAGAACTATATATTATAGAGTCTGGAGGGCCTATGTTTCCTGGTGTGAATCCAAGGGTTGGCACCCCCTCGGAGATATATCATAGGCAGAATTCTTGCCTTTCTACAATTAGGGGTAGAGTTGGCCTTGAGTACCATTACTACTACTATTACTGCGTGCTTACTAAACCCCTGTTTTTAACAGACTGTTGGACAGGTTAATTTTGTTGGTCAGCACACTGGTTGGTGAGTTGAGCTATGGAATGTTCTGTTTTTGTCCTTTATGTGTTTGCCCTTCCATGTGCTCCTTGCTGTGAAGGCCAGTTATAGGTGGGGGCAGGGGCCATGTTTTTTGTTACTGGTGTAAATATGGTCCGGAAACACACTGGGCACCTTCGTTGCCATTGTGCCATTGCTGGGTGTCCAGTGTGCTCCTGTTCCTTTAACCACTTCCCGACCAGCGCACGACGATGTACGTCGGCAGAATGGCACGGACAGGCAAAAGGGCGTACAGGTACGTCCCTTAAAGATTGCCGCCGGACCCCCGACACCCACGCAACAAGTGACACTGATCTCTGCTCCCTGTGATTGGAGCAGAGATCAGTGTTCACTAAAACACAGCCACGCCCCCACAGTAACACGCCCCTAGGGACACTTAACCCCTACACTGCCACACCCTGGTTAACCCCTTCACTGCCGGTGTCATTTACACAGGAAGCAGTGCATTTAAATAGCACCGATTCCTGTATAAATGACAATGGTCCCAAAAATGTGTCAAAAATGTCTGATGTGTCCGCCATAATGTAGCAGTCACAATAAAAATCGCTGATCGCCGCCATTACTAGTTAAAAAAAATTATTAATCAAAAAGCTATAAAACTATCCCCTATTTTGTAAACGCTATAACTTTTGCACAAATCAATCAATAATTGCTTATTGCGATTTTTTTTTTACCAAAAATATGTAGAAGAATACGTATCGGCCTAAACTGAGAAAATAAAAGTTTTTTTATACATTTTTGGGGATATTTATTATAGCAAAAAGTAAAAAATAATGCGTTTTTTTCAAAATTGTCGCTTTTTTGTTTATAGCGCAAAAAATAAAAACCGCAGGGGCAATCAAATACCACCAAAAGAAAGCTCTGTTTGTGGGAAGAAAAGGACAATTTTGTTTGGGAGCCACGTCGCACGACCGCGCAATTGTCAGTTAAAGCGACACAGTGCCGAATCGCAAAAAGTGGTCTGGTCTTAAGCCAGCAAAATGGTCCGGTCTGAAAGTGGTTAAGGGGGATTGGGCTGCCTCCAGGCTCACCTGCCCCTCATCTATACATTTTATGCATGTGCTTCCACTGTGGAGACACTTATAAATCCAATAGTGTTAGGACTGCACGCAATACACAGGGTGCCGTGAAGAGGCCTTGCAGCTTTCGCATGTGTTTGCAAATGCATGCTAACTAAACCCCTGTTTTTAACAGACTGTTGGACAGGTTAATTTGGTTGGTCAGCAGACTGATTGGTGAGTTGAGCTATGGAATGTTCTGTTTTTGTCCTTCTTGAGTACTATTAAGGGCCAAGTCTCAGCATTAATCGGTCTTATTTCATAGACCGCTTGCTACACATTCTTTAGTGCAGGGTTTTATGCAAGGGGTTATATGGATTAATCCGCCAGTTAAATCACCTTTGAGCCCTTGGGACTTGAACTTAGTTTTGTCAGTTTTACAAAAACAGCCATTTGAACCGATACAGCATATTCCCTTAGTCCTTCTGACAAGGAAGCTGGTGTTCTTGGTTGCTATATCCTTAGCAAGGAGGGTTTTCGGAATTGGCTGCTCTTTCTTGTAAAGGGCCATACTTGATTATTCATGAGGACAGAGTGGTGTTGCGCCCTCGTCCAGATTTTTTGCCAAAAGTGGTCTCAGGTTTTCACCTGAACCAAGATATTGTCCTGCCATCGTTTTTTCCAAAACCATGTTCCAGGGAAGAGAAGTCACTACATTGGGGGTTATTTACGAAAGGCAAATCTACTTTGCACTACAAGTGCACTTTGAAGTACAGTCGCTGTAAATATGAGGGGTAAATCTGAAATGAGGGGAAACTCTGCTGATTATATCATTCAATCATATAGAAGCTAAAATGCTGTTTTTTATTTTCCTTGCATGTCCCCCTTGGATCTACAGTGACTGCACTTCCAAGTGCACTTAAAAGTGCACTTAAAAGTGCACTTGCAGTGTACTTGTAGTGCAAAGTGGATTTGCCTTTAGTAAATAACCCCCATTGTCTTGATGTGGTGAGAGCGGTCAAAGTCTATTTAAAGACGACTGCTCAGATTCAAAAGAGTTATGTCTTATTTGTACTGCCAGAAGGTCCTAAGAAAGGACAGGCAGCGTTGAAATCCACTGTCGCTAAGTGGATTCGGCAGGTTATAATTCAGTGAAAGAAAACGTTTGTTTGGAGGATGGACTTTGGAGGCATAACACAACAAAATTGTACCTTTGTGGTGATACAAATCTGTTTTAAAGGTTATAATTCAGACATGATTTAAGGGATAAGATTCCACGTTTCCAAGTGAAAGCGCACTCTACCAGGGTGGTTAGTGCTTCTTGGGCATTACGTCACCAGGCCTCCATGGATCAGATCTGTAAGGCGGCAACTTGGTCTTCAGTAGGGATGAGCCGAACCCCCCCCCCCCCCCCCCCCCCCCCCCCCCCGGTTTGGTTTGTGGCAGAACATGCGAACAGACCAAAAATTCATGCGAACACGCAAACCCTGTTAAAGTCTATGGGACTCCAATGTGAAGAATCAAAAGTGCTAATTTTAAAGGCTAATATGCAAGTTATTGTCAGAAAAAGTGTTTGGGGACCCGGGTCCTGCCCCAGGGGACATGTATCAATGCAAAAAAAAGTTTTAAAGACTGTCGTTTTTTCGGGAGCAGTAATTTTAATAATGCTTAAAGTGAAACAATAAAAGTGTAATATTCCTTTAAATATCCTGCCTGGGGGTGTCTATAGTATTTCTGTAAAGTGGCACATTTTTCTCATGTTTAGAATAGTCCCTGCACAAAATGAAATTTCTAAAGAAAAAAAAGTCATTTAAAACTGCTTGCAGCTGTAATGTAATGTTGCCCCCCCCCCCCCCCCAGCCCATTACCAGGCCCTTTGGGTCTGGTATGGATATTAAAGGGAACCCCGTACCCAAATAAAAAAAAAGGGCTCTGAACAGCAGTATACAGGCGGTCCCCGGGTAACAAACAAGATAGGGCCTGTAGGTTTGTTGTTAAGTTGAATCTGTTTGTAATTTGGAACAGGTACATTTTTTAAGTGTAGCTCCAGCCCAAAAATCTATTTTTAAGCTTTTTGGATAATAAAGGGCAGGGTTATCACCCCTGTAACATTTGTTTTGCTGTCTGTGCCCCTGTTCAGAAGATTTCACCTCACTTTCTGTCCCAATGACAATTGGATTTTGAAAATTTTGGGTTATTAGGGAAACAAGGATTGGTGATAAATAGGGTTGAGCGAACCCGAACTGTAAAGTTCGGGTCCGTACCGGACTTTAGGGTGTTCGGATCCCGGACCCGAACCCGAACAATTGACTGTATGTTCGGGTTCGGGTCCGGTGTTCGGGGATTTAATGTTTCTTTTTAAAATGTCTTTTAAAAGCACTCGCGGCTATATGAATTGATATTCATATAGCCGCGAGTGCTTTTAATACAGAGAACAGTCATGAAGTCATTTATTTTTAAAAAGTTAGTCATAAAAAGTGTTTGGGGACCTGGGTCCTGCCCCAGGGGACATGTATCAATGCAAAAAAAACTTTTAAAAACGGACGTTTTTTTGGGAGCAGTGATTTTAATAATGATTAAATTGAAACAATAAAAGTGTAATATTCCTTTAAATTTTGTACCTGGGGGGTGTCTATAGTATGCATGTAAAGGGGCGCATGTTTCCCGTGTTTAGAACTGTCTCTGCAAAAAGTGTCATTTTTTGCAGAAAAGAAAGCTATTTAAAATCACTCGCGGCTATATGAATTGTCGGCTCCCGTAATACAGAGAACAGTCATTCATTGAAAAGTCATTCATAAAAAAAAAGTCATTGATAAAAATATAAAAAAAAAAAAAAAAAAAAAAGCGTAGGGGTCCCCCCAAATTCAATAACCAGGCCCTTCAGGTCTGGGATGGATATTAAGGGGGATCCCAGCAAAAAATAAAAATAAAAAAATGGCAAAGGGTCCCCCTCAAAATCCATACCAGACCCTTGAGGTCTGGGATGGATTTTAAGGGGAAACCCAGCCAAAAAAAATGGCGTGAGGTCCCCCTCAAAATCCATACCAGACCCTTATCCGAGCATGCAACCTGGCAGGCCGCAGGAAAAGAGGGGGGGACGAGAGCGGCCCCCCTCCCGCCTGAACCGTACCAGGCCACATGCCCTCAACATTGGGAGGATGCTTTGGGGGTCTAAGACCCCCAAAGCCTCTTGTCCCCATGTTGATGAGGACAAGGGCCTCGTCCCCACAACCGTGCCCGGTGGTTGTGGGGGTCTGCGGGCAGGGGGCTTATCGGAATCTGGAAGCCCCCTTTAACAAGGGGACCCCCAGATCCCAGCCCCCCCCTGTGTGAAATGGTAAGGGGGTACAAAAGTACCCCTACCATTTCACCAAAAAAGTGTCAAAAATGGTAAAAATGACAGGAGACGGTCTTTGCCAATTCCTTTATTAAAATCTTCTTTCTTCTTTCTTCTGGTCTTCCTTTCTTCATCTTTTCCTTCCGACATCTTCTTCTTCCATCTTCTTCTTCCTCCGATCCGCTTCTTCTTGGCCTTCTCGTCCAGCAAGAAGAGACCGACGCCCTGGAAGAAGATACTGGAGACCGACGCCATGGAAGAAGATACCGAAGAGAAGCCTCACTCAGCGGGAGCCTCCCATTGCGCGGAGCGGCCCAGAAGAGACACCGATGCTGGATGAGAAGGCCAAGAAGAAGCGGATCGGAGGAAGAAGAAGATGGAAGAAGAAGATGTCGGAAGGAGAAGATGAAGAAAGGAAGACCAGAAGAAAGAAGAAAGAAGATTTTAATAAAGGAATTGTCAAAGACCGTCTCCTGTCATTTTTAGCATTTTTGACACTTTTTTGGTGAAATGGTAGGGGTACTTTTGTACCCCCTTACCATTTCACACAGGGGGGGGCGGGATCTGGGGGTCCCCTTGTTAAAGGGGGCTTCCAGATTCCGATAAGCCCCCCGCCCGCAGACCCCCACAACCACTGGGCACGGTTGCGGGGACGAGGCCCTTGTCCTCATCAACATGGGGACAAGAGGCTTTGGGGGTCTTAGACCCCCAAAGCATCCTCCCAATGTTGAGGGCATGTGGCCTGGTACGGTTCAGGCGGGAGGGGGGGCCGCTCTCGTCCCCCCCTCTTTTCCTGCGGCCTGCCAGGTTGCATGCTCGGATAAGGGTCTGGTATGGATTTTGAGGGGGACCTCACGCCATTTTTTTTGGCTGGGTTTCCCCTTAAAATCCATCCCAGACCTCAAGGGTCTGGTATGGATTTTGAGGGGGACCCTACGCCATTTTTTTTTTTTTTTGGCTGGGATCCCCCTTAATATCCATCCCAGACCTGAAGGGCCTGGCTATTGAATTTGGGGGGACCCCTACGCTTTTTATTTTTTGTTTTTATTATTTTTTATCAATTACTTTTTTTTTTTATGAATGACTTTCAATGAATGACTGTTCTCTGTATTACGGGACCCGACAATTAACATTAGCCGCGAGTGATTTTAAATAGCTTTCTTTTCTGCAAAAAATGACACTTTTTGCAGAGACAGTTCTAAACACGGGAAACATGCGCCCCTTTACATGCATACTATAGACACCCCCCAGGTACGAAATTTAAAGGAATATTACACTTTTATTGTTTCAATTTAATCATTATTAAAATCACTGCTCCCGAAAAAACGACCGTTTTTAAAAGTTTTTTTTGCATTGATACATGTCCCCTTTTATGACTAACTTTTTAAAAATAAATGACTTCAATGACTGTTCTCTGTATTAAGGGGGATGGGAGCCGACACTTTATTATAGCCGTTCGGGTCCCCATTGACTTCAATGGGGTTCGGTGTTCGGGGTCAAGTTCGTTCCCGAACCCGAACTTTTTTCTGAAGTTCGGCCGAACCTGCCGAACCCGAACATCCAGGTGTCCGCTCAACTCTAGTGATAAAGCATTAGTAGACACCTTTTTCCCATATTAACTCTTACAGGAAAGAATTTCCCTTCCTAGGGGTAGATTTACTCTCACTTCCTGTTGTCTCCCTCCGTTTGTAAGTAGGAGTCGTTTGTTTGAAAATAGGGGACCGCCTGTATATACTATACAGCCTGCCCTATACACTCTGTGGAAAATTGGGCCTTAGGTGTTGGTGGTACCAGAACACTGTAAGCCCTCACAGTTACTCTTGGTGGGCGCTGGAACGAGCCCTGCTGAGAAATATTATATCAAGAATTGTAATTACGCGCAAGTGCTAAACAGGGGCAGAAATATTGGGCCTTAGGCGGTGGTGGTGGTGGCACAACACTGTAAAGCTTTACATATACTCTTGTTGAGCGCTGCTGCTGTGAAATATTAGATCAAAAAATGTAATTACAATACAGTGCAGCCATAGTGCAGTTGCTACTACTTTTCTGGTGGTGTACACAGTACACAGCACAGTGTAGTGCGGTGTTGCAAAACAAAATATACATCATATCCAGAAGGCCACCAAGGATAGGCAGATGCTCACAGGACACTAAAAGAGGGCAAGCAGGCTCTGTGTCTACAGTCAACAGTGCTGGTCATGGACATGGTGCATCCTCTGCCGGTGGCTGCGGGGCCCACTTGTCCTTTTTTTCTGCTGCTGGCCATGTTATTGAGCCAGAACATGCAGAAGAGTTGGATAACAAAGCCGACCTCAGCCTCCTCATCCTCTGTCACCCAAGCTCAGAGTAGTTTTCCTTCCTATGCAGCTGCTAAAGTGGCCTATTCCACTGGCTCCTTGTCCACAGTCACTCCTTCCGTAGCCCAACCATCATGCATGGAGCAGTCCCCTGAACTATTCGACCACAGTGTCAGGTACATGCTGCTGGACGATGCACAGCGATTTGAAGGCTCCAATGTTGGTTCTCGGGTTGAGGAAGAGAGTAACGTGAGCCTAGAGAGAGAGTGTGCCCAAGAAGGACAAGAAACTGGCAGTCATGTTCTCCCAGCTGCAGCATAGTGCCAAGTTTGCTCCAGTGACGAGGAGGGAGGGGATGATGAGGTCACTGACTCTACTTGGGTGCCTGATAGAATAGAGAAGGAGTAGGAGGCACAACAACTCCAACAAGGCAGGATGTCTTCTAGGGGGCAGCCACCCTACTGCATCGCACCACAGAGCTCCGCAGGTGCAGGGCGCTGCTGACTCCCCGCTGATTTTAAAAAAGTTCCTTGGTGTGGGCCTTTTTGGACACGTGTGCAGCGGATCGCACCATTACTGTTTGCAACCTATGTCTGAAGCGAATCAAGCGTGGCCACAACAGCAGCCGCTTGGGCATCACATGCGTGACCAGACATATGATGACCTCCCATGCAGTCTTTTTCCCGTATACTATATTTGAGATTTAATATCTCTCAGATAAGATTTGGGTTAAATGAGAGAAAAAGGCAGACTTCACCTTGCTCCTTATCTGTGATCTCCAACCCTACTCGAGTCCAGTCCTCTTGAAAAACTGCACTGAGAGGAACGAAGGTATAGCAATAGGTGTCCTAAGTACTTGCAGCCAATATGCTAGTAGTACACCACCATCTGATTTTAGCAGGTAAATTTCCCCACCCCAGTTGCTAAACCGTAAAAAGAAATTCGGTCCCAGCCATCCACATGCTCACAGTCTGAATGCTAGCTTGAATGCCAGCTTGGTCAAATTGCTAGCACTGCAACTACTGCCTTTTCAGCTGGTAGACTCTGCCCCTTTCGTGAATTTGTGTGTAGCACTTACACCCGAAGAAGCTGCTGGCATTTGATTGGGCTTACCGTCCCTTCACTGTTTCACCATGTCTGTCATAGGGGTCCCATTAAAGATTTATTTTCATATATTTCAGCTCCGACACATAGTCTCTTTTTCCAATGCTTTATTCTAAGAAAAGACATTCCAATAGATAGATGAAGGGTTTAGGGGAATTCAGGTACCTTTCAATTGCAAGTCAGGGATATTTTCTTGATCCAGAGGACAACAGCTCCACAACTGGATTCAGCAACCACCGGATAGGCCTCTCTCACTGACCTAGCAGTCAATGCGATGCTTGGTCATAGTCTCTGCCACGGACTTTAAGAATCAGTAGAACCGTTACACAATCCTCTGCAAAAGGATTGGGTAACTAGCGACTTTTTGCAATGTCAAGGAACGATCACACAGTACCCGTTTCCTTTTTCCGAACCAGCGGTACTGTGTGGGAAGTGACCCGGGATGCATCCTCCAACTGAGTCTCCAGGCTCTTCTAGAGGCACCGGCCTTGTTGCTCGTCCTCTCTCTGAAAAGTCCTCCCCTGGATCCTCCAGTTGCTTGGGTTCTTCCCGCAGGCAAGACAGCACAGGACCACCCCTGGATCGGTAGACCCCAAGACTTTTGGGCCTACCCTTCAGTAATGAGGCCTCGGGCCAGCCGGCCCGAGGCAATTTGGAAGGCAGCAACACACCTTAGGCCAGGAGGGCCATTGGGTCGGAACACACCCTGTCACAGGGTCTGTCCCTTAAGTACCCTCTCCAAGAAATCACAGCGGCAGACCACACCCACTGACTGTTTCTGGGCAAAAAGGCACTCAATACACCCAGCTTGTTGCAATTTCCAACCTTGGCCGAATAACAGGGCGCCATCCCTAGACCAAGGGGAAAACCACACAACCAGCCAAGCTGAAACAGAACCAGAATTTACAACACAATCAGTCTGAGCTAAACTACAGCTTCAGACAAACTAAATTTCTCCTTATAGCGTCTGTTATTAAAAATACCAATGCTACATGTGGAATGTACTGTACCTCAGTTGCAAGTTCCAAAACGCCATTTCTTTTCATGGAAGGCCATTCCAGCTCTCTACCGGCATGTGGAAGGCAATGTTTTTGTCTTGTTGGACAGGGCAGTCAGCAGTATGGTGTATATTACCGCAGACTCATGGTCTAGCAGGCATGGACAGGGATGTTACCTTTCCTTCACGGCTCATTGGGTAACTCTGCTGGCAGCTGGGAAGGATGCAGGACAGGGTTCAGTATTGTTGGAGCTTGTTCCGCCACCACGCCTCCAAAATGCTAGCGGTGACTCTGCCACAGCCCTCTCCTCCACCCCCTCCTCTTCTTCTTCCTCTATGGCCTCTTCTGCAGATTTGTTCTCTGAACCAGCGGTGCTCCTTAAGCGTTCAGGGGGCTACGCAAGCACTCAGGCAAAAAGATGCAATGCGGTGCATGAATTACATAGTAGGTGAGGTTGAAAAAAGACAAGTCCATCAAGTCCAACCCATGTGTTTGATTATATGTCAGTATTACATATGTTCCGCCCTACATCGATAAAAGCTAAATTGAATATATTTATTAAATATAAATAAATTAAATATAAATTAAAGTCCATCAAGTCCAACCTATGTGTATGATTATATGTCAGTATTACATTGTTGCGCTCGTTCAGGTGCTTATCTAATAGTTTCTTGAAACTATCGATGCCCCCCACTGAGACCACCGCCTGTGGAAGGGAATTCCACATCCTTGCCGCTCTTACAGTAAAGTTTACGTAGTTTAAGGTTAAACCACTACTTAGGGGACAGGAGCCACACTGGGGCAAAGATTCTGTCAGCTCTGCATGGGCAGGCTCAGAGGTGGTTGACGCCACGCCAGCTTCAGCCAGAAATGGTTGTATTTGGCAATGGCACCAACCTTCTCTCCGCCCTCCTACAGTGACGCTTGACCCATGTTCCATGTTTGGCACAAATCCTGAATTTGGTGGTTTATCAGTTCTTGAGCAGGTACCCAGGCTTTCAAGATCTCCTGAGGCAGGCCAGAAAAGTCTGTGGTCATTTCCAATGGTCATACAATGCCAGTGCTCAGCTGGCTAACATTCAAACGGAATGCAACATGCCCACCAACCGCCTGATTTGTGACATGTCCACCTGGTGGAAGTCAATGATGGCAATGCTTCAGCGGCTGTACACGCAGCAGAGGGCCATCAATGAGTACCTGTGTGAGTATGGCACCAGGATAGGGTCAGGGGAGCTTGGCTTCTTTTCGCCATGCCAGTGGCTACTGATCAAGGATGCATCTACTGTCCTGTCACCATTTGATGAGACCACGAGGATGGTGAGCAACGGCAATGCATGCATCAGTGATACTGTCCCTCTTGTCTTCCTGTTGGACCACACGCTTCATGGAATAATGGACAGGGCACTTGAGGCAGAACAGTGTGAGGAAGAGGAGGACTTCCTTACCTCTCAAGGCCCCCTTTATCCAGATATTATTCCTGCAGGCCCTCCAAACACACAGGAAGAAGGGGAGGAGGAGGATTGTCTCAGCATGGACGTGGAGGATAACACTCAGCAGCAGTCTTAAAGGGATGGTTTTCAGTCCCCAGAAACCCAAGAAGTTGTACGTGGCTGGGAGGAGGTTGTTACGGATCATGTGATCCTTAGTGACCCAGAGGACTCAGAATCGAATCCCTCTGCAAACTTTTGCAGGCTTTGCTGAATCAGGGAGGCCATGCAGTGTGAGGACCCTAGGATTCGTGGTATCAAAGAGAAGAAATCATTACTGGCTGGCAACCCTTCTTGATCCACACTACAAGGGTAAGGTTGCAGAACTCATCCTGCCTTCGCAGAGGGAGCAGAGGATGAAACATCTTCAGAAGGCCTTGAAGAAAGGTTTGTGCAATGCATTTGCAGACCCTGTGAGGTTACAATTTTCTTGTGCTGGACAACGTGTTGCTGAGGCTTCTGTCAAGTCACCTGAGACCAGGTGACAGATGCACACCGTTGTGGTCAGGATTGCACTGCAAAGGTAGTGGACCCTACGGCTGACTGCTCCAGATGGAAGTCTAGGTGGTTAAGGAAGGCAGGTCCGCTGGAACACCAACACAGATCCCACAGGGGCTAGAGCGTAAGATTCCCCAGGGCGCGGAGTCTAAGAGCCAGCAGGTGTTCACAAGAAGCCTCTAGTGGTGAGGATGGACTGGGCTGCAGCTGGCTCCAGGTCACGACCCCCAGGGTCTCCCAGCTCACACCCACAGTAGGCTACAGGAGGACAGAGTAAGTAAGGAAATAAGCCAAAGGTTGGGGTGACTAGCAGAGGATAAACATAGAACACGCCAAAGATCAGGGTCACAAGCAGTCAGGGATAGTGGAGAACAAGCCAAGATCGGTAACTGGAATCAGACGTAGAAGACACAGCAAGATGCACACGGAAGCTACACACACAAAGGTTGATCAGCAAGGCAGGCTTGCAGTGCACATGTTAATATAGAGTTCCCTGATAGGGGCTGGGGTGGAGCCATGCTTTGAGAAGAGATTATTTAAGTAGCCAGGTGAGAGTGGCTGGCCTCTAAAGGTGAACACATGGAGGATAAGTAAGCTGACAGACAAAGATTACTGCATAACCATGACAACTTCATTCAATCAGAGGAAGAGCAGTGGAGAAGGTGGACGACTGACCAATGCCTTTAGACAATTTTTCAGTCCTCAGCGACAAGGTCTGATTGGTTCAAGCAACCATCGCCAGCGTCTGCATTACATGGTGCAGGATTATCTTGGGGCAAGAGCAGACTTGGAGACCTTTCCAACAGAGCATCCACTGGGTTACTGAGTCTTGAGGATGGACCACTGGCCAGAACTAGCTCAATATGCAATTGATCTACTGGCCTGCCCTGCATCCAGCGTTCTTTCTGAATGCACATTCAGTGCTGCTGGAGGGTTTGTAACGGATCATAGAGTGCGCCTGTCCACAGACTCCCTTGATAGGCTCACATTCATAAAAATTAATCAGTCTTGGATCAGCAGCAGCTATCAAGCACCTGATGCTGATATAAATGATTGATTTTTCTATGGATGTAGGATCCCTTGAAGACTGCCTATGCTGAGAGACTATCCTATTCCTCCTCAATCTTGATGATGCTAGCTTCCAACAATATTTTTGGTTTAGGGCACCACCACCACTGCCTAAGGCCCAATTTTTCTGTCCCTAATATTTCACAGCAGTGCCCATTCCTGCGCCCAACAAGAGTATCTGTGAGGGGTTACAGTGTTGTGGCACCACCACCAAAGGCCCAGTTTTTCTGTCCCTGTCCCAGCAGCAGAAAAAAAGGACAAGCGTGCCCCACGGCCACCTGCAGAAGATGCAACATGTCCATGACCAGAACTGTGGACTATAGACACAGAGCCTGCTTGCCCTCTTTTAGTGGCCTGTGAGCATTTGCCTCTCCTTGGTGGCCTTCAGGACATGATGGGGATTTTGTTTTGCAACACCACACTATACTGTATTGTGTACTATGGGTGCACTGTATGTATTGTGTACTGTGTACACCACCAGAAAAGTAGTAGCAACTGCATTATGGGTGCACGGTATTGTGTACACCACCAGAAGTCTAATAGCAACTATGGATGCACTGTATGTATTGTGTACTGTGTACACCACCAGAAAAGTAGTAGCAACTGCAGTACACCAGGAACGGCATGCAGTGAGATATAGCTAAACTTTATGCAGTGGATATATATATATATATATATATATATATATATATATATATATACATACATACACACGAGACTATCTGTATATATATATATTAAATACGCTGCAGCTAACTGAATCACCTGCCTGCCAGAAGTATATTAGAAAGAGTACACCAGGAACGGCCTGCAGTGAGATATAGCTAAACTGTATGCAGTGGATATATATATATATATATATATATATAGTCGAAGCCCTATGGCCAATACGGATATGAACAAATAGACTTACCATAAGACTTACCACATGAAATAGACCTGAAGTGTGCCCTGGTCTGATGGTCGGTATACCAAAATAAGGGGGCATACCCTAGATTAGAAATGAGTATTTGTGAAGAGAAATGAATTTGAGAAATGCCCTGAAAAGGGGATGGGAGGGTGGGTACCGCACACAGGAAACCGACAAAGACCACAGGCGAGCGGGCTCCCATAAATTAAGGCCACCATACTGGCCTTCCTACTTATGGTCGAAGCCCTATGGCCGATACGCATATGAACAAATAGACTTACCACAAGACTCACTACATGAAATAGACCTGAAGTGTGCCCTGGTCTGATGGTCGGTATACCAAAATAAGGGGGCAAAAAGATTCAGGTAGGGGTGTAGTTTTATTCGTTTTAGCTTTATTAATTGAGCAAGTTTGGTGAATGCTTGTGCCATTTCCACCCGAGGATTGAGGATCTACCGGGCGAAGTAGGCAAAGTTCCACCTGCCTAGCCTCTTGATGATGTGATCTGGGACACATGCCGAGATGCTGCCAAGGCTGCTCCAATACTAAAGAGTGACCGTGGTACTGATTGGGGTCGAAGTGTAGGCTGCGAAGAAGAACCCCCATGTGTTTGACAAACTGGCAGGCACTCGAGGGTTTGCACGGAAAAGGTAATAGGGGACTAGAGTTTGAGCGTTCCGGTAGGAGTGACCGTAGGTGGTCGAGTATGGTTACTGGACACCAGACATTGTTTGTTTTATAGAGATGGATGTCTATCCTGGAGGCTGATTGCTGGGTTTTAGACACTGCCAGGTGGAGGATGAAATGGTGTTGGTAGCGAGCCAAGTGACGACTACGCAGAACTTGCGGGATTGCTGCAGATGAAATAGCTAGGCCGTCAGAACCCGTAGTAGGCTATGTAAATGGCTGTTTTGTATGAGCAGGCTGGGGAGAAGGCCAAATGGCGAACTGGTAAATATAGTAGACACGTCCCAGAAGATGGCAGCCTGGAATGAACGTACAGTGGACATTAAACTGGTGCTGCCAAGATAATTGCAGCAGCCTGCAAAATAACTGAGAGCGATCCATACCTGGCTTCATCAACAAGATCGGCCTCTGCCTGGCTGTCGGTGGTGAAAAGCCACGGCCTGTCCTGTCCTGATATGACCCCAGAGTCGGGCGGCTGTCATGACCGAGTATAGCTTGAAGAGGGAGGAAGCCCGGGTAAACCCGGGGTTTAGGAGTATCTCTGAGGCCATGGTCCTGTAACCAATGGTGGCCAAAAATTGCAGCGAAGCCTGTGGAGGCTGCGGCACCTGTCACTACCAGGGGTGATAGGGGCGACATAGATGGTATAAACATCGCTATACCGATCCACGTAGTACGGAACCTTCCGACATTGATAGGTCTGCTATTGCCACGGCATCTAAATAAGGATGTGAAAGGGGGGGCTGTGTCTGGGAGAGGAAGATCAGAAAGCGTGACATTAAGACCGACCCTGGGGAATGACCTGTATTTGCAGATTTGAGCATTCTCAAGAGAGACTGCAGCCACTTCTTGGTACGTCCCTGTGTATGGGTGAAGTCTTGGAGTTGGAGACCGTAAGCTGAAGGACATAATGCTCTTTAAAAGTCAGGTGGGGTCTGTATAGTACCTGGCTGCCAGTGCCACTAATGATAAATTGGCTAGGCCGTAGAAAACCGTGAAGGGCCAGGTAGATGGCCGCTTAGATGACTAGACTGGGGAATGTCCCTAAAGATAGCAGTTGTTATGGGTGAGCGTTTGCCGTTGGCTATGGGCTGATGCTTCTGGATACCACATAGAGAGGATCTTACTGTATGGGCCATAAAGACAGACAGCTCTCCGGGTCCTGTAAGGATAGGAAATGCTGGACGCTGGCTAGGTATAGCCTGATAGTGTTACAAAAAGAAGCCAGCTGCGTGTGGCAACACGATACCTGGTGCAGGACGGAAGCTGAACTCAACTGCCTCAGGGGAGAAATGACAGACAGGAAATGATGAGCGGCTCGTACGGAAAATGCCACTGGAGACAAGCGTGAATCGGAGCGTGGTACATGACAGTGAAATGTGTGAAATGACTGAAATGGCTGAAATGGTTTTGGACGCTTTCTGCTATGCTGGGGACACGAATTGTTGTGTCGTGATTTTGTGACTGGCAACGAGCTGTCCATGGAGCATGACACAGAGGTGAAGATACAACACCAACGTGCCTGGACGAATCGGTGCAACACTAATGCGAGTAAGTTCCAATCTGCAGTGAGACATGTGAAATGATAGGATGCCGGTTACAATAGCAGTGCGAGTGAGTGGCTAAGAAATGAGGCTGCATGAAGGTTCTAACGAATGACTTGTACGTTTTCGATATTGAGATTGTGACAAGATATCTAACAGGAATGCATGAAATGAAGGTCAAACGAGAACCCTACCCTACGAGCCAGATACGTTGTACAAAACACGACCGAGAAACGAAAACCACGAGACGTCTGGAGACGGAACTCACGAACGCTAACGAATCTCGAGTAGTCGGCCTAGTGACGTAGTACCGCGCACAGGAAACCGACAAAGACCACAGGCGAGCGGGCTGGTTAAATACCCCCCGGGCTCCTCCCATAAATTCAGGCCACCATACTGGCCTTCCTACATATATATATATACAGTGGTGTGAAAAAGTGTTTGCCCCCTTCCTCATTTCCTGTTCCATTGCATGTTTGTCACACTTAAGTGTTTCGGAACATCAAACCAATTTAAACAATAGTCAAGGACAACACAAGTAAACACAAAATGCAATTTGTAAATGAAGGTGTTTATTATTAAAGGTGAAAAAAAATCCAAACCATCATGGCCCTGTGTGAAAAAGTGATTGCCCCCCTTGTTAAAACATACTATAACTGTGGTTGTCCACACCTGAGTTCAATTTCTCTAGCCACACCCAGGCCTGATTATTGCCACACCTGTTCACAATCAAGGCATCACTTAAATAGGAGCTGCTTGACACAGTAAGGTCCACCAGAAGATCCTTAAAAGCTACACATCATGCCGAGACCCAAAGAAATTCAGGAACAATTGAGAAAGAAAGTAATTGAGATCTATCAGTCTGGAAAGGGTTATAAAGCCATTTCCAAAGCTTTGGGAATCCAGCGAACCACAGTGAGAGCCATTATCCACAAATGGCGAAGACATGAAACAGTGGTGAACCTTCCCAGGAGTGGCCGGCCGCCCAAAATTACCCCAAGAGCGCAGCGACGACTCATCCAAGAGGTCACAAAAGACCCCACAACAACGTCCAAGGAACTGCAGGCCTCACTTGCCTCAGTTAAGGTCAGCGTTCATGCCTCCACCATCAGGAAAAGACTGGGCAAAAATGGCCTGCATGGCAGAGTTCCAAGGAGAAAACCACTGCTGAGCAAAAAGAACATCAAAGCTCGTCTCAATTTCTCCACAACACATCTTGATGATCCCCAAGACTTTTGGGACAACATTCTGTGGACCGATGAGACAAAAGTGGAACTCTTTGGAAGGTGTGTGTCCAAGTATATCTGGCGTAGAAGGAACACTGCATTTCAGAAAAAGAACATTATACCAACAGTAAAATATGGTGGTGGTAGTGTGATGGTCTGGGGCTGTTTTGCTGCTTCAGGGCCTGGAAGACTTGCCGTGATAAAAGGAACTATGAATTCTGCTGTCTACCAAGAGATCCTGAAGGAGAATGTCCGACCATCTGTTCGTATACTCAAGCTGAAACGAACTTGGGTTCTGCAGCAGGACAATGATCCTAAACACACCAGCAAGTCCACCACCGAATGGCTGAAGAAAAACAAAATGAAGACTTTGGTATGACCTTAAAAAGGCCGTTCATGCTCGAAAACCCTCTAATGTAACTGAATTAGACAATTCTGCAAAGATGAGTGGGCCAAAATTCCTCCAGGACGCTGTAATTGCACGTTATCGCAAACGCTTGGTTGCAGTTGTTGCTATTAGGTTTAGGGGGCAATGATGGTTTGGATTTTTTTTCACCTTTAATAATAAACACCTTCATTTACAAATTGCTACTTGTGTTGTCCTTGACTATTTTTAAATTGGTTTGATGTTCCGAAACACTTAAGTTCCCAACCTACTTTATATCTTATGTTTTGTCCTTAGCACACATGGTTATTTTTGACCATCCCTTCTTTTGGAATTTTTCTTTCTTGGAAATCATCTTTGCTCAGCCCTGGTCTGCCTTCACCACCTCAGTTCCCTCCAGTGATACCCCTCATGGGGTTAATCTGATCCATGTTGGCCCATTGCTGTTACTGCACAAAGATTATGTAAGTATATTTTTTGAGAGTGGTTTCAGGGGGTTTATCCTAGACATTATTATCTATAATTACCTTATTTTAAACCTCCTTCCCGTGACAGGGTCAGACCTTACAGATATCGCTACCATATCACAGCATTCAGTTTTCCACGTGCATGCTCCTGAAGAGTGGATGAATCCACGAAATGCATAGAGCTATTATATGCCATGTCTTATGCCAACTACTGTTTTATGTTTTTCTATGATCACTTGCAACTGTGATTTGTACTATTGTGGTCAATTGTCATCTTTGTATATTTATCCATTGAATGGAAAACATTGCTTTCCTTGGTGCACTCATGACTACCCTCATGCAACTTACCATTGATTGTTTGCTTGTTTTGCTTTTTTTAATAAATCTAAATGTTTTACACCTGCCTGCTTCATTTAAAGTCCCAACCCCCCCCAGTCGCCCAATTGCATTCATTAGATAGGGATGGAGGCAATCGACCTTACCAGGTCACAGCCTCATTTAAAGTCCCAACTTTTTCTCGTTAAAACGTTTTCTCGTTTTAACGTTCTTTTTCAAGTAATTAGGGATGGAAGCGCGCTTGTTGATATTATTTTTAGGTCTGAATAATACCCATTGTATTCATTCATTAATATTTAGACTATTCATAGGAATTCCCCCTTTCTCCACCTGGCTAATTGCCATGGGATGGGGCTTTCTATTCCCCACCCCTTATTAAATTCATTATTATCCCCAACAGTCGCATGTGTCGCATGCTTCAGATAGGAGCATTTGCTCCATCACCTTGGGAACTGCGATGCGCATTACGGGTCTTCCTCCTCCCCTCCTTATTAAAAAAGGGGGGGGTGGATCACCCTGTACTACACATCGGCGTCACGCTCTATGCAATGGAACCGCTGCGCCATGTCTTTGGCGGCGCTGTTTCAATATCGCCCTCTTTACATCTAGCAGCCAGATGGAGGAACTTTCTGGCACTGTCTTTGGTTGGGGCGGTTCCGCCCTCTTGCAGTAGCCTATCCTTCCACAGTGCACACCTACGTGACGTTGGTGGGTGTGGCAGACCAGCCCTTATAAGTCATTCTGGGGCAGACTGACTCACATGGTGGTTCCAACCTGTTTATCTGCACACTTTGTGGATCACTCAACATTGAAATGTTTTAGGTAAATTGATTCTAATTTTTTTTCACTATTTTCACTTTGGACTTTGCATTTTACTCAATTTTCCTTGGTTTTTCAACACTCTCTACTTTTCACCTTGCTTTCCAATCATCTAATACTTTACTTTCACCATACTTTGCTCTCACTAACTTAACCCACCTTCACACTCATTAGCATCTTATTATCCTATCCTTTACCAAGTTTAGGACACAACTATATATTGTACCACACAATGAGTTCCCAACCTACTTTATATCTTATGTTTTGTCCTTAGCACACATGGTTATTTTTGACCATCCCTTCTTTTGGAATTTTTCTTTCTTGGAAATCATCTTTGCTCAGCCCTGGTCTGCCTTCACCACCTCAGTTCCCTCCAGTGATACCCCTCATGGGGTTAATCTGATCCATGTTGGCCCATTGCTGTTACTGCACAAAGATTATGTAAGTATATTTTTTGAGAGTGGTTTCAGGGGGTTTATCCTAGACATTATTATCTATAATTACCTTATTTTAAACCTCCTTCCCGTGACAGGGTCAGACCTTACAGATATCGCTACCATATCACAGCATTCAGTTTTCCACGTGCATGCTCCTGAAGAGTGGATGAATCCACGAAATGCATAGAGCTATTATATGCCATGTCTTATGCCAACTACTGTTTTATGTTTTTCTATGATCACTTGCAACTGTGATTTGTACTATTGTGGTCAATTGTCATCTTTGTATATTTATCCATTGAATGGAAAACATTGCTTTCCTTGGTGCACTCATGACTACCCTCATGCAACTTACCATTGATTGTTTGCTTGTTTTGCTTTTTTTAATAAATCTAAATGTTTTACACCTGCCTGCTTCATTTAAAGTCCCAAACCCCCCCAGTCGCCCAATTGCATTCATTAGATAGGGATGGAGGCAATCGACCTTACCAGGTCACAGCCTCATTTAAAGTCCCAACTTTTTCTCGTTAAAACGTTTTCTCGTTTTAACGTTCTTTTTCAAGTAATTAGGGATGGAAGCGCGCTTGTTGATATTATTTTTAGGTCTGAATAATACCCATTGTATTCATTCATTAATATTTTAGACTATTCATAGGAATTCCCCCTTTCTCCACCTGGCTAATTGCCATGGGATGGGGCTTTCTATTCCCCACCCCTTATTAAATTCATTATTATCCCCAACAGTCGCATGTGTCGCATGCTTCAGATAGGAGCATTTGCTCCATCACCTTGGGAACTGCGATGCGCATTACGAGTCTTCCTCCTCCCCTCCTTATTAAAAAAGGGGGGGTGGATCACCCTGTACTACGCATCGGCGTCACGCTCTATGCAATATGACCATCTAGCAGCCAGATGGAAACTTTCTGGCAGGTTCCGCCCTCTTCAGTAGCCTATCCTTCCACAGAAACCAATTTAAACAATAGTCAAGGACAACACAAGTAAACACAAAATGCAATTTGTAAATGAAGGTGTTTATTATTAAAGGTGAAAAAAAATCCAAACCATCATGGCCCTGTGTGAAAAAGTGATTGCCCCCCTTGTTAAAACATACTATAACTGTGGTTGTCCACACCTGAGTTCAATTTCTCTAGCCACACCCAGGCCTGATTATTGCCACACCTGTTCACAATCAAGGCATCACTTAAATAGGAGCTGCTTGACACAGTAAGGTCCACCAGAAGATCCTTAAAAGCTACACATCATGCCGAGACCCAAAGAAATTCAGGAACAATTGAGAAAGAAAGTAATTGAGATCTATCAGTCCTGGAAAGGGTTATAAAGCCATTTCCAAAGCTTTGGGAATCCAGCGAACCACAGTGAGAGCCATTATCCACAAATGGCGAAGACATGAAACAGTGGTGAACCTTCCCAGGAGTGGCCGGCCGCCCAAAATTACCCCAAGAGCGCAGCGACGACTCATCCAAAAGGTCACAAAAGACCCCACAACAACGTCCAAGGAACTGCAGGCCTCACTTGCCTCAGTTAAGGTCAGCGTTCATGCCTCCACCATCAGGAAAAGACTGGGCAAAAATGGCCTGCATGGCAGAGTTCCAAGGAGAAAACCACTGCTGAGCAAAAAGAACATCAAAGCTCGTCTCAATTTCTCCACAACACATCTTGATGATCCCCAAGACTTTTGGGACAACATTCTGTGGACCGATGAGACAAAGTGGAACTCTTTGGAAGGTGTGTGTCCAAGTATATCTGGCGTAGAAGAACACTGCATTTCAGAAAAAGAACATTATACCAACAGTAAAATATGGTGGTGGTAGTGTGATGTTGTGGTATGACCTTAAAAAGGCCGTTCATGCTCGAAAACCCTCTAATGTAACTGAATTAGGACAATTCTGCAAAGATGAGTGGGCCAAAATTCCTCCAGGACGCTGTAAAAGCCTCATTGCACGTTATCGCAAACGCTTGGTTGCAGTTGTTGCTGCTAAGGGTGGCCCAACCAGTTATTAGGTTTAGGGGGCAATCACTTTTTCACACAGGGCCATGATGGTTTGGATTTTTTTTCACCTTTAATAATAAACACCTTCATTTACAAATTGCATTTTGTGTTTACTTGTGTTGTCCTTGACTATTGTTTAAATTGGTTTGATGTTCCGAAACACTTAAGTGTGACAAACATGCAAAGGAACAGGAAATGAGGAAGGGGGCAAACACTTTTTCACACCACTGAATATATATATATATATATATATATATATATATATATATATATATATATATATATATATATATATATATATATATATTGGAGGTAAAGGAGATCCAGAGTTTGCATAGCGAAGCTCTGTCCCTTTGAGTTTGGACAGTAAGAGGGTGCCCGTACTTGGAGTACAGAGAGGGACCAGTGTCACCCTAATAAAAGAGCCCCCACTTATCATTAAACCAGTGTTTAAAAATGTGGTTCCTTCTAAATTAAGCAAAGAGAAAAGGGGTGGTCTAGTGGAAATTGAGGGAGCACTTTATAACCTTAATGGTACTGGATCCGTAAAATTCAGAAATCAACCTCATGTGCAAAAATGTACCAAGATTAGTAAAAGGACTAGTGTAGGCCCAAGAGAAGTGGGAAAACATCGCTTTTGGAAGTGCACTCGTAAAAAAGCATGGGAGTGTCTTTGTAAAGCCCAAGTAGATGCAGCAAGGGGACGTGGAGAAATTCACCTGATGGGACAAGATTTGGCCCATGTGGGTGGCAGCTTGCATGGTCATGCCAAAGTGAGGAGGTAAAGGAGATCCAGAGTTTGCATATCTGCAGACTATAGAATTTAAATGGAGAAAACTGCTCTGTCAGTTTTCTCCAGGTTTTGCTAGTCCTGGATGGGATCTCAAACTGTGTCCAGGTCTTGACGATGGCAAGCAAGGTGTGTGCCCAGCTGCACACAGACCATATAATGAGGGGCTAATGAGTGGAGGATGGTGGAGTGTGAGCAGCTTGCTGCTGCTGCTGTATGAAGACAGACCTGTGGAGGGGTCATCCCTGTGTAAGGGGTATTCTTTGCCCAGAGAGTGGGAAAGGAGGGACAGCCTTGAGAGTCGGGAAGACTAAGGAAGCCAGTGAGTCCAGGGGACTGGAAGGAATCAACTCTGTTGAGAGCAAGCAGAGGAACTGCTGACAAGAGAGAGAGCCAGGTGGCTTGGTATGTTTTTCATTTATGAATGCTTAATGAAGTTAAACCCCTGCGTGGGACTTCTGGATGGACTTTTGTGTTTTTCCTTTTTCAATAAACGTGGGCTACCAGGCCCTTAACTCTATACGCCTGTCTGATGAGGACTCACTGCATTAAAAAAATGCATCTTTTCACTTGAGTTAAACACCCCCATGTTACAATATATATATATATATATATATATATACAAGACTAAGGGGGTAATTTACTAAGATGAATGCGCTGCACCGGTTCATACCTTAATTTGTGCGCCAGATAAATTATTAATTGAACGTGTGAACCGGCGCACGCATAAGCGCAACACATAATATGCCGGCGCACACGATAATAATATGCCGACGCACGCAATAATAATATGCCATTGATAATAGCGCACGCCGTATCATTAACAGTCCATTCCCACAGAGGCAACACGACTTCCAGCGCGACTTGGGGCAACTTACAACACGACTTGGGGCGACTTACAACACAACTTTAAGTTTCCCCCAGGCCAGGAGACTTTAATTTAAAAAAAATAAAACGGCATGGGTTCCAAGAGCATACCAGGCCCTTTAGGTCTGGTATGGATATTAAGGAAAACGCTGCGCCAAAAAAAAAAAAATATGGCTTGGGGGTCCCTCTCAAAATCCATACCAGGCCCTTCAGGTCTGGTATGGATTTAAAGGGGAACCCCGTGCCAAAAAAAAAAAAAAGACGTGGGGGTCCCCCTCAAAATCCATACCAGACCCTTATCCGAGCACACAACCTGGCAGGCCGCAGGAAAACAGGGGGGACGAGAGTGCCCCCCTCCTGAACCGTACGAGGCCACATGCCCTCAACATTGGGAGGGTGCTTTGGGGGTAGCCCCCCAAAGCACCTTGTCCCCATGTTGATGAGGACAAGGGCCTCATCCCCCACAACCCTGGCCGGTGGTTGTGGGGGTCTGTGGGCGGGGGCTTATCGGAATCTGGAAGCCCCCTTTAACAAGGGGACCCCCAGATCCCGCCCTCCCCCTACCATTTCACCAAAAAAGTGACAAAAGTGTTAAAAATTACAAGAGCCAGTTTTTGACAATTCCTTTATTAAAGTCTTCTTCTTTCCATCTTCTTCCTTCTTCCTTCTTCTTTCCTTCATCCTTCAGGTTCTTCCTCCATCTTATTATTCCTCCATCTTCTTCTTCCTCCGATCCTCTGCTTCTTGCTCCGGTGTTCTCGTCCGGCATCTTCCTCCACGGCATCTCTTCTTCCTCGCTTCGTTCTTGGGCCGTTCCGCGCAATGGGAGGCTCCCGCTGTGTGACACTTCTCTTCTTCTGACAATTCTTATATAACGGAGGGGGGGCCACCCGGTGACCCTGCCCCCCTCTGATGCACAGTTCCGTTATAGAAGTGTCAGAAGAAGAGAAGCGTCACACAGCGGGAGCCCGCAGACCCCCACAACCACCGGCCAGGGTTGTGGGGATGAGGCCCTTGTCCTCATCAACATGGGGACAAGGTGCTTTGGGTGGTACCCCAAAGCACCCTCCCAATGTTGAGGGCATGTGGCCTGGTATGGTTCAGGAGGGGGGGTGCTCTTTTGTCCCCCTCTTTTCCTGCGGCCTGCCAGGTTGCGTGCTCGGATAAGGGTCTGGTATGGATTTTGAGGGGGACACCCATGCCATTTTATTTTTTTTGGCACAGGGTTCCCCTTAAAATCCATACCAGACCTGAAGATCTGGTATGGAATTTTGGGGGACCCCTCACCCTTTTTTCTTCATTTTTTTTTTCTTAATGCTAACATGACCTGTGTGCAAATAGCCTTAAAAAAAAACATAGAAGTAAACCAGCGTAAAAGAAAAAAAGTCAAGTTGAGAAGTGGCTTGACATTTACTAAGATTTTGCCAGCGCAGTGAACCAAATCACTTGAACACGCGCAAATGCCGCTTGCACATGCGCAGTGCATAAATTGACCTCACGCAGTTCTAAGTGTACTTGCAGGCGCAGCAGGCTTGTTCAGAGAAAGTTACTTTCTCATTCTATTTGTTACTTGGACAGTTATAAAACTATACTTCCTCACATCACCCCACATCACCCCCATATTATTGGCACTTCCAGCTTCTTTAAATTCTGATAGACATGCTGTGTGCCATGTCTATAGTGGGGCACCGATCGCCACCTCCCATGCGTTGAGAATATAATAGTAAATGGGGAATTGCGCTGTGTTACAGGCGCAAATGTTTTGTAAATACGAAAACGGCCGTTGCGCATCGTCGTGTACCACAACTCATGGCACAAACCGTTCGTAAATCAGCCCCTATCTGTTTATATATATTAAATACACTGCGGCTAGCTGAATCACCTGCCTGCCAGAAGTATATTAGAAAGAGTACACCAGGAACGGCCTGCAGTGAGATATAGCTAAACTGTATGCAGTTGAGATACAGTCTTGTGTGTATATATATATATATATATATATATATATATATATATATATATATTAAATACACTGCAGCTAACTGAATCACTAGTCAGATCTAGCTAAACTGGATACAGTGTATATATATTTGGAGTTTAGGTATATTGCTTTGCTACAAAAACTCAGGTACTCCTGGAAGGAGGAGGGGTTATATAGGGAGTGAACTTCTTGTATTGGGTATACCATCACCTGAAGGTGCCTATATACCCACAGAGTGATTACCATGGTGCTCTGTGTCCCATGATGTATTCCAAGAAAATGATTTTACAGGTAAGCTGGTATAAAAATCCTATTATTTGTAGTTTTAAGCACAGTCCGTATCATGATTAGAGTTCACTCACACGGGCGATAGAAGTAAAACCAGGCAGTTGAGCCGGGGTTTTACTGACCCCCAGACCACCCATCTGAACACAGACATGCAGCCACTCAGAGCTGCACACATACCACGGCAACACCAAAAATTAGATAGCATGTTGCATTTGTCAGGTGTTACTGCTGCTCAACGCGACCCATGCAACTCTATGGGGCTGTGCACAACCACCCCTCAACCACATGCAGTGTATACAATTGCAGTGTGGTGGTGTGGCATTTACAGGGTTAAGTCAGGTGGTGAGGAGGCACCATATCACCTCCTTAGCACCTGTCAAACGCCTCCAAAAGCCATTTACTGCAGATTGATTTTAAGAGGGATGGCAAGGGCTGCCACAGAGTGAACAAGGGAGTCACTGGTGAAGACTGGGCACTCTATAGACTATGTGTCTGGCTGCAGACTCATGATTACCATTGGCAACATGAAGAACTTCCACCAATACCATGCCAAGTGCTGTATCTACCAGCAAAGACGACCTGTTATTTGATAACTCTGGTGGCAAACCAGATTAATATAGCAACACAAGTGCCTAGATGAAATGCAAGCAGTAGATTTGTGATAGGCAACAGGTTTGATGGCCAGATTTTCTGACATCAGGAGTGTACATATTAATGTGATATTCATATATCAGCAAGTGTAACAAATTACAATATAGTGTTCCATAGATAATCTATATATTGTCATAAGTTACAAATGCATAGCATATACCTTACCCATATTCTCTACTCTTTACTCTCCATACTGTAATCAGCTATGGTTTCTCTCCATGCTACTTATGATGCTAAATTCTCTCCATACATCACAATCTAAATTAAGTTAATTGCAGTATGAAAAAATGTGAATTTTAACAACAAGTGAAGCTCACGTGAGTCCCAGATCTAATTAACATGCATGATGTAAGGCAGACTTTCCTTGCTAGTATTTCTGGTTAAACATCAGTTGGAAGCAGTAGCTGTGTCCGTTTTACATCTACTAATTAGCTGTTCTTGTACTACATAAGCAGGTCTCTATGTTTTCTTTCCAAACTTACACCTGTATACTGTATTTGTGTTCGTCCTGTTGTGTTGTGTAGTGTCAGCTTCCTAATAATATACAGTTATGATTATATACTTATATTTACAAATACTTTCATTTGCTTGCTCAATAACAAACTTCCAATGCTAGTTAGCTTCTTAATCAGCTATGACGGGCCTGATCAATGCAACTAAGTAAATAATTAATTATGATGGTGTTGTTATTACTGTTCTTATTATGCTTAGCATCAGAATCTTTAGGCCTCTTTCACACGGACGATCCGTTCAGGACCACCTATCAGTTTTGTAGGTGGACCTGAACGGACGCTCCATAGACCTTCATGGAGCGACGGATGTCAGCAGTGACATGTCAGCTGACATCCGACCCGCTACAATCCGAAAAAGTGTGATGGAGGAAAACCCTACTTTTCCATCCGTCTGCGGATCCAATCGGATGAAAACGGACTCTACCGTCCATCATGATCCGATCCCCCATAGGGGAGAGCGGCGTTCTGACAGGTCCATCCCTGCACAGTGGCAGAGACAGACCTGTCATCTGCCTGCTCAGCGGGGTTCGACTGAGCGATCCCCCGCTGAGCAGAGCGGAGCCCGTACACGGACACATCCGTGTGAAAGGGCCCTTACATTCATCTCCACTCACTGGAGGAGCTCTTTCTGAGCAAGGGCCTGATTCGGAGGTCCCTCTCTACATCTTATAAATCTTTGTTGGATCTCCATACCAGCCACCTTTATTGGCGAAGTGTGAGAGAGACCTGTGAGTCACTTTTACCGAACCTCAAAAGAAGCGCATACTTTTCTTTGCACAGAAAGTTTCTCTCTGTGGTATCAAGAGACCACTTACAAAATAATCATGCGTTGTATAGAACTCTGTCAGCTTTGGCTAAGTTATTTCCACATCAAACTGATCACTCTTGGCGTTGTGGCCTACACCCAGGCACCATCTTACACATCTTTTGGGAGTGCCTCAAGCTCCAAACTTTTTGGCAGCCAGTTCTTCAACTCATCCACAAATTTACGGACATTTACCTACGTGATGACCCAGCTGCAGTCCCACTTAACCTTACCCCTTTATCAAGGAAACGGTATCATAAGTCCCTCCTCAAACACCTTCTTAAGGCTGCACAGGAGTGCATCCTGTGCCTGTGGAAGCAACAGTCTGCACCAACTGTGGCCCAATGGCTCGCAAGAGCAGATGACATTGAACAGATGTAAGACCTGACCTCTGCTCTTCAGGATAAATCTGAGGAACATATATTTAGATGGTTCTATTGGGATCTCTTCTGCTTCTCCGATGAATTCCTTCAATAACTTATATCACTTGCCTGCGATTTACACTGCCCAACTCCTACTCCCCAGGGGTGATTCCACCACCCCGCCCTCCGTTCCCATTTTTTTTCTCTCTTTTACCCTCTCCCTTTCTCTCTTTGCTTCTTTTCTCTTCCTCACTTATGCTGTTCATTCTCTTATACCTATTGGCATGCACAGACCCTAGTTGGATACTCTGCATCCAAATTTCCCCCCTGTGAATTCGTAGCTTCTTCTGGAAATTAGAGGGATTCTCCCCTATTGCCTGGTTGGTTCTTGCACAGCCAGACAAGAGGGTTTCCAAAACTAATGTACAAGTGCTTTGTTATTAATATTACTATTTGCATTCACATAGCTTTATCCTCCGGTAGTTGTTTCAGGTGTTTTTTTTTTCTGAAGGATATATCTGCATATTGGCTGTGCCTATAACATCTTATGCGGCGTACACACGAAGGGACAATCCCGCGGGATTATCCTCTGGACTGAAGTCCAGCGGATAATCCCCTCGTGTGTGGGCGCCGGCGGACTTTTTGGCGCCAAAGTACGGCGGACTAAAGTTTCAGGTTTTGTTTTCAAATTATCCGCTGGACTTGGAAGTCCAGCGGACAATCCCGCCGTTAGTGGGCAAGTCCGCGGGACTTTTGAAATGAAGGGACTTGCCGCTCATCGGCAAGTCCGTTCATTTAGCACGTGACTTCAGGTTACGTAGCTAGCGTAGGCAGTTACTGCCGCCGCGCTAGCTCCGTGACCTGGCATGGATTTAAAGGGAATCCCCACGCCGAAAAAACGGAGTGAGGGTTCCCCCCAAATCCATGTCAGACCCTCATCCGAGCACGCAGCCTGGCAGGCCAGGAAAGGGGTGGGGACGAACGAGCGCCCCCCCCCCCTCCTGAGCCGTACCAGGCCGCGTGCCCTCAACATGGGGGGTGCCCTGGGGAAAGGGGGGCCGTGCGGCCCCCCCACCCCAAAGCACCTTGTCCCCATGTTGATGAGGACAAGGGCCTCTTCCCGACAACCCTGGCCGTTGGTTGTCGGGGTCTGCGGGCGGGGGCTTATCGGAATCTGGGAACCCCCTTTAATAAGGGGGCCCCCAGATCCCGGCCCCCCACCCTATGTGAATGAGTATGGGGTACGATGTACCCCTACCCATTCACCTAAGGTGTAAAATGTAAAGTAAAAAAAAACACCCACACTTTTGAAAAAATAGTTTATTGCACTGCTCCGGGGGTCTTCTTCCGTCTTGGGGGTCTTCTCGCCGGACTCCCCCGCCATTTACCAAGCTCTTTTACCGAGCGGGGGAAGTCCGGCTACCTTCTTCGTCGTCGCCGCCGTCTGGGGGTCTCGATCCGCCTTCGGGGGTCTTCTTCCGTCTTGGGGGTCTTCTCGCCGGACTCCTCCCCTCTCTTCTGCTCTTTTACCTAGCTCTTTCACGAGGGGAGGAGTCCGGCTACCTTCTTCGTCGTCGCCGCCGTCGTCTGGGGGTCTCGATCCGCCTTCGGGGGTCTTCCGGGGGTCTCTTCTGTTCTTGCGGCGGTCGTCGTCTTCCGCGCCGCCGGCGCCTTGTCCTTCTTCTTGTCCTTCTTGTTCTTCTTCTTCTTCCGATGTTGACCCGTTGCTGTCTCTGCCCGGAATGCCTGTGCCGATCTGCGCTCGGACTTATATAGGGACATGGGGGACAGGGTCACATGTTCATGTCACATGGTGACCCCGCCCCCTTGCGATGTCACAGTCCCAGCATCCTCCGGGACTGTGACAACACAAGGGGGCGGGGTCACCATGTGACATGTGCATGTGACCCTGTCCCCCATGTCCCTATATAAGTCCGAGCGCAGATCGGCACAGGCATTCCGGGCAGAGACAGCGACGGGTCAACATCGGAAGAAGAAGAAGAACAAGAAGGACAAGAAGAAGGACAAGGCGCCGGCGGCGCGGAAGACGACGACCGCCGCAAGAACAGAAGAGACCCCGGAAGACCCCCGAAGGCGGATCGAGACCCCCAGACGACGGCGGCGACGACGAAGAAGGTAGGCGGACTCCTCCCCTCGTGAAAGAGCTAGGTAAAAGAGCAGAAGAGAGGGGAGGAGTCCGGCGAGAAGACCCCCAAGACGGAAGAAGACCCCCGAAGGCGGATCGAGACCCCCAGACGGCGGCGACGACGAAGAAGGTAGCCGGACTTCCCCCGCTCGGTAAAAGAGCTTGGTAAATGGCGGGGGAGTCCGGCGAGAAGACCCCCAAGACGGAAGAAGACCCCCGGAGCAGTGCAATAAACTATTTTTTCAAAAGTGTGGGTGTTTTTTTTTTACTTTACATTTTACACCTTAGGTGAATGGGTAGGGGTACATCGTACCCCATACTCATTCACATAGGGTGGGGGGCCGGGATCTGGGGGCCCCCTTATTAAAGGGGGTTCCCAGATTCCGATAAGCCCCCGCCCGCAGACCCCGACAACCAACGGCCAGGGTTGTCGGGAAGAGGCCCTTGTCCTCATCAACATGGGGACAAGGTGCTTTGGGGTGGGGGGGCCGCACGGCCCCCCTTTCCCCAGGGCACCCCCCATGTTGAGGGCACGCGGCCTGGTACGGCTCAGGAGGGGGGGGGGCGCTCGTTCGTCCCCACCCCTTTCCTGGCCTGCCAGGCTGCGTGCTCGGATGAGGGTCTGACATGGATTTGGGGGGAACCCCCACGCCGTTTTTTCGGCGTGGGGATTCCCTTTAAATCCATGCCAGCTTGCGGAGCTAGCGCGGCGGCATTTACTGCCTACGCTAGCTACGTAACCTGAAGTTACGTTCGAAATGAACGGACTGCTCCGTGTGTGGGCAAGTCCGTTCATTTTCAAAAGTCCCGCGGACTTTTGGCCGGCGGATTATCCGCTGGAGAAGTCCGTGCGTGTGTGGGCAAGTCCACACCCTCGGAAAGTCCAGCGGACCTAGCCGGAAAGTCCAGCGGATTGTCCGCTGGACTTAGGTCCGCCGGGAAAAGTCCGTACGTGTGTACGAGGCATTATACTGACTGTATGTTCTGCAAAGTCAACATTTTATTTTATGTGTTGCCCACCTTTAAATAATAAAAAAAAATAATAACAAATAAATAATCCTTATACTCTATTTAGAGAGAAAATCTCCCCCCCGTGGTGATTTTATTATCAACCCCTTCTTACCCGGTATGATGGGTTGAGCTGAAATAGCACACTTGACCACCCAGTGAATCCAGTGAAAGCCACCACATTCTAGGTCCCTTGCTGCCATCATCTTTATGACACGATCAGGAGGCCGGCTGTCTTTTCTGGGTCCGAGCAGCTGGACTCCTGATGATTCTCACTGCAGTGAGTTTTACACTGACCTGAAGCTCCCTGGGATCTGTGACGTGGGTATCCCAGGAGGCTTCAGGTGGCGGGGATATTATTTAAGCCTAGGCCAGAAAGCCAGAAGCGTAGAGTGCATTTTTCATTGCAGGAAGGAGGGGAGGGACAAAAATTTTAAACAAAGTATAAAAAAGGTGTGGCTGAATAGCTGTCTGTACATACCAGCATTTGGTTTGCAGTTGCGATGTCGCCCATTAATTTGAATGGGTAAAACTTGGCTGCAGTACCGCTTGCTGAATGCTACAGGGAGTACATTTTTTGCCACAAAGAAAAGCATTGAGCCATATATACAACCCTGAGTGGCTGAATGCTCTCTTTTAGGTGGGTTGTTGGTGGTAAATCCGTGGCTCAAAAGCCCGTTTTTACCACCCCCAGGCCGCTTGTGTGAATGAGGCCTTAATGTAAAGGACCCTTCCTAAACCATCATGCTGAACTTTTGGCATATCAAATCTCTGACCTTTCAATGTAATGTAATGTCCACTCTAAAGGTCTATACTTATCCTATGAACAGGAAATAAACTGACTGGGTGCAGAGGAAAAAATCATGTGGTTCTTCATTTAAACATTTCATAAATAAGGACCTTTAAAATTGTTCTAGTATGGTTAAAAAATAAAGATATATATTTGACTGTTTATTATATGCAACATCACATCCTTATTTGAAACATTTCCCATTTTGATCTATTTTACTCTCTCCCTGCTAACATAGCTGCTCGTTTCCCCTACAGCCCAACTAATGCATGCACAGGATTCAGTAAGTGGAAAATAGAACAAGTCACTTACATGTTCCCCGCTTATTAATGAATATTAATGAACTAACTCTCCTGAGCTCAGAACTAGTTCACTTAATGTTTCAAATTCAAGTATTCTGAACAGGGAGTATCAAAACAAGTATTTTATCAAGCGGAACGAACCCCTGAAACCACCAACAGGATATTTCACCAATAAAACAGACTTTTTTGAATTGTTACTTTAATAAGAAGCAAACAGTTTAAAGCAGTAATAAACCCAAAAGCAAACATTTATTATATTGCAGCTTACCAATTCTTAGATGTCATGGCTGCATTATGTCATGGCTGCATTCGTTTCCTTTAGGCTTTCTTGATATTTTCTGCCAAAAATTTAAATATCGGCTAATTATAAAAAGGTACCACATCCATCTTAACCATCATCTACAAAAAATACACATTTGAATCATACTTTACTGGTACCAGATTGGAACGACCACAAGAAATTATAAAAATATACAATGTTTATTACAATATCCTAAATATATACATACAATTTACATAAAACCATGGAGCAATCTCTATTCTCAATGGTTTTATGTATAATTTTAAGGTTTTATAATAAACATTATATACTTTTATAATTTCTTGTGGTCATTCCTCTCTGGTACCAATAAAGTCTGATTCAAATGGGGATTTTTTGTTGATTCTATTATCACCTGGTGAGTCAGAAAGTCTGTTGGTTTTTACAGCACAAACTCTCCAGCAGAATGTATCAGTTTACCTGGATAAGACAAACCACTTAACAATAGCAGGGGTGATTAAAATGATCACCTTTTATTTATTCATGCAAAGATTTTATCCCAAAAGGTAAAAACTGTTTGCTGTAACTGATTATAAAGTGTGAGCTGTGTTTCACTAATACAGGTGTGTTAGTGGCAAGACCACCAGGTGAAAAGAGAGGGAAAAAAGCCCAAAAAAGAGAAAACTGATGCAACCACCACATCTAATGATTGGTAGGCTGCAATATTATATTTTTGGTTGTGGGTTTAATATCGTTTTAAGAAATCAAAAGCATCAAATATTTCAAAATTGTGTGCAGAGAAGCATGGATTGTGACAAGAAAAATGCAATACTGTTGGCCTCCTGAGATGTGCCCAGTATCTCTTGTATGGGTCGTAATATATATATATATATATATATATATAATATATATATATATATATATATATATATATATATATATATATATATATATATATATATGGTAAAGATGTCTTTTTCCCAAAACTTCTGTATCCATTTAGAGTGCTGCCCATGTCTGTCCCCTGCTATGTGCTCTGCTCGTTACAGCGTCTCCTGCTCAAATTAATTTGGGGCTCTATCAGACCCTGACTGAATAAACAACTGCTCTACAATACTAAAATTCCAAAGATAGGTCATTACTACCAGTTGCTAGTTACCAAATCGATCCACTAGTCCAACTCTGTGCTGGCACGACTGCATCTCAGTGAACTTATATTGATATGATGGATACAGACTCTATACTGCTTTCTTCCATGCTCTGGATCCCCTCTCCACCCCGTCCAAAGGCCCTCAACCCGATTTTGTTAAATGTAGCACTACCTCCCGCAAGGGCTGCTGGTGACTGGTTCCCCTTATTCATGCACGGGCAACAAGCATTTTTCACTTTCATCTGTACACAAGAAAACAGTCTCTCAGCTTGGTTTTGTTGTTTTATTTAGTATAATAACTTGGATAAAGTAAAGTGTTATGGGATGCCCAGCTTGACTGAAACAATGCATGGGGACAACTTCCTTCCTATGTACAAAATCCTGAATAGTCCTCCTTCCTGGACATCGTCATTCTTTAGTGATCAAAAGCAAAAGTTCCTTGAAGACTAGGAGCTCTCAGTCCCCTTTAGAAAATAACACTGTATGTTATAGGCTGCATACAGGAGTATCTCCTATGCGCTAGCAGCGGGAAAAAAAGCGGAAAAAAAAACATGAGCAGGAATGCAAGTTCCTGCTATGCTCAGTTACAAACCCAACCTTAATGTTTGTAGCCTACCTAACTGGTGACATAATACGGTAGTGGTCAAAAACATAAACATTGTTTGTGTTTTCTAAAGGCCATAAAACCCAGCTCTGGGCTTGGTGCCCCCCCCCCTCCAATTTTTAGATTGCCCGGAGTTATGCTTAACCACTACAATACTGAGCACTTTTTCGCCCCCTTCCTTCCCAGACCAATTTTTAGCTTTTAGCGCTCTCGCACTTTAACTGACAATTGCACGGTCATGCTACGCTGTACCCTAATGACATTTTTAAAATTTTGTTTGCACAAATAGAGCTTTTTTTTTGGTGGTATTTAATCACGGCTCCGTTTTTTATTTTTTGCGATATAAGCGAAAATTTGGAAAAAAAACTTTATTTTCTTCTTTCTATTTCAAAAGAAATCCAATAAAATCAAATTTTGTCATAAATTTAAGCCAAAATGTATTCTGCTACATGTTTTTGGTAAAAAAAAATTCCGATAAGTGTATAATAATTGGTTTGTGTGATCACTGACAGATGTACGCAAATGATCATGTACAGATGTGCGCAGGTGATCACGGACATATGTGTGCAGATAATCATTGGGACATGTGATTTTAGTGGGACATATATGGGGGACAGGTGTTTTTATTATTTGGGGACATGTGTTTCGGGGACATGTGTGTTTTACATTGTGTGGTGACACTAGGTTGGTGATCAGTGAGTAAAAAACTGTAAAAAACAGCTCATACTCACCAGCCGGCTGCAGCAATCCCCTCTCCTCTCCTCACCGACAACTTCTGTGTGAGGAGAGGAGAGCCGATTGCCTAGCAACCGGCTCTGTATTTACATCACATGATGGCTGTGATTGGACACGGCCGTCATGTGATCAGGAGGGCCAATCACAGAGCCCTCCTGTCGATCGGAGATGCGCCGTGTCCGGGTGACACGAGCGCATCGGGATGGCGCCGCTGTGCGTGTGATCCCCCTCCTTCTGAGGGATGTTCCTGAACGTCCACTCAGAAGGAGAGAGCGCCCACCCGGCCATTTATGTACATTGGCCGGGTGGGAAGTGGTTAAAACTGGATCACCACAGAAGTTCCAACATTTCCATGGCGCGTACTAGGAATATGAATATATACAGTATCTTACAAAAGTGAGTACACCCCCTCACATTTTTGTAAATATTTTATTATATCTTTTCATGTGACAACACTGAAGAAATTACACTTTGCTACAATGAGTGAGTGTACAGCTTGTACAACAGTGTAAATTTGCTGTCCCCTCAAAATAACTCAACACACAGCTATTATTTCTAAACCGCTGGCAACAAAAGTGAGTACACCCCTAAGTGAAAATGTCCAAATTGGGCCCAAAGTGACAATATTTTGTGTGGCCACCATTATTTTCCAGCACTGCCTTAACCCTCTTGGGCATGAAGTTCACCAGAGCTTCACAGGTTGCCACTGGAGTCCTCTTCCACTCCTTCATGATGACATCACAAAGCTGGTGGATGTTAGAGACCTTGCGCTCCTCCACCTTCCATTTGCGGATGCCCCACAGATGCGCTATAGGGTTTAGTTCTGGAGACATGCTTGGCCAGTCCATCACCTATACCCTCAGCTTATTTAACAAGGAAGTGGTTATCTTGGAGGTGTGTTTGGAGTTGTTATCATGTTGGAATACTCCCCTATGGCCCAGTCTCCAAAGGGAGGGGATCATGCTCTGCTTCAGTATGTCACAGTACCTGTTGGCATTCATGGTTCCCTCAATGAACTGTAACTCCCCAGTGCCAGCAGCACTCATGCAGCCCCAGACCATGACACTCCCACCACCATGCTTGACTGTAGACACAATTGTCTCTGTACTCCTCACCTAGTTGCCACCACACACGCTTGACACCATCTGAACCAAATAAGTTTATCTTGGTCTCATCAGACCACACGACATGGTTCCAGTAATCCATGTCCTTAGTCTGGTTGTCTTCAGGAATCTGTTTGCGGGCCTTCTTGTGCATCATCTTTAGAAGAGGCTTTCTTTTGGCACGACAGCCATGCAGACCAATTTGATGTAGTGTGCGGCGTATGGTCTGAGCACTGACAGGCTGACCTCCCACCCCTTCAACCACTGCAGAAATGCTGGCAGCACTCATACGTCTATTTCCCAAAGACAACCTCTGGATTTGACGCTAAACACATGCACTCAACTTCTTTGGTCGACCATAGTGAGGCCTGTTCTGAGTGGAACCTGTCCTGTTAAACCGCTGTGTGGTCTTGGCCACCTTGCTGCAGCTCAGTTTCAGGATCTTGGCAATCTTCTTAGAGCCTATGCCATCTTTATGTAGAGCAAAAATTCTTTTTTTCAGATCCTCAGAGAGTTATTTGCCATGAGGTGCCATGAGGTGCCATGTTGAACTTCCAGTGACCAGTATCAAAGAGTGAGAGCGATAACACCAAATTTAACACACCTGCTCCCCGTTCACACCTGAGACCTTGTAACACTAACGAGTCACGTGACACCGGAGAAGGAAAATGGCTAACTGGGCCCAATTTGGACATTTTCACCTAGGGGTGTACTCACTTTTGTTGCCAGCGGTTTAGACATTAATGGCTGTGTGGTGAGTTATTTTGGGGACAGCAAATTTACACTGTTATACAAGCTGTACACTCACTACTTTACATTGTAGCAAAGTGTAATTTCTTCAGTGTTGTCACATGAAAAGATATAATATAATATTTACAAAAAATGTGAGGGGTGTACTCCCTTTTGTGAGATACTGTATATATAGCATATAACAGCTAATTTATGGTATAGGATGTAAAAGCTGGTATAAAGTAGACAGCTATTGTACCCTGCTTGGGAACTGATCAAAGAACTTGGAATGTATTTCAGTAGACAATTTACATGTTGACTCTTTGCTATAATAGTACATTGCTTAATTATATCATTATCAATAGACAGAAAAAAAAGAAAATAACACTTCTGCCCGTTGCCTAAATCATTGACAGTGAAAAAGAAAATCTTCATTAATAAATGCACTGATAGGACATAATAACTCTTTGTTGATGCCATGAACTTTTGGCTTTCCTCTGATTTACCTTTATCGTCCACTGGTCCACTGTGAGAAAGTAATTATCATAATGGAACAGAAAATGCAGAGCCAGATAATGAGTTTGTTAAGCTTGCCTGTATTTTGCATTAAAGTCGATTCAAGGCTATCGTGTCAGTTTTTCCAGCAAGGTAAACCATGCATACAGAAAAAACCCTGCAGAGAAAGCAACACATAAACTTTGAGGGATAAGGTAAGCTGCTTGAAAATCAAATGGACCTCTGGTCCTGGGGCCCTGCCCTCCGGGCCCGGGGGCCCTTCTCACTGATCCCGGGGTCCTTTATCCCCATCGCACGGTCCTGCAGCTGCTCCCTTCCTGCCGTTGCGGGGCACCCCCACAGCGATGGAACGTCAGGGCCCAGTCACAAGTGGACCTTTGTGATCCTGGTAGTTCCGCCACTGGATTTACAAAATTGCCAGTAAACAAGTCAAGCAGATATAGCCAGAGATGTACGCTAGTATTGGCTGTTTAATGTTTGTCATCAGCCACCGCTCTGCTTTAGTAGCTTTAATAGCTTTCAACTATCAAGCTTTCTGCAGCAAGTTGATAAACAGTTATTAAATAGTAGGATTTCTAGCAGACAGTTTGAGTTTGTTAGAAGATATAGGCAGGTGGGCAGACAGTGCTACTGCCATTAATGCTATAAATTTTATCAGCATGTAAGACATGACAGACTCAGTGAGCGGACCCCGAACAGATCACCCAAGTCAGGAGAACAAACATACCCACCGCCGACCTCAGGAATATGAGCTGTAATGGTGCAGGAGGCTCTGAGAGTAAGTGGCTCAGGCTGGGGACATCGATGAAGGATGGAAGGTCAGACTGGCAACATTGGGATAGGAGCGGCAGGGGGGCAAGTCAGGCAGCGGCTATTAAGTGGCAGTTATCAGACATGGCTGTGCTAGAGCTCTCCTTCCTAGCGGCCACTAAATCAGGTACTGGAACAGAAGTCTTTCCTGCTGTCTTGGGGCCCCCCACAGTGGTGTAACATCAGGGCCCGTCAGAAGTGCCACCATTGTGACCCTGGTAGACCTGCCACTGCACTAACCAATGATACTGACCCATTGCACCTTGCACCTAAATGACAGATTCCCAATGCTGTATGTAAACAAACCAGCCATCATTGACCAAATCCCTGGCTGGTATGTTTACAAACAACAGCTGGCTGGGATCTGTCATTTAACAGTGGTAGTGCCACAGATAAACATCGCCAGGCTCTAGAATGTTTTAGCGATATGGAAACATGGCCAGACTTAAAGTAATTGTAAACCCACAAAAAAAAAAACATGCAAGACAAAGGCATAATGAGCTAGTATGCATAGCATACTAGCTCATTGTGAAATACTTACCTTAGATCAAAGCCATCACTCCCGGAGTTACTTCCAGGTATCACGGGCTCCAGCGATGTGATTGGCCGGAGCCGCGATGACGGTAAAAGCACACTAGCTGAAGCAACGGCACAAACATGCCATTGCTTCAGTGCGCATGTGCGGATGACGTCGGCACGTGCTGATACAGGGGATATCTCCTAAACTGTGCAGGTTTAGGAGATATCCAGGGTAGCTACAGGTAAGCCTTATTATAGGCTCACCGGTAGTAAAAAGTGGATTGTAAGGGTTTACAACCACTTTAAGAGCTGGTGCATTTTTGGAAGATCAACAGATATCTTTTAGTCCTTCCAATAATCCAATTGATGAGCACTTGTTATATTGAGATAAAATCCAACTTTTATCATAATAGTTTGTAGTTGATCAGTTGGAACTGTATTTTTTATAATTGTATTTAGTATTTATTATAAGAAAACTTACTCAGCACTTTACATATTCCTCCCAAGATGTTACTCTAAGATCCTTATCACACATACTGTATAAGGATGAGCCCGGTGTTCGATTCGAACCCATGTTCGAATCGAGCACCGGGTGTTCGCTCGCTCGGCGAGCCCAAAACTATTGGGGCCGCTCGCATCAAATTCGTGTGATGCGAGCGGCCCCGCAATGCATTGCGGCCCGCGCAGTGCAATGCTGGCTGATGATTGGCCAAGCATGCACTGTGACCCCGCATGCTTGGCCAATCACAGCGCCGGCAGCGAGGAGAGCCATAATTGGCTACAGGCAGGATGCCTGTAGCCAATTATAGCTCAGGGGCTTTAGTACACGCCCCACGGTATAAGAGGCCGCCGCGGCGGCGGCCTCGCATATTATGTTTCAGACAGTGTCAGCGTGTCAGTGTGCTGCTGACTGCTGACAACAATATGTGCTTTATTTCTGGGGATATGTGTGTGCATGCTGTTAGAACAGCATTGCAGTATCACATCTGGGGGGTGTCTATAGGTGGCCTGTGAAGGAGGGCAGGTTTCCTGTGCTTAGAACTTTCCCTGCAAAAAAAGTGTCATTTTTGCAGGAAGAAAGCTATTTAAATCACTCGCGGCTAATGAATTGATGGCTCCTTTAACACAGAGAGCTGTCATTCATTAATAAAAAACAAAAAAAAAAGCGTAGGGGTCCCCCCAAATTCAATAACCAGGCCCTTCAGGTCTGGGATGGATATTAAGGGGAACCCCAGCCAAAAAAAAAAAAAAAAAAATGGCGTAGGGTCCCCCTCAAAATCCATACCAGACCCTTGAGGTCTGGTATGGATTTTAAGGGGAACCCTAGCCAAAAAAAAATGGCGTGGGGTCCCCCTCAAAATCCATACCAGACCCTTATCCGAGCACGCAACCTGGCAGGCCGCAGGAAAAGAGGGGGGGACGAGAGCGGCCCCCCCTCTCGCCTGAACCGTACCAGGCCACATGCCCTCAACATTGGGAGGATGCTTTGGGGTCTAAGACCCCTAAAGCACCTTGTCCCCATGTTGATGAGGACAAGGGCCTCTTCCCCACAACCCTGGCCGGTGGTTGTGGGGGTCTGCGGGCGGGGGGCTTATCGGAATCTGGAAGCCCCCTTTAACAAGGGGACCCCCAGATCCCGGCCCCCCCCCTGTGTAAAATGGTAAGGGGGTACAAAAGTACCCCTACCATTTCACCAAAAAAGTGGCAAAAATGGTAAAAATGACAGGAGACAGTCTTTGACAATTCCTTTATTAAAATCTTCTTTCTTCTTTCTTCATCCTTCGGTTTCTTCATCTTCTCCTTCCTTCATCTTCTTCCATCATCTTCTTCCATTTTCTTCTTCCTCCGATCCGCTTCTTCTTGCGCTGGTCTTCTCGTCCTTCTCGTCCGGCATCTTCTTCCGTCGGCGTCGGTGTCGGTGTCTCTGTCTCTTCTTGGGCCGCTCCGCGCAATGGGAGGCTCCCGCTGTGTGAGGCTCCGCTCCGTCTGACAGGTCTTTTATAATGGAGGGCACCTGGTGACCCCGCCCCCTCTGACGCACAGGGACGTCATGGGGAATTCCATGATGGCTTTCCCCATGACGTCAGAGGGGGGCGGGGTCACCAGGTGCCCTCCGTTTTAAAACACCTGTCAGATGGAGCGGAGCCTCACACAGCGGGAGCCTCCCATTGCGCGGAGCGGCCCAAGAAGACACCGACACCGACGCCGACGCCGACGGAAGAAGATGCCGGACGAGAAGGACGAGAAGACCAGCGCAAGAAGAAGCGGATCGGAGGAAGAAGAAAATGGAAGAAGAAGATGGAAGAAGATGAAGGAAGGAGAAGATGAAGAATCCGAAGGATGAAGAAAGAAGAAAGAAGATTTTAATAAAGGAATTGTCAAAGACTGTCTCCTGTCATTTTTTACCATTTTTGCCACTTTTTTGGTGAAATGGTAGGGGTACTTTTGTACCCCCTTACCATTTCACACCGGGGGGGGGGCCGGGATCTGGGGGTCCCCTTGTTAAAGGGGGCTTCCAGATTCCGATAAGCCCCCCGCCCGCAGACCCCCACAACCACCGGCCAGGGTTGTGGGGAAGAGGCCCTTGTCCTCATCAACATGGGGACAAGGTGCTTTAGGGGTCCTAGACCCCCAAAGCATCCTCCCAATGTTGAGGGCAAGTGGCCTGGTACGGTTCAGGCGAGAGGGGGGGCCGCTCTCGTCCCCCCCTCTTTTCCTGCGGCCTGCCAGGTTGCGTGCTCAGATAAGGGTCTGGTATGGATTTTGAGGGGGACCCCACGCCATTTTTTTTGGCTAGGGTTCCCCTTAAAATCCATACCAGACCTCAAGGGTCTGGTATGGATTTTGAGGGGGACCCTACACCATTTTTTTTTTTGTCTGGGGTTCCCCTTAATATCCATCCCAGACCTGAAGGGCCTGGTTATTGAATTTGGGGGGACCCCTACGCTTTTTTTTTTTCATTTTTTTTATTTTCTATCAATGACTTTTTTTTATGAATGAGTTTCAATGAATCACTGTTCTCTGTGTTACGGGAGCCGTGAATTAACATTAGCCGCGAGTGATTTTAAATAGCTTTTTTACTTTCAAAAATGACACTTTGCGCAGAGACAGTTCTAAAGACGGGAAACATGCGCCCCTTTACAGGCATACTATAGACACCCCCCAGGTACGAAATTTAAAGGAATATTACACTTTTATTGTTTCAATTTAAGCATTATTAAAATCACTGCTCCTGAAAAAACGGCCGTTTTTAAAAAAAAAATTTGCATTGATACATGTCCCCTGGGGCAGGACCCAGGTCCCCAAACACTTTTTATGACATTAACATGCATATTAGCCTTTAAAATGAGCACTTTTAATTTCGAACGTTCGCATCCATTATAACTAATAGGGTTCTAAAGCTCGCACGGACTTTAGGTCCGTTCGCGGGTTCTGGTGCGAGCCGAACGGGGGGGGTGTTCGGCTCATCCCTAATACTGTATAAAGGCCATAATAGACAGAAGCTAACCAGCATGTCTTTATAATGTGGGAGGAAATTCTAGGCAAGCACAGGAGGAACATGCAAATTCAGGCATAAAACATGTGGAAATTTCTTTTTTTTGCTCTGACAAACACCCTAATTTCTTCACATATATATATTATAAGGGACCACAAGGGAATGTGGGTTTATAGGATGTTTACATCAAGCCATCAAAATATCAACTATAATCATACCAGTGGATAAATCAAACATTCTGAAAAAACAAAAAAAAATTTGTACTACAGTATGTGATCCTATATGTTGCTGTTTTGAATGTAGTAAATGAAAAAAAGGCTTACAGGCATGCCATATGTGATATGCCTCATATACTGTATTATATGCCTAAGGTCTATTCAGGTTACTTTAACTGAATGTACAGCATATTGCAAGCCTTTAACTTTGGATTTAAAGGAAATGTATGCTGGTTTTGTATATATATATTTTTTTTTTTTTATCATGACAAGGACTTATATTTTTGATGTACGTTTTTTTTTTTTTGTTCAGGTATATATATATAATATAGCATATTACTATGTTGTATTTTCAAAACCAGTAAGCAGGTAGAGCTTTAGGCTTCTTTTCACATGTTTGCCAGGCTAGACTTACTTGCTTTACTTGTTTACGATGCTCCACAACTCAAGCTCCAATTTCCACACACAAAGTCAGAGTAGAGATTCTCTCCCTGTCTGTCTGTTGGAACAGGAACATATGAGGTATCAATAGGAGAGAGAGAGAGAATCTGAAGGCAAACAGCTTTTGTTTTGTTTTGGGGATCCTGTACAATGAGTGCATTTTGTGTTAAATGTTTTGTACAACAAAGATTATACTGTATTAAACACAATGGAAAAAAAAACAACATAAGGAAAAAAAAAAAACATACAAGTTAAGAAGGAACTTCACCATTATACTAAAAATTACAACAAAGACACCTTTAGGCCGGCTTCACACTGGGGCGGTGCGGGGCGGCGACGGTAAAGCAGCGCTATATTTAGCGCTGCTTTACCATCGTTTTACCCGCGGTATGCGGCCGCTAGCGGGGTGGTTTCAACCCCCGCTAGCGGCCGAAAAAGGGTTAAAAACCTCCGCAAAGCGGCGCTTTGCCGGCGGTATCCCCGCGGTCTCCCATTGATTTCAATGGGTAGGAGCGGTATAGGAGCGGTTAACACACCGCTCCTATACCGCTCCAAAGATGCAGCTAGCAGGACTTTTTTTACCGTCCTGCTAGCGCACCGCTCTAGTGTGAAAGCCCTCAGGGCTTTCACACTGGAGACACAGCAACAGCTGTTTCGGGTCGGTTTGCAGGCGCTATTTTTAGCGCAATAGCGCCTGCAAACCGCCCCAGTGTGAAAGCAGCCTTAGAAATGATTAGATCTAAATGAACTAGATCTGCAAGCCAACAAGCACCTGTATGTCATAGTAAATTTGCATGTATGATTTCAAATTGACTGTTTGCTCAATGCCATATACCGTATTCACATATAGAGTAGAGAATAGAAGCACCGCTCCACTTGTAAAAGTCCAGAATAAGATTTTGTTTGTATTTGCCAGAACAATCTAAAGAATTTTAGGGGTTGCCAAAATCTTGCTTTTCAAGGGTTATTAAAAATATAGTCAGTATCTTGTCTAAAACAATAGTATAAAAATGTTTATTGTTATACTGCATATATCTTTATATGTGTATGTATCTATAAAATATCTAATTAAAAATGAAAACATCAAGAAAGAATGTAAGAGAAGAACAATACCTGATCAATCTATAAAAAGTTTTAGCCACTTGCTGTCCGGGGTAATTTAGAATTTTTTTATTTTTTTTGCTAGAAAATTACCTGAACATTATACATTTTATAAAATCCGAGACCCTGGGGAAGTAAAAGAGTGTCTGTTGCATTTTTTAATGTTGCACGATATTTGCACAGCCATTTATCAAACACAATTTTTCTGAAAAAAGTACACTTAAAGGGTAACTCCACTTTTGTGGGAAATAAATAGCAAGTAAAAACAGAATAATATAGCATATACAACTTCAACTCAACTCATATTGTTATTGAATAATATAAAAAATGACCTTTCCTTTTCAATCTGCAGCTCTGTAATGTTCTGTAAAATGGAATGCAATATGGCTACCTGGAGGTGTTTTGTATACAGAATGTGTACAGAGTTCCCCAGAAACATAATTTCCTGTTTGTTCTGATTGGCTCCCTTATTTTACCAGAAGTCCACACTAAGATACAAGTCAGATTTAAGGCATCCCCTGCTACAAAAATGTAAATATTGGTAAAATGCTCCCAATAGGAAATCACGTCTAAAGGGATGCAGACTCTCCAATTTTCTTCATTAGAGCCCTGCAGATGCAGCAGCTTATTGATAAATATGAAACCACTCCCATTAAATTCACTTTCCACATGGACACAGACAAAAACACAGTGAATTTCTTCAGAATAACAAAAGTTAGGAATCTGCAACAAAGTTTATTAAAATACTTGTAATGTACATAGATCACCCAGAAGGGAATGTTTTTTTCTCAACAAAAGTGGAGTTACTCTTTGAATGAATTTTAGTGCACACAAACACATATAATACCCAATTTTAGTCCTAACTTTGCCTTGTAGGTTTAAAAAAATTGCCGGCGGTTTACTACCGCTTTAAATATAAAGCTTATTTTGTATACAGAGGAGAATAAAGAAGTGCATTAGTAGGTGAATTATAAATTGACCATTGTTCTATACAGTAATTTTGGAAGCCGCCTACATCTAAATGGAAGAGTTAGCATAGAAATGCAAATCATTCCTATATCCCCTAACAGCTAGATGAACATTCAGAACTCCTGGTAAATAGTGCAAATATAGCTTAAAATTATAGAGCCATTTATTCAAAACTGCATGTCAGCTGTCATCTCTGGAATATATTTCGAGCATCTGTTGTCTCTCTAGAACAGGAACCATTTTGAAGGATTCCTGTCATCCGGGTCATTATGTATTTGACCTGTTGCCCTTTGGTAAGCATTTCAGGAATATTGAAGTATAACCAAACAGATTTCATTATTTAGATTTAGTTAGTTTTTTCCAAGGGCTATAAATGGACTGAATGATAGTAAATCGGGAGTGAGCCGCCGTTTTTTAAAACATGGTGATCTTTTCTAACTAGGAATATGATTAGTGCAATAAATATGAAAATGGGTTTTAGGGGCGTCAGGGCCGGATTAACATAGGGGCTATTGGAGCTGCAGCTCCAGGACCCTTTCTCAAGATAGGCCCATTTGCCCAAAAAAATTCAAAAAAATCAAAAAAAAAAAAAAAAAAATTCAAAAAAATGATCGACTTCGAGGGTTGTAGCTCAGCGACCAGGAGTCATAGAGACTCCCCATTTGGTGGGTAGGTAGCTAAATGCCTACTTCAACTCTGGTTAAAATATGGAGCTGCTATCATCTATAGTTCTGGAGATACAGGGCTGCTTGCGCAGTCGGTCAGAAGCTCCATACAGAGCGGCCAGTATAAATGCAAGCTGGAACACTCTGCAGCAGACTGAGAGGATGACATCACAGGGCTTATAATAATTATTTGTATATTACTTATGGTAATTAACCCCTCGCCACCCAGGCCAATTCTGACACTTCTCTCCTACATGTAAAAATCATAATTTTTTTTTTTTGATAGAAAATTACTCAGAACCATCAAGCATTCTATATACTGTATTGTTTTCCATTTTCCCTATGGAATAAAATGGTGGCCTTTGCAACTTTTTATGTTACACGATATTTGCGCAGCAATTTTTCAAAAGTTTTTTTTTGGGAAAGAAACTGTTTCATTCTTAAAAAAACACTAAAGTTAGCACGATTTTTTTTGTGTAACAAGCGATGCTTTACATTTTTTTGCAGGTTACTTGTTTAGAGTTAGAGAAGGTCTAGTGCTAGAATTATTGCTCTCGCTCTAACGATCGCGGCGATACCTCACATGTGTGTATCTGGCTCTGATACTAACCAGTGCCTACCCAGCCACTGACTAGTATCTCTCCCCAGCCTGTCCCCACACACCCTTTCACCTGCTGACCTGTGAATGGGGGAATTACTCCCGCAGTGTTATTGTGTTCTGCCTGTGAATACAATGATTAGTGTTGCTAACTATAGCTGGCAGCACTGATTGTTTTGGGGAAAACCTGACAGGCTGGTTGTACTCAAGTCGGTTAATAGGTTGACCTGTGTAAAACCTGCTAGCCCATACATAGATCGACTATGGCTGGTCTCTGCTTAATTGGTGTAATTTCAATCCATGTATGGCCCGCTTAACCACTACGCAGTCCCTAAACATCCTTCCACAAACCTTTTTACATTTTTCCTTCCCAGATTACTTCATCCTCCTCTCCTATACATAGCCCACTGTCATACTCTCCACATTTCTCTCCTGTACATACTGCTCACTGTCATACCCTCCACACTTCTCTCCTATACATAGCACCCGCTGTCATATCCTACACACTCCTCTCCTTTACATAGTGCCCGCTATCATACACATCTCTCCTGTACATAGTGCCCACTGTCGTACCCTCCACACTCCTCTCCTGTACATACTGCTCACTGTCATACACTCCTCTCCTGTACATACTACTCACTGTCATACCGTCCATACTCCTCTCCTATACATAGTGCCCACCGTCATACCCTCCACACTCCTCTCCTGTAATTACTGCTTACTGTCCTACTCTCCACACTTCTCTCCTGTACATAGTGCCCACTGTCGTACCCTCCACACTCCTCTCCTGTAATTACTGCTTACTGTCCTACTCTCCACACTTCTCTCCTGTACATAGTGCCCACTGTCATACCCTCCACACTCCTCTCCTGTATATATTGCTTACTGTCATACCCTCCACACTCTTCTCTTATACCTAGTGCTCACTGTAATACCCTCTACACTCCTCTGCTGTGCATAGTGCCTTCTGCCATACCCTCCGCACTCCTCTCCTGTACATAGTGCCCACTGTCATACCCTCCACACTCCTCTCCCTCACCTGCACATACTTCCCACTTTTATACCATCCATACTCCTCCCCAATGCCTCTTACCCACAAAAACAGTTCTTTAAAATTATACTGAATATCCTCAATGCTCTAGAATGGGCACACTTTTGTAAGTTCAACTAAAGGAATTTGTTCTGCCCCATTATTAGTACTTATTTAATTTTGTAATTACTATTTGATGTACATAGGAACATAGGGGATATCAGCTACTCTAAATATAGCACTTGTAAAAAAAAGTGTCCCTGAAAATATTTTTGAGAGGCTCCTGTGATATCAAAGCGGTAGTAAACTTTTCTAACATTACTACTTTTTAGAGGCCCTGAGGTAGGTTATGCCATAATTGTATGCACAGCATATTAGCACATTAGGGTACACTTAAATTGTCAGACTGAGCCCTCCAGTGCTGTGATCAATCCGGAGGGGCCCGGGCGCTTCCATCTTCACCCGGTCTTCCTTCCAGGTTCTGTGCCTTCGGTCACTTGCCTTGGCCCGGCTGCATTGATTTCATTCCCACGCATGCTCATGTGCATCCTCTTTCTCTCATCCCCCCTTTCTCTCTCAACCTCCCTCCCTCCCTTACCCCTCACACCTCTTTCATCCCCTTTCTCTCTCTCTCATCCTCCCTCTCTCTCTTTAATTTAATTTGTTATAACAAAAAATGTTTGCATTTTTATTTATAAAAGGCCCGACCAAAATCCTCAGCACCAGGCCCATGATGTTCTTAATCTGGCCCTGAGGGGCGTATACATTTTATACAGTTTGAATTTCTATGAATAAAAATTTATATTTTGGTAATTTTTACAATTTTGATCTATTGGACAGATTTCAAATAAATCAAAAGACAGTGTCAGCTTAGTCTGACTATCCCAAGAGACAATTTGGTCTACAAGCAAGTTGTTGAGAGTTAATTAAGGTCAAGACCCTTGTAGTCTCTGGACAATGGGGTCTCTGGTTTTCCCACAACACCTGAAACCAAAGACAAACTGGGCTATGTTTACCAGACTTCAGAACTTACAAACATGATATTGTTTAAAGCCATCTATTTGCCCAGGTGAAGGAGAGTCAATACTCCTTAACCACTTACCCACTGGGCCCTTAAACCCCCTTCCTAACCAGACCAATTTTCAGCTTTCGGTGCTCTGACATTTTAAATGACAATTACTCTAATGCAACACTGTACCTATATGAAATTTTTGTCCTTTTTTCACACAAATAGAGCTTTCTTTTTCTTTTGGTGGTATTTAATCACCTCTGGGTTTTTAATTTTTTGCGCTATAAAAGAAAAAAGACTGAAAATTCTGTAAAAAAAAAATGCATTTTTCTACGTTTCTGTTATAAAATTTAGCAAATTAGTCATTTTTCTTCATACATTTTGGCCATAATTTATACTGCTACATATCTTTGGTAAAAAAAAAAAAAATGGTGTAAATGATTTGGTCTTTGTGAAAGTTATAGAGTCCACAAGCTATGGTGCCAATCTTGATCACACCTGATGTACTGATGGCCTATCTCATTTCTCCTGGGAGGACGTCAGGTTACGCCCTCTCAGAGTTATCAAACCGCTCTGTAGCCATCATTCAGCTATGGCGCAGTCGTTAAGTGGTTAATTGAATCATAGTGTCCACTATTGTTCAACCTACAGGAATTTTTTTTTCCTTAATTATTATTGTTTTCTGGATAATTTGTACAAGCAAAAAGTTATCATACAGAATGTGTCAAGCAACACTTATATTGGAAGAATGGATGGTAAATACAGTATGTACAGGAAATTAAACAATTAGAGGACATTCTGGAAGAAAACATGGAATAGTTTCTGTATTTCAATGTTATGGGAACATAACACAGAGGAGGTTCATACAACTGTAACTTTCAAAATATCTGGGCATTTTTCAATGTATATCAATAGATACAAGACTTGATTGCGATTTTTATTATGTTTATATTTGATTGCAACTTTTATAGTGAGAACAATGTACATTTCATCATTTGATAAGATGAAAATATGACACTGCTGTGGCTCATTTAGTTTTGGGTAAAAATAATTAAAAAAAGTCCAAAAAGGAACAGCACTGTTTCCATATATATATAATACTATACGAAAAGACGTGATTAGGACGAAATATCAAAATATCATAATATAAAGGCTGCTACCACCAATTAGAAAATCACCAGAATCTCCAAGGCTTTCTACATATTTTAAATAAACTGACATAAATGTAGGAAAAGATGAATTTATTATATAAGGGTTAATCACCAGAACATTTTCAGAAAAACTTAAGTTTCTTGTCCTAGGGTGCCATCTGGTGGCCAAGTGAGCTAGTATGTAAGTAAACACAGGGTTGATAATTAGGCTGCCCCACCAGTCATAGAGAAGGTTACACCTTTTGGGCCAGGTTTATCAAAGTTTTATGAATATATTGCCTGCCACTCAATAAAATAGCAAGTCAGGTGACAGAAAGGGATGACAACATCACATAATCTGAAGAACACTCATTATAGCACAACATCAGATCGATTGTATAAATAAATATATCGTTCTGGCATTCCCTGACAAATTGTCTGGCATACAAATCATACACAGTATATTCATTTTTTAATTATTATGTTTGTGTTGTTATTAAAGTGATTGTAAAGCTTTATTTTTTATTAAAATAATAAACATGTCATACTTACCATTGCACAGAGCAGGCTCGATCCTCCTCTTCTGGGCTCCTCCTCTTGGGCGAGTGCCCACCATAGAAATCTGCTTTCTAGGGGGCACTCGTGCAGGCTCACTCCCAAGCCATGCTGCCTGTGTCTAAAGACACAGACAGTGCATCTAGGTCCCGCTCCCTCATCAGAGTTTGATTGACAGCACCGGGAGCCAATAGCTTCTGCTGCTATCAATCTGCTCATTGAGGAAGGAGAGAGTGAAGAGAGACGCTGCTCTCATGCACAACGCTGGATCGAGATCCTCTGGCACAACCTTAAGGCTTTAGAACCAGTTTAGGGCATCTTTTAAGAGTTTTATTAAAATGCACATATTTTTGTTCAGTGACAACAAAGGTGTTCTTTTCTATTCCATTCTAGTCTTGCACTGATTTGGTTGGAGGGCTTTTGATTGCTTTATTTTCTATTTACCATAACCATAACTGGTGGAAAAATAAGGAACAAAACTGAATTGGTCATCCTTAGAAATCAAAAATCAGATTACTTGTCTTCCTTATTCCACAGAATGATAGATTAAACCTGGTATCAATGACCAGCAACTCCACTGGTTGCTTTCCTTGTTGTTTTTACACATAGAACCTTCAGAATGAAAAAGGGAGGGTTACAAATGTTTGGCAGTAAAATGAAATAGTTTGCTGGAGTTCAGCTATAAGAATTTTACAGAATGGAAATGTGAATAAAAGCCCATTTTTTTGCTAATCACTGTGCCATACATGAAGGCTTACCAGAGAGCCATAACCCCTATTTATTGAGTGGTCAAAGTGTGCATAGATAGCAGCTTCCACCACGTCTCTCTTTGGATCTAACCAAGACTTTCACATACATTGGAAAAGAGAAAAGGAAGAGCCAAACGCTTCAACTAGTAAAAAAATCCATGGTATTTTTTTACTAAAAAAAAAAAAAAAGGTATAAACACACTTACATAGATAAAAGAAACAGCACTATGTATCCACAATACACTAGGACCCAATTGGTACACTTGACGTCACAGCGTTAGGCTCCAAAATCGGACATTGTGACATCATCCCTCATCTTTATTAATATCTTTATTGATCCCAAGATGGTTGTAACATCTATGTGCACTTTGACCACTCAGTAAATGGGGGTCAGGGCTCTATGGTAAGCCTTCATGTATGGTACAGTGGTGGAGTGGAGTTCACAATAATGGGAACATTTATGTAAAGTGTGTGATTACTGCACAGACTTTTTATTTTAACTTTGTACTGGCACTTTATGTATTTGAGAATTTGAGGTTTTTTGCTTGATTAGCGCGATAATGTTTTTTTTAATTATGCAGAGACCTAGTACAACACCCCCATTATTTGGTCCTTGTGTGCACTCCCCCTCCCCAAGGTGTTATGGATATCACCGGTTCAGACCCCTGATCTAGAGAACAGTTCCAAATAAATGACTCTATTTAAAACATTTTTTTTTTTTAATAGTTACTGTTATATAGGTAGTTTTTAATAATATTAACCTTATAATAATTGTTAAAGCTGTTAAGGCAGCAGTTATATTTAATTGGGTCATAGCAAAATAAATTCTTCAGCAACATACAAGGTCTTTTAGCAAAACGAGATGGCATTTCATTGCCTACATCTGTAGAGTCACAAACACCCATAGTAGCAGTATCCTCTCAGATGGTTGTCATATCCTATTGCCATTTCCTTGTCAAATCCCTTCCCACTGTTTTCGGGTTTCCAATGTAGCAGATTCAGTTTTCTGCTCTATTTACTAATCAAGGCAGATTTAAAGCTCTTGTACGAGAAGAAACCTGGCAAGGACATATTCACAACATATCACATGAAAGCTATCTGGGCTGTGTGGATAGCTCTAACTAAGCCCTGCACACTTCCCTTTACTGTTGGATCCTATTACTTGTCATTCATGTTTATATTATGCTATCTTAAGCAGCACAAAGTAGAATTAGTCTACAAATGACTGATCTCTACTGCAAGAAAAAACTTTCAAACACCTATCCAAACTTCTCCATTTTGACTGTAATATAAAAATAATGTGGCTTTCAGCACCACTAACCCAGAATTTGATGCAAGTGGTTCAGTGCGGATTAGAAGATGCCGAAGAATGCAATGGTGATAAATAAAGGATACAATTACTGGGTAAAGTTGTAACAGGAACTATCACGTAAGCTGGCATAGTGCAGTGTTTAGTAACCTTTTTTCAGTCAAGGCACCTTTTTAAATTCTGCACCCTATTCTAAAATGTAAAAAAATGAAACTAATAGTTTTACATAATGAAGAAGCATCCACACACATAGGACACACAATATTAAAAATTATTTATTTTTCAAACCAATATACCTTTGTACACTGGTATTGGCTAGTATTCCAGCGTTTCCCTTCTCCATCAGTTTCTCTCCATTATTCAGCTAGCATGACCCCAGCACTGATGAAGAGGAGCAAACAAGTATGTTCTCAATGTATGTGCCCAAAATCCTCCTTATCAGCCTATGATGTCATCAGTTGTTAGAACGCTGCCTGCTGGCCCGCACAGTGCTCGTGATTTTAATGGTGCACAATAAAAACCTGTAGCTTTGTGTAACAAAAAAAACAGGCTTGATCCACCCATCAGCTTGTTAACAAATTTAGGGAAACTTGGGGCAACGTTTAAGCATTTTGCCAAGGCACCCTTGAAGAACCCAGAAGGCACCCTAAAATGGTTGAAAAAGGTTGATGTAGTATTTGAGATCTTTTTTCATGTATTGAAAAAGTATAATTGCTGATCATTGAAACTCTTTTGGTTCCTTATGATTTCAAGAACAGCTCCACCATATGTAAAGCAAAGAAACAAAGCAAATGAAATCAGCAATGACCATACAACATGTCACAGTGCAGCTACTGAGTTCCAAGAATGAACCCTCTTCCTCAGAACCTGCTGATACGTATTCCAGCAGTCCCATTTGTATATACCCTCCCATCCGAGGGAGTATCCAGCCCTTAAAGTGATTGTAAAAATGTAATTGTTAAATTTAAAACAAATAACAAACATGTCATAGTTACCTGCTCTATGTAATGGTTTTGTACAGAACAACCCTGATCCTCCTCTTCTGGGGTCCCCTGCCAATGCTCTTTGCTCATCCCCTCTTCTGAGTGCCCCCAGTTGCTAAGGGGGCACTTGTGTGTGCTTGATGTTGGCCCTGCCGCTCACTCTCTCCTCACAGGCTGTGATTGACAGCAGCAGGAGCCAATGGCCCAGGCTATTGCCTCCATGTCAGTGGGGAGAGAAAGAGAGCAGAGAGAGACGCGACCTGCAGGTACAGCACTGGATGGCTTAGGTAAGTATTTGGGGGGCTGGGAGAAGGGAGCTGAACACATAAGGCTTTTTACCTTAATGCCTTAATACCTTCTAGGATTCAGGGCCTTATTTATACTCAATGTGGGTAGGATGGTGCTGATACCTCCCACTGTTATATAATCTTGTAATTATTATTATTATTTTTTTTATATCAATCAGGGGGGCAAAAACTAACTAGAAGCGATATTAAACCCAAAACTAAAAATGAAATATATTTCATTGGTAGCATTCATTTTCTTTGTTAGGCTTTTTTCCCCCTCTGTTTTCACCTGCTGATCTGGCCGGTAATACACCTCTATTAGAATGCCTCCTGTCTTGATGAAGGAGCACAAGGGTACCTTTGGACAGCAGCATTGTTAATCTGGGGGGAGGGGAGTGTTAAATGGACTAACAGATTTAGATAAAATTTAAGCCAAACTCCAGTTAACACTTTATAGGCAGTTACAGCAAACCATTTTTTTCCCTTTGGGATAAAGGTTTTAAATAAGTAAAAGTTGACCATTGTAAGCATCCCTGTCAGTAGTAAATAGTTTGTCTTAAAGGCTAAGTTCACCTTTTTGTTTTCTTCTAAAATCCAGCTCCCCTATGTACCAACATACCATTAATGTGCCTCCGTTGCATAAAAATTCAAGTTTTCTTTGATTTTGAAAACAAGGCCTACCTCATCCATGGCTATATTTCGCGTGTCAATTCAGAAACTCCCTGGTATACAGACAGGACAGACTAGCCGGTAAGACACAGGAAGGAGTTTACCAGCTGACCTCATTAGCACACCTTCACCCATCAACTAAGTTTTCACAGCACCCCCAGCATTCCTCCATGCGTGCATTTGTCTGGCTTCCCCCGCGTCCCTTCAGACAGGCTTAGGGTGCATGCTTAACTCCATGTAGCCAGATGCAGCCCACAGGACATTCCTGTAGAGCCTGCCTGATTGGATACAGAGTGATTGGATTGATGGTGTGTCCTCCTATTATATAGGTTTGGTAAATCTAAAGGAGATTGAGCAGAGATTGTACAATCAGATTGTATAGTGTAAGGCTACATTTATACACCTAAAATTACCTAGTTGCACTTTCAGTGTCATTAATTGTTATTGGCACACCAAACACAGAAGCAAACACACATTTTGCCACATGAAAAAAACAGATGTTAAATGCAGTAAACAAATGTGCAAAAATGTCCCATGAGCTATTTGACAGGTGTAGCGCAGCCCATTGAAATCAACAGCTCCCCAATTTGTGTCACTGGGAAAATTTGCCAAAAAACATACACTCCCACTACTCTAGGTGTGAATGGGGCCTGAAAGTGAAATTTGCGCATTTACACAAGAACAATAAGGTTCCATTCACATCTGCATGTTTCCAAACGCTTGGCAAACTGCACAGAAAATGCGTGCTTTGCCATGTGTTTCAGAAACACTGCAAATGCGCATCGTGTTTGTGTTGTCATTACATGTTAAGGGCTCCCCAAGTGCAGCAAACACACCAAAAGCGGCGGTTACATATCATGCTCCACTCCAAAAAAAAGTTCTGGAGCTTCTCTGGGGTGATTGTCGTGCGTAGGGCAGCCTATTCAAGTGAATGGGCTGCTCTATGTGTGACAAGTGAAAATGCTCCAAAACACCCAAAACAAACGCTTGCGGAATGTGAGTTTTCACTATGTGGAGATGTGAATGAGGCCTGACAACTTAGTGTTTCTGTCCACTTCCTCCTATGTACTTGTATATAGATGGTCATACACTATGCAATCTGATTGTACAATCTCTGTACAATTTCCTTTAGATTTACCAGAACTATGGAATAGAAGACATGCCTGAACAATCCATTCAATTTGTATGAAATCAGACAGGCCCTTGTATTACATAGCTGATGGGAGATCTAAAAAAGATTGTACAATCAGATTGTATAGGAAGTAGGCGGAAGGTTGTATTGTAATGAGGGAGGTGTCGTCCAGAGTGGTGAACACACCCTATCAAACCCTTTTATATGATGCAATGAGAAAGTAAAGGCTTCTGGGAGATGATCTAACAGGAAGTGAATGCTGATACAAGCTACAGGAAGTGATGGAATCTGAAAACCCATTCAAAAATACAAATAAACTGACAAGTGAGATAAAAGCACTTTGGGCTAGCTGGGCCAGAAATTACATTGGAAAACGCTTCTATTTATTATGAAAAGTGAAATTCTGCCCAAAAAGGTGAACTTATCCTTCAACCCTGTAACTGCTACATCTGCAGGACAGCTTGTTCTTTTGAAAAACAACAGACATACTGGCCAGATCAGCAAGTGAGAATGAATGAAAGAAAGCCTAAAAAAAAAAATGAATGCAACTAAGAATTGGTAAGCTGAAATATATTAACTATTTTCTTTTGGGTTTAATACCGCTTTAACTGTAGGTAGACATATTAAAAGCAAATTATAGTCAGTATAAAAATCACCTTTAGCAGTGAAAGTTAAGAATGTGTACCTTATTGCAGTGTTTTGCATATGGAAGTGTAGTCTTTGCTGGGTAGATGTAGTCAGTGTGGGGGGGGGGGGGCAGAGGAGGCCTTGGCCCCCCAACATTATACTGTGCCCCCCCAATTAAACAGTGGCATCGCTAGAGGAGGGCAAGGGGGATTACGTGCAGGGCTGGCGCACATCAGCTATGTGGTAAGCTGAAATGGCTGCTGGAGGGAGGATTTTGCTCCCCCTCTTTCTCCAGATGCGGGACTGGATCTCCTCTGGCTACCAGCCAGGTTCTCGTTGTGTGGGGATGCGGCCGCCCGCCCTGCCACCCGTCTTCACTTGGAAGGAGATGTTAGCCAACCAGGAGCAAGTGTGTGCTGAGGTCTTATGGCAGCACCATCTTGAATTTAAACGCATTGGTGAGTGATTCCCAAATATGTTTTTGTATGTTGTAATAAACCCTGACCAGGTTTTTTTTGGGTTACAGCACCTCTCCCCCCTCTTCATTACCTCTTATTTAGTGGCCACCAGCAGTGATGTAAGTAACTGAGTTAAAATAAACTGAGTTACCTAACGCAGTTACTTTAGAGGGTAACTAGTAATCTAACTGATTACTTTTCCCCTCATGGTAACTCAGTTCCCATTACTTTGGCTTAGTTACCCCAATTACATCTACCGCCACTAGATGGCAGTAGTGTAATTCCGGTGTCCTGCCGAAAAAGTTCCCCCGCCGGATAAGGACCCCCTGTACTGCGCAGGCGCAGGGCTTGCGCAGTACGAAGGACTACGGAGCTTCCGAAATTTGCTGAACCTAAACAGCTCTGAGTGAACTCTACACCGCGCAGGTGCAGTTAACATGTAATTGTACGAGGCGATGCCGCACGCTCCTGATGCTCGTGCTACTCTGCAAGTAGTAAGTAAGGGGCGGGTCTAGTATTACTGTAACCAAGGGGCGCATTTATTATTATTGTTATATATCGAGCTCTGCCCATTAATTTAACATTTGCCCTCTTCTGTAGCCATCCGCCCCTTACACGATATAATAATAATAGACCCGCCCCTTGCTTACACGCTATAACAGATCTGCCCCTTGGTTAGAGTGATAATAGAGCAGCCCCTTGGTTACACGATATATAACAATAATAATAAATGCGCCCCTTGCTTACAGTAATACTAGACCCTCCCCTTAGTTACACGTATAGAATATCTTTAAAAAAAGTCAGTTACTTTGCTGCGTAACTAATTACTTTTCCAATGTAGTAACTGAGTTACTAACGCAATTACTTTTTGGGAGAAGTAATTTGTAACTTAACTAATTACTTTTTTAAAGTAAGATGACCAACACTGGCCACCAGTATATAGGAGGAATCCCTTCAGTTCTCCCACATAGAGGAGTTTGGCTCCCATGGTTGAGACGCAGGATCTTTCATTCTATTACTAGGGTAGGACCCACTAATTCGGGGTACTTTGTCGCAGTAAGTGGGCTTAGCACTATATAACCATATAGTGTGACCAAACCCCCATATTTTTTGAATATGTTCAGGTGTTTTTAACTAGCCCTGCAGGAAATGTCATTCTTGAATGTGTGCACTGTAATATGTTCGCTACTGTGCTAGCTAGGTAAGCTCAGCTAACTGAATGTACCTCATTTCCAAAGCACTAGGGGAATGGCACTGGAGCAGGCTGGAAGTGAGAAAGGGGTTAACATTGCCATGTCCACCAATCCAGGTGGGGGATGGGGGGAGTCAGTGACAGTGAAATTTAACCCCCCCCCCATCCCCCACCTTGCATTGTCCTCATGGCATTGACATTTTAACCCACCTACCCCTTCTGCATTTGTGGTAATGTCAATACTATTAACCCCCTCTCCCCTACATTAAAGGTTATGGGAGGGGCTACATTTCAATGGCACTTATCACCAATGTGGGGGAGGGGATTAATAATACTGATACCGTGTTGGGGGTTATTAATCCATCCACTGGTACTCCGTTTTGGGGTTATTAATGCGTCCACTGATACCCATGTTGGGGGTTATTAATGCGTCCACTGACACCCATGTTGGGGGTTATTAATGCATCTACTGATACCCGTGTTGGGGGTTATTAGTGCATTTACTGATACCCGTGTTGGGGGTTATTAATGCGTCCGCTGACACCAATTCTGGGTGTTAATAGTGCATCTGCTGACACCAATGCTGGGGGTTAATAGTGCGTCCCCTGACACCAATGCTGGGGGTTAATAGTGCGTCCGCTGACACCGGTGCTGTTGGTTAATAGTGCATCTGCTGACACCAATGCTGGGGGTTAATAGTGCGTCCACTGACACCAGTGCTGGGGGTTAATAGTGTGTCCGCTGACACCAATGCTGGGTGCTAATATTGTTTAGTCCTAGTGTTTGCTGAAATTTGAGTTTTCCTCTCTTTCTGGAGTCTGAAGCAATAACTGAGGAAGAAATGAAAACTCTTGAAAGCTTGTCTTTTAAGTGTTGGGTTAGTACAATAGAAAGGTATCATTGCATACCGCATTACTCTCGTATTTCGTAATCTTATTTATATATAATGTAGCAGTCCCACCCGTAGGGGCTGCTAAGAATGGTTGTCTGTCTGTCACTCTCAGGCACTCTGAGACATAAAGCAGTCAGTGAACTTTGTTTTTTTTTTGTTTTATTAGGGGTATAAGTTGGATGGGAGCTATGGGATCAGCAATCGGTTCTTGGGACCACTATGTACACTCCCTGTGCTGTACATACTCCTTCAGCTCCTGCACAAACTCGCTTGACGCTCATCACTACTCACTCCGCCACCACATTACTTGATTCCACAGGAACAGCTAGCACTGTTTGTTGATTAGGCATGACATTGACTCAGTCAGGCCTCAGCAAACGCCATTTGCAGGCCCCAATGGTGTAGCAGAAAAAGTCTTTGTGCTAGCTGCCATACATTGGCTACTGGTCCCAGTAAGCCCTTTTCAGGCCCTGCCAGCTTTCCTGGCTGCAGCTGCCTCTTTCCACTGCCCCTTCCACCACAGTCCTCACTTCTGGTTCTGCACCCATCTCAGACTGCTAGCTCCCAATCCTCTCAGGCTTGCCTCCCCAGTCCTCCTGACTGTGCCTCACTCACCAGCCCTCCTGGCTGCGACCAGTTGTCCTCCCTGGAGTTTCTTAGCAGTGCTCTCTCCTGCTGTCCTCTCCTTGCTCTCTCTCGTGTGTCTGGTCCAGGACCTCTCTATGTGTTCTTGGAAGTGATCCTGACTGCACCCGAGTCCAGGCCCAAGGCCACCCCCCCAGACTGCGGAGCTCCCTCAAAGGCCCCAACAGCCTCCACACTCTCTCACTCCAGCTCTTCCACCCGACAACTCCTCCGCAGCTGGGCTGACCCTGAGAATTTAAGGAGGCCTACCTGCTGCCAATCCAGATTTGGGATTGGTCAGGGCTCCCTAAACACCCCAGGTGGCTCCACCTCCCCTCCCACCTCTCTTTCCAGAAGGCACTAAAAGCCTCTGGCAAGAAATGGGAGATCTTGATGACACCACCTGTGAGTCACCCAGCCCTACCCTGAGCTACTCCCAGTCCAGAATGGAAACAAACAGGTCTAGCAACCAGCCAGACCTGCTTCAATTTAACTACTCTCTCTAGCACACTACTGGAAGGTGCTACACTCACCCCCCTTAAAATTCAGCTGGTCCCCCCTAAAATAGCTCCTGGGCCCAGGAGCAAGGGCATCCCATAATTTGAATAGGAGGGAAAAAAAGTGAATAAACTTGGATGGGGAACATATATACAAATAAATATGTATCAAAAATATAACGGATTATTCTGTTCAGTATTTACAGCATATACATTGCATTCCTAACTACAAGTCCCTACCACTAGGCAATTATTCAAACGAAAAAGACCAGAGCATCTCCCCCTAAAGAAAAACCCTCCATCCGCAGGATCCATAACTCCAGCCGGAGATAGATAGACAGCCGCCCCATCCGAAGGAACCCTGTGAAGACAACACAACAAGCATCCTATTCTAACAGCTATCTGTACACTTTACAAACTTTCTGTCAGAAGGGGGTTATGACCCTACTGACAGAACAAAACAATCAAAGCACACGATTCACTTCAAATACATTTTCACCTGTAGTTCTGTCAGGAGGGGGTTATGGCCTGCTGACAGAACATTAAAGGAGAGAAACATAGCATAAAGAAGCAACAGTCCGCTTTGGAATTTCTGATGGAGTTTGTTCAAGGAACAGACCTCACCCTAAGTGTGCTTGCAACAGGAAACGGGTTCATCCATTGAGCACAACAGGGTGGCAGGCCAGTCTGATCCTGCAAACTCAGGGAAGAAAAAGCACATTCACACTGCAACTCTCCAGCAGTCCATGTGACCACTTTTATGATGGCTGTGCCTCCAACAGTCCTTTCAAGCATAAAAGTGTGGGTCGGGCAATCTCTTCCTGCCACTCCCTTCCTCCCTGATGGAGACAGAGTGACCCCTCGTAGGCCCTCCCACATTGGCAACCATCACTCTGTCCTTGTAGATGGACCTCCCCAGCCACCATTCCTTACGAATGTCCTCAAAGCGGGCCCAGGTCTCCTCACATTCTGGCACCCGCAATGGCTTGGAGACGTGTAGATACTCCCAGACTGGGTCATCCTCCCACTCTCTCCGTGAGTTCTCCATGATGTCCATGGTTGCGGGAGGGACATAAGGATAGTCCAGACCCAACTCCAGAGCAACTGTACACTGAACTTGCCGCTGGAACTGGGAAAATCTGGGCAGCTCCCTTGGTTTTTCTTTCCCGGGCATGACACAGGCATCAGGGGACCTCTGCACCCACTGCCGGTTATCAGCTGCTCTGGTCTGAGTGGTTGATAGTCTGTTCATAAAGATCTGTCTTTAACTGATGGGTGTTCCTGCAGCATCTTCAGGCCTCCTAGCAGAGTCTAGCTCTTCTCCTTCCTCAGGCGGGACCTGGGAACCTCCTGTCTTCCATTCCTCTTCCGAGCTGATACTTGGTGACGACCACTTCGCCAACTTCTCTAGGGACCCAAATTCAGCTATCAGTCTGGGAGAACCCCAATCTATGGCCTTGCCCTCCCATTCCCCGTCCAGCTCCCCTAAGGGCGTACCCCCCTCTAGCACTGGCTCCTTCTGGACTGAGCTAGCAGAGGACATAGGAGTGGTCAGCATTTTAGGGACAGTTTCTGGTTCTTTCTGGGCAGTATTTACAGTTAACAGGTCCCCGACCAGGCCGCAGGCCACAACAGATTCCTCTTCCCTTATGTCGCTGATGTTCTCAGGGGAGTAACCAGGCTCAGACTCTACCCCGCCTTTTGGCGATGATTCCAGGCCCGCTCCAGCCTTCCGGGATTTTCGCGGCTGCACGTTACACAGTCCTGAGTGCAGGCCCATGCTATAGTACTGTGGCTCCTGCTGGCTGGATGCAAGCCGGGTGAGTGGTTTGCCACAATGACCGCAGCAGACCCAGGCACTGACCACCGCGGTCAGTATCCGACAGTCTGGACACAACAGGCACAGCCGCTCCATCCCGTTCTGTCACCCTGCCCAGCCCTGCATTCATTCTCACTCCACACTCCGAGACATAAAGCAGTCAGTGAACTTTTTTTTTTTTTTTGAAGGGTATAACTTGGATAGGGATGGGGGCTATGGGATGCCCCGCACAGATAGATAGACCAGCAATTGGTTCTTAGGACCACAATGTACACTCCCTGTACATACTCCTTGAGCTTCCTCCTGCACAAACTTGCTTGAAGCTCATCACTACTCACTCCACCACCACATTACTTGGTTCCACAGGAACAGCTAGCACTATTTGTTGATTAGGCATGACACTGACTCAGCCAGGCCTCAGCAAACGCTCTTTGTAGACTGGGATCGCGGTCCCCACTGGTATAGCAGAAAAAATGTCTTTGTGCTAGCTGCCCTACATTGGCTACTAGTCCCAGTAAGCTCTCTTCAGGCCCTGCCAGCCTTTCTGGCTGCAGCTGCCTCTTTCCACTGCCCTTTTCACCACAGTCCACACTTCTGGTTCTGAACCCATCTCAGACTGCTAGCGCCCAGTCCTCCTGACTATGCCTCTCTCACCAGCCCTCCTGGCTGCAACCAGTTGTCCTCCCTGGAGTCTCTTAGCAGTGCTCTCTCCCACTGTCATCTCCTTGCTCTCTCTTGTGTCTATGGCCCAAGGCCTGCCCATTTGCCAATCCAGATTGGGGATTGATCAGGGCTCCCTAAACACCCCCAGGTGGCTCCACCTCCCCTCCCACCTCTCTTTCCAGAAAGCACTAGAAGCCTCTGGAAAGAAATGGGAGGTCCTGATGACACCACCTGTGAGTCACCCAGCTCTACCCTGAGCCACTCCCAGCCCAGAATGAAAACAAACAGGCCTAGCAACCAGACAGGCCTGCTTAAATTTACCTGCTCTCTCTAGCACACTACTAGAGGGTGCTACAATACTTATTTTGCTTTTTCAGTGGTATGATGGTGGTGTAGCGGCTGCTGCATTAGGATTAGTGCCAAGCTGACCAGGACTCTTATTAAACAGGGACATGGCTGTCAGTTCTGCAAGAATGATTTCACCCCTCCCTCCTTTTCTTGTTACAGATATGACACAGGAGAGACAGCCTACTCTGCCCTTTCCCCTAATTATTCATTGGCAGAATGAACTCAGCCAATCAAGGGAAGACTGTAGGAGGAGAAAGGAAGTGTGGGATATGAAGTCACAGCACAAAGCAGCCTGACTGACTTTTAAGGTGACTGGACAATTCCCAGGCTGCACTGCAGAGAGTCTAGAGAATTGTGGGAGAGACTATAAAAGTACAGGGCAGCCTAGGCCCAAGTCTCTTTGCTTCTTGTATCCCCTCATGTGGACACCATCGCTGTAAGAGAGAGATTGTGGCCTACCACGCGGTGTACCATGTTCCAACGGATGAGAGGGGCCTGGCTCTGTTTGCTGTTCGTCTGACATCCATCCAGCACCACTCTGGTCGCCTGCCAAACTGTGTACTGAGCTTCACATCAGGAGATCGATACGGCAAATCCGCTGCACGAGTGTCGCTACATGAGCTACTGTCTGGAAGGCATCGTATCGGCCTGGTCGTTGGTGAGAGGGCAGTCGCCCACCTTTACAAATCCTTTCTCACGATTTCACTGGGACACTTTGCACAGACATCTCTACCTTAGGAATACTTTACCGAACCTACTTTGAACACTGTGAAGAGACACCCTTAGCTTTCCTCATTTCAAGAGATCGCTTGCTACTACACCTTATTGGATAAAAGTTAATAGGCTCCTCCATACCGGTTAAGACCATCAGATTTTCAACAAGGACATTGCTGCTATAAGGGCCCTTAAACCATTACTTTTAAGTCAGATATCTCATTAGAGTTAATGGTTAATAGTTTAGTTTGGCCTGGGGTTCCCCTTTAGTATATGAGGTATTTACAGATTATCTGTCACTGACTGTATTGATGCTGTCTGTTGCATATCTTATAAATTTGTTTGAGCACTATAAGAATCTCTTCAACCAAATCCTGGTTGTTTCTACAGGATCTGGCTGACCAATACCATTTTGAGTTTCTTGCTACCTAAGTAATTTGAAGAAAACATTATTACTTGAACTGTGTCAGTGTGTCATTACTGTGGTATTCTACTAATTACATTGCCAGGTGTGCAAGAGGGGCTGAGGCCATTCCTGGGGTTGAGAGGCAAAGTAACGGACTGAACAAACTTAAGCAGCTCCTTTGGGGGTATCACTACAGTGAAAATTATTAGTGCCCCCCCAGTTTTGACTATGATAGTATGTGCCCCCCTTATATATTGTTCCTAGAATTGCCACTGGATGTAGTCTTAACAAACTAGAAGCAGTTTTATGACCCAAACAGGTTTAAATTTCCGAGAATGGGCCCAGTAAAAGATGCATCCAAAAACAAGCAAAACACATAAAGACAAACAGATTTCACTTTATATGTGTCTTACTATTTTTGTTTTATTTTTCTGTACAAAGGCACAGTCCCATCAGAAATTAAAGTTAAGCCTTCAGCATTCTGGTCTTGAACTTATTCAAATATAATGCTACACTACAGACTCTGAGCAAACGACAAGTAGCTTAAAGTGGACCTATATTTAAATGTTGAAAAAACATTAAAGTGTTTGCAATGAACATCTCTTTTTAGTTTCCTTCTTGTCTGTTAAATATACCAGTGAAATCTGTTTTGATAAGGGCAAAAATTACCCGTTGATCAGGTCAGAAATTCAAAGCTGTCCTGTGTCACCATTTTTACTTTAGCAAAATCAGCCAGCCTTGTGATTCAGGTACCCTTACCAGAAAATACAGTGAGGTCCTGGACTCTGTAAATTACATTTAGTTAAGGTATATTTAAACTGATACCATAAAAAAAATGCTTTGCTGCAAAGCTTACATATTCTCTAAACATGCGCTCTAGGTGGACATTAAACATTTCTTTTACTAGCGGACAAGAGTTCTTTCTTATCCCAGAGTCTACAATAATGTGCTGGGTAGCTTCTTTATTGACAGAATACAGGGGCTGCTATAAATATAAAACATTGGGCAGGCCAGGAAAAATGGCCGCCTGTGTTCTACACATGCTGACTATGTTAGTGCATTGGAATAGCATCCGGTGAACTGGATGAGGGAGCTCACAGGACCGCATGAAAAAGCTGGAAGTATCCTGAGGTTTTCATTGTCATGAGGTTTTGAGAAAAGGAGTCTGCAGCAATCATTTGAAGGTAAATATTCTATTATGCTTATGGAGAAATGTCATTGTACCTATTATGGCTCACTAATACATAAGAATGCTTTCCAAGCCTGGTATAGGCATGGTTTTCCATTTACTAACCTAATGCTACAGGAATGTTATTACTACAAACAAGCATGCTCGAAAAAAATAAACACAGTACACAGGTTTTTAAAGTATTTTTATTAAGACCGATTCGGCGTCTCTTCCGATTTCTTCTCCCCTCTCCGGGTCTTCTCCCTCCTCCGGCGATGTCTTCTCCCTCTGTTGTTTTTTCTCCATCTGCCGGTTCTTCTCCCTCTCCGGTTTGTCTCCTCTCTCCGCTGTCTTCTCCCTCTTCTGCCGGGTCTTCTCCTTCTTCTGCCGGGTCTTCTCCCTCCGCTGTCTTCTTGCTCTTTTGCTGGGTCTTCTCACTCTTTTGCCAGGTCTTCTCTCTCTGTTCTTCTTCCGATGTTGACTCAACGTGATATCCCGGTGTAATGCTGGGTCCGCTGTGTGCCATGACTTATATTGGCACGGGGCAGGGCCACCCGATGATGTCATCCAGCGTCCCCGCCCCCTTATGTCATTTCCCCATTATGCCCCGGGCGGTGGCATCATAAGGGGGCAGGGACATTTTTTCACCAATTTTTGTTTTTATTTTGGCGGGGGGGTTCCTCTTCAAGATCCTTAGCACACAAGTTGCACCGCAAGTTGGATCATCATGATCCGACTTCTGGTACGACTTTTATTCAAATCAATGGGCTCCCATAGGAAACCATTGATTATAAATAGAGGCAGAGAAACGACCTGACGAGACCTAACGCTCTGTATAAAGCGCTAAACCGCGTTTAACAGCTTTTACCGGCATCTGCCATTTTTACAGCTCTAGCGCTGGAGCCTCAGAACGCGCTCATCCTGTTTTTTTTTTGGAGCTTAAAAACGCCTATGCAACTTACAACTCCTTAACGTCTGTGTGGGCATGAGGCCATAGAATAACATGGAGAGGCGTTTTTAAACTGTAAAAAACGCTCCTAAAAGCGGCTGTAAAAAAGGCTGTGGGCATTAGGCCTAAGAATGAAAGGGCTTGTCAAACAGAATGAAGATTTTTCACTATTTGGGTTTACAAAATTTGAGCAATGTGGACTTGTCAAGAACTCACTCCAGCCTGTGACTGGGCAAAGAAGGTGCAGCAGTATATACAGTAGATGAGGTTTTTCTTTTGCTCTGCCCTCCTGTAACCATGTTTTGGAGAATACTCTGCAAAGCAATCGAGCACTGGCTAACTTTTAATTAACTGACTTATTTTTTATTAAGATATAACCAAATTGAAAAAGGTTTATTCTTCCCGGAGTTCTTTCTCAAATGAAATATGCACAAAGAAAGCTATGTAGTTTAATGATGTTGGTTGCCTGTCTGTCTGTCTATCTAATGGTTTTATTACTTTCAGTAGCAGACCATGCAATTCACACCTAGGCCTTTAGTAATGTCAAGCATAAACTGGTGTCACAGAGAGCAAAGCAAGGATACTATGGGGAAGATATTCTAAAAATGGAACACTCAGAATCTGGTGTAGCTGTGCTTGGTATCCAATCAGCTTCTAACATGGAAGCTGATTGGTTTCTATGCAGAACTGCCCCGGATTTTGCATGCTTAAGTTTTAGTAAATCTCCCCCTTCAGGGCAAGCGATAGATATATATATATATATATATGGTGCAAGCAGACTTCAAAGCACAACTTGTCCCCACTCGGAATTCGTCACTAATAATGCCTTTCCACGAGGATGGGACTTTGTGCATGTTGTTGGTGCAGTTTGCTAGGACTTAATGGCTTACCACTCTGTATTGTGCTACAGTATGTACATCTCGTGCTCCCTCGCACTCTTTCTCTGGCCCTCAATGACCCAGTGAGTTCCACCACTTGGCTTTCAGCCAGTGTGTGTGGCTCATCTCTCCTCCCATTCAAGCTGTGGCTCTGTGCTACTGGGGAGAGGGGGTATGGCCCACATGACGTCACAAGTACGGCTCTCTGACCATTCAATCAAAGAATGTGATTCTGAAGGCCTCAAGGCAGATTTCTTTCACCCTGGAAACGCATGATGGCTATCATGGCTGAAATATGATTGGATAAAAGCTCTAACATAAACATTCACTGATGGAAGCAGCAAAACCAAGAGATTCAGTAATTCTAATAGTTTAGACAATGTTTAATCCAGCAGAGGGCCTTGCTGGCCCTGACAGCCCACCACCGATTACTCTCTGGATCATTGTCCTGGAACCAGTATGCTGATTAGAAGTTCCAACTTCACTTTGATGGCAGTTGCTGAATGCGTGTTTACGGTCAATATTCAGATCGTTTTTGATCTGAAAATATCTAGCCTCCCTATTATAAGAGATACACAAATGTGTATTTAAATAGCCTAATATAATTTAAAAAAAAAATCTTTAGCAGCCAATAGAACCTTGATATGAGCAATAGTATCATCCATGAGAGGGTGTTGTGCACATGGATAAATGTGTTTTCTAAAGGCTAGTGATATCTTGTAATTAATTAGTAGTCTGTATAAGTGACTCCAGATCTTAGTCTGAAATTATCTTCTTTCCATCTATAATTACTCTTCTTATGTTTGCAATGGTATAATCATATGTTCGGTATTCTATCTACTCTAATCCTTCCCCATGAAGACAAAAGAGACTCCTAGGCTGGGATACTTCCACTGAAGAAACCAAACCGCTCCAACTAGAAATGCATCCGTACAGGGTTTGCTGTTCTTAATTTGAAAGAGGAAAACCTCCTTCAAGTGACACAAAACAATTTCCTTATTCTCCAAAAATAATCCATGCACATGCGATACTTGAACACAGTGTCCCCATAAGCTATTCTTCATGAAATAATTTCTTACTGTGTTTTTCTGCCTCTATAGTACATAGTTCCTAGTCCACATCTTGGGAGTGATCAAGAAACAGTTGCTACATTCCTATACAATTTACATTTCTCCTATGCACTTATACAGTTTTATGTGCTGATGTCTCTTGCTGTGTCCATTTGAACCTTAGCCAACTCATGCCTGCGTTGACCTTTTAATGTCTTTCTTTTCTGTTTTGATAACTGGTCGCTTGATCTCCTGATGAAAACATTTAGCTCAAAATAATTTCTGAAAGATATCTTGGCACTGCATCTACCTGGTTGGCTGGTAAGTCACCCAAAGCCTCGTTCTTGGGCTTTGCCTTTTTCAGATACTGTCTTAAGCCTATGTGGACTATCTATGTCAGGGGTAGGCAACCTTGGCAATCCAGCTGTGGTGAAACTAAAAATCCCATCATGCCTCTGCCTCTAGGAGTCATGTCTGTGATTGTCAGGGCCTTGTAATGTCTCATGGGACTTGTAGTTTCATAACAGCTGGAGGGCCGAGGTCGCCTACCCTTGATCCATGTAGTCTTTGTTGGGGTATGGCTCCATAGTAAATTAACCTGAAGGCACCCAAATATGGTGCAAGCGGTAAAGCTTTACCAAACAGTGGTTGATCAATGTGAAGAACGGCACAGCAGTGGTCATCAGATTTGAACTAATGGCATTGCCTTACATTTCACAAGACATCAATACCACCATTTATTTTGGATGAGCACTATATATTTTATAAAAATGCAATAGGCAATCTACATGATGCTGCCGAATATATAAACTCAGGATAGTTTAATTGTTATACTGCAAGATCTATTACATATACCATTATGTTCTAGTAACAACATCTGTGAATATTGACATTAACTCAATGTATAAAAATAATATAGCATAAGTGCCCGAGTCACTTTTCAAATTCCCAAAACCGTGGCTGTCAGAATACAGTAGCCGGCAGCGGCAAAATCATCTATCCATGCTGTTTTGCTTGGATGGGGGATCTATAGATTTCTCTATTTACAGAGTCTTAAAAGAGAAGTGCAGGTATACAGATAAATAAAAAAAGCATACTCACCTAGATGGCTGCTGCACTGATCCCAGCTGTAACTGTTCCCCACAGGCTCTACCCTGAGAACTAATTGCTCAGTTCTCTCCTCTACTCTGAGCAGAATGGTGACTGTCAGTAACTAGCTCTCTGCTCTGCCCCTCCAGTGATCACTGGAGCACTGGCTGTGATGGGGGCAGGAGGGGCTGGCTCAGGCTCTTAGTGGCATGCTGAGAGGCTGAGCCAGCTTCTGGTCTAGGCATCTGGGTGGATCCCGACTGCTTTTCTTAAACCTGAACCAGCAGAGTGACATCAGCTGACAACAGGCTAAAGCCCTAAAAACTGGTCACAGGAGTGCAGAATGAACTGCACTCCTATAATCCAATGGAAAGAGCTTTGGCTATATAGCTTTTTTTTTAATGTTCCATGCTGTGTCTTCAAATTTTCCCATCTCTAACTATTAGAAAAAACTATTAGAAAATTTTTCTTATGTTCCAAAATTAATCGTTTTGAGTGAAATTCTGCTGTGTATGGCTTGCTTTACTAGTCCAGCAGACAAAGCTAAAGCTGATCATACAATCATCAGTTTTTTTGATCAGCCAGCAGGCCGATTAAAAAACTGAACGGTTTGCACACATTGAAACAATATGTGAATTGCCAGACCCAAGGCTTTATTTATATTATGTTCTGTAAATGTGGAACATTCTACATTGTCAAATCAATACGTAATTTTTGGAGGAGAAAAAATTACCATATCTACTATATTAGAAAAAAATCTCCTTTATACACCGATAGGTAGACATGTGGCTCTAAAACACAACGACACTTTGATGGTCCAATTTACCATCCTTGAAAAAGTCCTTGAAGACCCAAAAGGAGGTAATTTTGACAGGAAATTACTTTAGCGTGAGGCCAGGTGTGTATATATATTTAAAGCTCATCGCTTGGCATTAACTTGGGGTGTAGATAATTACAGACATACACACTTTTGTAGGTGTGTGGTTGGCATGGAACATCTCACCGATGCTGCCTCATGCCCACAAATGGTGCAAGGGGGAGTTGTCTTTTAGCCTCTCCCGGCCCTCGACTGGAAAAACAGCATTACTAGATGGTGCACCAGTGGGGGAGTTGTCCTCCTCCCTTCCACTCCTGCAATCACTTTCATGATTATGGCTCCCGGCCCTCCGACTGGACTCAACACACAGCCATTAATGTCTAAATGGCAACAAAAGTGTGTACATCCCTAAGTGAGAATGTCCAAATTGGGACCATCATTATTTTCCAGCACTGCCTTAACCCTCTTGGGCATGGAGTTCACCAGAGCTTCACAGGTTGTGTCTGCTGTTGCCTCCTCCACCTTCCATTTCAGGATGCCCCATAGATGTTCAATAGGGTTTAGGTCTGGAGAGATGCTAGTGGAGGTGTGTTTTGGGTCCTTATCATGTTGGAATATGGCCCAGTCTACGAAGGGAGGGGGATCAGTATGTCACAGTACATGTTGGCATTCATTTTCCTTCAATGAACTGTAGCTCCCCAGTGCCCATGACACTCCCACCATGCTTGACTTTAGGCAAGACACACTTGTCTTTGTGCCACCACACAAGCTTGACACCATCTGGACCAAATAAGTTTATCTTCGTCTCATCAGACCACAAGACATGGTTCCAGTAATCCATGTCCTTAGTCTGCTTGTCTTCAGCAAACTGTTTGTGGGCATTGTTGTGCATCATCTTTAGAAGAGGCTTCCTTCTGGGACGACAGCCATGCAGACCAATTTGATGCAGCGTGCGGCGTATGGTCTGAGCACTGACAGGCTGAAGTCCCACCCCTTCAGCCTCTACAGCAATGCTGGCAGCACTTACACGTCTATTTCCCAAAGACAACCTCTGGATATGACGCTGAGAATGTCCACTCAACTTCTTTGGTTGACCATGGAAAGGTCTGTTCCGAGTGAAAACTGTCCTGTTAAATCGCTGTATGGTCTTGGCCACTGCAGCTCAGTTTTAGGGTCTTGGCAATTTTCCTATAGCCTAGGCCATCTTTATGTAGAGCAACAATTATTTTTTTCAGACCCCCAGAGTTCTTTGCCTTGAGGTGCCGTGTTGAACTTCCAGTGACCAGTATGAGAGAGTGAGAGCGATAACACCAAATTTAACACACCTGCTCCCCATTCACACCTGAGACCTTGTAACACTAATGAGTCACATGACACATGACACTGGGGAGGGAAAATAGCTAATTTGGCCCAATTTGGACATTTTCACTTAGGGGTGTACTCACTTTTGTTGCCAGCGGTTTAGACATTAATGGCTGTGTGTTGAGTTATTTTGAGGGGACAGTGAATTTACACTGTTAGACAAGCTGTACAGTCACAACTTTATATTTTAGCAAAGTGTCATTTCTTCAGTGTTGTCACATGAAAAGATATAATAAAATATTTACAAAAATGTGAGGGGTATACTCAATTTTGTAAGATACTGTGTGTGTGTATGTATATGTGTGTATAATATATATATAATATATCAGTATATACTTTTATATGTTTAAGGTGGATGGCTGCTGTTTTTTGCTGTATTGTTTATACCTGCAAGAGGCACATACGCTCTTTGGAAAAGTAACACTATACTTCTATGATGTTAGGTAATCTTTTTTATACAGCTTTGTCTAGTTAGCCTATATATACCTCATGACTCTTTAATTAGGTTATTATGATTATAGGTTGCTGTCAAACTTGGGTTTTTGACCTTGCGAAAGGATATTTTTGTGTTCCTGTCTTGTTTGGGATCTTTTGTTTCTACTTGCTTTACATCTAAAGTAAGTTAGGTGATATTGGTTATGGTCTTTTTTTTTTAACTGTCCTTGTATGCTGATGAATCCATATTGTTTCATACCTAGGTTCTAGCATCAAATAAACTTTCCACCTATTTACATCTGCTGTCTGTTCAACTGTTTAAGCATTATATGTCATACTACATATGTTATCACCATCTCAAGGCTATATTGTTCAAGCGATGCGTACATCTACACAGAGAAACACTAAATGCTATATTATGATGTTGTATGTATTCCATGTTGTTTACTGTGCCTCCTTTTTTGACTAGGCCACTTTTCTATCTTTGCAGTCAAGATGAGGTCCCGAGGAAGCTTAGGCGAAACGCGTTGGCCTCTTGCATCGCTTCTGTAAAGTTTAATGGTTTAACAGTATGGCCTTTTTGGTGTACTTTTAAATATGACGATGGCTCATTAATATGGCCAATTGCACAGTATATGGGAACCAATGTTTTTTTTTTTTTTTTTAAATGCTTTGTAATAAAAATATTTTTTTATAAGATCGATGTGGTAATTCCTCTCTGTTACCGGAAAAGTCCAAACTTTTTTAGGTTCTTTATAGTTTATTTAAATTTCTGTAAAATCGCAGTAAGAATAAGCAATCCTTGTTGTTTACTAAAAACCCTTGTAGTCAATTGACAAGGTCCAAGGTGCAAATTGTTCTTCCAGCTCTTTCTTATTAGTATGACTTACTTTCCAGCTTTTTGTTGCCCTGTCCCAAATTTTTAGAGACATATTGCTGCCATCAATTTCAAAATTACCCTCTTTTTTTCTTAAAATGGTGCATTTTCTCATAATGTTTAAACATTAAAATATGGGTTTATGAGATGGTTGTATAAACACCCTGTTTAATTTGTTTATTTCTGGGACTTTTTTTATTTTATTAGTATTATTTTATTGATATATACTTTATTTTGTTCCCATTATTAATGGTAGTGCTCATATCCTATTGTTTATTTAATTTAGCATTTATTTACTACTGTGTAGTGCACTAAGTTCAAATGTGACAGATGCTATAGCATATGAGAATATTGCTGTGACCCCCCCAGGCCCTGTCTGCATTTAGGGATCCTGAGCTGTTTAGACCATCTGCCTGCAGAGAGCCTAATACATTGGGCTTTTTTAGAGAAAATGTGTCAAATTCTGCAGTAAACCAGATCCGCAATAATTACTCTACCAAGTGTACCAGTTAAATTATCAATTACATGTTTGTTCATTATTTTTGTTTGAGAGAAATGTGCATGTTCAAAAGATCATAAATCTTAATGGGCACAATAAAAGGTATGTTATGTGACAGAACTATAAATACTATTGATAATCATTAATGTGAAATTGTAATAATAATAAGAAGTGAGTTTTATCCTTTTTAAAAGAAGCATCCAGTTTTGTGAAGCTTAAATCCAGCCTTTTGTTCAGTAGACTTGTACAATTTTTTATTTTTTTTACATTTCTACAGTTACTTCCTGGTTTCTAGCCCTAGGGCAAATGATGTCCAGGACTCCAGGAGTCTTCAGGAGGGGAGGAGGGTTTTCTCAGCTAAGCACACCCTCCTGCCTGCATGACACTTACCTGGCAGGGGGAACCAGAGATATCATTCTGTGCCAGGGAAGAGACATTTATCAGAGGTGAATCTCTGAGTCCCCACTGCTAAAGTAAACAAAAAGGTGGCCCAGCCTCTTTGTTTATTTTATTGGTGGGGATTTTGAGACGCACCTCTGGTCCCGTCACTTCCCTGGCACTGAATGACATCTATGGTTCCCCCCGCCTCTGAAATAAACAAAGGGGCAGGCTCTCCCCTTACTCCATCGACCAACCAATGCCAGATTTTACCTATAATTCATAGATGGTCATATGTGGGGAAAGACAATGCTCAAAACTGACCCAGTTTTTCACATGTGGATGTGTATGGCCTCAGCCAGTGCTGCTCCAGAAACGCCCCTGATATGTTTAAACCCGCCTACTAGGGCTTTGTCACAGCGGTGGAAAGAATGAGCAGGACAAAGGTTTTTATGTGCATCATTGGCCGTGAAGGGAGAAAAAGAAACAGGTGTGCGAGAAAGAGATACATGGGTCAGGCTTCAGGGAAAAAAAACAGAAGACGGATAAGGTAAGAGGCATGAAGTGAAATGTCAATGCATTGCTCAATGTTTTTTTTCCCATTGATTTCCTGGCCTGCCAGGCTGTATGCTAAGATAAGGGTCTGGTATGGATTTTAGGGGGGACCTCATGACATTTTTTTATTTTTGCGTTCGGTCCACCAGGCCCTCCAGCCAGGACAAGGGGTGGGCAAGAGGGGTAGCTGCCCAGGGCCCAATTGTTTACTGTAAAGATAAGGGTGCCTTCCTTCTGTTATGAGGCTGACATGAGTAGTGAGAGCAGCAGTGATTTTGACAAGCGAGTGACTGCTGGGCGTAGTATCCCCTAAGCTTGGACATCATGAACGGGGGAGCGGTTTGGCATCTTTTATCTGGGCGCTGGATGACCTTGTCCCGGCAGTGCCTTCAGCTGAAAAGTTTACATTAGCAGTTGTAGGAATACTACTTCTAAGTGAATTGAGCCCCCAGTCTCCTTCCCCCATAAAAAAAACACATAAAGCAAAAAAGTGTAAAAAAAAAATGTGTGATGTTGTACTACAAAAAAGCACTAGTGTGAACCAAGGCTAAAGGAGGAATAGGAGGAGGGGTCCCTGCTCATATTACTCTGCTGGGGACTGATTGAACCCATCGGTCAGAACTTTAGAAGTGGTGTTGAAAATGGGGCTTCAGTATTACTCCACAGCTGAAAGTAGTCCCACTCCATTCTGCTACAGCTGACACCATAAATACCAGTAGCATGTATTTAAAAAAAAATAAAAAAATTAAAAAAAAGGATTTAATTTATGGTAGCTGCTGATTGGAAGCGCTTTGGGGTGTTAGAACAATTTTTAGGAATGCTTTAGCACACCTAAGCACCCAAGACCGGTACACATCGATAGTGCATTCTGTCTGCAAAAAAACCCTGTCCTGCAGCAACCTCTTCTTAAAAAAAAGCTGCCAAGTCTTTTCACACAAAATTAACTTCATATATTTACAATATCAACAAGTTTACTTTACAGCACACGTGTCAAACAGAAGGCCCGTGGGCCGATTGCAGCCGCCAGGCCATTTTAGGTGGCCCTCACACCCAGGGTTTTTTTATACCTGGAAGTGAGATATGGAAAGTTTGTGAAAAAGAGCTGAACCTTACACACTGTGCATAGCACATCCCTCAAACCTCCACTCTGTATGTAGCACACCCCTAAACTCTGCATGCTGTGCATAAAGCACCCCTGAAGCTGCACTCTGCACATACAGTAGCACATCCCTGAACCCTGCACTTTGAAATAGAGCTCCCTTGACCTTTGCACTCTGTACATAGGACACCCCTGAAATTGCACTCTGTACATACCAAATCCCTGAACGCCGTACATAACGCACTCCTGGTATGTATTGCCCCTTTTAAGATCCTCCCACTGTTAGTGAAACTTGGCCACACTCACCATTCGATGTGGTTCAGCTGGAAGGGGCGTGGTTGAGTTCCTGCACCTATTCTATCAGAAAAAAAAGCCCTGGATAAATTGAAACCGTCTTACAGATACAACCGGCTCTTTGAGGGCAACCATAATGCTGATGTGGCCCTCGAGGAAATGGAGTTTGACACCCCTGCTTTACAGAATAAACCAACTTATTTACTATGTTGATTTACCTTGTTTGTGGTTTTGTTGTATAATATGATGCAATAAAAATATTGCACTTACCTTTAAAAAATAGTGATCACCAGGAGTGTTCAGTCTGTCTTGCACTGGTCTCTGTATACTCTGTATCCCCATACCATCGGCAGAGATAGGAGACACAAAGCGGAATACTGCCGGACTGAGTGTGGCAGTCTAGTGACCTGGAGGTTTTAAACATAAATCTTCCATTGGAGACGGCAAGGAGGTTGCAGACTAGCATCCCTATTCAAAATAAACCATATCCCTAAAATATTTAGGCATCATATTGAAGTGGAACTGAGCTCAAAAAGTCAAGTTATGCTATAGGGAAAATATATTTTTGTTTATTTTTTCTAAGCAGTACCCTGATAAATCTAACTTTTGTCTGGAACTCCTCCTAAAAAATAGTAGTGCACTTCCTGGTATGTGAGTGTGCCTAGGCACTCCTGTGCCCACAGCCTCATAGCTGTATATTTGCAATGTAAATCTAAGGCAATACTGCCTCTGACTGCTCGTCTCATGAGATTTGGAGTGAGGTTTAATGAGGTCCCTACTGTGCTGCTGTTCTTGATGGAGGCTCTGAAATGAGGATCAGCTGCAGGGAGACCATAACCTGCCTTTTAGGCTCAGCTTCCATAGTTTAGCTCCTCTTTAACTCCTAGGGCAGGGGTAGGCAACCCCCGGGACTGGTGCCGCAAGCAGAACACGAAGCCTCTTTTGCCATCACTCGACTCCCTCCCCATCAGCAGAGAAGCGCAGGGAAGTGTCAGTAAAACACTAATGCAATAATCTGTTTCCAGGAGAAGGAGGACTGTCATTGGCCACTGCTAAAGACAATCACAGTCCTGCTAGCCCCATCCACCATCTGGAGGAAGATGACTCGCTTGGTTGCCACTACCAATCTCAGGAAGAAGGGATTTTACTGTGATTGAGAAATGGAAGGAAGATATGAGAAGGGGGTTCAACGGTGGAAGAGATGAGAAGGGGGCACAGTGTTGGGCTAGATGAGCAGGGGGGTTCAGTGTTGGGCCAGATGAGCAGGGGGTTTTAGTGTTGGGGCAGATGAGAAGGGGGTTCAGTGGTGGGACAGAAAAGCAGTGGGGCAGATGTGAAAGGAGGTGTATTGGTGGGACATATGAGCAGGGGGTTGCAGTGGTGGGGCAAGAGAGCAGGGGGGACAGAGGTGGGGCAGGAGGGCAGGGGGGTACAGAGGTGAGGCATAAGAGCAGGGTGGTACAGTGGTGGGACAGAAGAGCAGGGTGGTACAGTGGTGGGACAGATGAGCAGGGGGGTGGTACAGTGGTGGGACAGATGAGCAGGGGGGTGGTACAGTGGTGGGACAGATGAGCAGGGGGGTGGTACAGTGGTGGACAGATGAGCAGGGGGTGGTACAGTGGTGGCACAGATGAGCAGGTGGTACAGAGGTGGGGCAGATGTGCAGGGGTTTACAGTGGTGGGGCAGATGTGCAAGGTAGCACAGTGGGGGGGCAGATGAGCAGGGGGTTACAGTGGTGGGGCAGATGAGCAGGGGGTTACAGTGCTGGGTTTTGTGCCCCTTTCTGATGATCATGTTCTGGTCGGAGCGGAGGGAATATTTCTTCAGCTCCGCTCTCATGCTCATTCAGCTCCGCTCGCATGTTCTTCTGCCTTGGCTCAAGTCCCGGCCAGCCGCCTGCCTGTTTATCTCCTTGCCTTCCCTGGTGGAGTGATCTTCCTCTGCTCCCCACCCAGTAGTACCTGGGGCCCGGAGAGTAAGACTTGACAGGCTGTGAGGCGGGCGGCGGCAGTGGAGATGGGCAAAGAGGCGCAGATTGCTGCCATTACTAGTAAAAAAAAAAAAAAGTCCCCGGATTTCATTTTAAAAATCTGGTCACCTTAGTGTAAGCTGTAGCGACCACGTCAAAGCACCCCAGTGTACTGCAGTCCTAACTCTATAATTGGAGCACATCTATAATAATGGATAAATTAAGGTATCTTCCTGGAGGGGGCCCACCCAGCAATAGCGCAATGGCAGCAAAGGTATCCAGAGCGTCCCCTCACTAATTCACCAACCGTACAAGCAAATGGCAATAACCCCGACATATAACTGGCCTTGCAGCAAGGAGCACATGGAACAGCGACGCATGTCACAACTAAAACAAAACAACTAAGTGACTCTGTCTAAAACTTCACAGTTTGTTTGTTGTTTTTTGACAAGTGTCGCCCTTCCATGTGTTCCTTGCTACAAAGGCCAGTAATAGGTTTGGTGAGGGGAAGCACTGCATATCTTTGCTGCCTTTGTGCTATTGCTTGGTGTTCAGTCATCAATGATGAGGGAGGAATTGTGCCCCACAGTTTGTGTCTTCTTCCACTGTTACCAATAATGGAGACCTGTTCCTCCTATGATCACCAATGATGGGAAATTATTCTACCTCCCATTTACCAAAGGTGCTAGTTTTTTTTACTCCAGCTGACCACTAACATTGAGGCACTAACCACTGATACCCCATTTTCTACTCCCACTGGCCATAGTTTGACCCTCCCTAGAGTTTGAAGAACAGTGAACTGGCTCTTTGTTTACAACCGTTTGAGGTTCCCTGCCTTAGAGAAAGTTGGATTTTAATGGGAGTAAAACCTATTGGATTCTAAGAGATATGAATAAGTAAAGCATTTGTGTGACACCCTAACAAACCCCTAGCTTGTTGAAGATGAATTGAATGCAATGGAATGTTTAATCTAAGAGGTTGCTAGGTGCAATATCTCTACCTTTTGCAGAATATTACTTGCTCACATAATAATCAGGTTTGATCGAATGGGAAAGGGAAGGTAATTAGTCACTGACTGGATAGTGCATGTATACTGTATTTCATTGTTAAAAAATTGATCAGGGCAAATATAAAATATTGTTTAAATGGTATAGGTTACCTACACTACTGCACCAGATCTGGACACATCCTTTCAAGAAGTGCTGGAGAGGATACAACCAATCCAGATATTTTAGTCATCTGTGTTTTTTTTTCACTTATTCATGCATTTTGGCAAGCAATGATTGCTTATAAAATAACTGTAACAGATCATTTTAATCCCTGAAAAATCCTGTTCCACTGCACAGATGGCTCTGTTTGCTGATAAAAAGAGATCTTCAACTAAATTTCTCCTAAATACGGTCAAAAGTCTTAGACCCTTTCCACACAGGGCGGGCACTGTTGGAGTCCACCTGCTCAGTGGGGAATCTGTCTGCTGATCCCCGCTGAGCAGGTAGATAGCTGGTTTGTGTCCACTTTGCTTATGCAGAGCGGACACAGACACAGCCCACTCTCCTCTATAAGCTGTCGGATGTAAACAGACTGCCTGTTCCTTTACATCCAACTGCCATCTGATCCGATCCACCAGACGGATGGGGAACAGATCCCCATCCATCTGATTTTAGCAGAAAGGATCAGATCAAATGTTGGTAGATGTCAGCGGACACATGTCCGTTGACACCTGCTGCTCCATAGAAGAGACTAGAGGGTCCAATCAGTTCTGTCTAAAAATCTGACAGGTGGACCCGATCGGTCTGCTCATGTGAAAGGGGCCTTATTCCAAAATCCTGTAAACAGACACTTTGTCTGTGAAGGTGTAGCCATTGCAAGTATACCACATATTACATAATCGCAGAAAGTATATTTAAAGAGAACCTTACTTTGGAAATTGTGCCTAAAACACAAGCAATGGGCAAGCCAGTATTACCTGTAGGTTCCCCACAGATTATCTATTCCTCATTACAGATTTACCTTTACTTGTTCCACACTGTCTCTGTGTGAAGGCGGCAATCTCGGTGAAGGAGCAGGGTCTTGCTTCCTCATGTTTGATGATCTGATGACTGGTGGGATTTTGATTAAGAAGCAGCAGGAGAGGTTCATAACGCACAGATTCACAAAATGGAGGAAGCAGAAGCAGTGGGGTCTTTAGGTTCTCAGGTAGAGATTCTTCTCCAGCAAAATCTCAGGAGAACAGTGAGCAGCACAGTAGTGGCATTACCAAATCTTACGCCAAATTAGGCACATTACCGCCTGATACACAAAAGTTTGGAAGTGCACTAATAAGCCATAAAGTCATGTGTGTTCTTCTGCCAATGTAATATTCAGGTAAACAGTTACCCAAATTTCAAACTGGCCTGTCTGTATACACCATTGCTAACTTAACTGCCAGAAAGTGCACAAAGTAAAACAATAAAAGAAGATGACTGGTCCTGGAGGATGACTACTAGATTCCACATGATTACTGGGCTTTCATTGATGCAGCTAAATAGCTGACTTCCCTCTGAGAAGATTTACCCCTGTATTTGTCCTAGTCACCATTTGCTAGCAAGATAGCAAGAGATGGAAATCCAACATTTTAGAGTTGTTGTCTAAACAAGAAACCAGGAAAAATCATATAACGTGGACATCTTTTCTGGTGGGAATTGTTTAAGATGGAATGCAGATATTTTCTCTCATTTCCTGTTGCACCTTCTGGACAGGACGTAAAAGCTAATCTGTCCAGTGGGACACAAACAGAAAAAAAACATAATAGGGATTTCATCCATACTCTAGCAATAACTGATAAAAATGTTTCTGCTATCTATACACTTTAATCCCACATAATGCTAGATTATAGTTAGAAGTAGGTAGTAGGAGCATAGAGAATATTAAATCTTAAACCTTAAATGACACCCTTATTCTATGTACCTGATATATGACTCAGTCAATGCAATATATACAGGTATTTGATATTACTGCTGCATTGTAAGTTTTGTTGCATACATCATACTCAACCTTTTTGAACCTATATTACTACCAGCCCACATTGACAATCATTTATTTTTAATTAATATCTTTATTTTTGTAAGGGAACTATACATCACCTTATCATATACAAGGGCTTTTCTGGGTATTTGTGGGGATCCTATATCCCTATGGTCGCCCACGAGACCTGTAATGCATGTTGACATCCTGCCAATTTATATGTAAGTGCCATACTGTATATACAGTAGCTATCCTGTATTTTTTGTATATTACGCACTATTTGTATGCAATTGGTAATGTTTTCTTATGTGCTCATTAGAGCTTGATACCCCACCTGTTGTGGTCCTAAAAAATCTATGCATTTTGCAAAACATGACCATTGGATTGGACCTATACACCTTGACCCAGATTGTATAGCTTATTATATATAGGTGGTACTGTAGTGTAACGGTCTCAGCCAAATGATCAGACAGAGGTGATATGCAACACTATTTTACTTAACAATGAACTTCAACATAAATTGTACCGGAGTTCTGTGAACACGGTATACAGTACAGAACATTAATATGAACTGTGAAGAAAAAGCATATCACAATTATACTGCCATTCAACTAATGTCCACTAGGTGGCAGCAGCATGTTGAGAGTTCAATATTCAAATAGGATAGAGGCTGAAAGATTCTCACATGTCCAAGATAGTAATCGTTCTTTCATCAGACTGTCAGCTGAGTGGACCTCCTTCTGGCACAAACTTCTTGCTGGCACTGCTTTCTACTTGCTTTGGTCAGGAGGTTCTGGTGGCTGCAGATAGGGCCAACCCACTTCATGGACAGCTTCTGAAAATGGACTGTAACAGAGTCCTCTCCAGTGACTGGGGCTTGGAAAGATGCTGCGTGCTCTTGTGCTCACTGCTGGTGGCCCGCACACCAGACTTAACAGGGGAGGACCCAGCACCTGGGAACTGCTCACTTGCCCAGTCACTGCTGTCCCATCAGGTAGGATCTCTCTGAGCCCAGGAAGCTGGGTGGAACTGACATTTATATCCCCCGGGCGGATCCAAGAGCTCAGAGGATTGTGGGGAGTTGAGTTAAAGGGACCTGCACCAGAATCTGGACAAAGGGGCATCCCACTACACTCCACCTCACTTGAACTTGCGATTCCAGGCAAGTTTACCGACCATACAAAGTCCTCCTGTGCAAAGCGTTCAGGTGGTTTCCCAAAGTTGTGTCTCTGAGAGCATCTCAAGGGTTGAGGTTCAGGCTCTTCTTCAGGAGTAGGCAAAGGTACATCTTCACCTTCAGGCATCTCAGTGGACAGTGGGTCAGGGGGCTCCACAGCAGGAGTAGGAATCCGAGCTGGGCAATCATTGGGCTGCATGGCATTGTCTGTATATGTAATCTCTCCTGGGAGATTTGGAGGCGACAGTGAGGGAACAGAGAGTAGCCACCACTGATTCTCTGCTGGGGCTGCTACATGTGGCTCGGAAACCTGTTCTTCCGGCTCTCTAGATAAGCTCTCAGGCATCTCTACGTAATTCCTAATGGGTTTAAGGAGCCTGCGGTGTAGCTGCCTCGGCCTGTCTTGTGTACTTTCCTTCTGGACATCATAGACTGGCACTCCTGGAATTGGTTGCTGTAGCACAACTCCGGGCACTTCCTCCCATGGAGTTTGTAGCTTGCCCTGCTGATGTGCACCTTTGCGCCTGATCAAGACCCTATCTCCAGGTTTCAGGTCATAGACCTCCGTTCCTGACTCTTCTTGTTCCACCCAAGTTCGCTCCTTTACAAACTGTTGGACTTCTGACAGGCGTCGCCTCCACTCTCGAATCCAGGTTGCTGGAGTATACTCCAGTTCTTCAGTGGGGACGACACCCCCATAGATCTGTGGGTCCCCCAAGAGTACGACCAAACATCACGTGGTAAGGAGAGCGAGCTGTTGCTGAGTGCACAGTATGATTATACTTCCAAACCACTTCAGCCAAGTAATGGGTCCATCTGGTTCGTTTCTCGCGGGCCAGCCCTCTCAACAGTTGTATCAGGGTACGATTAAACCTCTCGCAGGCTCCATTACCCTGTGGGTGATATGGGGTCGTATGCGTCTTCTTGACACCTAATGAGCGACACCACTCCTGGAAGAACTCACTTTCAAAGCAGGGCCCTTGATCTGAATGTATCTTCTGAGGGCAACCATAAGGGAGACAGAAGTGTTTCCACACTGCTTGAGCTGCAGTCTTTGCAGTCTGGTCACGAGTTGGTACAGCTACTGCAAACTTGGTAAAGTGGTCCACCATAACAAGGACATGCCGATGTCCATCTTCTGCCATGTCGAGGGTGAGGAAGTCAACTGTCAATACTTCCAATGGGGCAGACGTGTTCCAAGTCATGGGAGGCACCTGGACCTCAGCCCCCTTGGTCACGGAGCATACCGCACAGTGCCGACATATCTGATCAATCAACTGGAACAGCCCCACACACATGGCTTGCCTTTTGAACCAGGCGAATGTTTTGTGGACTCCCCAATGTCCTCCTTCTACATGGATCCTTTCTGCCACTGGTCGAGCTCTTGCCCGCGACAGTACGACCTGCCAGGTTACCGAAGAGTCATGGGGGAACATTATTCTGCGATACAATATGCCATTTCTCAAGAGGAGGCGTGACCATTCGTTCAGCAGTTTTTGTGTTTCCGGTAGCAGTTGTGATCTTTCACTTCTACTGGGCCAGCGCCGTAACTGCATTGCCTCTATTACTGGGGCAATCACCGGGTCATCCTTCTGCGTTTCTGCCCAGTTATGATCTTCCAATACCTGGATAAGGTCCACCCGTAGTCTACTCTTAGATCTAGCCCCCATTAAGGGTGGAATTTCTTCTTCTTCTGCCTCTTCATCCACATCTCGCTGTGATTGTGCTGAAGGGTACCGTGATAGGGCATCAGCCACGTGGTTGCCCCTTCCCGGGTGGTAATGCAGGGAAAAGTCAAACTTTGCTAGACGTGCTGCCCATCTTTGTTCCAGAGCGCCAAGTTTGGATGTCTGGAGATGTACTAAGGGGTTATTGTCCGTCCAGACTTCAAACTTAGACCCTGTGAGATATTCTGCGAAACGTTCTGTGACGGCCCACACCAGCGCTAACAGTTCCAACTTGAAGGAGCTGTAGTTTGCAGGGTTTCTCTCGGTTGGATGAAGGCTGCGGCTGGCATAAGCTATAACCCGTTCCTTACCATCTTGTATTTGTGAGAGCACGGCCCCCAGGCCCTGGTTACTGGCATCAGTTTGTAACCGAAAGGGAAGGGAGAAATCAGCAAAGGCCAATACAGGGGCTGTCACCAACCGTTGCTTTAAGAAGTCAAATGCCTCTTGTTGTTCCAGTCCCCATTCCACCCTCTTGTGACCTCCTTTCTGGTCTACCCCATGTAGTAATTTCTGGATTGGAGCAGCGTGATGGGCGTAGTGCTTGATGAAACGTCGATAGTGCCCCGCTAACCCTAGGAAGGCTCTAACCTCAGTCACGGTCGATGGTGCCTTCCATTCTTGTATTACCTTGATTTTCTCTGGGTTGGGGAGCACACCATGTTTTGAAATGACATGTCCCAAATATTCAATCTCACTTTTGAACAGGTGGAATTTTTTTGGTTTAAGCTTCAGCCCATACTGATGTAGCCGGGCTAGAACAGCATCAAGGTGAGCGAGGTGTTCCTCAAAGGTGGCAGAGAACACCACTATATCATCAAGATAAATCAGGATGCTATCCAAGTTCATATCCCCAAGACAATGCTCCATTGTCCTTTGGAAGGTAGCAGGTGCATTGTTTAGCCCGAAAGGCATTCTCTTGAACTGCCATAGTCCCATAGGGGTGATGAAAGCAGTTTTTGGTCGATCTGCTTTGGCCACAGGGATCTGCCAATACCCACTGGCGAGGTCAAGTGTTGAAAAGTACTTGGCTTTTCCTAGAGCAGTTAGGGACTCTTCAATCCGCGGCAGGGGATAGGCGTCTCTTGTAGTGACAGCATTCAACCGTCTATAATCTACACAGAAGCGGAGGGTGCCGTCCTTTTTCCGCACTAATACAACGGGAGCTGCCCATGGGCTCTTGCTGTCTTCAATTACGCCTTGCTGCATCATCTGTTCCAACATCTGCTTGACTTCCTGATAAAGGTGAGGGGGTATGCTTCTGTAGCGATCCCGGATGGGTGGATTCCCTCCTGTTGAGATCTCATGTTCAATCCCATTGCTACAGCCCAGGTCAAAATCCCCCTTGGAAAATGCCTCCGACCACTTATCTACCAGTTGCCTTACTGCTTCTACCTGAGGGGGTGTGAGTTCCTCAGTGGACAGCTGTAGAAGTGGAAGTATCTGTTCTCCTACCCATGCTGGGTCTGCCCCTGCTGAACTTTTGGCAACATTCACTTTAGCTACATAGCGTCGTCCGTGAAATTTCTGGAGCTCTATGTGGTCCACTTTGGGAGAAATCACACCTGTAATCAGGGCCAGTTCCGCCACTGGTGTCCCCGGGGGCAGGTGAAGTGGAATCGTCTTGCTGTTCCGCATCCTAACTAGCACGGTGCCTTGGCGAACTACTGTGAGAGTTCTAGCAACAAATGGGGCCATATCTGAGGGTAAGGGTTCCACTAGCACTGGGATGCCCTGTAGTCTATGGCATGATCCAACATTCATGGGAAGTATAAGTTCTTTGCAGGGAGGTATTACAATCTCTGTCCCAAAAGGAACCCTCACAACACCGGCCTTTTCATTAATGTTTGCAAAACTTGAGTCAGAGTCCTTTAGGGCTGCCAAGGTAAGGAGCAGCTTTCTAACTTCTTTAGGTGGTCCCAGGTGTGTAGGACATTGTTTTAACAGCTCAGGCCTCAGCCCCTGGATGATATTCATGCCCAATATCACCTGCGGCCGTCCTTTTCCGGATGCTCGTGTAACCACAACACCTTTTTGGCCAAGGTCCTGTCCCCACAGTTCTACTTTCATCCAGGTAATCCCGGCCACTTCTATAGGAAGTTCGTTGGCAGCTGTCAGTGAGATCCAGGGGGTATCCTGACTCATTTTCTTCTTTGGGAAGTATCGCTGGAACAAAGGATGGTAACTTGGGACCCAGTGTCGAAGAGACATTCGACCTCTTGGCCATCGAAGTACCCGTGTACCACAGGGCAATCGACCACCACGTCCTCCGCGTGTGACGGGGGAGTCGTTTTGCTGGGCCGCCCCACTGCTTGACTCTTAGCGGCGGGGCGCTCTGAGTTTAAAGGCTCCCTCGGTATTCGATCAGGACAGTCCCTCAAGCGATGACCCTTTTGTCGACAGCCCCAACATGGAGAGGGTGACCTCTCCCGTCTTGATCGTCTGCGGGGCGGAGATCGGTTTCTCCATGAAGGGGTGTGCTCCCTTGGTCCTCTTGGATTGTCTCGCTCACGTCTCAGCGTGGGAAGTTCTGTCTGGAGCTGGGCCATTCCTTCCGTCAGCTTGTGGATGGCCACCTCCCACGGAGCTGTTTGTTCAGTTTGTGGCGGTTTACATGGTTTATCACCCGTGCTGGCCATGAGGACGTCCGTACTGGCACGTCTGGGTTCTGAATATAGGATAGCTGCTTCTAGAATTTCGTGGAATTTTAAGTTTGGGTTACTTCTGTCCTTTTCCTGTAACTTTTCCCTAACTTTGTCAGACAGAAGCCCATCCACAAACTGATCCTTCAGCCACCCATCTGTATCACTCCAGCCAGCACGTCCTGCTCTCCTCCTCTCCTTGCGGCGGATCTTGGCTGCTATATCCTGCAGTTCCAGGGCGTACTGTGGAATGGATTCTCCCACTCTCTGCCTTCTACTGATAAAGCGAGCTCTAAGATCCCCTAATGCAACCGTCTGGGTGTACACTGCTTCCAAGCGGCTGATTATCTTGTCTAGAGAGTCCTGGTCCTCTGCTGGAAGGTGTAGGATCAACTTCCTTGCTTCCCCTTCAAGGGCATTAATGGCCAGGTCTGCCTGTTGTGCAGGTGGGACCCCATATGACCGGATCAAGCCCCGCAATCTTCTAATCCAATCATCTATGTCCTGATCTGGTCCTGTGTACTTAGGCAGCTGTTGTGGTAGCAATCCTGCCAGCAATAGAGAAGCTATGGCAGACTGTTTAGCTCCCTCAGTGCCACTGCTGACTGGCGCTGCCATTGTGCTGCTCTCCTCATCACTGTCTGACATGGCTGATCCTGTTCGTGACGCCAAGTGTAGTGTAACGGTCTCAGCCAAATGATCAGACAGAGGTGATATGCAACACTATTTTACTTAACAATGAACTTCAACATAAATTGTACCGGAGTTCTGTGAACACGGTATACAGTACAGAACATTAATATGAACTGTGAAGAAAAAGCATATCACAATTATACTGCCATTCAACTAATGTCCACTAGGTGGCAGCAGCATGTTGTGAGTTCAATATTCAAATAGGATAGAGGCTGAAAGATTCTCACATGTCCAAGATAGTAATCGTTCTTTCATCAGACTGTCAGCTGAGTGGACCTCCTTCTGGCACAAACTTCTTGCTGGCACTGCTTTCTACTTGCTTTGGTCAGGAGGTTCTGGTGGCTGCAGATAGGGCCAACCCACTTCATGGACAGCTTCTGAAAATGGACTGTAACAGAGTCCTCTCCAGTGACTGGGGCTTGGAAAGATGCTGCGTGCTCTTGTGCTCACTGCTGGTGGCCCGCACACCAGACTTAACAGGGGAGGACCCAGCACCTGGGAACAGCTCACTTGCCCAGTCACTGCTGTCCCATCAGGCAGGATCTCTCTGAGCCCAGGAAGCTGGGTGGAACTGACATTTATATCCCCCGGGCGGATCCAAGAGCTCAGAGGATTGTGGGGAGTTGAGTTAAAGGGACCTGCACCAGAATCTGGACAAAGGGGCATCCCACTACAGTACCATTGGTCCGTTTGGGTTACATTTCTGTTCCAGACCCATATGTGGAGTTCTGAGAACTGTAATTTTTAAATATATGTGTACGCATTGTTGTTTTCATTATGAATTATGAATAAAGATTTTTTCTTATTTATACGCAAGTGTGTTTGTCTTATGCAGGTGCCAATAAATTTTGACATTGTGGTAGGATATATTCCTGCAACTTTTCTGTAGTAGGAGCATACTTCCTGTGTAACTGTACACATGTCCTATCAAATCTCCTGACCCGGATCTTCTACAGACATCCGTGCCACTCTGTGCCCTGTTATACCCTGTCATCATCCCCAGGGGAACAGGACAAGAAGTGTAAGGCAAGCCCTCTCATCAAGTCAACCTCAACCAGGTACATGACACCTTAATCCATCCAGCCAGTATGGTCACCTGCAGAACAGGATCCCTCCACAGTCAGCTCAGCCCTCCAATAAGACACGACAGTTTAATCCAATGCAGTTTTAATTGTTAAATGGATACATGGGATGTTCACTGGTCATTTGATGTGTAAACAGAAAATAAGCTTCTGAGCCCTATACCTACTATGAAGGCTGGTAACTTACTGAGGAACCATGAAGAAGAAGGGCGGGGTCTATCTAAGGACTAAGCCAACTAACCCAAACATACTGGTAAACTGGAGTGTACCACTTAGGAATACAGTAATAACAAGTTGTAATTACACTAATTTGCCACTAGATGTCAGTACAAAGGTATTTATACATACATAATGAAATCCTATGCAACAGTGATGGTTACATGATAAGTATTCCAGAACACCATGTGTCTGACCCTCCACCACAAAACAAACAGGGAGTGCACATGCATCATCTAAAATCCTTGAAATATTTCTATTGAAATAGATATCTTGTACTCACAAAGGTGTTTGATATAAGAGCATGTAACATAGAATCCATAAATTTGAAAATCTCTCAAACCAATAGGCACAGATGTCCAACCATCAGGGTTCCAATAAAGAATGTTCATCCTTGAAAGGCATAAGCTATTATGCATGATTGAAGCATCACCTACTGTATGTTTGCCATGAGGGCTTGCTTGTTGAACATCTGTGCCTATTGGCTTAGGAGGATTTAAATTTTTGGGATTTTATGCTACATGTGCTTACGTATATCAAGCATCCTTGTGAGTACAACATATCTATTTCAGTAAAAATGTATTGAGGATTTTACACAAGGTTGGTGCGCTCTGTGTTTATAGTGCTGTAAGCATTTCTCAGTCTAGAGAGATCTGAAAGGCAGTGGGCTTTATTTCACATCGCACATTCAATGAGAGACATTTTGAGTGGACTTTGGTCATTAGTGACTTCAACAGTTTGTATCCTTTTGTCACCTGAGCGCTGATGGTTGTACATCGAATATATTTTTATATGTCTGGTCCTGGTATGTCTGGTTTTATCTGGCATGCTAGTTTAGGGGATAGTAGCACACAGCTTTCGGAGAAGACCCAGACCCACCGTGCCTACTGTCTAGCACATGCTGAGTCTAAACTGAGTTGGTCCGGTGTCCAGGTCCTTTCTTTTGTGTGTCCAGATCAGAGACACTTCCTGTCACTTGCCCATGGTTCTAAAGTTGTTCTAAAGGCTCAAGGCTTTTTACCCTAATGTATTGTATGCATTTAGGGAGAAAAACCTTCTGGGTGCAGCACCCCCTTATACTTACCTGAGCCCCATCTGGATCCAGCGAGGTGCATGAGAGCTCTCCAGGGTCTCTCTCTCCTCATTGACTCACACAGCAGCCGGAGCCATTGGCTCGCACAGCAGCAGGAGCCATTGACTCCTGCTGCTTTTAATCGCAGCCAATGAGCCAATGAGGAGAGAGCGGGAGGCAGGGCCGAGTCACGCCGTGTGTGTGAATGGACAATGCCCATTCACAGGAGTATGGCTCGGGAGCGAGCCTGCTTGAGTGTCTCCATAAGAAGAGGATTTCTATTGGGGGCACTCTGCGGGGGAGAGGAGCCAGGACCACCACCAGGGGACCCAAAAAGAAGAGGATTGGGGCTGCTCTTTGCAAAACCATTGCACAGAGCAGGTAAGTATAACATGCTTGTTATTTTTTAAAGAAAAAAAATCTTGCCTTTAGAAACATTTTAAGCCAAAGTGACTCTCCCTTACACTTTGTTCTTAAAAGAGGAGCATTTCGGCTTCACAGCCGGTTCCCTACTGTGCATGCGTGAAGCGCCCTGCATTATCTAATTGGCCCAGTGGCGGAGGAAAGAAAAGGGGGGCCAAACTTCAGATAAGCGGAAATTCAACTTTTGGATGGAACTCCGCTTTAAGAATCTGTTTTTCTGTACTGTCCTGCCACCTAGTGGTACACTGCCCCTAGGCAGCCTCTGCTATTACAATAGTTGCATTGTCTGCTATTCTTTGTTCTGTGAATATCGCATACCCTTTTACTATTTTGTTTCCATTGTCAAACTATTCTGCATTAATTTAGTAAACATCAAGTTGTACAATACTGTTTGTCTGCTCGTTTTGCTGATACCTTTATGTTACAAAACAACCTTTCTAAGCATTATCAATCATAATCATCAATCATAATCAAATGCCCAAGGCACTTCTGAACGTGATTGATGGCTAAGTGAAACGACTTCATTAGGGTTTTCTTCTATATATCTATTTTTCCAATGCAATTGGGTAACAGTGGAGGAAAAAAAAACTTGTTCTCCTAAACAAATGTATTTATTTTATCTGCACAGTACTTCAGAAGTTTAGAAAACATGTAAATGTGGTTATTTTTAAAAACCCTATTTACCATGTTACCCAGCATGGTTTCCAAAACATGTGCCATGGCAGAATTAATATACGACATCAGCTGGAGTCTCTCCTTTCTTCGGACTGTCAAGGTGTTTTCCTCTTATAGGAACTGACTACAACAAAGTGATTCCAATTATAGTGGAAGGTTTTAGGTGCTGTCGGAGTGTGCCCCGGGAGAAGGAGCGAAGCAGCTACACCTTCCCTGCTGCTTTCCTGACTTTGTGTGGTAATGACAGGAATAAAAGAGTGCAAAAAGACTTTAGATTAAAAAAAATCCTTCGTATTTCTTTACCAAAGTGATGATAAAAAAAAAAAAGATTTGCTTGTGGATGTACAGTACATTTTGAAATAAAAAAGTGTCTGTTATCTTGCAGCATCTGTATGTATAATATTATCTATTTTATTCATATATTAATAATATATCTTTTAATCACCATGAATATGGCCACAGTAACAGCCATTACTGCTATACGGATATGCAGTAGGCTGACGCAGGCGCAGCAAACAGACCAGTAATGTCATAAAAGAATTACAGAATTCTGTGCAGCAATCACATTCAATTTTAACAAAAGGGATCATCGGAATAAAATTTAGCAATGTGGTTGACCATTAGTTATATCACAGCAATATTCAAACACAGGTAAAAAAAATGTACTATTGATTGGTTTAATTTTTAAAGTGGGCATGTGCTGCGGAAGCTGTGTCTAAGCAATTGGCTAAGGACGAGTCAGCAGTATTACCCCTACTGTGGTATCATGTGAGGTGGAAGGGCACCACAAGGAGATTGGGGGGGGGTTTGTCTTGTGGGGGGGGATTTGAGGGGCAGCAGGGGTTAAGAATTTTTCTAGCAGGGGAGTGTGCCAAGAGTGGTGTTTGAGGGGGATTTGTGCTGGGAGGGATGGGGAAGAGGATTTATGCTAGAAGGGGGGATTTGGTGGGTTTGTGCTAGAAGAGATGATGTGGTAGCAGAATTGTGCTAAGAGGAGATTTTTTTCTTAGGGGGGGGGGGGGGGGGTATTTGTGCTGGCAGGGATGATTTGGGGGTGTCTGTGCTAGGTGGGCAAATTCAGATGGGGGGGTTGTATTGGGAGGGTGGATGTGTACGCAGGAGATTTGAGGGATTTGAACGGTAGAGGATTTGTACTAGGAGGGGTGATTTTTTTTTGGGGGGGGGGGGTGCATTTGTGCTCTGGGGAGTTGGGGAATGGGGAGGGGGGTAAATATTTTTGCTGGGAGGGGAGATTTCAACAGGGAGGCAGATCTATACTGGGAGGAAGGGAGATTTATGCGTAATTTATTTAATATCATCAATTTAAATTAATATGAATTTATCATCAATATTGTCAAAATTGCCGTAAATTCACAGCAAAAATGCCCAGAATTTGTGACAAAACCGTGTGCGTTTTCGGTGCCATTATCTGCACCTTTTTCTCTTATTGGCTGAATGCCGATAACACAATTTTCAGCCGAAATTTTTCAGTGGCCGAAATTTTGGTGCATCTCTAATATTAAAAATATTAACCACTTGCTGACCAGCCGCCACAGTTGTACTGCGGCAGAATGGTACGGCTGGGCGACACAACGTTATGTTATTCGCTTTTCCCTGTGGCCACTAGGGGCGCGTGCGCCCGCTGCTTGCCCCCGGAACCGATGCAATTTCTTTTACCAAAAATATGTAGAAGAATACATTTCAGCCTAAACTAAGGAAAAAAATTTTTTTTCTTATATATTTTTCGGGGATATTTATTATAGCAAAAAGTTAAAAATTTTGTTTTTTTTAAAATCTTTGCACTTTTTTGTTTATAGCGCAAAAAATAAAAACCTGCAGAGGTGATCAAACACCACCAAAAGAAAGCTCTATTTGTGGGAAAAAAAGGACGTCATATTTGTTTGTGTGCAACGTCGCATGACCGCGCAATTGTCAGTTAAATGTTAAAAGTTAAAGCGACGCAGTGCAGAATCGCAAAAAGTGCATCTGGTCAGGAAGGGGGCAAAATCTTCCGGGGCTGAAGAGGTTAATACTATTTTATCTTACCAGCTGCTGTGGCTGGACAATGGGAAGTGCTCCTGTCACATAATCTATTGAGAGACTGGTAGACAGGAAAGTAAGAGGTTGGAGGTTCTGCCCCAATACTTGCATACAGATCTGTGCCATGCAGGCTCAGAGTAGTTTGCCTACCAACGCAGCTGCCAAAGCGGCCTATTCCACCGGCTCCTTGTCCACAGTCACTCCTTCCGTAGCCCCACCATCATGCACGGAGGAGCTCCAGTGACGAGGAGGGAGGGGATGATGAGGTCACTGACTGTAATTGGGTGCCTGAGAGAATAGAGGAGGCACAACTCCAACGAAGCAGGATGTCCTCTAAGGGGCAGCTTAAAGGCAGCCACTCTATTGCATCACACCGCAGAGCTCCACAGGTGGAGGGCGCTGCTGACTCCCCGCTGACTTTTACAGGTTTCTTGGTGTGGGCTTTTTTCGACATGTGTGCAGCAGATCACACCATTGCTGTTTGCAACCTCTGTCTTAAGCGGATCAAGCGTGACCAGAACAGCAGCCGCTTGGCCAGACATATGACGACCTGCCATGCAGTCCATTGGCAACAGCACTTGAAAGACCCACATCAAAGAAAAAAGCGGACTTCTCCTTGCTCCTTATCAGGGATCGCCAACCCCACTATACCTCCAGTCCTCTCAAAAACCTGCACTGAGCGGAATGAAGGTATAGCAATAGGTGTCCCAAGTACTTGCAGCCAAACTGCTAGCAGTACACCACCATCTGATTTTAGCAGGCAAATTTCCCTACCCCAGTTGCTGAACCGCAAAACGAAATTCGGTCCCAGCCATCCACATGCTCAGCGTCTAAATGCTAGCTTGGCCAAATTGCTAGCACTGCAACTGCTGCCTTTTCAGCTGGTAGACTCTGCCCCCTTTCGTGATTTTGTGGAATGTGCTGTACCTCAGTGGCAGGTTCCAAAATGCCATTTCTTTTCACAGAAGGCCATTCCAGCTCGCTACCGGCATGTGGAAGGCAATGTTTTGGCCTCGTTGGACAGGGTGGTCAGCAGTAAGGTGAATATTACCACTGACTCATGGTCCAACAGGCATGGGCAGGGATGTTACCTTTCCTTCACGGCGCACTGGGTAACTCTGCTGGCAGCTGGGAAGAATGCAGGACAGGGTTCAGTGTTGTTGGAGCTTGTTTCGCCACCACGCCTCCAAAATGCTAGTGGTGATTCTGCCACAGCTCTCTCCTCCACCCCTCCTCTTCTTATTCCTCTATGGCCTCTTGTGCAGATTTGTCCTCTGAAAAAGAGGTGCTCTGTAAGCGTTCAAGGGGCTACGCAAGTAGTCAGGCAAAAAGATGCCATGCTGTGCTTGAGTTGGTCTGCTTAGGGGACAGGAGCCACACTGGGGCAGAAATTCTGTCAGCGCTGCAGGAGCAGGCTCAGAGGTGGTTGATGCCACACCAGCTTCAGCCAGGAATGGTTGTATGTGATAATGGCACCAACCTTTTGTCCGCCCTCCGACAGGGACACTTGACCCATGTTCCATGTTTGGCACAGGTCTTGAATTTGGTGGTGCAGTGGTTCTTGAGCAGGTACCCAGGCATACAGGATCTCCTGAGGCAGGCCAGAAAAGTCTGTGGTCATTTCCGTCGGTCATACAATGCCAGTGCTCGGCTGGCTGACATTCAAAGGGAATGCAACCTGCCCACCAACTGCCTCATTTGTGACATGCCCACCAGGTGGAACTCAACGCTGACAATGCTGCAGCGGCTGCACACGCAGCAGAGGGCCATCAATGAGTACCTGTGCGAGTATGGCACCAGGACAGAATCAGGGGAGCTTGGCTTCTTTTTGCCACGCCAGTGGCTACTGATCAAGGATGCATACACTGTCCTGTCACCATTTGAGGAGGCCACAAGGATGGTGAGCAGTGACAATGCATTCATCAGTGACACTGTCCCTCTAGTCTTCCTGCTGGAGCACACGCTTTGTGGAATAATGGACAGGGCACTTGAGGCAGAACAGCGGGAGGAAGAGGAGAACTTCCTTACCTCTCAAGGGCCCCTTTATCCAGAGAGCATTCCTGTGGGCCTGCCAAACACACAGGAAGAAGAGGAGGAATGTGTCAGCATGGACGCAGAGGATAACACTCAGTAGCAGTCTTCAAGGGATGTTTTTCAGTCCCCTCATCCCGTGTGGGATGAGGTTGTTACAGATCTTGTGATCCTTAGTGACCCAGAGGACTCAGAATTGAATGTCTCTGCAAACTTATGCTGCATGGCCTCCCTGATTCTGCAAAGCCTGCGAAAGGACCCTAGGATTTGTGGTATCAAGGAGAGGGATCATCACTGGCTGGCAACCCTCCTTGATCCAGGTTACAAGGGTAAGGTTGCACAACTCATCCTGCCTTCGCAGAGGGAGCAGAGGCTGAAACATCTTCAGGATGCCTTGAAGAAAGGTTTGTGCAATGCATTACTAGATTGTCAGAAAACATGAATCAGATTGAGACAGAAGTACAGTTAAATCTCACTTGTTTAATAATAATAAAAAAAGGTAAACAGAGTAAATGTAGTCAAAACATAGCCAGAGTTTAGGAACCGGAACGGATAGTCAGACAAGCCAAAACGTCAGTGAGCCAGAGGTGAGCGTAGTAGATCATCAAGCAGGATCTGGAGCCAGAAGGAATGTCAGCCAACCAAGTCTTTGGCAGGAACACAGGAGAGCGTCTCTAGAGATGTGACTAAGGCGAGGGCAGAGATCATCAGGGCTGGATGGCAGGACTGACGAGCGGGATATCATCAACAGGTGAGTCGCTGTGGAGAGATAGGAGCTGGCAACTAGCCGACAGCTGAGCGGCCAGCTAAAAGAAGGAAGGGCTGAGCCCAGCACTGACAGTACCCCATCCTCAATGACCCCTCCCCCTCGGAGGAGAACCAGGCTTGAGGGGAAAACATCTATGGAAATCACGGAGGAGGACAGGGGCATGTGCGTCCGAGGATGAGACCCAAGAGCGTTCCTCCGGACCGTACCCTTTCCAATGTACCAGGTACTGTATGCGCCCACGTAACCTACGGTAGTCAACAATGGACTGTACTTCATACTCCTCATGGTTCTCAATCTTTACAGGGTGAGGACGAGGCACCGAGGTGGTAAAGCGGTTGCAGACCAAAGGTTTTAATAGGCAGACATGAAATACATTTGAAATACGCATATTAGAAGGAAGGTCTAATGCGTAAGCCACTGGGTTAATCCTGTGAAGAATACGGAAAGGCCCAATAAACCGAGGTGCGAACTTCAGATAGGGAACACAAAGTTGGAGGTTGCGAGATGACAGCCAGACCCTGTCCCCAACCTGGTAGGAAGGCACAGGCAGGCGTCTGCGGTCAGCATGGAGTCTGTACCTATCATTAACATGTTGAAAAGCCACCTGGACTTGTGCCCAAGTGGAACGAAGACCACAGAGATGCTCCTCTAACGCAGGAATACTCTGTGGAACAAATGAGTCAGGCAACATGGAAGGTTAGAAACCATAGGTCGCCATAAATGGGGACAATCGCGAAGCAGAATTCAAGGCACTATTGTGAGCAAACTCACTTGTTATGATGGTCAGAAATATAGCAACGTAGCAATTGCTCCAAGGACTGATTGGCTCGTTCTGTGGCTCCCTTAGACTGCGGGTGATACGCAGAGGAGAAAGCTAGCTGAATTCCCAACTGTGCAAAAAAGGCTTGCCAGAACCGGGACACAAACTGACTACCCCTGTCTGAGACAATCACCTTGGGTAGCCCATGTAAGCGAAAGATCTCCCAAGCAAAAATGGAAGCCAGTTCCATAGAAGTGGGCAACTTCTTAAGTCATTTTAGAGAACCGGTCAACCACCATGAGGATAAGTGTGTTGCCCTGGGAGTTGGGTAGCTCCACAATTAAATCCAGACAGGTGTGTCCAGGTCCTCTCTCCATTGGGTATGGGTTGTAGGAGGGCCACTGGAAGGTGTTGTGGAGTCTTACTCTGAGCACAAATGGAACAGGCAGCTACAAAGGCAGTTACATAAGCACATAGACTAGGCCACCAGAATTGTTAGGAAATGGCACAAAAGAGTTGATTCTTCCCAGGGTGGCCAGCAGCCTTGGGAGAATGGTAAGTCTGGAGCACGGCAGTACAGAGACTCTCTGGGACAAAGCAGCGGTCACAAGGTTTCTTAGGAGGAGCATGAACCTGAGCAGCAAAAATGTTGTCACCCAAAGGAGAAGTGAGACTGGTGCGAACCGAAGCCAGAATACGATCAGGAGGACTCACAGGAACCGGAAACGACTCCATCTTGGAAGAGGAGGAAAATTATCGTGAAAATACTACAGAGGACGTAAACCCACGGGTCAGGTTGTACCGGAGCAGCCACAGTGGGAGATTCCAGGTGAGCCATGCAGGAGCGTTTGTAACACCATGGAAAACTGATACATGCAGTGTTCCTGCTCATCCAATCTGGAAAAATATTACCAACAAGTGGATTGACTGCATTTTCTGAATTCATGGCATTCACCTACTGTCAGAAACCATGAATCAGACTGAGACAGAAGGACAGTTAAATCTCACTTGTTTAATAATAATAAAAAAAGGTAAACAGAGTAAACGTAGTCAAAACATAGCCAGAGTTTAGGAACCTGAACGGATAGTCAGACAAGCCAAAACATCAGGGAGCCAGAGATGAGCGTAGTAGAACAGCAAGCAGGATCTGGAGCCAGAAGGGATGTCAGCCAAGCAATTTTTCTGCCCCTGTTTAACAGGGGCACGTAATTAAAATTTTTGATCTAATATTTCAGTGCAGGGCCCATTCCTGCGCCCAACAAGAGTATCTGTGAGGGGTTACAGTGTTGTGGCACCACCACCACCTAAGGCCAATTTTTTCTGTTCCTGTTTAACAGGGGCAAGTAATTACAATTCGTGAGATAATATTTCACAGCAGGGCCCGTTCCTGCGCCCACCAAGAGTAACTGTGAGGGCTTACAGTGTTGTGGCACCACCACCACCAAAGGCCCAATTTTTCTGCCCCTATTTAACAGGGGCATGTAATTAGAATTTTTGATATATTATTTCACAGCAGGGTCCGTTCCTGCGCTCACCAAGAGTAACTGTGAGGGCTTACAGTGTTCTGGTACCACCAACACCTAAGGATCAATTTTCTGCAGTGTATATAGGGCGGGCCGTATAGTATATATACTGCTGTTCAGAGTATATAGTGCCTGGGGGACCCCCACACAATTTTTCTTTTAATTTGGGTGCGGGGTTCCCCTTAATATCCATACCATACCCAAAGGGCCTGGTAATGGACTGGGGGGGGGGGGCATGCTGTTTTTTTTTAAAAGATTTTCATCTATATTGCCGGGACCCAATAATACATTACAGCCGTGAGTAGTTTTAAATTAAAATTTTTCCTTTAGAAATGTAATTTTGTGTTATTTTTCTAAACACAGGACATATTTGCCTGTTCGCATGTTTTTCTGCGAACTGAAATGGGGGGGGGGGGGGGTGTTTGGCTCATCCCTAGTCACCAGTATGGTATTTGTAAATTGAAATCATATTCCCTCTCAAGCGTCACTTCTCTAGAGAGAACAAGTTCAGTGCTCGCAACCTTTCTTCATAACTAATATCCTCCAGAACCTTTATTAGCTTTGTTGCCCTTCTCTTTGTATTCGCTCCATTTCCAGTACATCCTTCCTGCGGACTGGTGCCCAGAACTGGACAGCATACTCTAGGTGCGGCCAGACCAGAGTCTTGTAGAGTGGGAGAATTATCGCTTTATCCCTGGAGTTAATCTCTTTTTTAATGCACGCCAATATTCTGTTTGCTTTGTTAGCAGCAGCTTGGCCCTGCACGCCATTGCTGAGCGTTGTTTTTTTCCAACCCAAATGCATTATTTTACATTTTTCTACATTAAACCTTATTTGCCATGTAGTTGCCTACCCCATTAATTTGTTCAGATCTTGTTGCAAGGTTTCCACATCCTGCAGAGAAGTTATTGCCCTGCTTAGCTTAGTATCATCCACAAATACAGAGATTGAACTGTGTACCCCATCCTCCAGGTAATTTATGAATAAATTAAATAGGATTGGTCCCAGCACAGAACCCTGTGGGACCCCACTACCCACCCCGGCCTGACCATTCCTAGTTTTCCCCATTTATCACCGCCCTCTGAACTCGCCCCTGTAGCCAGTTTTCAATCCATGTACTCACCCTATGGTCCATACCAACGGACCTTATTTTGTACAGTAAAAGTTTATGGGGAACTGTGTCAAATGCTTTTTGCAAAGTCCAGATACCCCATGTCTACGGGCCTTCCTTTATCTAGATGGCAACTCACTTCCTCATAGAAGGTTAATATTTGGTTTGGCAAGAACGATTCTTCATGAATCCATGCTGATTACTGTTATACTTACATACTCTGTGCAATGGTATTGCAGCCCCGATCCTCCTCTTCTGGGGTCCCCCCAGCGGCGCTTCTGGCCCCTCCACTTCGGCGAGTGCAGGTTCGCTCCCGAGCCACCTTGTCTGTGTCCATTGACACACACAGGGTCTTGCCCCTTGCTCGCTCATCACAGAATTTGATTGACAGCAGTGGGAGTCAATGGCACCTGCTGCTATCAATCTGTGCAGTAAGGCGTGACAGAGCCGGAAGAGCTGCTGCTCTCGTGCATATTGCTGGATCAGGATTGGGCTTGGGTAAGTATAAGCAGAGAAGATTTTCTATCTTTAATGCAATAAGGTAAAAAAAAACGAAGCATTTACAACCACTTTAATTAGGGCTGATTAGAATAAACTAAGGGTTAATTAGGGCTTTTTACTTGTCAGGTTGCTTTAAATGAATGCATCTGCAGATCAATGTTTATCCCTTTGATCTGCAGATGAATGAACATAATGCTACAAAAGTAACAATATGTTACATTGTATATTTCTGTAGTGTCTGAGCAAGTGTTATAATAAACATTGTCAGGCTGATTTTTAATTTTTTTTGACAGCTAAAGCTAGGACCTTCTCTATGTACACAATAATCTGGCTTTGATTAATCAGAGTTGAATTGCTAGCAAGGCAGAAGGACCCTCTTTTGCTCATTCCTGAGAGGGACTATGAACTATGGACTATGGGATTTGTAGTGGGCATAGAGCAGTGTACCTCAACTAAAGTGCAAGAAATGGAAGTGAAAAGAGGTTTGGGAGCTCACGGGGGGACATTACAAGAAGGCAGAAAAACACAATAATAATACAATTTCATGAAAAATAGATTATAAGGCCAATAAGTAGTGACTGTGGCTGGACTATGTTTGGAAAATAAGTATATGATGTATTGTTACTCTAATGCGGCGTACACACGGTCGGAATTTCCGATGGAAACAGTCCGATGGGAGCTTTTCATCTGATTTTTCGACCGTGTGTATCCCCAACGGTCTTTTTCTGTCAGAATTTCCGAAGGACTTTGAATTGAGAACCTGTTCTCAATTTTTCCGACGGAAAACCTTTCTATCGGATTTTCCGATCGTGTGTATGCAATTCCGACACGCAAAATTCCGACGCATGCTCGGAAACAATTCGACGCATGCTCGGAAGCATTAAACTTCCCTTTTATAGTGCTGTCGAACGTGTTTTATGCCGCTGTGTTATTGACCGTCGGAATTTGGTGTGATCGTGTGTAGGCAACACAGCTTAAAAAAAAACGTCAGAGTTTTTTCCGACGAGAATTCCGATCGTGTGTACGCGGCATAAGTATATTTCAAGAAAGTGAAAGGTGTAACACTGCTATGAAACTGTCAAAGACTGCAAAAAGGAGATTGTCAAAGACTGCAGACCTTCTAGGACAATCTACAGAATATACTCAGGTACTCTGGTCATTCTACAGGATTCTGTCAGAGACTGTGGACATTCTTCAGGATTCCTGACCATGTAAGACTAACATCACATTTGCTTACAGTACTAATGCTGACAGTAACACGAACCAACACGCCTATAGCGTCAACTGGGGTTTTTTACATGTTTAATATGTTCTGGTGCGAACCGAACCCGGGGGTGTTCGGCTCATCCCTAACTAACATCACATTTGCTTACAGTACTAATGCTGACATTATTATTTTTTTTTCAACCTTCCACCTCACTGATATTTTGATTAATGTTTGTAAAACTTGCTGTAAATGCACTGTAAACGCTACATGTGTGTCTGCACTGCGTTACCATAGATTTGAATGCAGGGGCACATCCAGAGTCTTGCCTCGGAAGGGGCACTGCCAGACAATAAGATGTTGCTTACAGAACTGTTTTTAATCATAAAGTCTTAACCTTGATTAAAAGAGTGACACGTTTAAAATAACGCCACTTGCTCTCAGCACGGAGGAGGTAAGGAAGAACAGGGAGACCTGCCAACCACAGTGATAAAAGTGTTAAGGCCAGCTGCAACAGAGGCGGCGGTCTTAACACTTTTATCAACTTCATGAGAGATCTTTATGATCCCCCATAGGTCTCATGATGCACTACAGTACAACGCACCTCTCTATCCGGGACTCCTTCCCTCTGCCACACAGAGCATCAAAACTAAGGGGGAAGGATGCTTCAGCGCACCTCTCCATCCAGGACTCATGCCCCTACAGCAGGGATTGGAAAAGGAAAATGCCGCTCCAGGTGAGTGATGGGACCACATAGGCTGGAGAGTGGACTCCTCCCAAGGGTGCTAGCCTCGGCTCGCCGGCCGTGCAATAGGGTAGAAAGAAATGGATTGCTGCACTCCGAGGTAAATGATAAGTCTCTTTAATGTAAAATCCGTAACATAAATGACACCACAGGACAAAAAAGCAGGTACAGGTAGACGCGTTTCACACAGCGACGCTAGACTTATTCATTACTCCTTTACATCTAATGTAAAGGAGGACACAGATGGGGACATCTAATGTAAAGGGGGACTCAGATGGGGACATCTAATGTAAAGGGGGACTCAGATGGGGACATCTAATGTAAAGGGGGACTCAGATGGGGACATCTAATGTAAAGGGGGACTCAGATGGTGACATCTAATGTAAAGGGGACTCTAATGGGGACATCTAATGTTAAGGGGGACTCTGATGGGGACATCTAATGTAAAGGAGGACTCTGATGGTGAAATCTAATGTGAAGAGTGGCTCTGATGGTGACATCTAATGTAAAGGGGAACTCTGATAGTGACATCTCATGTAAAAGGGAACTCTGATAGTGACATCTCATGTAAAAGGGAACTCTGATGGGGACATCTAATGTAAAGGAGGGCTTTGATGGGGACATCTATTGTAAAGGGGGACTCTGATGGTGACATCTAATGTAAACGAGGACTCTGATGGGGACATCTAATGTAAAGGGGGGCTCTGATGGGGACATTTAATGTAAAGGAGGACTCTGATGGTGACATCTGATGTAAAGGAGGACTTTGATGGGGACACCTGATGTAAAGGGGAACTCTGATGGGGACATCTGATACAAAGGAGGACTCTGATGAGGACATCTGATGTAAAGGAGGACATCTGATGTAAAGGGGGACTCTGATGGGGACATCTGATGTAAAGAAGGACTCTGATGAGGACACCTGATTTATAGGGGGATGCTGATGGGGACAGCTGATGTAAATGGAGGCGCCTGCTGTAAAGGGGGAATCTGATTTGGACACCTGATGTATAGGGGAGACTCTGATGAGGACACCTTATGTATAGAGGGATGCTGATGGGGACATCTGTTGTAAAGGGGGACTCTGATTGGGACACCTGATGTATAGGGGGACTCTGATGAGGGCACCTGCTGTAAAGGGGGACTCTAATGAGGACCTTATGTTATGTGGTTTTCTTTACTTTTACTTGAAATGTGGATGTGATTGGCCTACGTTGATGGACACAGTGAGGCTACCATATGATGGGCACAGTTAGGCTGCAATGATGTGCACAGTGAGGCTGAAATTTATTGGCACAGTTTTATCTAGCAGTAATGATACATAATCACCTGATAAATGGATTTTACAGGCCTGCATTACTAAGGCCTCTTTCACATGGGGCGGATTAGTGCTGATCTGCCCGGTGGATATCCGCTTTCTTAGCGGGGATCGCCGGAGCGATCTCCGCTGAGCAGGAAGATGACAGGTCCGTCTCTGCACACTGCGCAGGGACGGATCTGTCAGAGCGCTGCTCTCCCCTATGGGATCCGATCTGATCCGCAGAAGGATGGAAAAATAGCTTTTTCCTCCGTCACACTTTTTCGGATCGGAGCGGGTCGGAGCAGGTCGGATGTCAGGCAGACCCAGTCAGACTGATCGTGTGAAAGGGGCCTTAGGCTGCTTTCACACTGATGCACTGCAGTTTACCGGCACCTCAACTGACCTCAATCTTTACTTCTTCCTCAGGATTCCTGCAGGTATCGCTGGCTGTTTCTGTCCCCCAGGCGGGTATGGCTGATGACTGCTGCTGGCTGTCCTCCAGGGCTGGTAGTGCTGGTGGGTCCTGCTGGCGGGTACTGCTGGTGGGTACTGTTGGCTGGTACTGCTGGCGGGTAGACTTGTGCACAATGGAAAATTTTGTTTAGTTTCGGTTTGTTGTCATTTGTAAAATACACAATTTAGTTCTGTTATATTGGTTATGTTACGTTAATACATTTTCGGATAATTCGTTATTTCTGTAGAGTGTCAATACTCATTATACTGAATCTCGAATCATGTCGAATTTATTCGTTATATGCGCTATAGTTTCGTATTCGTTGAAACTCTATATTTATGTATGTATATATATTCGTGATAATGATTCATAGTTTGGAAAGTCGTTTGTTTTTCTACTTTGTGATGGCTCAGCCACAACTCTGATGGGGAACTCTGGGGACACTCTGATGGGGGGGCTCTCTGATGGGGAAACCAGTGGTGACAGCAGTTAACAGTCTTCCAGTGACAACCAGTGATTGTGAAAGGGGCTTCAGTACAATGAGTTTGGTGATGTCACCCATTAGGTGTGGGCTTGGCATTAAAACGCCTGTCTTCTCTTTTGTTTATTAGTCTCATTGGCCCCCCTGTGCATTTATGGGATCCTTTACCATATGTCACAAAATGGCTGACAACACATCGCAGAGCAGATGATACTAAATCTCGTAAAGTTGATCATTTTGCACGGCAAGGGCAACGTTATTCCAGTTTGTCGGATATTTTCTAATGGGCTGTGTAACATAGAATTTGCATAATAATTTGGAACAGGGTGTATTTGTGTTAGAAATTCCCTGCGAGGGAAAGATCATCACCCATTGTGGTGATTATTCTGTTAGTTTGACAAGTTAACTTATTTTGTTTTTGTAAACTGGCACTTTAAAATTAATGTTGCACTGTATTTTCTGTGAAATATATATGCATATGAGCGTATCATTTTTTTTTTTTTTGGTGGGGGAGTGGATCTTGGGTGGGAGTTCCCACACTTTTTTCCCCAGGACTGGACACCTGCAATATACCAATATGTTCAGGTATATGCTTGCTGTAACACATTGGGGGCCAAATACAGTATGTACACTCAAAAACATGTTCTTGGAATCAAAATATTGGCTACCTTCAAAAAGCAGAAGAGATAAGAACAACATTCAAATAAAACCAATATTATCTCAGCATTTGATATGCTAGATGCTGCTGGCAAATGCTTAATGCTCCACAGATAGCCAGAATAAATTTGTTTGCAATTTGCTCAAGTTTTTGATTTTGCATTTAGAAGAGAGACAATATTTTTATATTTAATACAGTACATATTGGGGGCTTACAAATATATATGTTTACAATTATGCTCATTGTCATGTGGTGCATCTGTAGGGAAAATGTTATAATAGCCATGTGATTATTGTGTTTCATTAATGTGGGTAAAAATAGAAAATTTTAATGGGAATGTAGGGTAATAATAAACATTTGAATGGGGACGCAGCCTGTTTGTAACACTTACTGTATGACTATGGCCATGTGGTGCAGCAGTAGGGGGATTTTTTTAATGGGTTTGTAAATACCATAGTCATTTATGTGGGTAACAAAATTTGCATCCTTTTTTTCCCCACAAATAGAGCTTTTTTTTGGTGGTATTTGATCACCTCTGTGGTTTTTATTTTTTTGGTCTATAAACAAAAAAAACTTAAAAAAAAAGAATTTCTTCATCAGTTTAGGCCAATGTATATTCTTCTACATATTTTTGGTATTAAAAAAAAATCAATAAGAGTTTATTGTTTGGTTTGCGCAAAAGTTATAGCATCCACAAACTATGGGAAATATTTATGGCATTTGCATGGCTTTTTTTAAATAAAGTTATGGCGGTGATCCACGATTTTTTGCGGTATTGCGACAGACAGATCGGACACTTTTGACACTTTTTTGGGACCATTGACAATTATACAGCGATCAGTGCTATAAAAATGCACTCATTACCGTGTTAATGTCACTGGCAGGGAAGGGGTTAACACTAGGGGGCAATCAAGGGGTTAAATGTGCGTTCCCTCAGTGTGTTCCAACAGTGTGGGGATGGATGGAGGGTGCTTGGACGTGGATGGAGATGTGTTGTGGAGACTGGAGGGATGGATGGTGCTGGGCGTGGATGGCGATGCATCGTGGAGACTGGAGGGATGGATAGTGCAGGGTGTGGGGGGGCGGATGCATTTTGGAGACTAGAGGGATGGATGGTGCAGGGCGTGGGTGGGGATGTGTCATGGAGACTGGAGGGATGGATGGTGCTGGGTGGGGATGGGCATGTGTCGTGGAGACTGGAGGGATGGATGGTGCAGGGCGTGGATGGGGATGCGTCGTGGAGACTGGAGGGATGGATGGTGCTGGGTGTGGATGGGAATGCGTCGTGGAAACTAAAGGGATGGATGATGCAGGCCATTGATGGGGATGCGTCGTGGAGACTGGAGGGATGGATGGTGCAGGGTAGGGATGGGGATGCGTCGTAGAGACTGGAGGGATGGATGGTGCTGTGTGGGGATGCGTTGTGGAGACTGGAGGTATGGGTGGGGATGGGGATGCGTCGTGCTGACTGGAGGGATGGATGGTGCTGGGTAGGGATGGGGATGCGTCGTGGAGACTGGAGGGATGGATGGTGCTGGGTGGGGATGTGTCGTGGAGACTGGAGGGATGGATGGTGCTGGGTGGGGATGTGTCGTGGAGACTGGAGGGATGGATGGTGCTGGGTGGGGATGGGAATGTGTTGTGGAGACTGGAGGGATGGATGGCGCTGGGTAGGGATGGGGATGCGTCGTGGAGACTGGAGAGATGGATGGTGCTGGGTAGGGATGGGGATGCCTTGTGGAGACTGGAGGGATGGATGGTGCTGGGTAGGGATGGGGATGCGTCATGGAGACTGGAGAGATGAATGGTGCTGGGTAGGGATGGGGATGCGTCGTGGAGACTGGAGGGATGGATGGTGCTGGGTAGGGATGGGGATGCGTCGTGGAGACTGGAGGAATGGATGGTGCTGGGTAAGGATGGGGATGCGTCGTGGAGACTGGAGGAATGGATGGTGATGGGTGGGGATGGGGATGCGTCGTGGAGACTGGAGGAATGGATGGTGCTGGGTGGGGATGAAGATGATTGAGTTGCATTGTGAAAATGGATGAGGATGACTCTGGCTGGGGATGAGAGTTAAACAGTGAAGAGGCTCTCCAAAATGTAAGTCTCATATGCACCCAGAATCATCCACTTTAACAATGCAACTCAATTATACCACATTACATATATGACCAGCCTTGACACCAGCCGTTTGATGGCTTAACAGTACAGTTGAGAGCAAGCATGAGCATGCTAGTAACTGTTACCATTGTCATTCAAGGCACACCTTGAATATCGCTGTTTTGGGAAACAGTTAAAGCAGAACTAAACCCTTCAAGCCTTTACACCCAAGGACGCTGACATCTTAGCCTCTGTCTGATCTACAACTGCTATGGTGCTGCACATATAATCAGCTATGACAACAGCCATCTGATGGCTTGACAGTTCAGTTGAAAACTAAAATAAGCACCAACAGTTTTCATTAAAGGCATCCCTTATGCCGCGTACACACGGTCGGAATTCTCATCGGAAAAAGCTCTGATGGTTTTCCCGACGGAATTCCGACGGAATTTCGCTCAAACTGTCTTGCCTACACACGGTCACACCAAATTACGACGGTCAATAACACCACGCCTTAAAAAACGTTTGACTGCACTATAAAAGGGAAGTTTAATGCTTTTGAGCATGCGTCGAACTGTTTCCGAGCATGCGTCGGAATTTTGCGTGTCGAAATTGCATACACACGATCGGAAAATCCGATAGAAAGGTTTTCCGTTGGAAAAATTAAGAACAGGTTCTCAATCCAAAGTCCGTCGGAAATTCCAACAGAAAAAGACAGATGGGCATACACACGGTCGGAAAATCCGATGAAAAGCTCCCATTGGACTGTTTCCATCGGAAATTCCGACCGTGTGTATGCGGCATTAAGGCTCCATGCACACTGAAGCTCATAAACTGCAGTTTATTGGAGTTTGGGCGTTTTTTTTAAAAGCCCATAAACTATAACCAATCTATGTTAGCCTATGTGTCCATGCACACATGGACGTTTTTTAGCTTTAATGAGCAGTGGAGTTTATGAGCTTTTTTCTGAACGCCAGAAATTTGCGTTCAAAGTGCAGTTTTTCACCGCAAAAAAAAGCCTCATGAACTCGCGTTAATTAGCGTTCAGTGTTCTATTTTTTCAATGCATTGGGGGAGTTTGGAATACATTGTGGGATTTTTGTATTTTTATTAAAACACCCATAAACGCCAACGCTATAAAACGCTAATAAACGCTAGTACAAAACGCTATTAAAAGCATGTTATTTAACCAGCTTTTTCTGCCAGCAATCTAGCATCCAGAAAAAGCTTTTTTGAACTTCAGTGTGCATGGAGCCTTATTGTAACTAATGTGGGAAGAAGTCAACTTGGTGGGTTTAGTTCCACTTTATTGTGCTGGTATTTTTTTTTTTTTACTAGTCCCAAATCCCAAATGGATTTTTCATCCCAACTGGTGAAATACTACACACAGAAAAGAAAAATGTCACAGGGGTTCTAGATTTCCCTTACTCTAATTAAGAAATACATTTTTATCTCTGTCTGTATTGCTGACTTCTGTGAGACTTCTCCTCACTAGCTGTCTGGTAAAATCTTGTCAGCCAGACAAAAAGAGAAAATACATCTCTAATGGAGTCCAAAAAAGCAATAAAAAGCAGGGGTTTTAAACCTCCTTCCAAAGATTAAAAAAAAAGGTTTTCCCTGGACATATACGGGTACTTTAAAGTGTAACTAAACCAAAAACAAAAATGTAATATATTATAGTTTAGCCATCATTGGATGTGGTGACTGCATTTGTTTTCTTTTTTTTCAGGCTTTTATATCTTTATTTTCACCTGGTGATTGGCCAGTAACACACCTCCTGACACAGAGTGGCTACATTCACTCCTCCACTTTATCTATAGAGGAAAAACGTAGCCACAGCAATATTTTTTCTACTTTTGGGGATAAAAGTTTTACTTAAATTAATAATAACCGACCATCATAAGCATCCCTGTCAGTGTTAAATTGTTTGTTTCAACCCTCTAACTGCCACCTTTGCTGGACAGCTTGTGCTGCTAAAGGAATTTAAAAAAATACCAGACTTACTGGCCTAATCACCAGGTAATAAAACTATGGTATAGGGTGGGGGGAACCATAAGAAAAACTAGGACTGCTATGTTAATGCTAGTGACAGACTATGTCATATATAGCATATTTGATTTTGGCTATAGTTACACTTTAAGGTCATTATATTTATCAATGTAGCCAGTTATCACATATGTATAAAAAAACTGACTCCTTTCATTTAAAATACTTTCATTGTTTCATATTAAAATACAAAATCCATCATTATTATAGATAGAGAAAACGTATTTAATCTAACAAGCAGAAATGAAATCTATGGTACATCAGGGACATATCTTCAAGCTCTGGGACTGTGTCTGGAAATCAGGGACAGCTGGCAATTATATCATTAAAATGCTGTCTAAGCAACTGTTCCAATGACACATACACTGAGACACATTGCCCTAAAATGATGGAATATTGCAAATCTATTACTTCTTTAAAATAACTTTCAGCAATGGGTTGTAGTTATGACTAGTCAAAGTGTGCTCATTCACATATTGAACATATTGTATGTAGTAGAGAAAATAATCCTGCTTGTTTGTAAAAAAACAAAATAACCTTTAATAATTTTTAACAATCTAACCTTATGCGCACCAGTTTTTCTCTTGTCTGTATTTTTCCCCATTTAGGCCCACTATGTGCCTGGAATTGTCCCCATATCCCCATTCTTGGTTCAGCCGCACATTGTACCGAAACAAAATCTCATTTTTTTTCTTACCTGTGCCCCCATCCCCATCTCAGTACCATGGCATCCCTGGAAATGAACTGGTCCCTTCCCTCAAAAGCAGATTGTACCTGGAGATCTGTGTACCCCCAATTCACGACTCACCAATGTCACTGTAAAAGTATTCTCTCAATCTCCAGCTCTTGACCCTAGCATCCCTGGATATAGAGCTGTGCCTACTCCCTGGCTCAGCAAGACATTGTACCTGGAAATGTACATGTCTCAGGAGTTTCCTTAAAAAACCTAACACCCCCCCCCATGCCCAGCTCATCACCAGGAAACTGTCTGTGTGCCTCCTGCCCAGTAGCATACTGTAACTTCAAAGAACAACTGTACTTGTTTTTCTTTGTTTAGTTGCCCCTGCCACATAAATGCTGTCCACTAGTTTCTATACTTACCTTCAAATAAAGATAAAATTATGTGCAGCGCTTAAAAAATTTGTACTACTACAAACTCATGTGTATAGAAGCCAATGTATATATAATGTGAAATTACCACAACAATAAAAAAAAGAATAACAAAAAAGTGAAAAGTGGTGTGAAAAATCACAAAACTCACGTAATCTATAAGTCCATATACTGTCATATAGAAGTTGATAAAACGTGAACATAAGTAGATAGTGAGGAAAAATAAACTATGGCAGGAAAAGGTATTCCACGTGCCGTCAGTGTTGAATTGAAAAACAAGAATGGAACCACCACCGTTTGTGTGAAGGCTTACCGGAGTGTAGGGACTCAAATGGGCATATGCTCAATATGTCAACAAGGCTTGTGGTGTAAACACCAATGTATGGAACCTTTACCCCTGTAATCCAGATCAAAGTAGAAGATGGTCCATCCGTTCAGGAAATTACTCATGAAAATCAGTTCTCAGAAGTGGCCAACGTGATGGACTAGGTGTTCTCATGTAGTCAAAAGTGTAACCTGAAAATAAAATACTCCACTGTGAATCCGTAAAAATTTAGAAAATGTAATAAAATTGGGAACACTCACAATTGGTAAGTAGATCAAGTGCTTGAAGTGTACAGTCTAGGCCACGCAATGACATCAGCAGGGCTTGTCCCGATGCGTTTCATCTAAAGAGACATCATCTGGGGTCCAGATGATGTCTCTTTAGACAAAACGCATCTGTGAGCCACCTCTATGATCGTTCGGAGGCCGGGCACGCCTGGCCTCTGCCTGGCCTCTGCCTGGCCGCCTGGCCTCTGCATTTGAAAAAATGCCTCCGCCTCGGACTTATTGACCCCAGAACTCACTGTAAAGAGGACCTGTCATGCACTATTCCTATTACAAGGGATGTTTACATTCCTTGTGATAGGAATAAAAGTGATCAAAAAAAATGTAAAAAGAAAGCATCAAACTAGAAAAATAAAAGTAAAAGTAAAATGAACAATAAAAAGAATAAAAATGTAAAGCGCCCCTGTCCCCGTGTGCTCACTCGCACAAGCGAACACATATGTAATTTGCGCCCACATATGTAAACGATGTTCAAACCACACATGTGAGGTATTGCCATGAACATTAGAGCGAGAGCAATAATTCTAGCACTAGCACTTACCTCCTCTGTAAAATTTTTTAAAGCGTCGCCTATAGGGATTTTTTTGTACCGAAGTTTGGCACTATTCCACGAGCATGCAAATTTGAAGCGTGACATGTTAGATATCTATTTACTCGGCGTACCATCATCCTTCACATAATGCAAAAAAATTGGGCTAGCTTTGCTGTTTTTTTTTTAATGCATGCACAAAAAAAGCGTTTGAAAAATTGCTGCGCAAATACTGTGTGAGATAAAAAGTTGCAATGACCAACATTTTATTCTCTAGGGTTTCTGCTAAAAAAAAAACATATATAATGTTTTCCTTCTCATTAACTGTTCTCACCTAACTGGGTCTTCTTCCTCTTCACCTTCTTTGCTGATGCAGAGAGAGCTCTGACCCAACAAAGTCTGTGCCACTCTCTATTTTAATACACAATGAGGGGAATAGTACTAAGATTGGAGCAGACAGAATCTGGAGCAGCTGTGCATAGTGATAAATCATGTTTTAACTTCAGCTTGTTCAGTTGACCTTTGATTATGAAAGATAGAAGCTGATTGGTTGCCATGCACAGCTGCTCCAGATTCTGCCTGCCCCTCAGTAAACCATTGTGACTTTCCATAGGAAGCAGGGCCACACCTCTTCATTTATAATATGTTCTCAGTCTTCTGGGTTCAATAAATCAATGCATCATTCAACCTGGAAGACTGAGGGCATTTTGTGATAGCATAGAAGTACCATAGGTGCCAACTGCCAGTTCAAGGTGATTATTGCACCCTGAATTACTGCATCACTGAACTGCCTCTCATTCACTGTCCAGTCACAGGCTGAGGGCAGTTCCATGACAGTCTGGACTCTAAAAAAAAAAAGAAAAAGTGGGTTTAATGATGCTGCCCATCATTAAACCCAGAACCCTAAGGACTCTAGTGGCAGAAAATAAGTACTGCGGGTGACAGCTGGATTCACACCATTACATAACCTGTTTTTATGATGAATCTTTTAATGGGCTATCCTTTTTTCATTTTTGAGTTCTGCTTTAAGAAAACCTGTTGTAGCACAACCTCCCAATTGGCCACTGATTGATGATGATAATGACATCAATAATGTTAACGACAAGGGTTCTTTCCCCCTAGCACGGAGGCTGTCAGCACACCAGAGCACCGATTCCAAGCACACCGACAAAAGAAAGCAGTCTAGGGGAATGTCTTTTTCAGTGATTTAAAAGTGAGAGAGGGTACAGGATACTCTAATACTCCAAGCTATAAGCACATCACAAACAAACAAAAGATTTCCCAGCACACTTACCAACCAGCCTGCAGAACAAACAAAATTTACCCTGTCTAACAGTTAACGTTAAAAATAGAGGGTTTTGTTTGCACACATTTTCAAATATATGCATAAGCAACTGTGCCCATGCCAAGGGACAGCTATATATACTGCAGTCCTAACTCAAAATTTCCAGAGCCTCCATAGTAGGAGCACATATAAGAATGGATAGATTAAGGACAGGTATGCCTGGAGGGAACCCACCAGTAGCGGCTGGTGAAGATTTAGGATGGGGGGGCGCCAGACCCCGCCCTTCCTCTTTGACCCCTCCCACTTGGTGAAAATGGGCGTGGTTTGAGCGAAATAGTGGGTGTGGCTCTAAGGTGGTGTGGTTAGCGTCTGAGATGAACGAGGGATGGAGGGAGAGAGGAATGAAGGGACAGCAGGCCCAGATCCTACACAAGAATAGAAATATGCAAACCCCCGCAGTATAGAATCCCCCCCTTAGTGCAGACCCCCCATAAGTATAGAATCCCCCCTTAGTGCAGACCCCCCATCAGTATAGAATCCCCCCTTAGTGCAGACCCCCACAGTATAGACACCCCTTAGTGCAGACCCCCCCCATCAGTATAGACACCCCATTAATGCAAACCCCTGCAGTATAGAATCCCCCCCTTAGTGCAGACCCCCATCAGTATAGACACCCCCCTTAGTGCACACCCCCACAGTATAGACACCCCCGTTAGTGCAGACCCCCCATCAGTAAAGACACCCCCTTAGTGCAAACCCCTGCAGTATAGAATCCCCCCTTATAGAATCCCCCCTTAGTGCCTGTGTCCCCCCAAATGCAACCTCTGTACTTACCTTGCTGTTGTCCTCTCCTGCGGTGTCTCCTTCCACTGGCAGCGCTGATGATACTTCCTGTTTCCTCTCCGGGCGCAAGAGGAGATAGAAACAGGAAGTGACATCTAACTGAGGTCAGATGTCAATCAAATCTGAAGCGCCGAAGTAGCTTCCGCTCGGCGCCTGTAGTATATGTTACTATGGCCGGGCGGATGCTACTCTGCGCTTCAGAAAACGCTGCAAGGCGGGCTAAACGCTGCGGGCCAATCTCGTGATTGCATAGACGTGGCGCCTCCCATAAGGGCAATGTGTCCGGCGTCGGACTGTGTCCGGCGTCTGAACACAGTGCACTTAAGGAACTTTTTTTTGTATTTTTTTTTTAAAGGGGCAGTAATAAAAAAAAAAATTCTGACATTTTTTTTTTGTGGCTGTTTATTGGTTACATCCTTGTTGTTCAATACTCTGCCAATACTCGCCAATACTCTGCCAATACTCACCAATACTCTGCAATACATTTTAACAGAAACAAATTTTTTTCTTTTTTTTTTACTGAATTTTCAGTCTTTTTTTGATTTATAGCGCAAAAAATAAAAAACCCAACAGTGATTAAATACCACCAAAAAAAGAAAGCTCTGTTTGTATGAAAAAAAGGACAAACATTTCATATGGGTACAGTGTTGCATGAGTGAGTAATTCTCACGCGTTCAGATCCGCCTGTCAGTTTTTTCAGGCAGAGCTGAACGGTCACTCCATTGTCTCTATGGAGCATCAGATGTCAGCAGTGACATGTCTGCTGACATCCGATCCGCCCCGATCCGCAAAATCCAGACGGATGGGTGTCCTATTTCCCATCCGTCTGGCGGATCGGATCGAATGAAAACGGACAGGCGGTCCGTAATCATCCGATCCCCCCATAGGGGAGACCAAAGCTCTGACAGGTCCGTCCCTGCACAGAGTGCAGAGACAAACTTGTCATCCGCCGGCTCAGCGGGGGATCAACGGTGCAATCCCCGCTGAGCAAGCGGATGGCTAAATACGGGCAGCCCCGTGTGAAAGGGGCCTAATGCATACCACAAACAAAAGATTTCCAGTACACTTACTAGCCAGCCTGCAAAATACCCAAATTGGCCCTGTCTAACAGTTTATTTATAAGACTCAAAAGCAACAGGACACACTTCTCTTAACTAAGCTTCTGCAAGACAATTTATCTGCTGAGTTTCAGTATCAGTGGTGGCTGTGCCGGTCAGTCAGGTCTCCTATCCCCCAGCAGTCAGTCGGTCAGCAGCTGAGCACTAACCCCATGGGCGGCGGGCAATGGCTTCACACTGCGTCCTCCTTCCTCGACTTCACGGCGCGGCATCCCCTGCGTGATGTCTCCTCCCTCCTCCTCCTAGGTCAATAGGATCACTTCCCCTTTCGGCCAATCAGGAAACGGGTCTCAAGACCCGCTTCCTGATTAGCCGGGAGGAGAATCAGTGTGACAATAGCGAATATTTATTCACTATTGTCACACAACTGGGTGGGCTCGGGGCACAGTGCTCTGTGCCCCGTGACCTATCCTTTTTTGAAGCCTATTAGAGCCTCAGGCTTTTAATCACGTGCTTCCAAAAAAAAAAAAACAATTGCATTTCAAAGGCAAGTCAGTGAAAGCATCTTTTTTATCTTTCCCAGGCATCCAAACATTTCTAAGCCATACAGGCTCATCTAGTTGTTATTTTCCTCATTTCCTAAATTCCTTTTACCTTCATCTTTACAAATGGTCAATTTTTGCAAGTAAACAGTCAAACTCAGCGCTCTGAAAAGCCTTGCTAGCAACACATGAGTTGCTGTAATTTCCCTTAATCTTTTCTTCAAAAGCCCTCCCTCACATGCAATATGTCTATGCCTAAATGAATAAAAGTTAAAAGTGACTCATGATTATAGCAAGCCTGTGTGCCTCTCTCCTGCAATCCCTAGATGCAGAATAATTGCTGTTTTCCCTGGGGCTTCCCTTCATGCCAATTCTAAACTTGATTGCACTCTTCCTTATTGTCTTTTTTTACAGTATTTTTCATTTTAACAATTTATATACAGTATGTAAAAATATCAGTTTTGTGCAAATTTTATACTCGCTTTTTAAGAAAAAAATATCTAACGGTTTGTAAATATATTTTTAAAGAGCCACACTATTGTTAATTACATACACATGACATGCTTCCTGTTAGGTAGGGAACTATAGTGTTTGTGCTTACCTCTTCTTCTACTTACCGTATCCTAATGCAAGTCTGTACACAGAAAACTGTCAACAGATTTTCACTGAACAATTACATAGTTCAGATGGCTTATCCTGTATTTTCTTACAGCCGTCTTTCAGTAAAGATGCAGACTGCACTGTCTGACACACAGATAGCTACTAAGTAAGAACCTTCAAATCTATATAAAATAGAATGAGCATGAAAATTACGCTACATCAAAAAAGCAATAATATTTCAGGTAGCTTTGCACTTCAAATAAAAAGCATAGTCGTTTTTTTTGTTTGTTTTTTTTGCTTTATCACTTATGGATATGTCTAATCTATAATCTTATAAATAAAGATTATATAAAGAAGCACAATAAAAAAAGCACAGACTAGGGATTCACTAAGAATTTATATACTGCAGAGGATACAGTAGTTTAAAATGGTCTAGCAACAGACAGTTTTAATCAGGCATAATAGGCCTAACCAGTGTATGCCTAACTTATTTTTACAATGGGAATAAGGGAGGCGTGATAAATTTGTCTGGTATAATTTGAGTCTTAAATTAATCTTAAGTGTACACTTTTCTTGTGAACAAAAGGCAGTTTCAAGAACAGATGGTCAGTTACAGGTAAATGATTTGCTTTTAGCGCCCCAACCTAAAAAAAAGGCCCTATTGACATAAAATTGTAAACAAAAAAAAGAAAGGAAAACCACAAAATACGACTCAGAAAACAAAAGTTTAAAGCGGAGCTCCACCCAAAAGGTGAAGCTCCGCTTGTTTGCACCCTCCACTGCCACATTTAAGAACTTTTTGGGAAGGAGGCAGGAGCGGGTACCTGGTTTTGATGGGTACCCGCACCCATTTCCTGGTAAGATGGGCGCACGGCGATCTGCGTAATTTTCGGCCCCTCCTCCTTCCCCTGGCTGCCTTCTGGGACGCACAAAGGTCCAATAAGATGGCGGAACCTTTCAGAAAGTGCAGCACGACTCGCGCATGCGCAGTAGGAAACAGGCTGTGAAGCTGCAAAGCTTCACTTTCTGTTTCCCTTACTACAGATACTAGCACCTGCCCCTGAAGCCGATTGACAAATCAGCTAGGGGTGCCAACATTGCAGTATTTGTAGCTGCTGACTTTTATTTTATTTTTTTTACAGTCTGGAACTCAGCTTTAACTGAAAAAAAATTCTGACCCGCCATCCCAGAGCATCAGTGTTCTGAATGGAGCCAGTGCTAGAGGAAGCATGGCTGCGTAGTAAGCAGAGCCACATAAACCAATGCGTCCTGTATAGTGCCGACTCCTGTCACAGGTGGAGTGATACCAATTGCACTCCCCCTGGGACAGCAACTGACAACAATAACTGTATCAAGGAAGATTCCTGAATGGAAGTGTATTATTAAAGGTCAGTTTAGATTCTAAATTCACAGTGTATTGTGGAGAGGCGACCCTGTGTCACACTGTGGATTAGCAACATACGCCCGGTACCTGGTTTTGATGGGTACCCGCACCCATTTCCTGGTAAGATGGGCGCACGGCGATCTGCGTAATTTTCGGCCCCTCCTCCTTCCCCTGGCTGCCTTCTGGGACGCACAAAGGTCCAATAAGATGGCGGAACCTTTCAGAAAGTGCAGCACGACTCGCGCATGCGCAGTAGGAAACAGGCTGTGAAGCTGCAAAGCTTCACTTTCTGTTTCCCTTACTACAGATACTAGCACCTGCCCCTGAAGCCGATTGACAAATCAGCTAGGGGTGCCAACATTGCAGTATTTGTAGCTGCTGACTTTTATTTTATTTTTTTTACAGTCTGGAACTCAGCTTTAACTGAAAAAAAATTCTGACCCGCCATCCCAGAGCATCAGTGTTCTGAATGGAGCCAGTGCTAGAGGAAGCATGGCTGCGTAGTAAGCAGAGCCACATAAACCAATGCGTCCTGTATAGTGCCGACTCCTGTCACAGGTGGAGTGATACCAATTGCACTCCCCCTGGGACAGCAACTGACAACAATAACTGTATCAAGGAAGATTCCTGAATGGAAGTGTATTATTAAAGGTCAGTTTAGATTCTAAATTCACAGTGTATTGTGGAGAGGCGACCCTGTGTCACACTGTGGATTAGCAACATACGCCTGATTGTGGCAGAAGCAGGCATGCTAATTACACACCTGTGGGCTGGGTTCATATGCATCCCAGGGATAGAGCTCAGAGCTCCCACTTGGAGACAGCTCTACCCAGGAAGACAGGAAGTCTGGCCAAGAGGTCAGGAGAACTCTGCCCTACAGACATGATGTCTGTGTATGAGTGTCAGGAGGACACCCATGTTTCCTAGGAGAGGGAGGCTGCAGCTGGCAGCGTGAGCATACGCTCTGGAGAGCAACCCAAAGGCCTAGGCGTGAGGTCTGAAGTAGCGGTTCTGCAAGAGTGTAAGCCAAGTGGCTGAAGGTTGGAACTATACAGTAATGGTGGAACCCCCTGCAAGGGAAATTGCTGTTATTTTCCTTTAAATAAAAGTGGGCTGCCAAGCCTTTAAAATACAGTCTGGACTGACACGTGTTCCTGAAATCGCATATACCACTAGAGCTTAATCACCCTGGAATCTTACAGTATATATGGGAATATCTCTTCTGCAGTGGTTACTGGGGTGCTTTCAAACTGATCCGCAAGTGCAGCGCAGTATATAGACTTCTGTTATTACCTGAATGCAGGAGTTTTGGTGCGCTTTCAAAAAGTGCACCACACCTGCAAGATATAATAGAAGTCAACTTGATCATTGGAGTATCGCTAAATGGCACAAAGATCTTTCATTACATATTCCTGATAACCACTGGGACTCCATATACACAATCACCCATAAAGGTTCCCTGAATGTTTGTGTACAGGAAAACGCCTTTAAAATTCTCTCAAGATGGTATAATACACCTTCTAAGCTACACCAATTCTACCCGTCCCTTTCACCCATGTGCTGGAGATGTGGTACAGATCTAGGGACATTGTTGCATGTTTGGTGGTCCTGCACCAAATTACAACCCTTCTGGAAAAAGGTGCATAGACTCATACAAGATATCACATCTTATAAACTGGAATACTCCCCAGCTCAATTTATGTTACACTATCCAGCTCACTCCATGCACACATATTTCCGTTCCTTGCCCATGCACATGATTATGGCGGCAAATATGTGTATCCCCCGAAACTGGCACTCTACTCTTCCACCAACGGTCAAAGATTGGTTTATTCGTATTCAAAAAACAGCTGAAATGGAAGAGATCATACATCAAGCCAAAGAAACGCAATTTAAATTCAACCAAACTTGGTCTTGCTGGATACAATTCACCACTACCCAAGAATTTCAAGCTTTACAGGATGATACTCTTCTATCCCACAGCTCCCTTCCCGATACTTAATGTGTAGCTGGTCTACACATTCCCCTCCTGATCCTTTGGCTCGGCCTTACATGTTACCTGTCCTCCCCTCCCTTATCTTCCCTCACCTTAGGTTCCCCTTTCCTATTATTAACATTTAGGATAGGATATATCTATTAGGTTAACTTGTCTTATGTATCGGGTCATTCTATGACTTGTCGATCGCTATACAAGCAATTGTTTAAATGCCAAGAGTGTCCACACCAGTCTCCATTATCTCTTACCTTTTCAGCCTTTTCCATTCTCTCTCTTATGTTAGGACTTCATATCAATTCACATAAATACCTTAAAGCTCCATCTCTGTCATAAGTTTAATCCCATTTTGGGTGTCTAGATGTAGAATTCCTTCCCATAATAGCAGTTTTGTATTCTTGAGCTTTAGAGATAATAATATTTGTCTACATTTTATCATTTATAGACACAGATCTATTTTGTTCTTTTTGGTGAGCATCCCATACATCACCAGATGTTACAAGTAGTGTTTTATGTCCATGCTTTATTATTTTACGTTATGATGTGTTTCCTTTCTGTACACTAATATCAGAAATTTATGTACAGCCATGTATATGCCTGAGTTCATTACGTTCTGTAACACATAAGTTCCATATATTGATTCTGATTGGATGTTACTCCATGTTTGTAATATCTGTATACTTGTTTTATGCTCAATAAAAACTTTTGAAAAGAAGTCAACTTGCAGGAAAGTCTCAGGTGCACTGTGCTGCACCCGCGGTGCTGGTAAACTGCAGTGCATCAGTTTGAAAACAGCCTTAGGCCCCCTTTAGGCCCCCTTTACCCATTCAGACCCCCAGTTCATCTCTATGGTGGACTTGTGTCTTTCTACACCTACCTACCTCCAATCCGATCTTCTTCTAAAAAAAAAAAAAAAGGGATCCGTCTTCTTCCATCTGGGTGGTTTGGATCGGAAGGCCCATAGAGTAGAGCGGGCTGTACCTGTGTCCCCTCTGCATATGCAGAGGGGACACAGACCTGTCATTCACCTGCTCCACTGATTGTGGCCCGCGACTGGTTAACGAGTCGCTTAAGTGGCCCTCACTCTTCAAAATATTGGGCACCCCGGACATAACGTTTCTAAGCTGACCTTAATCTCTCCCTATGGATTTTGTTCAGCTTTACCCTATCCTTTCCCCATAGCAGTTTCTAATACACTAACACTTTGTCAAACCTATGGTAACACAACAAACCTGAACCTCATCTCAATCATTGATGAGGTCTTTGACATTACATTTATATTTGCGGCAACTAATATCTCTGTATAATCATCTCACTTAAGGGAATGTTTTGTTTTGATTTCCTCTAAAGTAATAAAAAAAAAAGTCTTAGCATATAAAATTGTTGCACAGGGTATTTTATAATTTTATTGTATTGAAAAATACATGTCCACTTCAGTCTCTAACCAGTCATCGTCATTTTCTTTAACTGCCAACTGAAATTTTTCTTCCTTGCAACCGTGAAGACAGTATTCACATTTGGCTCTCAGCCTCTTGCAGAAGTCTGCATGGAGGTCAAATAACAGGAGATATAGCATATTGGATAAGGTACTTGGATGGGTACTGGCGTGTGCAGGGGAAACACTTCTTTAGCACTTATTCTAAAACAAGGAGTACTAGAATGGTTTCCTTATAGTATATATTTGTATTACATATTGTTTATATAAGTTTTTCATGAAATTACATTTTATCTGTAGATATGAACAGATATTTAAAGAACTCTGATCACATAGTACAATATAATAAAACTAGACTAGGGAACTGCATTGCTAAAATATGTTTGTGACAGTCAGACACATGTGGAAGAAATGAACCATTTCAGCCCTGGAAGGATTTACCCCCTTCCTGACCAGAGCACTTTTTACAATTTGGCACTGCGCTGCTTTAACTGGTAATTGAGCATTCATGCAATGCTGTACCCAAACAAAATTTGTGTCCTTTTTTTCCCACAAATAGAGCCGTCGTTTGGTGGTATTTGAACACCTCTGCAGTTTTTATTCTTTGCAATATAAATGCAAAAAAGACTGAAAATTTTGAAAAAAATATTATATTTTCAAATTTTTGCTATAAAAAAAAATACAATAAACTAAATTTTAGTCATAAATTTAAGCCAAAAAGCATTCAGACACATGTCTCGATTAAAAAAAAATTCAATAAGCGTATATATTTATTGGTTTGCGCAAAAGTTATAGCGTCTACAAACTATAGTACATTTTCTGGAATTTACGCCGCTTTTAGTTTATGACTGCCTATCTGATTTCTTGAGGTTCTAAAATGGCAGGGCAGTACAAAACCCACCAAATGACCCCATTTTGGAAATTAGACACCCCAAGCTATTTGCTGAGAGGCATGTTGAGTCCATGGAAAATGTTATATTTTGCCACAAGATTCGGGAAAATTACAATCATTTTTTTTCCAGAAAGTAGTCAATAAATGATATATTGCTCAAACATTTGCTGAGAGGCTTGTTGAGCACATTGAATATTTTATTTTTAGTTCACTGCTTCAAGTGATTGAAAAATTATTTAAAAAAAATAAAAAATTTTACGCAAAGTTGTCACTGAAATAATATACTGCTCAAACATGCCATGGGCATATGTGAAATTACACCCCAAAATACATTCTGCTGCTTCTCCTGAGTACGGGGATACCACATGTGTAGGACTTTTTGGCAATCTAGCCACCTACAGGACCCTGAAAACCAATCACCGCCTTCAGGATTTCTTATGCTGCGTACACATGATCGGAAATTCGGCCAGCAAAAGACTGATGAGAGCTTTTGGTCAGAAAATGTGACCGTGTGTATGCTCCATCGGAATTTTGCTGGCCGAATTCCCGCCAGCAAAAGATTAAGAGCAGGTTCTCTATTTTTCGGTCGGAAAAAGTTCCTATCCGAAAATGCGTTCTTCTGTAGCAATTCAGACGCGCAAAAAAATCACGCATGCTCAGAATCAAGTACGAGACAGAAGCACTCGGTATGGTAAAACTACAGTTCGTAATGGAGATGGCACATTTGTCACGCTGAAATGTGTGAAATAGTTTAATGCAGCGCATTCTATTCTTCTTTATAATGCTAGAAGAATTAAGTTGTTTTGCTGCTCGTATTCACACAGAGTTCTCACAAACTTATTTCTTTATTATTTCTCATGAGCTCCTGAATAATCTTTTTTGTTTTTAGAGCCAGATCTCCATAATAATGTTTATAATTTTTTTATAGTCATTTTTTTTAATTTTTAATCAAGATCTCCATTTGTTTTTTTTTGTTTTTAATTATTTTATAGTGATCTTCAGAATTTTTTTTTTTTTTATGTCACGTTTCCACAACACCATTATTATCTTGTATTTGTAAACCTCAAGAAGGTTTCTTGGTGTTGGTGTCCCTTGTTTTTTTTTTTTTTTTTGAAAATCTTTTTATTGAGTGTAAAAACATACAAACAAATAACAAACATCGGTAAACCTGCCACAGCTTTGGAATAGACCCACGCAGGGGTCAGTGCCAACCGGCAATTAGACTGCTTCCATTATTAGTGACAAACAGCTGTAGCACATCTACAAGAAAAGAACATACAAACAACCTAGTGTTGGGTTGGCTCCCGCTCAATTGAAATATCTAAGGATCAGATCTTTCAGTGAAGACCCATGGGACCATAATAGATATCAAATGCACCTGTATCAGAGTTTATAACTCACAAAAAGGCACTCAATGTAGCAATACCTCATCCACCCGTATAGTGGTGTTGTGTACATACTCAATCAGTCCGCGGTTGCCGTGGAGGCCTCCGCTAGCCATTTAGCCCACACTCTATCGTACTTTTTGGGGCATCCCCTATTTTGGTATGTTTCCTTATATAGTGATAGTACTTTATTGACATGTGTTTTCCATAGCATTATGGACGGTGGGGCACGTTTTTTCCAACATAGAGTGATCATTTTCCTGGCATAGAAAAGCAGGAGTCCTATCAGAGTTCTCACTGCGATCCTGGGGGTTAGTTCTTCTACTAGGCCTAGAAGGCATATCTGCGGGGTCAGGGCTATATCTATTCCCACCACTTCTTGTATTACAGATAGTACTTGTGACCAGTAGTTCTTAATTGCTGGGCAGGACCAGAAGACATGAATAAAGTCGCCCGGATCCCCTGTACATCTCCAGCATTCCGAGGACAGGGAGGTTTTCATTTTATGCAATTTATATGGGGTTATATATGCCCGGTGTAGTATTTTGTATTGTATGAGACGGTCTCGAAGTGAGATCAGGATTTTGAAGGGGAAATCCCACATGTCCTCCCAGTCCTCGGAGTCTAGTCCCGGAATGTCATGTGTCCATCGCTGGCGGAGCTTGGACAGATCCGGAGAGGAGACCCTAAGGAGATGCGCATACAGGACCGAGGTCGGTTTTCTGGTGCATTCATATCTTGTTACCCTCTCCAGATCAGATTGCACTATTTGCGTGTCGTTGGGTAGTATTTGGGCTTTAAACGCATGAGAGATTTGCATATAGCGGAATAGATGCGCGGTGGGTACATTGTTGTGAGACACCAGGTGATCAAAGGAGTGTATACCGGAGCCTGAAGTGAGGTCAGATACCAGTTTAATACCACACTTAGCCCATATTTTGGGGTCCGGCAGTGTGTAAAAATGGGGTAAGGTAGGGTTGTTCCAAAGGGGGGCATGAGGGGAGATAGCATTCCGTGGGAACTTCTCAAGTCTCAGTCCCGCCCTCCATGCCTTCAGAGTCGTGCACATGGAGGTGGTCAATTCATATGGAGCCTTGGGACCCCGGAGAGGTAAATGTGTTAGGGCCTCCACAGAACGGACCACCGCAGCCTCCAGAACTGCCGCAGGGTTGGACGTGTCCGGCACTAGCCACCAAACTGCCGTGACCAGCTGGGCTGCCAGAAAATATTTCTGGCAGTCCGGAAACGCCAATTTTCATTTTGATTAAGTTAATGCGGCCTAGTTGGTGTCCCTTGTTAATTTGACATTGTATTTTTGAAATGTACCAGCCTACTCCCAAACAAACTGTCCTATTTGAAGAAAAACACATAGGCAAGTATTTTCATAACAAGAAATCTCCATTTATTCTGGCTCATAATAACAAAATAAGGAGGGAAGGCAACGCTGGAGAAACAGCTGGAATTTGTGAAGCCTTTGGCCCCCCAGGACAGACATCAACTCTGTGGATAAAAAAATTGGTAGCCTGAGAAGTCCATATAGAAGGGAGTTCAATCTGGTCCAGGACTCCCAGAGATCAGGAACAGCAGCAGATAACATATATGTCCCCAGGCTGTGGTACTACAACAGGCTGCGTGTTCTGTCAGACCAGACTGAAGCCAGGCAATCACTTTCTTCTCTTCGCTGCAGCCTTTCCTCCACGCTTCCCTGCAGCCTTCCCTGGAGGCTGTGGCTCTGGAGGTGGACTTGTGGCAGGAGGAGGAGGAGGATGGGCGAGCACACATAGGTGGATGTCATCCGTCATTTGGTCCCTCCACCCCTTCTGGATGGCCTTAAAATTATTTTTTCACAGTTGAGGCATTGGCCCTCCTCCATTTTGTGCAAATTTTAGGTTATATAGATGCCATAGGCCTCTACAGCATCAATGGGGGCTTTCAGGGCCGCATTAGCCTCCTTAATGAGGGCCAGTGCTGCCTCATCCACGTTCCTTCCCTTCCTGGGCCTTTTGGTTGTAAGGCGTAGGGGAGGCACCTGGGATTGGGTGAGGCTGGGCCCGGCCACCTACTGGCTGACACTTCCCCCTGCCTCCTCCTGTCTGCCACTTGCCAGAGCCTCGTCCTTGCTGAGGTCTTCCTGTGTATGAAAAAGGGACATAGTTTTCGTTTTTGGTTCATCAATCACACACAATTTTTAGCTCATGACTGTTGCAAATTGAATGTTAATAAATAGAAAAGACTATCATTCTGACCCCAGCATTTTTCATTCTTGTCACAATCATTTTTGGCCCCTACTGTCTATTGATATGTCAAACCCTTTTTGGTAAATAATTTATTTGTTAGCAATACTAAAAAAACTAGTTAACAACAATAATTTTCCCACAAAAAATATGATTAAAAATACTATACCTGGCTCCAACTGGGCTCCTCAATTTCTTCCTGGATGGAAGGCTCAGGTTGGTCCTCGGAAGCCTCAGCTGGGGTGGATGGAAGAGTGGATGGAAGGCTGGAGGGAAGGGGGCCAGAAGAGTCGAAAGCGATTCCCTGGCTTCAATCTGGTCTTCCAGAAACCGCATCTTGTTGTAGTACCACAAACTGGGTACATACATGTCCTCTGCTGCTGCTCCTGACCTCATGGACTTATGGACCTTCTGAAGCTCCTTCCTATGCGTGCTTCTCAAGCTACCAATTTTCTTATCCACAAACTCGATGTCTGCGTTGGGGACCTGCGTCTTCACAAATTCCAGCAGTTTCTCTAGCGATGCCTTCCTTGCTGGTTTGTTGCGATAGAAGGGGTTTTTCACCTCCCACAAATCCCTCATATTCCAGTATCTATCTATGAATTGGCCCATGAATTCTGGGTCTTTAAATTGTTTCATTTTTGCTGAAAGACCAAACACAAGACAAAAACACTAAATATCAGGCTAAACTCTCCTAATCTTATCCCAATATAGGCCTCAATCTAGAATCAGTATAGGCCACTCATGTCCCAAGTTAAAATGTTACCTTCGTTATTACGTTCGTTGCTTCCGTTCCTCCTTCCTCCGCACACAGAACGTAGGTATGACACACGCGTGTTAGCTTTATATACCCTGTGCATGCATGAAACTCCGCCCGCGTCGCCTGCCCCTGACATTCTTTCTAGAATATTCCCCGCCCCGTCTCTTTCATTGTAGTGGAAGAGGAACATGGCGGAGACACAGCAGGTGCATAATAGCAGTAACGAGGAGGAAAGCCCGGAGCCAGAAACGTCACGATCCAGTAGGAGATTTAAGGCCTCAAATATGTCCTTTGTAGAGATGGCGGAGATGGTCGACATCTTGAGGAGGACCGATTATGATGGGAATTATCGACTGTACCCAAACCCAAATATGAAAAGGCCAAGATCATGAATAAAGTTGTGAAGAGTCTGCACAGGAATTTTGGGGTACGACGATCCAAGGATCAACTGAGAAAACGCTGATCCCACCTGAAATTGAGGGAGCATGATCAATACAGAAGGATCAAGAAACTGCTTCTAAAAAGTAAGTATTTGTCGTGTGTTCCTATTATTATTATTATTATTATTATTATTACTTGCATGCTGCTCCATGTGCTTTTCTTTACTGTTGGACAGTTTAAAATGGCGACTTTCATGTTCGTGGGCACAGTAATCGTTTGTAGTAAACATCGTTCGTTTTCCAACTAAATACAATGTTTTTGCCAGATACAGGGTTAACTACATTTGGTCATGATAATTTGTATTAAAATAAGTTTAGGACATTGTTGTCTAGATGTGTTTGAAACTAGAAGGAATTGCAAACTTGATTCAGTGTAATGTAAGTAGAGGACACTCAGCAGCTGTTTACACATCTGGACTCAGGAGTACTACCGTGGGACACCAGAACAAACTTTTTACGGTGTCCCACACAGGGGCTCCAGTGGATACTTGTCCAAAAAAAGTAAGTATTCCAGCTTTGGTAAGGGTAAAAACCATGTCTTCAGCTTTCAAACTCTGCCAAAACAGAGAATATTACCCCACTTCCAGGCAATGTTTCACATTTATATTTCTGGCCTCAAATATCGGTGTGCTAAGTATACCTTTTGTTTCATTCTCATAGGGGAGCAAAGACTCTGGAAATATGAGGACACCAGGAACCCCCCCCTCTCCTGAAGAAGGGGAACAGAGGACACCACAATCTGAAGATGTGGAGGAAGGAGAGGTGGTTGAAATTTAAACCACAACATAGTTTCATAGTTTCATAGTTACAGGTGAGTGTCTGACACCACAGATTCCCCATCCCTGTACATTGCACACTCACATCAGTCCCTACCCTCAAGGAGCCCACAATCCAAGGTCCCCATTCATATACTAGGGCCAATTTTTGGACAGAAGCCAATTAACCTACCTGCATGTCTTTGGTTTGTGGGAGGAAACCGGAGTACCCGGAGGAAACCCACGCAGGCACAGGGAGAACATGCAAACTCCAGGCAGGAAGTGTCGTGGTTGGGATTCGAACCAGCGACCCTTCTTACTGCTAGGTGAGAGTGCCCAAAGGCTAATCCAGGACATAATGTTTTTTAGTCGTGATTTAGAATAATCTCATAATTTCACCAATGACAATGCCCAAAGGCTTATCCAGGACATAATGTTTTTTAGTCGTGATTTAGACTTTATAAAGCAAAAAGCAAATGAGATTGAACAAAAACTGAAGAACATGATTGATGTATTCGGAAGAATATAAATACCCCAAAAAATGCCACCATTTTTTTTGTTTTGCGGCCAAATTTTTTACACATTTTAAAAGCCAAATTTTGAAAGATGCACACAGTGTGTCAACATGTGCTATCTGCCATCATGGGAGATCAATGTATGCATTTTGTGGCTGCAACCCCTTCCTCGCAACTCAAGTAGGTGAGATGAAGTGGTTGCACCCTCAAAATACGTCCATTGTTCCCCAAAGATGGGAGATAGCACATGTTGACATTATGCATGGGATCAGGAGGTAAATGCCCAGTTTGACTCCCAATTTCTGTGCATCTTCAAAATGTGGCTTTTACAGGGGTGACTTCACCCCATCTGATGAAGGCAATATCAACACATTTTGGACACTATAATGTCTGATATTGCCTTCAATTTTTCAATGTTGAAAGTCCTAGAGTTGTGTATGTTATGTTTTGAAACATGCCTGTTTATGTACCCTAAAAAATAAAAACCTAAAACTTTATGAAACCAAGAATTTGGGTTTTTAACCAAAAATATGTTTTACAATGCACATGTGCACGGAATAAAAGGTTTTATACTTAACAATGTGTGGCTTCTTCTTTCAATGATCAATACCAGTGTGTTAAGTTGGTGTTTACAGTGACAATGGGTGTTATTTTATAATGAAAAAAACACTTGGCACTACAAGTACACTAGAAGAACCTAGGAGACAGCAAAAATAAACCCAAGTAGTAAATGAAAATCAAGATTTTATCTGATAAAAGAGAAAATGTATTCAAAATTTGCTGGCAAAGCAATGGCCCCCCCTACCCGTAAAATATTCTACATATATTTCTCACACTTCACAGGCGCTTTGGGAGGGTAAGCCAGGACGGACCGCTTCCAGGGCCGTCATTGTTTCCTGAAGTCTGGCCTCAGGCCCAACTGAGGCAACATAATTAGGATTATTGCATCTCAAAAAGTTATGCAGGATGCAGCAACATAAAATTATGTGATTTAGATTGTACTCCACCATATTTATGGCTGTTTGAAATAGACAGAACCGGCTGGCCGGTATCCCAAACGCATTCTCCGCCACTCTTCTGGCTCTGGCCAGCCGGTAATAAAAAAACCCTCTTCTCTGGGGTGAGGGTCCTCTGGGGGAATGGCCTCATCACGTGGTCACCCAGACCGAATGCCTCATCTGTGACGAACACAAATGGCAGTCCTTCCACATTCTCCTCCGCAGGTGGCAATCCCAAGCCACCACTCTCGAGACGTCGATAGAACTTGGTCTACATACAGAAACTCGTAAGTTGCTGACACCACCGCCATCAACACAATACTGTGGAGTCAAACAAGAAAAAATAATAATTTTGCACATAAACATTGCAAGCAGATTAGACACAAACATTCTTGGCCAACATCAGTATAACATTTTTTTTAAGGAGTATTTAAAGGCAAAAATATAAGGTCCACCTATCAGATTAACCCCCCCCCCCCCCCCCTCCCTTCTGATGGCCCCTTGGAAATTTTTTAGGGGGGAGATGTTTTGAACAGGTAACCCTCTCCACTTCATTGAGAGCTGAATGCATAAATAATGTGTGTTACTTTAGCCAGCCCCTCCTTATTTAAACTATTGGCAGCCCACGGGACAGGTTAGAAGTGTCATAATACAAAAATATAAATACACACTGTACAAATTGAAGCACATTTTTACATTCTGCAATTACCTATCAAGATAATAGGAGAACAAAACTTTAAACAGTACCATTTGAAAGCATTCAGGCAGGCCCTTGGACTACTTGCTTTGGTGAATTTATCCATAAATATGAACACACAAGAGGTAGGTATAGTGTGTATGGGTTTGGCAAATTCAGCAGATAGAGGATTGTTATCAGCTGAGTTAGCTGTTGGGGGGGAAGGAGGGTTCCAAATGATTTTGGGCCCCCCAAAAAAAGCCTCTTGCACTCTGCATGAATTTAAGGACACAAATAACATTTGGACACATTTTAGGGGGTGTTTAGGGTAAAGCACTACAATGGAGCTGACAAAATACATTGTTAAGTGACTAGGCTAGGTGTGTATGGGCCCAGGATAGCATGCTGGGGAGGTTAGTGAAAGCAAATATGCATGAAGGACAAAAAAACAAACTTTTAAAAATGCCAGCATGCATGAGGATAAAGAGGACTTTCACAGCATATTACAATCATGGTAATTAGGGAATGATGAAAGAAATACAGTACATTAGCAAACATTAAATACATAGAATGTGATGTTAAAAGAGAAATCCTACCTAATATAGTCCTTCTGCAGGACCTGAATGATGGCAGAACAGGTCTCTGGAATAATGATCCCCAGAGCCCGGGGAGAGATGCCTATCGAGAACTTGAGGTCCTGCAAGGCTTCTCCTAGTCGCCAAGTACCGCAACATGGCGACTAGCCCCTGCTCGGGAGTGATGGCTTGCCACATGCAGGTATCCTGCCTGCTGATATAAGGGGACAGCAAAGCCAACAAACGGTGAAAAACTGGGGCCTGGCATCCAGAGAAAATTCCTGAAATCATCAGGGTTATTCTCCTGGATCTCACGCAGCAAAGGCATGTGAGAGAATTGGTCACGCTGGAGAAACAATTCTTTGTCCATGAACTCCTCCTCGCCCTGTTCATGGACTGGGCTTGGGTCAAAACTAGAAGCCCAACACCAGCCCCTGCACAGCACGAACTCTGCGACGAGTACGTACCCACAACATGGCTTCAAAGCGGTCGGCTGGTCTAAATGAACTAAACAGAACGCACTGAAGAACAGCAAGACCTGTGATGAGCAAACTGAAAATCAGTAACGAGCGGACAAGAACACACTGAAAAACAGATACGAACTAACTATATGCACTGAAAAACAGATACAAACCCCCAAGCACAAATTGATTGAACAGCAGTAAAGTGATCTGAAAAAGCACGAGTCTGAAAAGCGCGAATCGTCTCTCACCAAACTTCTAATAACACGAGATAAACACAAGATTAGCAGAAGGAGCCCAAAGGGTGGCGCACTGGCTATTGAAATTCCCTTTTATAGACCCTTCGTACATGTTGTACGTGACCGCGTTCTTGGTGGTCGGAATTTGGTGTGACCGTGTGTATGCAAGACAAGCTTGAGTGGAATTCTGTCGGGAAAACCATCATTGCTTTTTCCGACGAGAATTCCGATCCTGTGTACGCGGCATAAGGGTGTACATTTTTGTTTCACTCCTCACTACCTATCACCTATGAAATGCCCAGATAGCACAAACCCCCCCAAATGACCCCATTTTGGAAAGTAGACACCCCAAGCTATTTGCTGAGAGGCATGTTGAGTGCATGGAAAATTTTACATTTTCCCACAAGATTCGGGAAAATGACAATCATTTTTTTTTCCAGAAAGTAGTCAATAAATGATATATTGCTCAAACATGCCATGGGCATATGTGAAATTACCCCCTAAAATACATTCTGCTGCTTCTCCTGAGTCTGGGGATACCACATGTGTGGGACTTTTTGGCAGTCTAGCTGCGTACAGGACACTGAAAACCAATCACCGCCTTCAGGCTTTCTAAGTGCGTACATTTTTGATTTCACTCCTCACTGCCTATAACAGTTTCAGAGGCCATGAAATGCCCAGATAGCACAACCCCCCCCCCCCCCCCAAATGACCCCATTTTGGAAAGTAGACACCCCAAGCTATTTTGCTGAGAGGAATGTTGAGTATTTTGCAAATCTCGCTTTTTGTCACAAAGTTTTGAAAATTGAAAAAAGAAATCAATTTTCCTTGACTTTCTTCATTTTCCAAAACAAATGAGAGCTGCAAAATACTCACAATGCCTCTTAGCAAATACCTTGGGGTGTCTACTTTCCAAAATGGGGTCACTGTGATAGGTAGTGAGGAGTGAAATCACCACTTTACGCCATCAGAAAACCTGTAGGCGGTGCTTGGATTTTGGGGTCCTGTACACGGCTAGGCTCCCAAAAAGTCCTACACATGTGGTCTTCTCATACTCAGGAGAAGCAGCAGAATGTATTTTGGGGTGTGATTTTACCAATGCTAATGGCATGTTTGAGCAATATATCATTTAGTGACAACTTTGTGAAAAAAAATTATAATAATTATTGTCATTTTCCCAAAACTTATGGCAAAATATTAAATATTCCATGGACTCAACATGCCTCTCAGCAAATAGCTTGGGATGTCTACTTTCCAAAATGGGGTCATTTGGGGGAGAGGGGTTATACTATCTGGGCATGTCATGGCCTCTCCGAAACTGTGATAGGTAGTGAGTAGGGATGGGCCCGGTGCTCGATGCGAACCCACCGGGCGTTCGCTCGATCGGCGAGCCCAGAACTATTTGGGCCGTTCGCATCACATTCGTGTGATGCGAGCGGTCCCGCAATGCATTGCGGCCGGCACGGCCGGCGCAGTGCATTGCTGGCTGATGATTGGTCAAGCATGCACTGTGACCCCGCATGCTTGGCCAATCACAGCGCCGGAAACTCGGAGAGCCATAATTGGCTACAGGCAGGACGCCTCTAGCCAATTAAAGCTCAGGGGCTTTAGTACACGCCCCACCATTTAAAAGGCCGCCACGCCGTCGGCGACGGTCACATGAGTTCCGGCTTTAGGAGAGTTCAGGCTGATTCTGTGTCTTTGCTAGATTCATTCATATAGAAAGATTTGCTCTACTTTGCTAAACCATTGGCTATTTATTTGCTAAACCATTGCTACCTGTCATTGATCGTCCGTTGCTGCTGGTTAGTGTGTTATTAGCTGCTGCTGGGGATTAGTCTGGTGCGTGTTTTACTGTTAGTACAGTATTTCAGTAGTACCAACCGCAGTGCTGTTAGCACAGCATTGCACCCCAAAAGCACCCATAGGACTTCTAGTGTGTTAGTGGCAGCAAACAGAGCTCCTATATTTTCTTCTCAGCAGCACCCACAGGACTTCTAGTGTGTTAGTGGCATCACACAGAGCTCCCATATTTTCTTCCCTGAAGCACCTATAGGACTTCTACTGTGTTAGTGGCATCACACAGAGTTCCTATATTTTCTTCCCAGAAGCACCCATAGGACTTCTAGTGTGTTAGTGGCATCACACAGAGTTCCTATATTTTCTTCCCAGAAGCACCCATAGGACTTCTACTGTGTTAGTGGCATCACACAGAGTTCCTTTATTTTATTCCCAGAAGCACCCATATGACTTCTACTGTGTTAGTGGCATCACACAGAGTTCCTATATTTTCTTCTCAGCAGCACCCACAGGACTTCTAGTGTGTTAGTGGCATCACACAGAGTTCCTATATTTTCTTCCCAGAAGCACCTATAGGACTTCTACTGTGTTAGTGGCATCACACAGAGTTCCTATATTTTATTCCCAGAAGCACCCATAGGACTTCTACTGTGTTAGTGGCATCACACAGAGTTCCTATATTATCTTCCCAGAAGCACCCATAGGACTTCTACTGTGTTAGTGGCATCACACAGAGTTCCTATATTTTCTTCCCAGAAGCACCCATAGGACTTCTACTGTGTTAGTGGCATCACACAGAGTTCCTATATTTTCTTCCCAGAAGCACCCATAGGACTTCTACTGTGTTAGTGGCATCACACAGAGTTCCTATATTTTCTTCCCAGAAGCACCCATAGGACTTCTAGTGTGTTAGTGGCATCACACAGAGCTCCCATATTTTCTTCCCAGAAGCACCCATAGGACTTCTAGTGTGTTAGTGGCATCACACAGAGCTCCCATATTTTCTTCCCAGAAGCACCCACAGGATTTCTAGTGTGTTAGTGGCATCACACAGAGCTCCTATATTTTCTTCCCAGAAGCACCCACAGGACTTCTAGTGTGTTAGTGGCATCACACAGAGCTCCCATATTTTCTTCCCAGAAGCACCCACAGGACTTCTAGTGTGTTAGTGGCATCACACAGAGCTCCCATATTTTCTTCCCAGAAGCACCCATAGGACTTCTAGTGTGTTAGTGGCATCACACAGAGCTCCCTATATTTTCTTCCCAGAAGCACCCATAGGACTTCAATTGTGTGTTAGTGGCATCACACAGAGCTCCTATATTTTCTTCCCAGAAGCACCCATAGGACTTCTAGTGTGTTAGTGGCATCACACAGAGCTCCTATATTTTCTTCCCAGAAGCACCCATAGGACTTCAATTGTGTGTTAGTGGCATCACACAGAGCTCCCATATTTTCTTCCTAGAAGCACCCATAGGACTTCTAGTGTAATATGTAGCTAAAAATAAAGTGCAATAAGGAATGTTCCAGTCATATAAATACAGTAAAAATATCCATATTACTGGTAAGAGGTAATCAATAATACAGTACTAATAAGCGTCAGTGTCTACATTAAGTAGTGTATAAAGTGACTTGTGCATATGTGCAAAAAACTTATACATATGCACAAGTCACTTTATACACTACTTAATGTAGACACTGACGCTTATTAGTTGTCATGAACTAGGTACTCACCGAGGCCAAGATGCCGAGAGCGGTTACCCTTGCGACTCGGCGCCCACTGCCCTGAAGGTGACACAGGGACGGTTGGCACCAAGAGGCACAAGCCACCGGTGGGATGGTGACCAGGCGTGGGCTCCTGATGTTGTAGAGAAGGGTAGACTGGAGCAGGTTAGTACGTCCACGAATTCCTAGTTGAGACACAGCAAAACAGACTGGGGATCAAACACAGGCAGGTTAGGTAAATGCAGGCCGAGGGTCAAACACTGGTAGATTAGGTGCAAAGGTATCCTTGAGCAGGAGAGTCCAAGGCAGGCTAGGGATCAAACACTGGCAGATTCAGAAGAGAGTCCAGGGTACAGGCCAAAGGTCCAGGGCAGGAGAAGGTAGCAAATCCAAGTAGGCAATCCAAAGGTCAAGGTCAGGAGAAGGCAGAGTAGTCAGGACGATCCGGGTTTGGCAACAGGTAAGACAATCTTCAAGGGTCAAGTACAGGATACAAACAGGAAGCAGCTTGTCAGACGAACCAGCGTCTGTCTGGGCACAGAGGCCCTCCTTTTATAGGGCCGTTGAGGTCACATGAGGTGATGCCGCGCTACTGCGCATGCGCGCGCGCCGCTTGGCGGGAACACGAGTGCGCACGCGCCGCCGCATCTTCTCCCTGTCACTGGCTATGAGCCGGGAAGCTGAACCCGTGCGCCTGCGCACTAGCGTGCGCAGCGGACGGAAGCCCTGACAGTGCCCCCCCCTGAGGGGCGGCCTCCGGACGCCCAGGCTCTCCATCAATTCAGGGTGTTCTTGTCGGAAGATCTTGATTAATCTTGGGGCATGGAAGTTTCTGGATGGTTCCCAAGAATTATCCTCTGGTGGATAGCCCTTCCATTTTACTAAAAATTGAAGCTGACGACCCACCTTCCTGCAGCCAAGTAACGACTCTACCTCGTATTCTTCCACTCCATCAATTGTTATAGGTGGAGGAGGAACTTCTTCTCTGTTCGGGAAAGGACTGGGGACCAAGGGTCTCAGTAGGGAGGCATGGAATACTGGGTGTATTCTGTAGGAACTGGGTAAGGCAAGTTCAAAGGCCACAGGGTTTACCATCTTCTTTATTTCGAATGGTCCAATGAACTTGGGACCCAACTTCTTTGCAGGACACGCGATCTTAAGATGGGTAGTTGCCAGCCATACCTTCTCTCCAATCTTGAAATGAGGATTCTCCTTCCTCCCCTTGTTGTGATACTTTTTATATCCTTCCTGGGCGTGTTGCATGGCGTCTTGAAGTCTTTTGAAGTTGGTTTGAATGTAACTTATCCGTTCTTGTACAGCGGGCACCCGTGATTCAGAGACAACATTAGGGAGAAAAGATGGATGAAACCCAAAGTTAGCCCAAAACGGAGTCTGATTTGTGGTCGAATGGGAAGAGTTATTATATGCAAATTCTGCAAAAGATAATAGAGAGGACCAGTCGTCTTGTGCGGAAGAACAAAAACATCGTAAGTATTGTTCAAGAGTTTGATTAGTGCGTTCAGTTTGTCCATTACTTTGTGGGTGGTAGGCAGATGAAAGACAAATGTTGATATCCAAGGTTTTGCAAAGTTCTTTCCAAAATTTTGAGGTGAATTGTGGGCCCCTATCCGAGACGATGCTCTTGGGTACCCCATGGAGTCTAACAACCTCCTTGACAAAAATGTTGGCGGTCTCCAGGGCAGAGGGGGTGCCGATCATGGGCAAAAAGTGACTCATTTTGGACAGCCGATCCACTACCACTAGGATAGTGGTGAAGCCTTGTGATGGAGGTAATTCCACGATGAAATCCATCGAAATGTCGGCCCAAGGTCGTTCTGGGATGGGTAGAGGCCTTAGTAACCCCCATGGCTTTGCTTTAGGACCCTTGTTTCGTTGACATGTAATACAGGAGGATACGTATTTTTGGCAGTCACTTCTCCAGCCTGGCCACCAAAAGGTGCGAGAGATATGTTCTGCTGTTTTCCGTACCCCAAAGTGCCCAGCTAGTTTATGATCATGTAGAGCTTTCAGGACTACAGGTCTCACCTCTGTAGGGACGAAAATCTTGTCTTGGAGCCAGAATAAACCTTCACGTCTCTCTAGGGTGTCCAGAATGGAATCCTTGCAGTGAGCCGAAGCGGTGGATAGAGTGGAGATCAGGTCAGTAGGTGTGAGTAGTAGAAAGTTCTGAGGAGTAAGAATGGTGCTGGGTTCTGATACCTGCGAGGACTCTGGGAAGATACGGGATAGAGCATCTGCCTTGCCGTTCTTTGACCCTGGCCGATAGGAAATGTGGAATGTGAACCTTGAAAAGAAGAGTGCCCAACGGGCTTGACGGGGTCTTAAGCGTTTAGCAGTGCGAAGGTATTCAAGATTTTTATGGTCTGTAAAAATGGTAATTGGGTGGACTGCTCCTTCGAGGAGGTATCTCCACTCCTCCAGCGCGGATTTAATGGCCAATAGCTCCCGATCACCAACGTCATAGTTCTTCTCGGCCGGATTGAGCCTTCGGGAGGCGAAGGCCACTGGGTGCAGCAGGGCTTTCGGCCCATGGCGTTGGGAGAGGATGGCGCCTGTGGCTGACTCCGAGGCGTCCACTTCCAGGACGAAAGGTAGCAGTGGGTCTGGGTGCCGTAGGATAGGAGCAGACGTGAAGAGGGTCTTTAGTTCGACAAAAGCTTCCTGGGCCTCCTGGGACCACTGAAAACGGCTGTGTAGGCGGGTCAGTTGGGTGATTGGACTCACAATGGCAGAGAAACCGGCGATGAACCTCCTGTAAAAATTGGCAAAACCGATGAATCTCTGTACAGCTCTTTTATCCTTAGGAGGTGGCCAGTCTACCACTGCCTTGACCTTTTGTGGGTCCATGGAGGTGCCTTTAGTGGAGATGATGAACCCCAGAAACTGTACGGTAGATCTTTCAAACTCGCACTTCTCAGCTTTAAGATAGAGCTGATGGGCTCTGAGGATGGTGAGGACCTTTCTGACATGTTCCCGATGTAGTTCCAGAGTGGCTGAAAAAACGAGAATGTCGTCTAGGTACACGACTAAAAAGTCATCCAAATATTTTCTAAAAATGTCGTTAACCAGGTGCTGAAAAGTGGCTGGAGCATTACATAGGCCAAATGGCATCACCAAGTATTCATAGTGGCCAAAGCGAGACCTGAAGGCCGTCTTCCACTCATCCCCTGCACGGATTCTGACAAGGTTGTAGGCACCCCTTAAGTCGAGTTTAGAGAAAACTTTAGCTGACCGGAACCGCTGGAAGAGTTCAGGAATAAGTGGTAGAGGATATCGGTTCTTGATAGTGATTTTATTAAGTTCTCGATAATCAACGCAGGGCCTGAGTGAACCATCTTTCTTCCCAACGAAGAAAATACCAGCCCCTGCTGGAGAGGTGGATGGCCGGATAAAGCCCTTCTCGAGATTCTCATCAATATAGGCCTTGAGGGCCTTTAGTTCGGTCTCTGACAGAGGAAATATGCGCCCAAAGGGAATTGCGGAGCCTGTGAGCAATTCGATGGGGCAATCATAGGCCCGATGTGGTGGTAGATGGTCGGCCTTCTTTTTGTCAAAGACATCTTTAAAGTCCTGATAGACCGGGGGAATGTGTTGAAGATTCTCTGATGTCGAGATGACCGATAGGACAGAGCAGGGAGTTGGAGAGATGCAGTGTTGGTGACAATATGGTGATGAGAAGGAGACCTCCTTCCTATTCCAGTGAATTTGGGGGTCATGAGCTTGCAGCCAAGGAAGTCCAAGGATAATTGGAAACATTGGAGAAGATATAAGATCAAACCGTAGAAACTCTTGGTGGCCGGAATCTGTGGTAGTGAGGATAGGTGAAGTCTCCTGAGTTACTGGACCAGATTGTGGAAGGGACCCATCAGCCAAATGGACCAATAGAGGATTTGTCTTGTTGAGGCAAGGAATGTGCCATTCCTTGGCGATAGAGATATCCAGGAAGCAGCTGCAAGCCCCTGAGTCAATCACGGCTGGTAGCCGGATCTTCCTTCCCGCTAGCTGTAGGGAAACAGAAAGAGTCACATAAGTTTGGGCCCGATTGACGGCTTGACAATTCATGAAAGGCTGAGGTGGCAACTTACTAGGCCGGATGGGACAATTCAGGAGGAAATGTCCTGAACCCCCACAATAGAGGCACAGATTGGATCTCCGTCTTCGTTGCCGTTCTTCCTGGGTAAGGCGGGAACGGACTAAACCCAACTGCATTGGTTCCCCTTCAGGGGCCGATGGACCGGATGGGACGGTCGGATAAGCAGCTGGCATCCTTGGGGAAACCCATATTGGTTGGGACCCTTGTATACGTTCTGAGCGACGTTCCCGCATACGTCGATCCAGTTTGGTGGCTACCTGGATCAACTCCTCCAACGAAGTAGGAGGCTCCACCCGGGCTAACTCGTCCTTCAGACTCTCCCTTAATCCCAGTCGATACTGGTAGAGGAGGGCTGCCTCATTCCAGGTGGTATCGGCAGACCATTTGCGGAACTCCGCCGTATAGTCCTCTACAGGCCTTTTCCCCTGAGAGAGGGTATGCAGGGTGGCCTCAGCCGTGGCCTTACGTTGGGGGTCATCGTAGAGTTGGCCCATTGCTTCAAAAAATGTATCAACAGTATTAAGGAGAGGGTTCCTTTGTTCCATGAGACCATGGGCCCAAGATTGGGGTTCCTCGGATAGAAGGGAGATGATAAACCCGACTTTGACAATCTCTGAGGAAAAGGTTCGGGGTTGCAGGGCAAGGTACAGGGAACAAGCATTTTTGAAGGACCTGAACTTCCTGCGATCACCCGAAAATCGTTCTGGAATTGGTACCTTGGGTTCAGGCACGGCCATCATCATGGCAGGTGGAGGTTGAGCTTGAGGTGCAGAAGTCCCACTAGTAGACCCGGAAGCTGAACTTGCTAGAGGGGCGGCCGTGGTCAATTGTTGGAGTCGAGTATCGACTTGAGCATAACCTTCCTGTAGTTTCTGTACCGCTTCCGTGAGGGCAGACACCTGCTGACATAACATGTCCAGTGGAGAAACCGCTCTGTTGGCCTCTGTCATGGCTGGTTCGTACTGTCATGAACTAGGTACTCACCAAGGCCAAGATGCCGAGAGCGGTTACCCTTGCGACTCGGCGCCCACTGCCCTGAAGGTGACACAGGGACGGTTGGCACCAAGAGGCACAAGCCACCGGTGGGATGGTGACCAGGCGTGGGCTCCTGATGTTGTAGAGAAGGGTAGACTGGAGCAGGTTAGTACGTCCACGAATTCCTAGTTGAGACACAGCAAAACAGACTGGGGATCAAACACAGGCAGGTTAGGTAAATGCAGGCCGAGGGTCAAACACTGGTAGATTAGGTGCAAAGGTATCCTTGAGCAGGAGAGTCCAAGGCAGGCTAGGGATCAAACACTGGCAGATTCAGAAGAGAGTCCAGGGTACAGGCCAAAGGTCCAGGGCAGGAGAAGGTAGCAAATCCAAGTAGGCAATCCAAAGGTCAAGGTCAGGAGAAGGCAGAGTAGTCAGGACGATCCGGGTTTGGCAACAGGTAAGACAATCTTCAAGGGTCAAGTACAGGATACAAACAGGAAGCAGCTTGTCAGACGAACCAGCGTCTGTCTGGGCACAGAGGCCCTCCTTTTATAGGGCCGTTGAGGTCACATGAGGTGATGCCGCGCTACTGCGCATGCGCGCGCGCCGCTTGGCGGGAACACGAGTGCGCACGCGCCGCCGCATCTTCTCCCTGTCACTGGCTATGAGCCGGGAAGCTGAACCCGTGCGCCTGCGCACTAGCGTGCGCAGCGGACGGAAGCCCTGACATTAGTACTGTATTATTGATTACCTCTTACCAGTAATATGGATATTTTTACTGTATTTATATGACTGGAACATTCCTTATTGCACTTTATTTTTAGCTACATATTGCGCGAAATTCTTTTTATATTCATTACTTTATTGTGTATTTGTGAACACAGCACATTTTGCAGCAGAGCACTATTTATTTATTTATTCTTTGACTATTTCACATACTCTAAGTAGAGCGAGGGGCACATATTCACAGGACTTCTAGTGTGTTAGTGGCATCACACAGAGCTCCTATATTTTCTTCTCAGCAGCACCCACAGGACTTCTAGTGTGTTAGTGGCATCGCACCCATAGGACTTCTAGTGTGTTAGTGGCATCACACAGAGCTCCCATATTTTCTTCCCAGAAGCACCCATAGGACTTCTAGTGTGTTAGTGGCATCACACAGAGCTCCCATATTTTCTTCCCAGAAGCACCCACAGGACTTCTAGTGTGTTAGTGGCATCACACAGAGCTCCCATATTTTCTTCCCAGAAGCACCCATAGGACTTCAATTGTGTGTTAGTGGCATCACACAGAGCTCCTATATTTTCTTCCCAGAAGCACCCATAGGACTTCTACTGTGTTAGTGGCATCACACAGAGTTCCTATATTTTCTTCTCAGAAGCACCCACAGGACTTCTAGTGTGTTAGTGGCATCACACAGAGTTCCTATATTTTCTTCCCAGAAGCACCCATAGGACTTCTACTGTTAGTGGCATCACACAGAGTTCCTATATTTTCTTCCCAGAAGCACCCATAGGACTTCTACTGTGTTAGTGGCATCACACAGAGTTCCTATATTTTCTTCCCAGAAGCACCCATAGGACTTCTAGTGTGTTAGTGGCATCACACAGAGTTCCTATATTTTCTTCCCAGAAGCACCCATAGGACTTCTACTGTGTTAGTGGCATCACACAGAGTTCCTATATTTTCTTCCCAGAAGCACCCATAGGACTTCTACTGTGTTAGTGGCATCACACAGAGTTCCTATATTTTATTCCCAGAAGCACCCATAGGACTTCTACTGTGTTAGTGGCATCACACAGAGTTCCTATATTTTCTTCTCAGCAGCACCCACAGGACTTCTAGTGTGTTAGTGGCATCACACAGAGATCCTATATTTTCTTCCCAGAAGCACCCATAGGACTTCTACTGTGTTAGTGGCATCACACAGAGTTCCTATATTTTCTTCCCAGAAGCACCCATAGGACTTCTACTGTGTTAGTGGCATCACACAGAGTTCCTATATTTTCTTCCCAGAAGCACCCATAGGACTTCTACTGTGTTAGTGGCATCACACAGAGTTCCTATATTTTCTTCTCAGCAGCACCCACAGGACTTCTAGTGTGTTAGTGGCATCACACAGAGCTCCTATATTTTCTTCGCAGAAGCACCCATAGGACTTCTAGTGTGTTAGTGGCATCACACAGAGCTCATATATTTTCTTCTCAGCAGCACCCACAGGACTTCTAGTGTGTTAGTGGCATCACACAGAGCTCCTATATTTTCTTCGCAGAAGCACCCATAGGACTTCTAGTGTGTTAGTGGCATCACACAGAGCTCCTATATTTTCTTCTCAGCAGCACCCACAGGACTTCTAGTGTGCTAGTGGCATCACACAGAGCTCCCATATTTTCTTCCCAGAAGCACCCATAGGACTTCAATTGTGTGTTAGTGGCATCACACAGAGCTCCTATATTTTCTTCCCAGAAGCACCCATAGGACTTCTACTGTGTTAGTGGCATCACACAGAGTTCCTATATTTTCTTCTCAGCAGCACCCACAGGACTTCTAGTGTGTTAGTGGCATCACACAGAGTTCCTATATTTTCTTCCCAGAAGCACCCATAGGACTTCTACTGTGTTAGTGGCATCACACAGAGTTCCTATATTTTCTTCCCAGAAGCACCCATAGGACGTCTACTGTGTTAGTGGCATCACACAGAGTTCCTATACTTTCTTCCCAGAAGCACCCATAGGACTTCTACTGTGTTAGTGGCATCACACAGAGTTCCTATATTTTCTTCCCAGAAGCACCCATAGGACTTCTAGTGTGTTAGTGGCATCACACAGAGCTCCTATATTTTTTCTTCTCAGCAGCACCCATAGGACTTCTAGTGTGTTAGTGGCAGCAAACAGAGCTCCTACACTTTCTTGTCAGCAGCACACATAGTACCTATAGTGTGTTAGTGTCAGCACCCATAGGACCTACAGTGTGTTGTGAGCACACATAGGAGCTCTATTTTTTATACTATATACACTACCGACTACAATGCCTGGAAGACCGCCAAGGGGAGGCAGAGCGTGCAGAGGCAAGAACACAGGGCAGGCAGGCTCTGTTTCTAGAGACAACAGTGCTGGCCGTGGCCGTGGTCGTGCATCGTCATCAGCACGTGGCCATGGGACACGCTCGTCTTTGTTTTCGGCAGCTGGACATGTGGAGCCGCATCATGCTGAAGGCTTGGTAGAATGGATGACCAAGCCCTCCTCATCCTCCTCATCCTCCTCATCCTCTCTCACCCAGGCTCAGGGTACTGGCAGAGCAGCTGCCAACGCGTACTCAATGGCATCATCAGCCACCCCTTCCCTAGACCCACCATGTCCTCCTGAGGAGTCCCTCGAACTCTTTGAGCACAGTGTTGGGTACATGCTCCAAGAGGATGCCCAACAATTCGAAGGATCGGATGATGATACCCAGCTTGAGGAAGTCAGTAGTGTGCGCGCAGAGAGAGGGGATGCTGAAGGACAGCAATCTGGCAGTACTGTTCCACCAGCTGCAGCTTACTGCCAGGTTTGCTCTAGTGGTGAAGAGGGAGGGGATGATGAGGTCACTGACTCCACGTGGGTGCTTCAAGGGAGAGAGGATGAAGAGGAGGACGAGGAGGAGGAGGATGCGGCGTCACATGTCCAACGAGGCAGGATGCCCCCTGGAAGCCAGCTAGAGGCCAGCACAGCATATGTACCACACGCAGAGCTCCGCCTGTGCAGGGCGCTGCCTCTGCACGTTATCAGAAAAGTTCTTTGGTGTGGGCCTTTTTTGAGACGAGTGCATCAGATCGCACCACTGCTATTTGCAATATTTGTCTCAAGCGTATCTCGCGTGGCCAAAACATCAGCCGCTTGGGCACCACAAGCATGAGCAGACATATGTCGACCTGCCATGCAGCTCGTTGGCAAGCACACATAAAAGACCCACACCAAAGAACAAAGCGGACCTCTCCTTGCTCCTCATCAGCTGGGATCTCCATCCCCACTACATCTTCAGTCCTCTCTGAAAGCTGCTCTGAGAGGACTGAAGGTGTAGAATTAGGTGTGTCACAACCAAGTACTTGCAGTACACCGACGTCCGATTGTAGCAGGCAAATTTCCCTGCCCCAGCTGCTGGACCGTCGAAAGAAGTACACTCCCAGCCATCCACATGCCCAGCGGTTGAATGCTAGCTTGGCTAAATTGCTAGCACTTCAACTGCTGCCTTTTCAGTTGGTAGACTCGGCCCCCTTCCGTGAGTTTGTTCAATGTGCGGTTCCTCAGTGGCAGGTTCCCAAACGCCACTTTTTCTCACGGAAGGCGATTCCGTCTCTCTACCGGCATGTGGAAGGCAATGTCCATGCCTCGCTGGACAGGGCGGTCAGCGGTAAGGTGCATATTACCGCTGACTCATGGTCCAGCAGGCATGGACAGGGACGTTACCTTTCTTTCACGGCCCATTGGGTCACTCTATTGGCAGCTGGGAGGGATGCAGGACAAGGTGCAGTAGTGTTGAAGGTTGTTCCGCCACCACGCCTCCAAAATGCTACTACTGCTACTGGTTGTGACACACCTCTCTCCTCCACCCCCTCCTCTTCTTCTTCCTCCAGTGCTCTGTCCTCGGAACCAGCGGTGCTCCGTAGGCGTACAAGGGGCTACGCAAGTACGCAGGCAAAAAGATGCCATGCCGTGCTTGCGCTGGTGTGTTTGGGGGACAGGAGCCACACTGGGCCAGAGGTTCTGGCAGCTCTGCAGGGGCAGGCCGAGAGGTGGTTGATGCCACGCCAGCTTAAGCCAGGAATGGTCGTTTCTGACAATGGCACCAACCTCCTCTCCGCCCTGCGACAGGGGCAGCTCACCCATGTGCCCTGTATGGCTCATGTCCTCAACCTGGTGGTGCAGCGGTTCTTGGGCAGGTTCCCAGGCTTACAGGATGTCCTGAGGCAGGCCAGGAAAGTCTGTGTGCATTTCCGCCGATCTTATAATGCCAGTGCTCGGCTGACTGAGCTGCAAAAGGAGCTGAACCTGCCCAAGAACCGCCTAATATGTGACATGCCCACCAGGTGGAACTCAACGTTGGCCATGCTGCAGCGACTGCACACGCAGCAGAGGGCCATCGATGAGTACCTTTGCGACTATGGCACCAGGACAGGGTCAGGGGAGCTTGCCTTTTTTCCCCCACGTCAGTGGAGCATGATCAGGGATGCATGCACTGTCCTCTCACCATTTGAGGAGGCCACGAGGATGGTGAGCAGTGGCAGTGCATGCATCAGTGACACTGTACCTCTTGTCCACCTGTTGGAGCATACGCTGCATGGGATAATGGACAGGGCACTTGAGGCAGAACAGAGGCAGGAAGAGGAGGACTTCCTTGCCTCTCAAGGCCCCCTTTATCCGGACAGTGTTCCTTCTGTCCCACCCATCACACAGGAAGAGGATGAGGAGGAGGAGGAGGAGGAGGATTGTGTGAGCATGGAGGTGGAGCCTGGCACTCAGCATCAGCAGCAGCAGTCTTTTAGGGATGATGTACAGTCCCAACAAACCAGTGGACTTGTACGTGGCTGGGAGGAGGTGGCTGGCGATCATGTCATCCTCAGTGACCCAGAAGACTCCGGACCGAATGCCTCAGCTAACCTACGCTGCATGGCCTCCCTGATCCTGCAAAGCCTGCGGAAGGATCCTCGTGTTCTTCGGATCAAGGAGAGGGACCATTACTGGCTGGCCACTCTCCTTGATCCACGGTACAAGGGTAAGGTTGCGGACCTTATCTTGCCGTCGCAGAGGGAGCAGAGGATGAGACATCTCAGGGAGGCCTTGCAGAAAGGTCTGTGCAACGCGTTCCCAGAAACTGGGAGGTTACAAACTCCTGGTCCTGGACGACGAGTTGCTGAGGCTTCGGTCAGTAGCAGAAGGAGCGTTGGGGAAGGTGGACGTCTGACCGATGCGTTCAAACAATTTTTTAGTCCGCAGCCCCAAGGTATGATCGGTTCCAGCAACCATCGCCAGCGTCTGATATACATGGTGCAGGAATACCTTGGGGCAAGGTCAGACTTGGACACCTTTCCCACCGAAAATCCTCTGGCTTACTGGGTCCTGAGGATGGATCACTGGCCAGAGCTTGCACAGTATGCAATTGAGCTACTGGCCTGTCCTGCCTTCTTTCCGAACGCACATTCAGTGCTGCTGGAGGATTTGTCACCGATCATAGGGTGCGTCTGTCCACCGACTCGGTTGATCGACTGACCTTCATCAAAATGAATCAGTCTTGGATCACCACCAGCTAGCAGGCACCTGAAGCGGATATAACGGAATAATTTATAATGTCACATCCCTTCAAGACTGCCTATGCTGATGCTGAGTGACTGTCCTGTTATGTTCACTGACTATCCTCTTCCTCCTCCTCAATGATCCATGCCGCCACACCAGTGCCTAAGGCACAATTTTTCAGCCCCTGTATAACAGGGGCGTGTACTTACAATTTTTTTTAAAAATGCTTCGCAACACGTGTGACTGCTGTGCTCCAAGTACAGTATCTGTGAGGGGTTGCAGTGTTGTGGCACCAGCACCAGTGCCTAAGGCACAATTTTTCAGCCCCTGTTTAACAGGGGCGTGTAATTACAATTTTTTAAAAAAATGCTTCGCAAGACGTGTGACTGCTGTGCTCCAAGTACAGTATCTGTGAGGGGTTGCAGTGTTGTGGCACCAGCACCAGTGCCTAAGGCACAATTTTTCAGCCCCTGTTGGGGCGTGTAATTACAATTTTTAGGCAATGCTTTGCAACAGGTCTCATTGCTGTGCTAAGAGTACAGTATCTGTGAGGGGTTGCAGTGTTGTGGCACCAGCACCAATGCCTAAGGCACAATTTTTCAGCCCCTGTTTAACAGGGGCGTGTAATTACAATTTTTTAAAAAAATGCTTCGCAGCAGGTGTGACTGCTGTGCTCCAAGTACAGTATCTGTGAGGGGTTGCAGTGTTGTGGCACCAGTGCCTAAGGCACAATTTTTCAGCCCCTATTGGGGCGTGTAATTACAATTTTTAGGCAATGCTTTGCAACAGGTCTCATTGCTGTGCTAAGAGTACAGTGTCTGTGAGGGGTTGCAGTGTTGTGGCACCAGCACCAATGCCTAAGGCACAATTTTTCAGCCCCTGCTTAACAGGGGCGTGTAATTACAATTTTTTTTAAAAGATGCTTCGCAACAGGTGTGACTGCTGTGCTCCAAGTACAGTATCTGTGAGGGGTTGCAGTGTTGTGGCACCAGCACCAGTGCCTAAGGCACAATTTTTCAGCCCCTGTTGGGGCGTGTAATTACAATTTTTAGGCAATGCTTTGCAACAGGTCTCATTGCTGTGCTAAGAGTACAGTATCTGTGAGGGGTTGCAGTGTTATGGCACCAGCACCAATGCCTAAGGCACAATTTTTCAGCCCCTGTTTAACAGGGGCGTGTAATTACAAATCTTGATCTAATAGTTCACAGCAGGGCCCATTCCTGCGCCCACCAAGAGTAACTATGAGGGCCTACAGTCTTGTGGCAACACCGTCCACCACCACCGCCAAAGGCCCAATTTTTCTGCCCTGTTCAACAGGTGCATGCAATTACAAATCTTGACCTAATAACTCACAGCAGGGCCCATTCCTGCGCCCACCAAGAGTAACTGTGAGGGCTTACAGTCTTGTGGCAACACCGTCCACCACCATCACCACCACCAAAGGCCCAATTTTTCTGCCCTGTTCAACAGGTGCATGCAATTACAAATCTTGATCTAATAACTCACAGCAGGGCCCATTCCTGCGCCCACCAAGAGTAACTGTGAGGGCTTACAGTCTTGTGGCAACACCGTCCACCACCACCACCACCACCAAAGGCCCAATTTTTCTGCCCGGTTCAACAGGTGCATGCAAGTACAAATCTTGATCTATTAACTCACAGCAGGGCCCATTCCTGTGCCCACCAGTCTTGTGGCTACACCAACATCTAATAGGGCAAATTTCTGCAGAGTATATACGGCAGGCCCCTACTTTCAAACATCCAACTTACAAATGTTTCCTACTTGCAAACGGAAAGAGAAAACAGGAAGTGAGAGGAAATCTACCCCTAGGAAGGGAAATTCTATCATGTTAGATTTAATTTGGGAAAAAGGTATCTCCTCTCTACTGATGCTTTATCACCAATCCTTGTTTCAATTAAAACCCCACTTTTCCAAAAACATTTGTCATTGGGACGGAAAGTGAGGTGACATGTTCTGAACAGATGTGCAAAGACAGCAAATGTTACAGGGGTGATAACCCCTCCCTATGTTCTCCAAAAAGCTTAAAAATAGATTTTTTTGGGATGGAGCTACACTTCATAATGTACCTGTTCAGATTCTACTTAAGAACAAACCTACAGTCCGTGTCTTGTTTGCACCACCTATATACTGCTGTTCAGAGTATATAGGGTTGTAGGTATAGGGTTTTATTTTGGGTGCGGGGTCCCCCTTAATATCCATACAAGACCCAAAGGGGCTGGAGTGGGGGGGGGGGTGATGGGGTAGCCATGCCATTTTTCTCAAGGGTTTTCAGCCATATGGCGGCCAGGACAAGACATGACATTAAAGCCGCAAGTGGTTTTAAATGGCTTCTTTTTTTCCTTTACAAATGTCATTTTGTGCAAGGACAGTTCTAAACACGGGAAACACATGCCACTTCACAGGCATACTTTAGACACCCCCCAGGTACCATATTTAAAGGAAAATTTCACTTTTTTTTTCTCACTTTATGCATCATTAAAATGACTGCTCTCGAAAAAACGTTAGTTTTTAAAAGTTCTTTTTGCATTGATATATGTCCCCTGGGGCAGGACCCGGGTCCCCAAACCTGTTTTATGACATTAACATGCATATTGGCCGTTGTAATTAGCACTTTTGATTTCGAACGTTCGCGTCCATTATAACGTATAGGGTTCGAAAATTTGCGCGAACTTTCGGTCGGTTCGAAGGTTCTGGTGCGAACCGAACCCGGGGGTGTTCGGCTCATCCCTAGTAGTGAGGAGTGAAATCCCAAATTTACGCCCTTAGAAAGCTTGAAGGCGGTGATTGCTTTTGGGGTCCTGTACGTGGCTAGACTTCCAAAAAGTCCCACACATGTGGTATTCCCATACTCAAGAGAAGCAGCAGAATGTATTTTGGGGTGTAATTTCACATATGCCCATGGCATGTTTGAGCAATATATAATTTATAATTAGTGGAAAAAAAATTAAATAAAAAATTATTGAACGTTTTATTGAACGTTTCCCAAAACTTGTGGGAAAATATAAAATATTCCATGGACTCAACATGTCTATGAGCAAATAGCTTGGGGTGCCTACTTTCCAAAAAGGGGTCATTTGGGGGGTGGTTGACCTGTCCTGGTATTTTATGAACAACATTAGAAGCGTATGCCACACATCACCCACTCTTCTAACCACATGAGCACAAAGCCCTTTCTGACAGTTTTTGTTTACATGGAAAATAATTTTTTTTTGCTAGAAAATTACTCTGAACCCCTAAACATTATATATAGATTCTTTAAAGCAAAGGCACTACAGATTAAAATGGTGGGTGTTGAAAAAAACATTTTCACACAGTATTTACGCAATGATTTTTCCAATGCAATTTTTTTTGGGAAAAAAAAAAAAAAAAACACTTTTTTTAATTTGAATGCACAAAAACACACTATATTGCCCAAATGTTTGGCATAGTATAAAAGATGATCTTATGCCGAGTACATAGATACCAAACACGACATGCTTTAAAAGTGCACACCATCATGCAGGGGCAACAAACTGCATACATTTTTAAAAGCCTTTAAAAGCCTTTACAGGTTACCACTTTAGATTTACAGAGGAGGTCTACTGATAAAAAACTCTGCCCTCGATCTGACGTGCACGATGATACCTCACATGCAATTGCTGTTTACGTATGACACAAACCAACACTTGCATTCGCCTTTGCGCGTGAGCATGGGGGGACAGGGGGGCTTTTTTTTTAATTATTATTTATTTTGTTTTTTTATGTTATTTTTACACTGTTCCTTTAATCTTTGTTTTTTTTTAATAATTTTTATTGTTATTACAGAGAATGTAACTATCCCCTATGATAGCAATAGGTAGTGACAGGTACTCTTTAAAAAAATAAAATAAAATTGGGGTCTATTAGACTCTAGATCTCTTCTCTGCCCTCAAAGCATCTGACCACACCAGGATCGGTGTGATAAGATACACATCCAGCGAAACCGAAGTCATGAAATGCTTGTAGCTTACGGTTTCTTGGGCCATAGAGATAATTGGAGCTGTTCTGATCTTCGATCAGCCCTATGGTCAGCTGGCGGAACCACCAGCTGCATTATCCCTGGTGGGACAGTGGAGCCCAAGAAAACCAGGGAAGACGATGGGAGGGGGTGGATGTTCCCTCCCACTGCTTGTAAAAGCAGTCTAGCAGCTAATTAGTTCTGAAAAGAACGATACCAAGATAATATCTAAACCTGCAGGCATCATTCTGGTATAACCTCTCAAAGTCCAGCAACATACCAGTAAGTTTCTGGTCCTTGTTGGGCATATATTGTAATGTTCTTTTTTTTCATGCAGCCTGTGGGCTGAACGAAGAAAACATATTGATCGGTGGGTATGCCCACCATTAGAATACCGCCCTGCATCCATCCACTTCTAATAATGGGCATACATGCACTGTTTTTTTTTTAACTGTGGTGGTGAAATTTGCTGTTAAGATAAATAAATCAGTGCTACAGTTGAATGGTGTACCTGAAAAGCAAACAATGGTAACAATAAAACATTAACTCAATAAGGCTCCATTCACACTAGCGAGTTTTTGATGCATTTTGCAGAAATGCAGGGAAATTTTTTAACATGGGTTCCTATGGAACATGTTCACATCAATGCATTTTTGTGCCTCTGCGTTTTTGGAAAGGGTCGGGGCCTTTTTTCATGCAAAATGCAGCGTTTTGCATGTAATAGAAGTCAATGGACACGCATCCAAAACGCAAGTGCCGCGTTTTTACAACGATTTTGCCACGATTTGCGTTTTTTTTTTTTTACACTGTATATAGCTGCCAGTGTAAAAAAAAAATATGTAAAAAAAAAAAAACGCAAAACGCAGCAAAGTCGCGGCAAAAACGCGTGTCAGAAAACGCGGCAAGCACCGCAAAAAGTACTGCAAAAATGCTCAAATGCAAAATGCATAGATGTGAATCGAGCCTAAAACAACAATCTGTGCAAAAAAACTGTAAAAAATATATGCTGAAACATGGGGGCAATCCGCCCCTAATGTTAGGGGCAAATAGCCCCTCCACCCCTGCCCACATGAGGCCCTTGTCCTCATCAACATGGGGACAAGGTGCTTTGGGGTGGGGGGGCCGCACGACCCCCCTTTCCCCAGGGCACCCCCCATGTTGAGGGCACGCGGCCTGGTACGGCTCAGGAGGGGGGGGCGCTTGCTCGTCCCCACCCCTTTCCTGGCCGGCCGGGCTGCATGCTCGGATAAGGGTCTAAGATGGATTTGGGGGGGATTTTCTGCTTTTTTTATCGGCGTAAGGATTCCCTTTAAATCCATGCCAGGTGACGGGGCTAGCGCGGCGGCAGTTACTGCCTTCGCTAGTCCCGTCTACCTGCAGTTACGTTCTAAATTAACGGACTTTGCTCCGTGTGTGGGCAAGTCCGTTCATTTTCAAAAGTCCCGCAGACTTTTTCCCGCGGATTGTCCGCCGGAGAAGTCCGGGCATGTGTGGGCAAGTCACACGCTCGGAAAGTCCGGCGAAGCCCCGCTGGAAGGTGAGTCCTTTCCTGGAGCTACTTACTTACTATATTGAAAATAATGTAAGAAATATAATTGTTTCCATTATATCTACCTTACATCATATTGCTAATTGCATATTGTACTTGTTTGTAGCCTAAACTCTAAAATTTGCACATGAGACTGTAATTTTGTAACTTTTGGAGATGCCAGTGAAAACATGGCTGTGCCAGTAAATTCTGGGTGTTGTGTTAGTAAATTTCAATGTGGTAGGTTGGCAACACTGCTCCAGAGTCGGGGAGAGCTGACATCCTTCCTTGTAGTGTGGGTTATTAGGCATGGTGGGTGTAATGTAAGTTGGATAAAAAGGGCGCCAGTCACTTTTTGGAATGCAAGAAAAGAGATTTATTGTCTCTTACACAGAACTGGGGGAGAGCGGGTTGGGGCCAGGACACCCTAATGCCGCGTACACACGAAGGGACTTTTCCCGCCGGACCTAGTCCGGTGAACAATCCGCCGGACTTTCCAGCTGGCTTCGGCGGACTAAAAAGCGAACGGACTTGACCACACACGATCACGCTAAAAGTCCGGCGGTTCACGCGATGACGTACAGCACGTACGACGGGACTAGAAAAAGAAAAATACTAGAAAAATACTTGCTACTGAGCATGCGTCCTTTTTGGTCCGCCGGGCCATACTACAGACGGCCGTATTGTCCGCCGGATAATTTTAAAACAAAACTTAAAACTTTAGTCCGCCGGACTTTTGGGAAAAAAAGTCAGCCGACGCCCACACACGAGGGGATTGTCCGCTGGACTTGAGTCCAGCGGATAATCTTGCGGGATAGTCCCTTCGTGTGTACGCGGCATTAGGCAGATGCAATAACAATTGGCAGACTCCGAGACAAAAATAGACAAACAGCTATACAGGTGGAAATAATATTAAAAATCCGCGCTAACCCTAAAACAATAATAAAGCTAAACAGAAATAGGCTGCAGTATTAGTGAGATAAACACAAAAAAACAAGATAACAAAGAATACCACGCCATTAATAAGACCATTAAGGTCCACAGTGAACTAAAAATCAGTGATTAAAGTGTCCAAAAATTGAAAACAACTAAATAAATGACTGTATATACTCGAGTATAAGCCGAGTTTTTCAGCACATTTTTTTGTGCTGAAAGTGCCCCCCTCGGCTTATACTGAGTCAAGCACTTTTCTGCAGCAGAAAATGACATTTTCCAACATGACTTTGGGGCCCCGTATATCGGGGCCACTTGGTGCTAAGAACCCCATTTTGGTATGCTAACCCAGTGGACCTAACACTACAACACATCCAAAGATGGGGTTTCTAGCACCAAGTGACCCCGAGATACAGGGCCCCAAAGTCATCAACTGTGTCCATCTGCAGCAATGTCATTTCGGGACCCTTTGGGTCCAGAGACCCCAAATTTGGGCTGCTGCTAGGGAGCATCTAGGAACCCTTAACTACCAAGTTTGAAGTTTGGGGGACCTATGGTTGCAAATGGGCACAGTGAGGCTGCAAATGGGCATTGTTGACCCTCTTTTTCACTTACAGTAGCTGCGCATTTCTCACCCTAGGCTTATACTCGAGTCAATAAGTTTTCCCAGTTGTTTGTGGTAAAATTAGGTGCTTTGGCTTATATTCGGGTCGGCTTATACTTGAGTATATACGGTAACTAAAAGTCTCTTGTTGTGTCGGTGTCCTTAATAGGATTAAATTAATCACCACTGTGCTCCACAACGTAAGTGAATACCGCCACCAATTGAAAAGCCGCTTACCAGAGATGGCGGTGATCTGCGATTTTTTAGCGGTACTGCGATATTGCGGTGGACAAATTGGACACTTTTGACACTATTTTGGGACCAGTGACATTTATACAGCGATTGTTGCTATAAAAAGCAATGATTACTGTATAAATATCACTGGCAAGGAAGGGGTTAACACTAGGGGGTGATCAAGGGGTTAACTGTGTTCCCTAGGTGTGTTCTAACTGTGGGGGGTGTTTGGACTGACTGGGGGAGGAGACCGAAAGGTGTTCAAAACGATCGGTCTCCTCTCCCCTGACAGAACCGGGATTTGTGTGTTTGTCAGGAGCGATCGCGGGTGCCTGGCGGTCATCGCGCCCGTCGGGCGCTCGCATCAGCTCCGGGGGCACACTGAGGGCCTCCTACAGCGTCTTTATGAGCCCACGTACAGCTATGATGGCTCAGTATAACTGAGGCGGCTGGTCCGGAAGCGGTTAAGCCGGAGGTCAGCAACCTGTAGATCACGATCTACCAGTAGATTGCAGACAGGTAACTGGTAGATCGCAGTCTGGGCTTGCTGATCCACCATTCCAGAGCATCAAACAGAGTGCAATGCAGAGGGACTACTTGTAAAGTTGGAGCTGTAGTAGGGAGCAAGAGACACATAAGCCAATGACTCCTCTGTAGTGCTGGCTCCTTTCCCATGCGGAGTGATACCAAATGCACTCCACCTCTTCTCTTGGCTAGCGGTATCAGAGTGGTGCCAGCAGCAAGAAAGAAGAGATCTTCAGGTCAGTGTGACATAACACACTCAGCATATTAGTATAGGACTCAGTGGCGGCCCATCCATACGGGGCACAGGGGCACCGCCCCCCTAATTCATGCGCCCGGCCCCTAATCTACATGCAGTGTGCCAGACGCATGGATTTCAATGTTTTTTTTTTTTTTTTTAACCACATGATCAGAGTCTGAGGCTCTAATTGGCTTAAAAAAAGGATGGGCTTGAGGCGCAGAGCACTGCACCCTGAGCCCACCCAGTTGTGTGACAATAGCGAATTATTATTCGCTAATGTCTTTCTGATATTCCTCCTGGCCAATGTGGAAGTCCTGAGACTCGATTGGCCAGGGAGTCTTAGGGGGGGTCAGGCGGCGTTGGTGTACCGCCCCCCCCCCCCCAAAATACACTTCCCTGCGGATTTGCTGCACTTAGCAGGGACATGCGGTGAGGTCAGTGGCTGGTGAGGCACTGGCTAGATACACACAGGTTACATACGCCATGATCGTTAGAGTGAGAGCAATAATTATAGAACTAGACCTCCTCTTTAATTCTAAACATGTAATCTGTAAAAAAATTTAAAGCGTCGCCATTGTAGATTTTTAAGTACTGAAGTTTGGCGCCATTCCACAATGTGTGCGCAATTTTAAAGTGCGACATGTTAGGTATCTATTTACTCAGCATAACATCATCTTTCACACTACACAAAAAAATTGGGTTGACTTTCGTGTTTTTTTTATATTCATTAAAAAGTTTTTTTTCCCAAAAAACACGTTTGAAAAATTGCTGCGCAAATACTGTGTAACATAAAAAGTTGCAACGACCACCATTTTATTCCCTAGGATATCTGCTAAAACAATATATATAATATTTGGGGGTTCTGAGTAATTTTCTAGCAAAAAAAATAATGATTATTACATGTAGGAGAGAAGTGTCAGAATTGGCCTGGGTGGCAAGGGGTTAATTACCATAAGTAATACACAAATAATTTTTATATATTGGTTTTTAAGGTAATTTACTATACTTTCAAAAACTGTACTCAAGCAGGTGGCTTAACAGACAAATTACTGAAGTTTGAAGTTATAACTTCAAACCAGTATTTTCACAGTAAATCGATAACCAATGATTACCTTATAACATATAGCATAATAATATATGATTTGGCTTGATTATAACAGTACCTTTTCAACAGCACATATTCTCATTCTCCCTCTTGTGTGAGAAAAACATGGGATTGTGGGTAAATCTTATACATTGTAGTTATGAGGCCTGGGCTGGAAGGGAGCATTTGTCTTTTAGACACATGCCCCCTTTAATGACACTGCAGTGAGAGGCGTGCCTTCACACTGCAGCATTTTTATTGGACAGCTGGGTCTAATGGTACTTTACCATTGGTCCAAGACTCCAAGCTGTCCATTGAGCTCAGTGCCTCTGACAAGAAGTGAGGAGAGGCACTGTGAGCTCAACCTCTCAGTCTGCTGCAAACAGAGTGTACCCGCTTGTATTTAAACTGGTCGCTCTGTATGTAGCTTCTGACAGGCTGCGCAAGAAGCCCAGTATATCTGGAACCATAGATCTTAGGAGCCCCAAATTTACCAGTGGTGGGGTAGGACTTAGGCTACCTACCCCCCAAATTTGGGGTCTCTGTGACCTCAGGTCGCCAAGCTATGACCCTCAAAGCTTGATTTTTTTTTGCCTCAACTGCCTCCCCTGAATGCACGTTCCTAGCGAATAGCAATAGACTATTATTATATCCTGCCGTTTTACCCCCCCCCCCCCAACTTTAGGTGTGAACAAGCCCCAAGGGTGCTGCTGTTGAATGCAACTAAGGGCTTATTCGCAAGTGCAGCAGACACTGCTGCTCCTCTAAAAAGCGATCTGAGTGTGTGTTAATAGGTGACGAGGAGGCGATATGTTGCTTCCTCACCACCTGATTTAAACCCATGATTGCCGTGCAATGAACGTAATTGTGACACGGTAGTACGGCAATTCGAGGTTTAAACCATGGCAGCACGTCGATTAGGGACGCACAGGCGATGCCCTCCCTAACCATGCATCCGGCCCCCTGATCTACATGGATTCCAATGGGGGGGGGGGGTTTGAAGGACGTGATTAGAGCCAGAGGCTCTAATAGGCTTTTAAAAAGGGTGGGCTCGGGGCGCAGAGCACTGCACTCCGAGCCCACCCAGTTGTGTGACAATAGCGAATGAATATTTGCTATTTTCACACTGATACTCCTCCCAGCCAATCAGGAAGTGGGTCCTGAGACCCGTCACTCGATTGGCTGAAAGGATATGCGATCCTATTGGATGCCTAGGAGGAGGAAGGAGGAGACGCGTGGCGGAAGCCACCGTGATGCAGAGGAGGAGGAGGCGCCATAGAAGCCGCCGCCCATCGCCCGTAGGAGTGTTACCCACCCGCAACCTAGATGGGGTAAGTGCGGGGCTGGATGACTGACCAACTGACCATGAGTGACCTGCGAGTGACCCGACTGACAACGGAGAGGAAGGGGAGGTGCCGCCCCCTCAAAAAAAAAACGCCATTGGGTTTAAATCAGGTGTGAGGAGGCGACACTGTACCGGGTGATCTTTGACTTCTCCCGTGTTGCTCAGGTTGATCTCCACCTCTTTAAAGCGGTTGTACGGCTGAAAAAATTAAATAAAACCTGTAGGGCAAAGGCATAATGAGCTAGTATAGCTCATTATGAAATACTTACCTTAGAACAAAGCGCCGGCATCACCTTACGGTCACCGCTGAGGGAGCTGACATGTTCCCTCTGCGTTTCTTCCAGGTTGGTGATGACGTCACTCCGGCGCATGCGCACGGGAGTCCTCTTTCCGGCATGGAGCTCTGATTTTCCGGCAGCAGATTTTCCGGACCTTCAGAGCGCATGCGCCTCCGGCGTCAGAAGCTGCATGCAAGGTGAATATATTCATGTTACCTACAGGTAAGCCTTATTATAGGCTTACCTGTAGCTAAAAATGTGAAAGTGTACAAAAGTTGCCTACTCCAGCGTTGGAGGAAAATTCCCTTGCAAAGTGCAACTTCCTTTGCACTTTGAACAGCCTATTTGCCTTTAGTAAACGGCAATGCCTGTAGCCAGTCACCATTATCCAGCAGAACTTGTGGAAGGTGAATGAGGAGCTGCTGACACAACCTCCCCTTGTCCTGGTTGTAGCAGACTGAAGTAAAGCAGGTCTAGTGAGCTTGAGAGGATTAAATGTGTTTTATGTATAGAGTGGTGGTGAAGAATGGAGTAATATTGAGGTTGGATGTGATAGGAGGAGTGGTGGGAGGGGGGAAGGGAGGACCTGTCAGCCAGTGATCGGCAGCTTGTGGTTGGCTGCAGCTTTCCTGGTACCTTGAGAGTGTCTAGTGGAGGGAGGGAGGGGGGAAGAGGCAGGCAGTAGGCAGCAGTAGGCAGCAGTAGGCAGCATTGTAGTGGTGCGCACATCTGCTGCCTGCGCTGGGATATGGTGCATGGAGTGAATGACAGGATCGCTGCCCTTCTCCTCTGATCCTCCGGAGCTGTCATCTGTCTGCAGTGCTGAACGTCCTGAGTCATGCCCGACACGTGCTGCTGGATATAAACCCTTGGCTTGGCACAGTGGATTATGATTTATTCTGCCCGGACACTTATTATACAGGTAAGGTCCCCTTTGTTATGTTTTTGTTTTTATTTTTATCTTTAACCCTGTAGCTGCCAGCCATTGTGTGGATGTGGTGTCTTTTGACTTTCTAGTGGTGTGCAGATCTTCCACCCTCTCCCATCCTGGAGGATCTGCAGCGATTGTGCCAGCAATGCATTACCTGATCAGGCATGGAATGCACAATGCGGATCTGATACCTGGTGCTGTGCTATCATCCCATTGCAGGTAGAATGGCAATGGTATATAAACGGATTAGAAGCTGATTTAGCCCCCCCATCCAGCCCCCCCCCCTGCCCTCCCCCTCCCCCTTAGGATGGGTTTGCTGTATCCATTAGCACAAGCTGCAAGCTGTATTGCTACTGGCCTGTCTATACATAGGGAAGTCTTCCATATGGGGGCTTTAAACAAAGAGAAGCTCAGTGCAGGCTTTTTTTTTTTTTTTTTGTGACAGCTGTGTCTTAGCATGTGACACTACACGATCCTCAAACAGCCTTTGCTAGGCTTTGGTTGTGTGATAGTGGTTTGGTGTATAGGGAATCCTGAGTAGGGATTGCTGGATGTTGGGTGTCATTGCTTTGCTGGTATGCAATAAATGTGCCATTGCAGGGTCTAGGTTTGGATTTATGGAGGTGAATGGAGATCAGCACTGGACAGCTCCTCTACTATATAGCATGCTATTGAAATAATGAAATCCATTGCAGCCTTGTCTAGAAGGTGGGGGGGGGCTTGCTTTCTGTTGGATCGTAGATTCGTGTTTTATTAAATCATAAATCGCAGAGGGCTTTTTCACGCACAAGCATCATGCAGTGAGAAGGATACAGAAATCTGCATTGAACCAAAGCTTTGCTCTTCCAAGAGCCCAAGACAGCTGCATGATGCTGACATCTCTACAGATCTGCTCTTAGGATTGGGTGCACTAGCTATGGAGCTATTTCTATGTCCACTACATCTCTATTGCTGTACATGTTACATTTTGATGGATAAGGACAAAACCCCAGGCAAATCTTTAAAGGGACCTTACAAGGTCAGACTCTAAAGCTGTGTTTGGAAACCCAATAGCTTTCTTAAAATAAAAAAAAAGATCTAGTTTGTAGGAAATGTTCTTTTTTCCCATCACCAGGGGCAATCATAGGGTTGCCATGGCTGACCTCCTGAAATTGCTAGCTGCCCGGCTGTTACGTTGACCTACTAAGCGTTAATACTTTCTGAGTCACAGACTTGAAACTTGCATGCTGGTCATGAAAGAGAAGAGTCAGACATCCTCATTTACTGGTTACTATTCAAAGACTCAAAGGGGTTCAATTTAAATAAGGCAAATAGGCTGCTCACTTTGCAAGGGAAGTTGCATTTTGCAAGGGAATTTTCCCCAGAGCCTAGGGAATGAGGTGACTTCTATTATCCAATCATGTGCAAGCAGAAATACTGTTTATTTTCCTTGCTTGTGATTGGGTATTCTTTGCACAGTGAGATTCACTAAGCACTGGGGAAAATTCCCTTGCAATGTGCAACTTTCCTTGCAAAGCGAACAGCCTAATTGCTTTCAGCAAATTGACTTCAACTTATTGAAACCAGAGGGTTGGCACAGTGGTGTAGTGTGTAGCACTCTCACCTAGCAGTAAGAAGGGTCGCTGGTTCAAATCCCAACCACAACACTACCTGCCTGGAGTTTGCATGTTCTCCCTGTGCTTGTGTGGGTTTCCTCCGGGTACTCCGGTTTCCTCCCACAATCCAAAGACATGCAGGTAGGTTAATTGGCTTCTGTCCAAAAATTGGCCCTAGTATATGAATGGGGACCTTGGATTGTGGGCTCCTTGAGGGTAGGGACTGATGCGAGTGTGCAATGTACAGGGATAGGGACAATTGTAGACACTCACTCAGGTTGAACTGGATGGACTGGTGTCTTTATTCAACCTTACTAACTATGAAACTATGAAACTATGAAATATGACAGCCATGCTGTATGCATTCTTTATTTTTCTAAGATATACAGGAATACAACAGGTAAAATTAATATCAGGGAAATATAAGTTTTAGCAATAACTATATCACCGATATATCCATAAGATAAATAAAAATCGCTATACAAGGAAAAATAATGTCATCCAGATCAAAAAGTATGCAAATTTAAGTATGTTATAAATGTAATCGTTTTATAAATACATTTCTAAAAAAAAAAGGGGGGGGGGTGGTAGTCTCAGTTTTATTGTTAGTAGGTTTAGAGAGAATTCCTATACAATAACCAAGGTGTCCAAATAAAAAATTTTTTTTAATTTTTTTTTAAAATTGTATGCATTTTTAAGAGGACAGGTCAGCAATAGGACTCTTTTTGCTTTTCAATAAAAAGGTCATTTACAACAGGTGCAAGTTTGATGTGAGCTTTGTGGGCCCATGCTTATTTTAAAAGGTTAAGAGGGAATAAAAAAAAAAAAAAAAATGGTAATTTCTCTATAATTTGGATATTAGAAGTAAACACATATTTTGTGAAAGACTATGGACAAATTATATGCTCACTTGCTGGAGTTTTTACTACAGGACACAAGTCTAATGTGAGATCGGGGTGCCTATGTTTGTTTCAGACATCCAGTCAAGTTTGGAAACTGAAAGGAGTTACTTGGGGAAGAGGAGGAATGTACATTTCTGATTGTTACTTTTAGTTTTTTGCTTTATTGCTTTGTTGTAGGATGTTTCATTTCTTCATCCCCCCCCCTCCTCAACAAAGTAGACAAATGTATAAATGTAAGAATGCGATGTTTATTTGTAAAATTGAAAAATGATCAATAAAAAAAAAAAAAGTAAAATAAAAAAAAAAAAGTTTGGAAACAATTAATAAATAGAAATTTCTCTAACCTGATTGAGTGCTAAAGGGAAACATAATTATTTTGCATAAACGTGTGCGGTTTTCTAAAATTTGAACTAATTGATTTTGTCGATATGTAGATGAACCTGTTTGTACAAGTGAGATTTCACTTACTACATATCTAATAAACATTTACACAGGGTTGCCATTCATTTTGAAGCAGATGCTCATTTGCACTTTCACTTTATTGTGTCGTGTGAGGGTGCGAAGTGAGATAATTTTATAGAACTGTCAGAGATCAAAATCTCTAAATGTATTACTTTGCGGGTGAAGATGAGAGCTTCCCCTGGCTGACATCTGTGCCCATTCATTACTATCTGACTGAGGGTGGGCCTGAGACCATGGGCTAATAGTACTTCAATTAGTAGATGTAATTCTGGCATTCTTTTCAGGAGGTCCCTAGCAGGTGGCCAGCGCTGATCTGTGATTATAACTGGATTGCAGTTGTTACTGCACAGATCTCATTTAAAACTTTGGCTTTTCCAGTAGGACACTTGTTCTGGGTTTTAAATTTTCAGCAGGAAACAGCTGATCGGTAACATTATTTCACACACTGATGTATCTTTATTCTAGTGTGAAATTGTAACTGTTTTCACAGTACATATATTCGTACAGGCAGAGGAGGAATAATTAAATGAATTAGCTGTCTTTCGTCATATCATTGTAAAAAAAAAAAAAAAAAAAATGTGTACACAGTTTTTTAAATGAATCATTTTATTTTTGGGACTAGAATTACCGTGACTGATAACTAACTGAGCAACCACTGAATGGAATTTTTTGAGTAGAATCAGCTTTTAATGCATTTATATTTATTTTCCCATTTAATTGATTTGCAGTAACATTCAAATGACAATAGGCCTTATGTAGAGAAACAGCAGAAGAGGAAAGCAGAGGACATAACCCTCAGCAACCAATGAGGTGTTAGTATTACCTTTATTTTTTTATCTTGAAAAAGGAAACAATACATTAATCCAGTTAAACTATAACTAAAAGCAAATCTTTTAATTTTTTTTTTATAATTTTTTTTTTAGTTTTGGTTGGAGAGGAGAGGGCTTAGAACACTTTTCAGGTATTATTTTCTGTCTGTGCCTCCATTTACCCTTTCTATGTTTCCTGTTTACCATTATAATTGAAAGTGCGAGTAAAGAAAATCCCAAATTTTGGGTTGTCACTAGTCCAGTTGACCAAGAGATTCCCTTAAAAGAGGAGTATGGGTTTGGGGTTTTTTCCCCCCATCATACTTGCCTAGGTGGATACAGCATCTGTCTCCCGATGCCTCTACATTGCGAACCGAGCGATCGAACATCGCCGATGGCTCAGTTCTCACAGCTCCCCGAGCAGAGAGCTGCTGACTGTCAGTCAGCAGCTCTCCATTCTGCCCCCCACGCTTATTGGAGCGCTGAGCTGTGGAGGGACGGGAAGCGGCCGTCTCAGCCTCTCAGCAGGTCACTGAGAGGCTGAGATGGATGTCAGTCCAGGCACCTGGTGGATCTCGACTTCCATTGTCACGATAAATCAAGGTGAGTAGAAAATTCTGGACAGCCGCACTCCAAATTAAATTTCTCGGGCCTTTATTAGAACATCAGGATCACACTGTACATGTCACAGCAAAGTAATACAGGACCAAAAACATCTGACGCGTTTCATACTAAACGTAGTGCTTACTCATAGATTCTATTGTCATGATGACGTGGTGCCTGGTCTGATGTCAGCAGAAAATGGGTTACAGGAGTGCAAAGCAAACGGCACTCCTGTGACCCATAGGAGAAGCTCAGCCAAACAAGCTCAGGCTGGACTTCTCCTTTAACCACTTCAGGTTTTACTCACTTCATGGGCCATTTTTTATGATACCGCACCAGTTACTTTAAAAGGCAATTGCGCGGTTGTGCAACACTGTACCCAAATAAAATGAATGTCCTTTTTTTTTCCCACAAATAGAGCTTTCTTTTGATATTTTTGATATTTGATCAACTCTGCGTTTTTTATTTTTTGCGCTATAAAAAAAAAAAACTGACAATTTTGAAAAAAACAAAACAATATTTTTTTACTTTCTGCTGTAAAACATACCCAATAAAAAAATGCAAAAAATCTAATTTCTTCATTAATTTAGGCAAATATGTATTCTGCTACATATTTTTGGTAAAAAAAAAAAAATCCCAATAAGTGTATATTGATTGGTTTGCGCAAAAATTATCGTGTCTACAAACTAGGGGATATTTTTATACCATTTTTTTTTTACTAGTCATGGCAGCGAACAGCAATTTTTAGCGGGACTGTGACATTGCGGCGGACAAATCTGACACTAAGTGACACTTGACACTTTTTTGGGAACCAGTGACATTATTACAGTGATCAGTGCTAAAAATATGCACTGTTACTGTACTAATGACACTGGCAGGGAAGGGATTAACATCAGGGGTGATCAAAGGGTTAAGTGTGTCCCTAGGGGGTGCTTTCTAACTGTGTGGGGGATGGACTGACTGGGTTAACAGAGATTAGCAGAAACACAAGATCACTCTGTTCATCCCTGTCAGAACAGGGATCTGCCTTGTTTACATCGACAGGTCACCGCTCTGGGGAGCGATCGCGGGTGGCCCGCTCATTGGCTCCCCCTCTGGCACGCCCCCCACTGGATATTGCACGAAATGACGTACAGGCATGTTGTTTCACGCAATAGAGCCGACCTGCCACAGTATACAGTGGTGTGAAAAAGTGTTTGCCCCCTTCCTCATTTCCTGTTCCTTTGCATGTTTGTCACACTTAAGTGTTTCGGAACATCAAACCAATTTAAACAATAGTCAAGGACAACACAAGTAAACACAAAATGCAATTTGTAAATGAAGGTGTTTATTATTAAAGGTGAAAAAAAATCCAAACCATCATGGCCCTGTGTGAAAAAGTGATTGCCCCCCTTGTTAAAACATACTATAACTGTGGTTGTACCTGAGTTCAATTTCTCTAGCCACACCCAGGCCTGATTATTGCCACACCTGTTCACAATCAAGGCATCACTTAAATAGGAGCTGCTTGACACAGTAAGGTCCACCAGAAGATCCTTAAAAGCTACACATCATGCCGAGACCCAAAGAAATTCAGGAACAATTGAGAAAGAAAGTAATTGAGATCTATCAGTCTGGAAAGGGTTATAAAGCCATTTCCAAAGCTTTGGGAATCCAGCGAACCACAGTGAGAGCCATTATCCACAAATGGCGAAGACATGGAACAGTGGTGAACCTTCCCAGCGACGACTCATCCTAGAGGTCACAAAAGACCCCACAACAACGTCCAAGGAACTGCAGGCCTCACTTGCCTCAGTTAAGGTCAGCGTTCATGCCTCCGCCATCAGGAAAAGACTGGGCAAAAATGGCCTGCATGGCAGAGTTCCAAGGAGAAAACCACTGCTGAGCAAAAAGAAAATCAAAGCTCGTCTCAATTTCTCCACAACACATCTTGATGATCCCCAAGACTTTTGGGACAACATTCTGTGGACCGATGAGACAAAAGTGGAACTCTTTGGAAGGTGTGTGTCCAAGTATATCTGGCGTAGAAGGAACACTGCATTTCAGAAAAAGAACATTATACCAACAGTAAAATATGGTGGTGGTAGTGTGATGGTCTGGGGCTGTTTTGCTGCTTCAGGACCTGGAAGACTTGCCGTGATAAAAGGAACTATGAATTCTGCTGTCTACCAAGAGATCCTGAAGGAGAATGTCCGACCATCTGTTCGTGTACTCAAGCTGAAACGAACTTGGGTTCTGCAGCAGGACAATGATCCTAAACACACCGGCAAGTGGTTAATTTTCAGGGATTTCCTCTCACTTACTGTTTTAAATATGGGACAGGAAGTTAAGGGAAATCTCCCCAATAGAACAAAAAGGGAAAAAAAATCTATGCATTCCCCTTACTCTATCCAAAATGAAAAACAAACTTTTGCCTATAGTTCCACTTGAATTGTCATAAATAGTACCCAGTATCCAAAGGAGATATTCAACATTCTAAATGTACAAAATATTTATGATATATTTTATCAATAGTTTTTTCCTCTTTAGAGATTGTCTTATTAACATTCTGCTAAAACGTTCTGTACTAGTACTGCTTGAACCTTGAAGAAGTTGGATTGAAGAGAGCATCCCGAAAGCTCGTCTTGAAAATTTGGATGTTAGGGCAAACCAAAAAAAGTATCATAGACGGTACTCAATTCCTTTTTTTTTGATACAATAGATAGAATTTATACTTTAAGAGTATTTTACTGATTATTGATCCCACTTTTCTTTTACATTAAATGTTTCTCTGATCTGAGTACTTGTTCCTACACAATGCTGTTTGCTGTTGGACTGTGTGAGATATCCCCTAGTGAGTCTGAAATGGCTAAAAGGGGTAATGACCAAAACATTATTATGTCATTGAGGGGTTGCATTACAGGCCATAGTCCCACAATTTACAGGAAAGTGCATCAACGAAACAGATACTTCTAAAAAGCCTTTGTCTTGACAGATGTATACTGAATTTAGTGCTTTTCTTCAAGCAGCCAATCATGTGCAGAGCTACTCCCTATTAATTCCCAGTTGTGCAGTTCTCCTTTATATGAGTGGATGGAAGAGAACACCCGTTTATGAGCTAAGATAAAACAAAAGATTGTTACATTGCTTCTATATTTCAGTTGATGACTTCTAAAAATATATTATTTGAAGAAAGCTGTCTTAAGAAACTTAGGGAGCTGCTGGAGTTTATTTATGAAATTTGCTGTTGGCATACTTTTAACTTATAGTCAGTGCAGTGTAGAAACTGTATAACCATGCCCAGTAAGATAACATTTAGTGAGGTTGGAATTAGAGCAGATCTCTCTATGCTTCTTTGTTGACTTACCATATTTATTGGCGTATAACACGCACATTCATTTTAAGAGGGAAGTTTCAGGAAAAAAACTAAAATTTTAAATAAGGAACTTTGAAGCAAAATAAGGGTCAGTGCCTATCTGCAGCCTCACCATTGCCATCAATGCAGCCTGATCAATGCCCATCTGCAGCCTCACAGGTGCCCATCAATGCAGCATTCTCACCATTGTCATCAATGCATTCTCACCATTGTCATCAATGCAGTAGCCTCACCATTGCCTTCAATGCAGTAGCCTCACCATTGCCATTATTGCAGCAGCCTCACCATTGCCATTAATGCAGCAGCCTCACCATTGCCATCAATGCAGCAGCCTCACCATTGCCATCAATGCAGCAGCCTCACCATTGCCTTCAATGCAGCAGCCTCACCATTGCCATTAATGCAGCATCACCATTGCCATCAATGAAGCCTCACCATTGCCTTCAATGCAGCAGCCTCACTATTGCCTTCAATGCAGCAGCCTCACCATTGCCATCAATGCAGCAGCCTCACCATTAATGCAGCAGCCTCACCATTAATGCAGCAGCCTCACCATTGCCATCAATGCAGCAGCCTCACCATTGCCATTAATGCAGCAGCCTCACCATTGCCATTAATGCAGCAGTTTTACCATTGGCTTCAATGTAGCAGCCTCACCATTGTCATCAGTGCAGCCTGATTGATGCCCATCTGCAGCCTAGAGGGGACAGGGAGGGGGGTGGGATGAGCGCCGACAGATTACATACAGTGAGAATCTCCTATGATAAACAGAACAGTGGTCCAATGGCGGCCCAGGAGACGGGACTTCCTATTACAGAGGCCGCCAAGTAAACAGGAGATTCTCACTGTAGGTAATCTGACGGCACTCGTCCTGCCCCTCTCCCTGTCCCCTCTGAGGCAGCTAAAAAGTATTTATGAAGTATTGGCGTATAACACGCACACGCTATTTTCACCCGATTTTCATGGTGAAAAAGTGAGTGTTATACGCCAATAAATACAGTATTTAATAATTTCTAAGACCCCTTTCACACTGCGGGCGTTTTTCAGGCGCTACAGCGCTAAAAATAGCGCCTGAAAAAAGCATCTCCATTCACTCCAGTGTGAAAGCCCGAGGGTTTTCACACTGGAGCGGTGCGCTGGCAGGGCGTCAGCAAAAGTCCTGCCAGCAGCTTCTTTGGATCGGTGAAGGAGCGTTGAACTCACTGCTCCTCCACCGCTCCTCCTCATTGAAATCAATGGGGCAGCACTGTTATACCGCCAGCAAAATGCCGCTGCAGCTGAGTTTTGCGGGTGGATTTAACCCCTTTTCGGCCGCTAGCGATGGTTAAAACCGCCCCGCTAGCTTCCGAATAGCGCCGGCAGTGTGAAAGGGGTCTAAGAGCTAATGTAGTAACCCATGAAACTAGTCAGTAACCATCTAACTTGAACAGACTGAATTCGGATTGGTTGCTATGAGTTACTGCATTTAGGATCAGCGCTAAAGAATGAAAACTCTTCATTGAATAAAAGACATATGACTTCATCAGGAGTCAGGTCTTATAGAAACAGACAAATGTCACTACCACTTTCAGTCAAAATTGGTTTCATTGTTGCAGCTTGTTTTATGTAACTCTATGTGGATTTAAAGTAAGACTCCAGGCAATACAGCTGAATACTGAAAAAAAACGTATATGCGTATTTTCATACCCACCAATGGATTTCTGTTCAGGTGCTACAGTTCCGCCATACTGCTATAGACGCTAGCTTCCCAATGTGAGGTCTCTGCCTCCAGACCGTTCATTGGAGTAGGAATCAGCATTATCATCCCTATCGGAATGAGCAGAGAGTTATTGCAGAAAACATACGTTTTGGTTTTGCAGTCAAGAAGATACGTATGTAAGTCAAATGAGATTTGAGATTTGTGGTTTGGTTCATCTTAAAGGTTCACAGCAGCTGACCTGAGTTTTTTATTGGATGTTAGATGAGATCTATAGTCGCATCATATATTTTCATTCTATAACATCAGCACTGTAATATTAATACAAACAATCGTTATTTTTGACAATCTAATCTGCTTACTTGTAAAATCTCCTTTCATGTTGTGAGTTCTTCCTGTCTGCTGGCCGTCACTTTCCACAACTTCCTGGATTCACAGCATGCTTCACAGCTTCTCCTTTTCCTGCTATTTACTTTCAATCTCTAAAGCTAGGTTCACATACACTATATTGCCAAAAGTATTGGGACACCTGCCTTTACACACACATGAACTTTATTGGTATCCCAGTATTAGTCCATAGTGATCAATATTGAGTTGGTCCACCCTTTGCAGCTATAAGCTTCATCTCTTCTGGGAAGGCTGTCCACAAGGTTTAGGAGTGTGTCTATGGGAATGTTTTACCACTCTTCCAGAAGCGCATTTGTGAGGTCAGGCACTAATGTGGATGAGAAGACCTGGCTCGCAGTCTCTGCTCTAATTCATCCAAAAGGTGTTCCATTGGGTTGAGGTCAGGGCCCTGTGCAGGCCAGTCAGTTTCCTCCACCCCAAACTCGCTCATCCATGTCTTTATGGGCCTTGCTTTGTGCACTGGTGCGCAGTCATGTTGGAACAGGAAGGGGCCACCCCCAAACTGTTCCCACAAAGATATGAGCATGAAATTGTCCAAAATGTCTTGGTATGCTGACGCCTTAAGAGTTCCCTTCACTGGAACTAAGGGGCCAAGTTGAACCCCTGAAAAACAACCCCACATCATAATCCCCCCCCCCCCCCCCTCCACCAAATGATTTGGACCAGTGCACAAAGTCCATTAAGACATGGATGAGCGAGTTTGGGATGGAGGAACTTGACTGGCCTGCACAGAGTCCTGACCTCAGCCTGATAGAACACCATTGGGATGAATTTGACTGGAAACTGTGAGCCAGGCCTTCTCATCCACATTAGTGCCTGACCTCACAAATGTGCTTCTGGAAGAATGGTCAAACATTCCCATAGACACACTCCTAAACCTTGTGGACAGTCTTCCCAGAAGAGTTGAAGCTGTTATAGCTGCAAAGAGTGGGCCAGCATAATATTGAACTCTACAGATGAAAACTGGGATGCCATTAAAGTTCATGTGCGTGTAAAAGCAGGCATCCCAATACTTTTGGTAATATAGTATATGTATAACTGTGCCTTTAAATGTTCAACAATTCAAAGTGCTCTAGTGCAAATAAAAGTGCAAAATCATGTGTATGTGCGGTTTCTTTGTGCAGACAGAGCCGCCCATTCATTTGAATAGGTTGCTGTACCTGCAGGAAATGCAGAAAAAGGTCCCTACACTTTTTTTTCAAATCACAGCCACTTTGGCACCATGCGATTACGGGCTGCGTTTTCAGATGTGTGGGGGTGCCATTGAGAATGAATGCAACTGCGCGCATTCCCGCACCTGCATAAATGTGAACTTAGCCTTAGGACTACATATCCCATGGTACCTTATTGACTGCAAGCAGTGATTCCTGTACTGACTCCATCTCCTGACACTCCTCCTCTCAGCACCTCTGTAGTCCAGAAGGCAGACTTTCTGCAATGTGAGACACAGCAGTGTCTAGGGAATAGTGATATAATATGTGTCACAGAACTGCCAACATCATTTAAACCACTTTCAATGAGACAAGGTCATTTCGGATCCACCCCAGCCTGTTTTTTAAATGAGAAAAGAGAAAAACACACAGTGATGCGATCATCTTTCTTTCACTCTGCTTCTCCTTCTGTTGGCATGCTTTTTGTCAGCACATGAACTGATTGGCTCTTCATGCTGCTTCTTCCCCTCCTGCTCCAGCCCTGCTCTACAGGGTCTACCAGATCAAATGCAGATATTTTGCTTTTCAAAATACATTTGATGATGTATTAATGATTGCAGAGCTATCAAAAAAGGGAAAACAACAAACAGGTATCCTCTTGTATAGTTCAACTATACAGAGTATAGTATATATACCATATATAATGTATAAATGTATATGTTGCAATTGGTTCAGATCACAACTTCTTATTTCACAAACAATTAGTAAGATGTAAAGATTTAGAGTAAAGACATTTTATAGAATGCACTCTAGGAAGAGATAGAACTTTTCATATTCACATTTCATTTTATATAATTCAGATTTAAAATGTTAAATATCTTATCTTATTCACATTTAATTGAAATCATACAGATCCTGAGTATTAAATAATACTAACAATAATTACATGTGAACATGATAGAGATAATTTCTGTCTCTTCCCAGATCACGCTCTATGAAATTCTTAAGGCCGGGTTCACATACAGTATTTGTGGCTGCAGTTTGCAGTCCGATGCATTTCTGTTCATCGGTTCACCGGACCCAAAAACGCACAGGACCCTTTTTGAAACCACATCACGGCCCCCCTAGACTTGTGTGAACCGGCACCTTTGAGAGACGGTCACATTCACATGTCATGCAAATTGAATGCGGTATAAAACGCATCCAATTCGCATATATGTGAACCCAGACCAGACTGGTTCACACCAGTGCGATTTGTCATGCAATTTGACAGTTCAAAATCACATGACAAGTCGTACCCTATTGACAGCAATTGAACCATTCAAACTGTTACAACTGAAGTCTCAGCGACTTTGAAAAAGGTTCCTGCACTACTTTTTTGCAGTTTCATTGCATCTTGCATTGACTTTTGTTAAATAAAGTTGCAAGCCACAGTGAAATCGGAGGTCCAAATCACACTCATCTACGGCTTTGAAATTGCAGTAGTAGCGCCATTTCAAAGCCTCACTGGTGTGAACCAGGGCTAAATCCTTCTTCCTTGCATTCATTTGTGTCTTTTATATCTACACAGAGTTCAGCAGCCTTGTGCCCTATGTAATTTCCCAGAACACGGTGATCTTCTAAATGTTAACATACACAGGACAGTTTGACCTTTCATGGTAGATGATCAGATCCTCATATGTATTTCTTGTCTCTTAACAAGTATTCACATCCACTGTTCATTGGTAAAGCGGTAGTAAAGTGTACAAAAAAAAAAAAATCCAGTTCCCTGCAAGTCAATGTCACAATGTGCTAGTATAGCACATTATGAAAGACTTAAAATAAAGCCCTCTAGCGGTGTGCTGTCACCCCTGCCAGGGCTTCTGTCTTCACCAGGTCTTCCTTTCAGGTTGAATGGCCAAGCCTCAAAGACGTCACTCCTACGCATGTTCATGGGAGTCACAGCCGTGGCACAGCGCTCTGAAGGGATGGCCTACTCAATATGTTATCCCTACGGAGCCCAGTGCGCATGCGCTGGTGACGTCACCAGCTGCATAAATCGTGAATATCTCCTAAACGGTGCATGTTTAAGAGGTATTTATTGCACGTACAGCTACTGTAAGCTTTATTATAAGCTTAGGTGCAATTCACCAAGCAGTGTTTACTACGGCTTTAAGTGATTATCTCATTGCTGCCTATAAGGCAAAAGAGTTAAAGTGGCATTAAAGCCAAAAGCAAAGATGTAATAAATTGCAGATCACCAATTCTAAGATGTGGAGGCTGGATTCATTTTCTTTTTTTAGCTTTTCCTTTATTTTTACCTGGTGATCCAGCCCGTAAATCTGTGTAAAGTGTTCGGTAATCTGTGTTCATATCCACAGAGTTAAAGTGGGATTAAACTCCCGATTATTATACAGTAAGGTAACCCGAGCAACAGTATAAAAATAAGTGACTCACCTAAGGCCCCATGCACACGAGACGCTGATGCAAACTCTGCTGAACGCATGTTTTAAAAAGCAGAAGCCTGCGTTTAAAAACGCGCGTTTTGCCGGGTTTTCATGCCGCGTTTAGCCGCGTTTTAACGCGTTTGCGTCTATAAGCCTTTGTAAAGATAACATCATATAGATCCTCCTCAAGCTCAGAAAGCATGTATTATTAACTATTTCTGCCATTTTGATCAGAGTGAGCAGCAGCAGCAGAGAGAGCAGTTGTACACTTGCATTTGCCTCTCTTTCTGTGGGTTTTTCTTGGAAATGGATCCCATATTGAATATATGTCAGGAAATGCTCCTGATGTTGCTCTTGATGAGGCAGCAATGTTGTCGCAAATTGCGTGAGCGGTCCAGAGTCAGAGCTCGTCGATATTGGACCCATCCGTTGATGGCACAGCGAATGTCCGTTGGATATTTCACAAACATGGTGGGGGGTTGGGGCTGACTAGACATTGGTATGCAGGTTTTTCTTTGTGAAAAAAAGACATTGCTATGCTTTGGTCAGACTAGGTGGAGTCACTGATTACATTAGAAATTGGATGAAGGGTTGGGGCAAAGAAGTGGAGGCATTCCTCATTGTCTAAGCCGCCTAAAAATAATAGAGTTTTTTATGGCATTGCATCAGTGAGTATATATGCTCTATAAACTATCTAAAGTAATTACGACATTTTAAACCATTTTTTTTGTATTTTTTATGGTTTACCATCATATTTCTGAGTTTTCTGATCCAAAAAATTGGGTTCCTTTAAAAACGATTATAAAGCAAACTCGGGTGCCGCGTTTAGCCGCGTTTCGCGTCTGAAACGTGGAAAAGTGTCTGAACCCATTTTTTTGCTTCTGGAAAAACGAGGTTAAACGCAACTGCATAAAAACGGGAAAAAACAAGACTGTGTACATGGACACATAGGATAACATTGCATGCGTGATGAGATGAGATCAGATCAAGATAAACTTATTTGGTTCTGATGGTGTCAAGCATGTTTGGCGGCGACCAGATGAGGAGTACAAAGACAAGTGTGTCTTGTCTATAGTCAAGCATGGTGGTGGGAGTGTCATGGTCTGGGGCTGCATGAGTGCTGCCGACACTGGGAAGCTACAGTTCATTGAGGGAACCATGAATGCCAACATGTACTGTGACATACTGAAGCAGAGCATGATCCCCTCCCTTGGAAGACTGGGTCGCAGGGCAGTATTGCAACATGATATCGACCCCAAACGCACCTCCAAGGCGACCACTACCTTGCTAAAGAAGCTTAGGAAATCAAAAAAGGAAGAACTCCGGACAGCCGCACACCGAGAAAATAAAATCCAAAAAGTTTATTTAAAAGCAAAAAACACTGCAATCCATACACGGCAAAAAAGGGGGGTACAGAGCTGACGCGTTTCGCACCACAACTAGTGCTTACTCATAACTTTTTTTGCCGTGTATGGATTGCAGTGTTTTTTGCTTTTAAATAAACTTTTTGGATTTTATTTTCTCGGTGTGCGGCTGTCCGGAGTTCTTCCTTTTTTGATTTCCAATCATTGTGCTATTAGCCAGCACCTGGGGCTCCCACACAGGAGCAGGAGCATTCGCTTGGGAAGGAGAGTCTTGGAGTGGTGGTTGTTTGTTTCTAAAGAAGCTTAGGGTAAAGGTGATGTACTGGCCAAGCATGTCTCTAGACCTAAACCCTATTGAGCATCTGTGGGGCATCCTCAAATGGAAGGTGGAGAAGTGCAAGGTCTCTAACATCCACCAGCTCCGTTATGTCCTCATGGAGGAGTGGAAGAGGACTCCAGTGGCAACCTGTGAAGCTCTGGTGAACTCCATGACTAAGAGGGTTAAGGCAGTCCTGAAAAAAATTGGTGGCCACACAAAATATTGACACTTTGGGCCCAATTTGGACATTTTCACTTAGGGGTGTACTCACTTTTGTTGCCAGCGGTTTAGACATTAATGGCTGTGTGTTGAGTTATTTTGAGGGGACAGCAAATTTTGCACTATTATGCAAGCTGTACACTCACTACTTTATATTGTAGCAAAGTGTAATTTGTTTAGTGTTGTCACATGAAAAGATATAATAAAATATTTACAAAAATCTGAGGGGTGTACTCACTTTTGTGAGATACTGTATATATAAAACCATGTCTTTGACAGTCCAATTATTCATAAAGTGCTCATATACACTATATTACCAAAAGTATTGGGATGCTTGCCTTTATACGCACCTGAAATTTAATGGCATCCCAGTTTTAGTCCGTAGGGTTCAATATTGAGTTGGCCCACCCTTTGCAGCTAAAACAGCTTCAACTCCTCTGGGAAGGCTGTACACAAGGTTTAGGAGTGTGTCTATGGGAATGTTTGACCATTCTTCCAGAGTTGGACGAGAAGGCCTGGTTCACTGTGGAGACCAGTCAAGTTCCTCCACCCCAAACTCACTAATCCATGTCTTTATGGACCTTTTTTTGTGCACTGGTCCATATCATTTGGTGGAGGGGGATTATGATGTGGGGTTGTTTTTCAGGGGTTGGGCTTGGCCCCTTAGTTCCAGTGAAGGAAACTCTTAAGGCGTCAGCATACCAAGACATTTTGGACAATGTCATGCTTCCAACTTTGTGGGAACAGTTTGGGGGTGGCCCCTTCCTGTTCCAACATAACTGTGCGCCAGTGCACAAAGCAAGGTCCATAAAGACATCGATGAGCAAGTTTGGGGTGGAGGAACTTGACTGGCCTGCACAGAGTTCTGACCTCAACCTGATAGAACACATTTGGGATGAATTAGAGCAGAGACAGTGAGCCAGGCGTTCTTGCCCAACATCAGTGCCTGACCTCACAAATGCGCTTCTGGAAGAATGGTCAAACATTCCCATAGACACACTACTAAACCTTGTGCACAGCCTTCCAAGAAGAGTTGAAGCTGTTATAGGTCCAAAGGGTGGCCAACTCAATATCGAACCCTACGGACTAAGACTGGGATGCAATTTAAGTTCATGTGCGTGTAAAGGCAGGCGTCCCAATACTTTTGGTAAAAATAGTGTATGTATAACCATGCCTTTAACTACTTGCCTACCAGCCACGAACACCTCCTTACTGACCAAGCCATTTTTCAGCTTTCAGCGCTGTCGCATTTTGAATGACAAATGCGCGGTCATGCAACGCTGTACCCAAATAAAATTTTTATAATTTTTTCCCCACAGATAGAGCTTTATTTTGGTGGTATTTGATCACCTCTGCGGTTTTTATTTCTTGCGCTATAAACAAAAGAAGAGGGACAAGTTTGAAAAAAACATAATATTTTTTACTATTTATTATAATAAATATCCAATTTTTTTTTTTTTTTAAACAAATTTTTTCCTCAGTTTAGGCCAATACGTATTCTTCTACATATTTTTGGTAAAAAAAATCGCAATAAGCGTATATTGATTGGTTTGCGCAAAAGTTATAGCGTCTACAAAATAGGGGATAGATTTATAGCATTTTTATTATTATTTTTTTTTTTTACTAGTAATGGCGGCGATTTGCGATTTTTATCGTGACTGCGACATTGCGGCGGACACTTCGGACACTTTTGACTCATTTTTGGGACCATTCACATTTATACAGCGATCCGTGCTATAAAGATGCATTGATTACTGTATAAATGTGACTGGCAGGGAAGGGGTTAACGCTAGGGGGCGCTGCAGGGGTTAATGTGTACCCTATCTTGGTGATTCTTACTGTGGGGGGAGGGGACTGACTGGGGGAGGAGACCGACCGGTGTCCCTATGTACAAGGGACACACCATCGGTCTCCTCTCCTCTGACAGGACGTGGATCTGTGTGTTTACACACACCGATCCACGTCCTGCTCGATTACCGGGCAATCGCGGGTGCCTGGCGGTCATCGCGACCGCCGGGCACGCGCACCGAGGCCCCAGCTACGCGGCGGGCGCGCGCGCGCGCCTCCCGCGGCGCGCGCCCCCCAGTGGCCAAATTGTAGACGACGTCATATGACGGCGTCCCGCCACAGTAGCTGAACCGTCCCGCCGTCATTTGACAGTGGGCGGTCAGCTAGTGGTTAAATGTCCAATTATTCATAAAATGCTCACACAATACAATTCTGAGTGCTCTAGTGCAAAGAAAAGTGCAAAATCATGTTCTGCAATTCTAATGCCGCGTACACACGAGCAGACTTTTCGTCGGACAAGGTCCGGCGGACCGTAATCCGTCGGACAATTCGGTCGTGTGTGGGCTCCAACTGACTTTTTTTCCCCAAAAGTCAGACGGACCTAGAAATAAAACATGTTTCAAATCTTTCCGATGGACTCAAGTCTGGTCGAAAAATTCCGCTTGTCTGTGTGATAGTCCGACGGACGAAAACCGACGATAGGGCAGCTATTGGCTACTGGCTATGAACTTCCTTATTCTAGTCCGGTCGTATGTCATCACGTTCGAATCCGTCAGACTTTTGGAGTGATAGTGTGTGGGCAAGTCCCAGGGCCGGATTAACATAGGGGCTATTGGAGCTGCAGCTCCAGGCCCCTTTCTCAAGATAGGCCCATTTGCCCAAAAAAATAAAAAAAATGTAAAAAAAATAAATAAAAAAAGATCGACTTCGAGGGTCGGAGCTCAGAAGTCACAAAGACCCCACCTTTGGGGGATACTCCAGCACTGGTTAAAATATGGGGCTGCTATCATCTATGGTTCTGGAGATATGGGGCTGCTTGCGCAGCCTGTCAGAAGCTACATACAGAGCGGCTAGTTTAAATACTAGATAGCTGGAACACTCTGCGGTAGACTGAGAGAATGAACTCACAGTGCTTATAATAATTATTTGCATATTACTTATAATAATTAACCCCTTGCCACCCAGGCCAATTCTGACTCTTCTCTCCTACATGTAAAAATCATCATTTTTTTGATAGAAAATTACTCAGAAGCCTCAAGCATTATATATGTTGTTTTAGCAGACACCCTATGGAATAAAATGGTGCAACTTTTTATGTTACACGATATTTGCGCAGCAATTTTTCAAACGTTTTTTTTGGAAAGAAAAAAAAAAAACACTAAAGTTAGCACGATTTTTTTGTGTACTAAGGGATGCTTTAATTTTTTTTACAGGTTACTTGTTTAGAGTTACAGTGGAGGTCTAGTGCTAGAATTATTGCTCTCGCTCTAACGATTGTGGAGTATGTAACCTGTGTGTATCTGGCTCTGATACTAGCCAGTGCCTACCCAGCCACTGACTAGTATCTCTCCCCAGCCTGTCCCCACACACCCTCTCACCTGCTGACCTGTGGATGGGGGAATGTGTTCTGCCAGTGAATACAATGATCAGTGTTGCTAATTATAGCTGGCAGCACTGATTGTTTTGGGGAAAACCTGACAGGCTGGTTGTACTCAAGTCGGTTAATAAATTGACTTGTGTAAAACCAGGTAGCCCATACATAGATCGACTATGGCTGGTCTCTGCTTAATTGGTGTAATTTCAATCCATGTATGGCCCGCTTAACCACTACACAGTCCCTAAACATCCTTCCACAAACCTTTACATTTTTCCTGCCCAGATTACTTCATCCTCCTCTCCTATACATAGTGCCCACTGTCATACTCTCCACACTTCTCTCCTGTACATACTGCTCACTGTCATACCTTACACACTTCTCTCCTGTACATAGTGCCCACTGTCATACACTTCTCTCCTGTACATAGTGCCCACCGTCGTACCCTACACACTCCTCTCCTGTACCTAATGCTCACTGTCATACCCTCCACACTCCTCTGCTGTGCATACTGCCCACTGTCATACTCTTCCCACTCATCTCCTGTACATAGTGCCTTCTGTCATACCCTCCACACTCCTCTCATGTACATAGTGCCACTGTTAGACCCTCCACATTCCTCTCCCTTACCTGCACATACTTACCACATTTATACCATCCATTCTCCTCCCTTATGCCTCTTACCCACAAAAACAGTTCTTTAAAATTATACTGAATACAATTTTAAAATTAAAATTATACTGAATATCCTCAATGTTACCAGCTCTAGAATGGGCACACTTTTGTTAGTTCAACTAAAAAAAATCTCAGTCCTCATATTTGTTCTGCCCCATTATTAGTACTTATTTAATTTTGTAATTACTATTGTGATGTAAAGATGAACATAGGGGATGTCAGCTACTCTAAATATAGCACTTTTAAAAAAGTGTCCCTGAAAATATTTTTTAAATGTTGGCAACTATGCGGGTCAGTAGGGGTAGTAAACTTTTCTAACATTACTATTTTTTAGAGGCCCTGAGGTAGGTTATGCCATAATGTACAAGTATTCACAGCATATTAGCGAATTAGGGTACACTTAAATTGTCAGACTGAGCTGTGCTGTGATCAATCCGGCCCGGGCGATTCCATCTTCACCCGGTCTTCCTTCCGGGTTCTGTGCCTTCGGTCACTTGCCTTGGCTGGGCTGCGTTGATGTTATTCCCATGCATGCTCATGTGCATCCTCTTTCTCTCATCCCCCTTTTCTCTCTCATCCTCCCTCCCTTACCCCTAACACCTCTTTCATCCCCTTTCTCTCTCTCTCTCTCTCTCTCTCTCTCTCTCTATCTCTCATCCTCCCTCTCTCTCTTTAATTGAATTTTTAACAAAAAATTGTTTGCATTTTTATTTATTTATTGTTTATAAAAGGCCCCACCAAAATCCTCAGCACCAGGCCCATGATGTTCTTAATCTGGCCCTGGCAAGTCCGTTAGTTTGAAAGTCCAGCGGACCTCCGCTGCAAAGTCCGTCGGATAGTCCGCCGGACCTAGTCTGTCTAAAAGTCCGCTCGTGTCTACGCGGCATCAGAAGTAAAGTGATTTGTGCTTGATGCAAACTGCACACCAGACTCCTCCAGTCTGTGTCATCACCCGTGTTCCCACCAGGGACCAAACCGCAGCTAATGTAGTGGTCCAGGAATTTGAAATCCCCACTCTTCTCCCCTTTCATTCTGTAGGGCTTCTGGAACGGATCAGAGCGATTCTGATTGGTCAACACCATCACAGAGAATCGCTTTGATCTGTCCAGAAAGAAGGATTAAAACAGAAGGGACTTCTGACTGCTACACCGGCTGCATGGACACTGATAGCACATCACCCATGGAGGCAAGTAGAGCAGGGACTGGGAGGGCGGGGAGGATGAAGGGCGTTTCATTTTTTCTGAAAAGGTGAACTAACCCTTTAAGATATCCTCTGTGCTGAGCTCAGTTGCACAGTGCCTGACCATTTTAGTGACAAACTCTATTTCAACATGGAGAATCTATTTACACTTGTCCATTTTCATGCAGCAAGACCTCGATTTTACAAACTACCTCATCAGTGATGCAAGCTTTGAAGAAGAGACCCATGCATGGGCATGGATTTAGTCATATTTGCATCATATACTTAGCAAATTATTCTTTTTATGCCTCCCTGGCAAATCCACCTCATGTTTTTATTACTGTCATATAGATTTGACATTGAAGTGTTGGTGTATAAAAATAGCAGAGGTTACGCGGTCAGATTAGTTCTAAATTTTAGTCCTTTTGCCCTTCAGGGATTTTGTTTACTAATTATTCCTTTTGCTGTCATGTCCGGCTTAGACTGTTATGAGGAGTAAAGTGCAGGAAATATCTTGTCTAGAAGTTGTTTAGGAAATGGATGCATTCAATGTTCATCCTGTTCGGGTAATTACACTTGTAGATGACTTATTCTGGGCTTTTGAGTGACCTTTGTGCGAATACAGCTACTATGAATAGAAAATACTAAAGAGAAGAATTTATTTTTTTTGAACCATACATATTTCTTCTGTTAAAATAATTTGTGTGGTTTGTGAATCAAAAAATACCTTACTATTAAAATATATGTACACTGCTAATAAAATCTATCTTACCCCAAACCTCTACAATGAAACACACTGATCAGCCATTTCTGACCACTGACAGGTTAAGTGAGTAATATTGATAAACTCATTACAAGGGCATCTGAAAGTCAGTGGGATATATAAGGCAGCAAGTAAACATGTTGTCCATGAACTTGATATGTTGAAAGCAGAAAAATGGGCATTGCGGTTTGTTGTGTATGGGGCTGCATAGGCGCAGACCCATGCTGACCCATGTCCACAGCCAAATGCACCTACAATGGGCATGTGAGCATCAGAACCAGACCACAGAGCAATAGAAGAAGGTGGCCTGGTTTGATCAATTACATTTTATTTTACATCATGTGGATGGCCAGTTGCGTGCAAGTTACTTACCTGAGGAAGGGATGGCACCAAGATGCAGTATGGAAAGAAAGCAAGCCAGTTTAGGAAGTGTGATGCTTTAGGCAATGTTCTGCTGGAAAGCTTTGGATCCTGCCATTTACAGCATCTCACAAAAGTAAGTACACCCCTCAGATTTTTGTAAATATTTTATTATATCTTTTCATGTGACAACAAAATTAGATTTTTCTACAATGTAAAGTAGTGAGTGTACAGCTTGTATAACAGTGTACATTTGCTGTCCCCTCAAAATAACTCAACACACAGCCATTAATGTCTTAACAGCTGGCAACAAAAATGGCAACAAAAATGAGTACAAAAATGTCCAAATTGGGCCCAAAGTGTCAATATTTTGTGTGGCCACCATTATTTTCCAGCATTGCCTTAACCTTCTTGGGCATAGAGTTCACCAGAGCTTTACAGGTTGCCACTGGAGTCCTCTTCTACTCCTCCATGACGACATCACGGAGTTGGTGTATGTTAGAGACCTTGCGCACCTTCCATTTGAGGATGCCCCACAGATGCTCAATAGGGTTTAGGTCTGGAGACATGCTGGGCAAGTCCATCACCTTTACCCTCAGCTTCTTTAGCAAGGTAGTAGTCGCCTTGGAGGTGCATTTGGGGTCGTTATCATGCTCTGCTTCAGTATGTCTCAGTACATGTTGGCATTCATGGTTCCCTCAATGAAATGTAGCTCCCCAGTGCCGGCAGCACTCATGCACATGACATGACACTCCCACCACAGAACATGACACTCCTACCACCATGCATGACTGTAGGTAAGACACACTTGTCTTTGTACTCCTCACCTGGTTGCCACCACACACGCTTGACACCATCTGAACCAAATACGTTTATCTTGGTCTCATCAGACCACAGGACATGGTTCCAGTAATCCATGTCCTTAGTCTGCTTGTCTTCAGCAAACTGCAGGCTTTCTTGTGCATCATCTTTAGAAGAGGCGTCCTTCTGGGACGACAGCCATGCAGACCAATTTGATGCAGTGTGCTGCGTATGGTCTGAGCACTGACAGGCTGACCCTTCACCCCCTCAACCTCTGCAGCAATGCTGGCAGCACTCATACAGCTATTTCCCAAAGACAACCTCTGGATATGACGCTGAGCACGTGCACTCAACTTCTTTGGTCGACCATGGAGAGGCCTGTTCTGAGTGGAACCTGTCCTGTTAAACCGCTGTATGGTCTTGGCCACCATGCTGCAGCTCAGTTTCAGGGTCTTGGCAATCTTCTTATAGACTAGGCAATCTTTATGCAGAGCAACAATTCTTTTTTTCAGATCCTCAGAGAGTTCTTTACCATGAGGTGCCATGTTGAACTTCCAGTGACCAGTATGAGATATTGAGAGCAATAACACCAAATTTAACACACCTGTTCCCCTTTCACACCTGAGACCTTGAAACACTAATGAGTCACATGACACGGGGGAGGGAAAGTGGCTAATTGGGCCCAATTTGGACATTTTCACTTAGGGGTGTACTCACTTTTGTTGCCAGCGGTTTAGACATTAATGGCTGCGTGTTGAGTTATTTTGAGGGGACAGCAGATTTACACTGTTATACAAGCTGTACACTCACTACTTTACATTGTAGCAAAGTGTAATTTCTTCAGTGTTATAAGAGAAGTGAAGTGAAAAGAAGTGAAAAGATATAATAAAATATTTACAAAAATGTGAGGGGTGTATTCACTTTTGTGAGATACTGTATATAGGTGGTACTGTGATACCTACTAAAACATTGTTGCCTACCAAGTACACCCCTTCGTGTAAACGAGATTCCCTGATGTCAATGGCCTCTTCTTTTTTTTTTGTCACAAGAAAGGCAATGGCCTCTTTAGGCAGGATAATGCACCCTGCCACACTGCAAAAATGGTTCAATAATGGTTTGAGGAACACAACAATATGAGGTGTTGACTCAAAATTCTCCAGATCTCAATCCAATCAAACATCTGTGGGATGTGCAGGAAAAACAAGTCCAATCCAAGGAGGCCCAATCTTGCAACTTACAGGACTTAAATGAGCTGCTACTGACTGCTTGGTGCCAGATACCACAGAAAACCTTTAGAGGTCTAGTGTCACCCATACCTTGATGGGTCATGGCTGTTTTGGAAGCAAAGGGGGCTCTTTTGGCTGCAAAAGGAGGACTTCCTCAATATTAGGTGGGTGGTCATAAAGATCTGTGTTTCTGTCTAATGATTTGTCCAGGGCTGTACCTGCAACTCTGTTCATGAAGTCCTATTATCATTTGCTACATTATAACTATTTAAACTGAGAGATTAAAAGCAATTTTCTGATATGTTGTTGTGGGATTCTTTCTGGCTCTATATATAGTATATGAAGAAAACAGTGAGAGTTTTAAGAGCTGGAGTCTAATGCTGCGTACACACGGTCTGACTTTCCGACGGGAAATGTTAAATGTGAGCTTGTTGTCGGAAAGTCTGACCGTGTGTATGCTCCATCGAACATTTGCTGTCGGAATTTTTTGAGAGCAGGTTCTCAAATTTTCCACCAACTTCACTTGTTGTCGGAAAGTCCGATCGTGTGTACACAAGTCCATCGCACAAAAGCTCACGCATGCTCGGAGGCAAGCAGAAGGAGCCGCACTGGCTATTGAACTTCCTTTTTCTCGGCTCGTCGTACGTCTTGTATGTCACTGCATTCTCGCATTCGGAATTTCCGACAACATTTGTGTGACCGTGTGTATGCAAGACAAGTTTGAGCCAACATCCTTCGAAAAAAAAAAATCCACGGTTTTGTTGTCGGAAATTCCGATAGTGTGTACATTAGGCTTTGTAAAATGGAAATAATAAAAAAAAAAAAATTCCAGTATTTTCTGTGTTTATAAAATATTGCACAGTGCTTTTTAATTTAGAAGAGATGCATAAAAACACATAGGTTCCATGTAGAGAGTGTCCAGAATGGGTTTTGAACCAAGGACCCAACTAACTACTAAGTATCATTATAACTGGGCAACTATCATTTTTATGTGGCACCCTCAGTGTACAGTAGGGAAATTTAGTTTAAGCTCCTCTGTAAGCAAAGGAACTGGGGTTAATTGTTGCGATGTGCAGAGCTACAAGGACGCTGTTTCCTCCCCTGGCTTCTGGAACAGAAGTAAAGTTTTAGAACATAGAGGGCGGAGGGGCAGAGATTAAGCCTGATTATTCATGGAATATTTATGGAGTCTTCTCCAATCCCTGAGTCCCAGCCCAGAATGTGGGGAGATAGGTCGTAAGTATTCTGGAGCCTGGGAGTAAGGAAGAAGCAGAGTCCAGGGTTTAGTTGCCTGGAGGGGACACCTGGGCAGAAGGAAGGAGCCAGAGGAAGAGAGACCACAAGCAGCTGAAGCCTCACACCCTTTCAGCTGAAGCCATCCTGGGAGCCAAAATCGGGACTTGTTCGAAAGGAGGGCTGTTCAGTCAGGCCTGTACCCTGCTTGATCACTCCAGAGAGACAGCTTAGAGACAAAAAAACCATTCTACACCTCTTGCTTGCGGATCTAAGGGTCTAACAAACAGTCTGGTGCAGTAGTATTTTCTACTGAGAGAGCGTTCAGTGTTTGAAACCTTTTTGCTACCAGTTGAGCTGATCTGTTTATCCTATAGGAGAAAAGCATAGTGATTTTTAGTAGCCAGAGACAGACTCAAGTCCTCAGTTTGCACTGAAGTTACAGTTCTGGACATCCCATACTTTCCCTTACCTATCCAAGTTCATCCTCTAATACACCAAAAACAAAACAAAACACCCTGGGCTGGTCCAAAAATCCAGAAGCACTTTAAGGGGGTAATGCTACATTCAGAAGGAGAAGTCAGCATATATTTTTAGTTTATTGACAGATGTAAGCTGAACTTTAGGTATTTTTATTGCATAGTTACTGTATATTGGTCCAGAGTAGCCTCCCTGGCGGTATGATTATGTCAGATTTTTGAATCTCAAAGCGGTACATTGTTTTGCATAGAAATTTGGCGTTTTATATTGTAGGCCTGTAATTCTTAGGAATAACTAAGAATTAAACAATTAAATCTGTCCAAACAAAAGTCTAGTAGATATCCCGGGTATTATAAAGTTTGAAACATGAAATCATAAATTATAATATAATAAATTATAATATAATAAATAACTAATTATAAAAAATAATAATAATAATAATAATAATATGAATTCACTTTTGCTCAATTCTGCAAGTGTTCTAATTTACTATCGCTGTTTTCTAGCTGGTCTAAAACCACTTTTGACATAAAGGGACACTTTTTGGATGCCATGGACAATCTCAAGTTTCCAGGCAGAAAGAACAGTATATATAATATAAAAGTGTAGGCAGGGCACTGGACAAAGCACTAGGGACAAAAGGGATGTGAAATGATTTGATACAGTAATGTAATCTGTAAGACTGCATAAACACGCAGGTTTTATATGCTGTTGCATACCGTACAGCTCCATTGCCTCCATTTGTTATTTGATTGGAGCTTTCTGGCAGAAAAAACGTAAAACTCTCCTAAACTCATCTAAACTTTGTACAAAAAATGCACTATATGAGCTTTACTCCCAAGATAACCAATGTTTTTTTAAGCCCAGTGTGCATAGAGCCTAATTCTGCGTACACATGAGCAGAATGTCCATCAGAAAAAGTCCAAATGGGAGCTTTTCATTGTATATTCCGACCGTGTGTATGCCCCATCAGACTTTTTCAGTGGAAAATTCAGACAGACTTAGATAGAGAACATGTTCTAAATTTTTTTTCGATGGAAGTAATTACTATCGAGAAACCCGCTTGTCTATATGCTGTTCCGACGTACCAAAAACAACGCATGCTCTGAAGCAAGTACGAGACGGAAGCTATTGGCTACTGGCTATTGAACTTCGTCGTACGTGTTGTACGTCACCGCGTTCTGGACGGTCGGACTTTGGTGTGACCGTGTGTATGCAAGACAGCTTGAGCGGAATTCCATCAGAACTCCGTCGGAAAAACCTTCAGAGTTTATTCCGACGGCAAAACCGGTCGTGTGTACAGGGCATTAGTGATCATTTTTAATAGATCGGCTTCATTTCGGACTGATAAATCATATTTTTGATATTTTCAGTTGATTGCAAAATGCAGAAAAATACCCAGCATGTTTCACACTGTGTGTACCTTAATTGACCACACATTTCTTTGTTTATGGTCACCTTTAGTCCACACAATTCAAGAAGCCAGAGCAGCTATGCCAGTAGGTGAGACCTAATAAAGTTAATTATTAGGTACATTTTTTTTCAAATATCAATTTCTATCTACCGTATAGGAGTGAGTTCTACATTCAGTAATGTATTTCATTCTCCAGACATTTCCTTTGCTAATGCAAAGAAGTCTAAAAGTCTATTCATTGTTATATATATGATGATTTCCCTTTGATCATTCATTTTTAGTAGTCTTGCTTGGGTAAGTCTTGAGTAATTTGATTCACTTAAAGAAGGAACTCTTTATTGTATACAGAGCATGGCACAGAGTGTCACACATATCAGCTAAATGAAGAACCCTATAAAGAACATTTTGTAAGACAGCAAGAAGCAACAATGTGGGTAGTGTATTGATAGCAAGAATATATAAATCTACTGTATAGTTTGTATGTTATTCTTTGAGGGTGTAAATGGCATAATGATAAAAGGGTCAGATCACTTTTTCTAAAACCTATTATCAATCATCTTTTATAGTTACTACTGCTCAGTGAAAATGGTTTGTACTCATAGTATTCATTGAATGGTGACAGACTGTCCTTGGTGCAGTTTGGTTCCTATGATGTCCTATTATTCTACAGTACTCATAGACATTCGGCTGGAGAGCTTGTTCTTTTGAAAAACAGACTTACAGGTTGGATAACAAGATGAAAATAGAAGAAAGAGAGTCTAAAAAAGGAAAATGAATACAGCCAACACATATAAAAATGGTAAGCTGCAATATAATATTATAATATATTATAATTATATAATTATATTATTATTATATAGTATATTATAATATTACAATAATATATTATAATATTATAATATAATATTATAATATCAAATCATTCTCTGCAGCTATTACCTTTTGTACCACCACCCTGTCCCTTTAGAATGTAAGCTCTACGAGCAGGGCCCTCTTGTACCTTTTGTTGTTGAACTGTACTTTAATTGTGTTGTTCCCCCCCCCCCCCCCCCCTATACATTATAAAGCGCTGCGTAAACTGTTGGCGCTATATAAATCATGTATAATAATAATAATAATAATAATATGGAATGGAAGAGAGATTGGGACTTTGAATGAGGCATATTATTAGTCCCAATAATAAGTCCCAATCTCTCTTCCATTCCATACCACTAGGGATGGAGGCACATGTATATGAGTGTACATATGGGTCTCATATAATGTCCCAAACCTCTCTTCCATTTTGCTGCAATATAATAAATGTTTACGTTAGGGTTTCCGCTTTCATTGAGAAATACATTCCCCTCTGTACATTGGAAGGATTTCCTACCTTTTGTTATTCTGAAAAAATAGTGGTATATTTGTCTGTGTCCAAGTGATTCTAAATAGGAGTGAATTTTTCATTATTGATCAGCTACTGCACTTGCATGGATTCTAATGAGGAAAGTGGCAGGGTCTGAATCCCATTAGGCCCCTTTCACACCGGGGCGTTTTTCATGCGGTACAGCGCTAAAAATAGCGCCTGTTCACCACATGAAAAAATCCGGCCCCTTTAACTCCAGTGTGAAAGCCGGCGGGCTTTCACACTGGAGCGGTGCGCTAGCAGGACGGCAAAAAAAGTCCTGCTAGCAGCATCTTTGGAGCGGTATAGGAGCGGTGTGTTCACCGCTCCTATACCGCTCCTTCCCATTGATTTGAATGGGAAACCGCGGTAAAACCGCGGCAATACCGCCGCAAAGCGCCGCTACGGCGGCGCTCTGCGGGGGTGTTTAACCCTTTTTTTCGGCCGCTCGCGGGGGGTAAAACCGCACCGCGAGCGGCCGAATACTGCGGTTAAAACGACGGTAAAGCAGCGCTAAATATAGCGCTGCTTTACCGTCACCGCGGCTCCCCGCCCCAGTGTGAAAGGGGCCTTAGAGTAGGAGGTATTGGTGAGCTGTATAGAGAAATAATAAAGTGCAATAGTGCTCTAAATAGAGCACCCTAGTAAACAGAAGAGGCAAGTACTGATAATGACCAAACCTGCATACGTGAGGTACAGGTGTCACAAAATATCAGATAGAAAGAGTGTCCTGGTACAGTGCAAATGTCGCAAATATCCAATATGTAAAAACAATATATGGCACAGTGGTGGAGAAACAATAATAAAATTGATGAATATTAAAAGGTATATATTGAGCCCAAACTATAGGTGCAAATAACGCAAATACTGATAGCTGCCAAATATTAATGCATATACCAATGTGCTCGTCTCCCAAGTGAGAGTACAAAAAAAATAATAAAAAAATAAAAATTAAATTAAAAATAAAATTCTTTGTGAAACAAAAAAAAATAAAAAATTAACCACTTCAGCCCCGGACCAATTTGCAGCCAAAGGACCCGGCCCCTTTTTGCGATTCGGCACTGCGTCGCTTTAACTGACAATTGCGCGGTCGTGCGACGTGGCTCCCAAACAAAACTGACTTCCTTTTTTCCCCACAAATAGAGCTTTCTTTTGGTGGTATTTGATCACCCCTGCGGTTTTATTTTTTGCAATATAAACAAAAATAGAGCGACAATTTTGAAAAAAATTCAATATTTTTTACTTTTTGCTATAATAAATATCCCCAAAAAATATATAAAAAAACATTATTTTTCCTCAGTTTAGGCTGATACGTATTCTTCTACATATTTTTGGTAAAATAAATCGCAATTAGCGATTATTGATTGGTTTGTGCAAAAGTTATAGCGTTTACAAAATAGGGGATAGTTTTATAGCATTTTTATTAATATTTTTTTTTTACTAGTAATGGCGGCGATCAGCGATTTTTATTGTGACTGCGACATTATGGCGGACACATCGGACATTTTTGACACATTGTCATTTATACAGCAATCACTGCTATTTAAATGCACTGATTCCTATGTAAATGACAGTGGCAGTGAAGGAGTTAACCACTAGGGGTCGGGGAGGAGTTAGTGTGACATGTTGTGTTTTTTTTATAGTAGGGGGCGTGGCTGACATCTGATGTCACTGATCGGCGTTCCCGATGACAGGGAACAGCCGGATCAGTGACAGGCAGTGTAGGAAGCGCAGGGAGAGGTTTGTTTACACAGACCTCTCCCCGTTCTTCAGCTCTGTGACCCGATCGCGGGACACCAGCGGCGATCGGGTCCACTGGTCCCGCGGCCGTGGTCACGGAGCTCCTGACCGGGTCACGAGGCACGCAACCCCACGGCTAGACAATAAAAGGGGACGTATATATACGTGCTTTTGCCTAGCCGTGCCATTCTGCCGACGTATATCGGCGTGAGGCGGTCGGGAAGCGGTTAAATTAAAAAATATGTATCACACTGTAAACAGACAAAAAAGTCCACAAATGTTCTTTCAGCGAAAAGAAATACTAATAGTGCAGGTCTGGGTCTGAATCCCATTAGATGTGATTAACACTTTGGGAGTATTTCACCAAAACTGAAATGTTTGTTGCAGAAGATGCGAGGATGCCCAAAATCTGATTTGTATCTTAAAGAGGAAGTAAACCCTCTTTTACAACTTTAGCTTACAGGTAAGCCTATATTAAGGCTTACCTGTAGCTAACAGGGATATCTCCTAAACCTGCACGGTTTAGGACATATACCTGTATTTGCATGTTGCCGACGTCATGCGGCACATGCGCACTAGCAACAACTGAAGCATCGGCGCTATATGCCGATGCTTCAGTTGTTATATGCCGCTCTCGTGCGCATGCGCGTGACGTCATCGCGGCTCCGGCAAATCACAGCGCCGGAGCCGCGATACCCGGAAGTCACTCCGGGAGAAGATGTCGGCGATCGGAGGGGGAGAAGAGGACCGATGCCGAGGCTTCGATTTCAGGTAAGTGATGCGTAATTAGCTAGTATGCTATGCATACTAGCTAATTATGCCTTTGTCTTGCAGGGTTTTTTTTTTTTTTTCGATTTTTTTAAGAGGGTTTACTTCCTCTTTAATGCAGACTTCTGGGAAAATCAGTGACACAATTACACAAGCAGGAATGACATTTCCTCCAGGTCTCCATATTATATTGCATTTTACAGAAAATTAGAGCACTGCAGATTAAAAAGGAAGGGACATTTTTATTAATATTATATTACACAATTATTTGCTATATTTCTTTCCCACAAAAGTGAAGTTACCCTTTAAACCAGGGGTGCCCAACACTGTCCGTTTTCATCCGATCTCTCCATAGAGATCAGCGGCGCTCGCAAGCCCCTCCCCGCTCAGTGAGCGGAGAGAGGCTTGTCATTCGCCGGTTCAGCGGAGATCAACGGAGAGATCTCCCGCTGAGCCGGCGGACAGAGGCGGGCTCCGTGCAAGCGGAGCCCGCCTCATGTGAAAGGGGCCTAAGGCAGGCTATAGCAAGTCAAATATTTACTTATGCCTAGCAAGCAGTAAGTGAGCTTTTTAAATGACCCTCACTGATCTCTGTAGCTGCAGAAAATGTGGATCAATTAAAGTGGAAGTAAACCCTCCTATTTTTTTCAGCCAAGGAAGATGCCATCTTGGCCTTTGTTTGATCTTCAACTGCCATGATGCTGCACGTGTGATCAGTTATGACACCAGCCATTGGATGGTTTGACAGTTTGGCTGAAAGCACAAGAGAGTGTTAGGCCCCTTTCACACCGGGGCGTTTTTCATGCGGTGCAGCGCTAAAAATAGCGCCTGTTCACCGCATGAAAAAATCCTGCCCCTTTAACTCCAGTGTGAAAGCCGGCAGGCTTTCACACTGGAGCGGTGCGCTAGCAGGATGACAAAAAAAGTCCTGCTAGCAGCATCTTTGGAGCGGGATAGGAGCGGTGTGTTCACCGCTCCTATACCGCTCCTTCCCATTGATTACAATGGGAGACCGCGGTAAAACCGCGGCAATACCGCGGTTACCGCGGCAATACCGCGGCTACGGCGGCGCTCTGCGGGGGGTGTTTAACCCTTTTTCGGCCGCTCGCGGGGGTTAAAACCGCACCGCGAGCGGCCGAAAACCGCGGTGAAAACTACAGTAAAGCAGCGCTAAATATAGCGCTGCTTTACCGTCACCGCGGCTCACCGCCCCAGTGTGAAAGGGGCCTTACATTCACAGCATGTGCCGGAAATGTAATTATTTTTTGAAACCGTTAAATCGATGGGTTTACCCTGCGCTTTAACCACCTCAACCCGGAAGGTTTTACCGCCTTAATGACCATTTTTTGTGATACGACACTGCATTATTTTAACTGACAATTGCGCGGTCGTGTGATGTTGTACCCAAACAAACTTGATGTCTTTTTTTTTCCCCACAAATAGAGCTTTCTTTTGGTGGTATTTGATCACCTCTGCGGTTTTAATTTTCTGCGCTATAAACAAAAAAATACAAACAATTTTGAAAAAAAAAAAAATAATAACTATATATTCTTTATGCCATAAAACACATCCAATAAAATGTTTTTAAAAATCTAATTTCTTCATCAGTTTAGACCAATATGTATTCTGATACATATTTTTGGTAAAAAAAAATCCCAATAAGCGTATATTGATTGGTTTGCACAAAAGTTATAGCGTCTACAAAATAGGGGATATATTTATGGAATTTTTATTTATTTATGTTTATATTTTTACTGGTAGTGGCGGCGATCAGCGATTTTTAGCACGGCTTCAACATTGCGGCGGACAAATCGGACACTTAACTGACATTTTTGACACTTTTTGGGGTCCAGTGACACTAATACAATGATCAGCGCTAAATAATATGCACCGTAACTGTACTAATGACACTGGCAGGGAAGGGGATAACATCAGCAGTGATCAAAGAGTTAAGTGTGCTCCTAGGGAATGCTTTCTAACTGTGGGGGGAATGCTGTGACTGGAGGAAAAGAGAGATCCGTGTTTCTGTTTAGCTGAAACCCAAGCTCTCCCGCTTCCGCCCTCACAGAACGGTGGTCTGCCTTGTTTACATAGGCAGACCGCCCTTCTGCCTCTCCTGTGTTCAATCACAGCGGGAGCCATTGGCCCCTTCCCACTGCACGAAATCGCATACCTGTACATGATATTCGTGCTGGAAGGACGCTCCTGCCACAGTATATCTGCGTGGGGTGGTTCTTGCCTGAAATGTAAAATCTGACTTGTATCTTAGGTAGACTTCTGGGAAAATTGGTGAGCCAATCACATAAGCAGGAAATTATGTTTCTGGGGGGTGGTCAGTACACACTCTGTGTACAGAGCAACTCCAGGTAGCCATATTGCATTGCATTGTCAGAAAATCACAGTGGCTGCAGAAGGAAAAGGAAAGGTAATTTTTAATAACATTCAATTACAATATGATTAGTGTCGCAATTATATGTGCTCTATTATTTTTTCTTTATTTGCTATTTTTTCCCCCCCACAAAAGTGGAGTTACCCTTTAAGTGATCATTTATTAACCGCTTCAATACCCGGCCATAGTCATATGACGCCCACAAGGTGGATCTACCATCCTGGGTGGGCGTCATATGACGTCCTCGGATTCCCGAGGGCATCGCTCGGGACCCGGTGCGAGTGCCCGGCGGCCGCGATGTCCGCCGGGCACCCGCGATTGCCCGTTAAAACAACGGGACCGGGCGGGACCGTGGAGCTGTGTGTGTAAACACACAGCTCCACGTCCTGTCAGCGGGGAGGAGACCGATCATGTGATCCCAGTACAGAGGATCACATGATCGGTCTCCTCCCCTTAAGTCCCCTCCCCCTACAGTTAGAATCACTCCTATTAGGGACACACATTAACCCCTCCAGCGCCCTCTAGTGTTAACCCCTTCCCTGACAGTCACATTTACACAGTAATCATTGCAATTTTATAGCAACGATCGCTGTGTAAATGTGAATGGTTCCAAAAATGTGTCAAAAGTGTCCGAAGTGTCCGCCGCAATGTAGCAGTCACGAAAAAAAAATTGCAGATCCCCGCCATTACTAGTAAAAAAAAAAAAAAAAAAAATTAAATAAATCTATCCCCTATTTTGTAGACGCTATAACTTTTGCGCAAACCGATCAATATACGCTTATTGCAATTTTTTTTTACCAAAAATATGTAGAAGAATACGTATCGGCCTAAACTGAGGAAAAAAATAGTTTTTTAAAAAAAAAAAATGGGATATTTATTATAGCAAAAAGTAAAAAATATTGTGTTTTTTTTCAAAATCGTCGCTCTTCTTTTGTTTATAGCGCAAAAAATAAAAACCACAGGGGCGATCAAATACCACCAAAAGAAAGCTCTATTTGTGGGAAAAAAAGGACGTCAATTTTGTTTGGGTGTAACGTCGCACGACCGCGCAATTGTTAGTTAAAGCGACGCAGTACCGAATCGCAAAAAGTGCTCTGGTAAGGAAGGGTGTTTAAAAGCCCTGTATTGAAGTGGTTAATGAATACTGAGCTGCATAATGTGTGTTTTATTTATATCTGCTTGGATTTCCGCTTTAAATAATAATAATAACAGTAATAATAATGCAGGCTGTAGCTTTAGTGCTGTTCTCTACAAAGGACGGCGAAAGGCATCTACCGCCCAGGGTACATGATCAAAAGCTGTGGGTTGATTTAGACCTGTGGTAAAATACATTACTGTGTCAAGTCACCAAAGGCTGAAACTGTAAAAAAAAAGTTCACAATATTTAACTAGAAAAAACGTGACAAAAGTAATTAAAACTGAAAAAAATGATAAATCAAAAGATATGTTCAAAAAAAATAAAAATATGATAATAAAAGAAAAATATAATTGCTGAAGACAGTTTATATTTTTCAATTTTTGTCAATAAATATGAATTTTTGTTCTGGTTTATGTATTTACAGAGAGCAGTCAGCAGTGCTCCAGGCTCATGTTTATACTGTATGTCTAGTTTTAGCTGCTCTATTGAAAAAAAAAGCTTTTTGTTTTCAGAATGAAAAAATGTAAGCTTACACAGATAGTTAAAAAATACACAATGTTCTGTGACACCAGGTACCCTGTACTGTACATACATATTTGTGAAATAGACACTTATATAAAAAGTAGAAAAAATATAAAGTTTAAGGGCCAGTTCACACCACATGCAGTCCAGTAAGTTTTTCTTCTGCATCAAAAACACATAGAAAGTAGGTTATATGGTTTTTAATGGCATAGTTTACACCAGTGCTTGCAGTTCCAGTGCGTTCCAGTTCCAGAAAAAAAAAGTAGAACATGCTGCATTTTTTCCTGCACTGGACTGTACTGGAACACACCTAAACGCACCAAAAATGCCCTTGTTTAAAATTAAGAAAAAAAGGGGGAAAAATGCACTGGACTGCATCAAAAACGCATCAAAAACGCATCCATAATGCACTGCATCAAAAACATGTCAAAAACATGTCAAAAACACGCATGCAGAAAAGCATCTGGAACGCATCCAGACTGCGTTTCTATGGTGAACTGGCCCTAAAAGAAAATTTTAAATAAAATTGACCTCAAACCATTATATTTCCCTTTACATGGGTTAGTGCCACATAGAGTTAATAATTCATGTTTTACCATTATTTCACAAAAAGGAGTACACCCCTCACATTTTTGTAAATATTTTATTGTATCTTTTCACGTGACAACACTGAAGAAATGACACTTTGCTACAATGTAAAATAGTGAGTGTACAGCTTGTATAACAGTATAAATTTGCTGTCCCCTCAAAATAACTCAACATTAATATCTAAACCACTGGCAACAAAAGTGAGTGCACCCCTAAGTGAAAATGTCCAATTTGGGCCCAAAGTGTCAATATTTTGTGTTGCCACCATTAATTTCCAGCACTGCCTTAACCCCCTTGGGCATGGAGTTCACCAGAGCTTCACAGGTTGCCATTTGGAGTCCTCTTCCACTCCTCCATGATGACATCACAGAGCTGGTGGAAGTTAGAGACCTTGCACTCCTCCACCTTCCATTTGAGGATTACCCACAGATACTCAATAGGGTTTAGGTCTGGAGACATGCTTGGCCAGTCCATCACCTTTACCCTCAGCTTCTTTAGCAAGGCAGTGGTTGTCGTGGAGGTGTGTTTGGGGTCATTATCATGTTGGAATACTGCCCTGCGGCCCAGTCTCCGAAGGGAGGGGATCATGCTCTGCTTCGGTATTTCACAGTACATGTTGGCATTCATGGTTCCCTCAATGAACTGTAGCTCCCCAGTGTTGGCAGCACTCATGCAGCCCCAGACCATGACTCTCCCACCGCCATGCTTGACTGTAGGCAAGGCACACTTGTCTTTGTACTCCTCACCTGGCAACAAAACGGAGTACACCCCTAAGTGAAAATGTCCAAATTGGGCCTAATTAGCCATTTTCCCTCCCCGGTGTCATGTGACTCGTTAGTGTTACAAGGTCTCAGGTGTGAATGCGGAGCAGGTGTGTTATAGTTGGTGTTATTGTTGAAAAATGCGAGGGGTGTACTCACTTTTTTGAGATACTGTAATATAATAATAGTATAAAGTAGACAGCCTGATTCTATTGCGTATTGTTAGAAGAGCTGAGCATGTGTAATTTGCAGCCGCTCCCTCCCCCTGGCCTAATGTGCCTCCTGCTCTTATTGGCCAGTGGTAGCTTGCCCCTTCTGGCAGCTTCCCAGTTGCTCGGACCTCCTCCCTCTTGAATTGCTGTGTTGTCATGGTATTCTGTTTGAGCATCACAGGCCGAGAGCTCTGGGCTTGTGATGGTATTTGCTTCCTGACTCCCTTTCAGTCATGCTTCATTTGACCCTGGCTGTCAAACTGTCTTGTTGCTCACCCCTGCCTTGAACTTAGATTCTTCTTGCCCCCAGTCTTGATCTCAGATTGTTTGCGGAATTCCACTTGCCCTCTGATCTTGGTTTTCAGCTTTGTGCTATTGGATACTGTCTTCCTAGGCCTCCACTAGCTGGCTAGGAACAATAGCATTGTGTACTAAAACCAAGTACCAAAAGGCCAGCTATAGTTCCTGACTTAGGCCATACACAGCCTGACTATATGACCATTCACGGCCATACACGGAGCAGATTTCTTCCTTGAAACCACGCATTGCAGGAAAGAAATTAGCTTGATTCCCCCATCAACCCAGACAGTGTTGACAAGGGAATCTCTCCTGGCGAGCCATTGTCTTCTGCTGGCAGTAAGGCGGGGGTGTGCGGGAAAAGCCATCCCTGCCGGGAGAAGACAGTGATTATCGCTAGAGGCTGTAGCAGCCGTTTGAGATAATCAACAAGCGAATCCGGCAGGCAGGTTGTACCCAAGTTGATCGATCAATTTGGTACATTCAGCCTGCACATTAATGGTTTGAATCTCGGCCGGTTCCGCAGGAGATTTGAACCATGTATGGCATGCCTTAGGCATGGGGTGGGCTGAACATCACATGTATAGATTATGTAAAGTTATGCCATTAGACTATATCAGAGTATAATATGATGTTGAACTCCAATAAAAATAAAAATCACATAAACTGTACAGGACACTGACCAGCGGCCTTGACTTATTCCAATTATTTGAAATACATAACTTTCGTACTGATGCTAGCACTGTGCACAAGGCCATCACTGCCTCAAACATGACCGCAGGACAATGGATACCAACAGTTGTCATTTAGTGACGGTGCACTACTGTATGTCAGCCGTTAGTGCCCATTTTTCTCCTCCTTTCCAGCCCTCTGTGCTTTTTAAGGAAATCTGCAAAGAATCTACCATAGCTGGCCTCTCCCTCTGCAAATTCTAACTGCATGGTTGTCATTCTGATCTATTAGCTTTAATACAGTCTAAAAGGAACACACAAAGGCCAGCTATATTATTATGTATTTTGAATGAATACAATTTCTAGGTCATTATTATATTGTAAAGTGTACCTGAAGTGATTTTTTATGACTTTCATATATGTATTTGCTGCTTGTTTTAAGATTTATTTCAAAGATTTTTATGCAAGACAAATGCAATTTGCATTCTTGTTGAAAAAAATGCAAAGATAAAATTTCAGTACAGAGAAATATATTGATAGTTATTTAAGAAGGGTATCACTATGAAAACAAGACGTGTGCCATGACAGTTTGCCTTTAACTTTTTATGGGAGAAAAACAAGGTGTGCCAAAAACTATAACAAATGGTATATTTAATTAAAAACAGCCAAATGGCTACTCAAACTAATATAAAGATCAATAGGCATATACCAGTATAATACTGTGGTCACTCAGTGGGTCCCCGGTGGATAGTGGTGTGTACCTGTTAACAGGAGAGGCGAGGAACAACCGGCCGGACATCCGTCTTGTCGTCTTGGAACCAGAATGGAACACACTTGGAGTCGCATTGGAAGTGAAGTCAGAACATGAAGATAACATTTCAAAGCATCCGCTTCTTCATCAGATCTAAATGGCTATTGATCTTGGCTATTGATCTCGGGATCAGTGGATAAGTGGATGCTTTTAAACGTTATCTCCATGTTCTGACGTCACTTCAGATGCGACTCCAATTGTGTTCCATGCTGGTTCCAAGACGACAAGACGGATGTCCAGCCGGTTGTTCCTCTCCTCTCGTGTTAACACCCGCGACAATAGTATTATACTGTTATATGCCTAGATGTTGCCTCTTCTTCTTAGTTTTTGGCGCACCTTGTTTTTCTCCCATTGTTCTTCCAGAGACTGCTTCGCTCTCAAGGGAGCTGCCACTAATGCTGCATACATATACTTCCTGGACTTTATAGACTTTTAGTTTTGTTATCAGTGTGTTTCGGTACCCTCTCGTGCACCATTCTGTTTTTGTCTTGTTTCCTTGAACTCTTTAACCTGGCCAAAAATGGAAGGAACAAAGAGATTGGTTGTAGTTGGCATCAATGAAAGATCTTTCAATCTTCTAATCTGCAACTGCCACAATAAATTATTTTAACACACTGTCAGATTTCTGGCTCACTTATTTTGAATCTTAACTAAACGTGCAAAAGTATTTACCAATGTTTTGAAAAAAAAAAAAAAAAAAAAAAAATTGGAAATATATTCCTAAATTTGTAGTTTTGTTCTATTTTAAGTTTATACATTTTAAACTTTATGTTTTATATCTGTTTTTTAGAATTGTATACAAAGCCAAATTCTGGCCTCTGGGCTCCCTCTTGGATGCCCTTGAGCTAGTATTTTATGCTATTATTTTTTTTTATACTGATCTTTTTCAGTTGTCTTCAGGTTGGTCACATGGCGCATATTCTCTTCTTCCTTTTTGCTTCTTAGCGGGAGTTGGGTTATCCCAAGGGTGGATCCATGATATCCTGGCCTCACAATGCTGTATACCCTCTGGGAGTCTTCTGGGATGAATGACACTGGGCACTATGGCATGTAAATAGAGAGAATGCCCCTCTCCTGGCCAGCCTGTGTAGTATGGAAATGAGTAGCGGCCTCAACCTATGCTTCTCCACAAACCACACCCCTCGATGTGTTTTGCCCCATCCATCATGGCTTAGTCATAGAGGTCGCTGGCTGGGAGAGTGGCATTCTCTCTATTTAGAGGGCCTGTCACTTTTGGATGAGTACACTCAGACGCCGGGATCCCGTCTTCTGAGGATCAAGGGAAGATTCTTCTCATCAGCTTAGGGCGGCACTCCAAGTTCTTTACATAGGTTGTACAGGGGACAATGGGTTGCTTAAAAAGGCAGCACAACAGAAGTAGTTCCCTTCATTATGCTGACCTCTTAAGTTCTGTTTGTAAATTTAACCTTGATCAAGGTTAATCAATAAGCTTTTTTCCGTATGTGGTACATGGAGGAGGCAATAAGGGCTCCACCTGCTAGCTTGATAAGTGCCTACTTAACCACTTTAGCTCCGGAAGATTTACCCCCCATTCCTGACCAGTCCATTGTTTGCGATATGGTACTGTGTTATTTTAACTGACAATTGCGTCGTACAAAACTGTATCCAAATAAAAAATATTTCCCACAATTAGAGCTTTCTTTTGGTGGTATTTGATCACCTCTGCATTTTAAATTTTTTGCACTTTAAACCAAAAAATTATCGACAATTTTGAAAAAAAAAAAATATATTTTTTACTTTCTTTCTCTATAAAACATATCCAATAAAAACATTTAAAAAATCGAATTTCTTCAACTATTTGGGCCAATATGTATTCTGCTACATATTTTTGGTAAAAGAAAATCCCATATTATAGCGTATATTGATTGTACAAAAGTTATAGTGTCTACAAACTATTGGATATATTTATGGAATTTTTATAATTTTTTTTTACTAGTAATGGTGCGATCAGCAACTTATAGTGGGACTGCGATATTGCGGCAGGCAAGTTAATTGGACACTGACACTTTTGACACTTTTTTGGGGACCAGTGACATTATTACAGTGATCAGTGCTAAAAATCTGCACGGTCACTGTACTAATGACACTGGCGGGGAAGGGGTTAACATCAGGAGGGTGATCAGAGTTTAACTGTGTGCCTAGCTGGTGTTTTCTTACTGTGGGGTAGGTGCTTTTACTAGGGGAAGGCATGGATCCATATACCTGCTTTGCAGGAACACAGGATCCATGCCTTCCTTACTGACAGAACGTCAATCTGCCTTGTTTACACACCGTGCAGCCGCCCTGTAACAGTAAAACTGCTATAGGGCAGTCAGCAACTGGTTAAAGTGACACTAGTTTGAATGTCCAATTTTTTGGTGCTGTGATTCAACTTACTTCCCGTCAGAGTGTGGCTATGATTATTCTCCATGATCCCACTCTATGTAGGTACATAGCTACCTTCTCTTCCTCACTCCTGTGATGGACTAGGGACTATGGACTATGGGATGTGTAGAATAAATAGAGCAGGACGCATAGCCACAGCTAACATGCACTGCTCATTCAAAACAAAGGGAAGTGAGGGAGAAAGGAGAGGTTCAAGATCTCACTGAGGAGGCATAAAAACAAACACAGTAAGAAATGATTTGAAAACAGATTACAGGAAGTAGAACTATAGGGAAATCATTTTTTTCCTTTTTGGACAGAGTACAGGGGGGGGGGGGGGGGGGTTATGTTTTGCCTCTTTGTCCCATTGGGGAGATTTGCCTTCCCTTCCTGTCCCATAGCCAAGACAGGAAGTCAAATGAAATCCTGGAACCTAAAGGAATCCCTTAGGGACCCCCAGGTCACCAGAATTAGTGTACTTTTTTGGGGACAACCCAAAATTTCGTATTTTCTTTTACTTTAACTTTCAATGATAATGATAAACAGGACCATTAGAGAGGGCGAATCTCCCTAATGGGAGCATATATAGCGCCATAAAAACGGACAGCTGTTCTTAATCCATCTCCACTCAATCCAAAACCAAAAAAAAGTTTTGCCTTTAGTTATAATTTAAGTAGTGGATTTATTTATTTATTTACCAAAGGCAAATCCACTGTGCACTACAAGTGCACTGTAAGTGAACTTGGAAGTGCAGTTGCTGTAGATTTGAGGGGGACATGCAAGAAAAATGTAAAAAACTGCATTTTTGCTTGTACATGGTTGGATGATATTATTTCAGATCTTCCTCTCAAATCTACAGCGACTGCACTTGCAGTACACTTGTAGTGCACAGTGGATTTGCCTTTAGTAAATCAACCCCTTAGTGTCACTTTAATAGTATCATGCAATGTTTAACATAGATCTGTTATGTTATAGGGAAAATTGTAAAATCTTAATTGTGGCTAAGCAGGCTAAACTGTATCTTTTGTCTTGAATTACTCCTGAAAAGTAACAGTGCATTTTCTGGTGTGTGAGGGTACCTAGGCACTCCTGTGCCCACAGTCTAATAGATGTGGATCTGAAGTATGACTTCTAAAGCCTCGTACACAAGATCGGATTGTTGGCCAACAGAGCATCAGACTTTTGTCCGAAGGGCGTGTGCCAGGAACTTGTCTTTCATACTAACGGCACACAATTGTCGGCCAACAAACACAAATGTAGTGACGTACTACGTGGAATTTCAGCTCTTGGGTGCCACCCTTTGGGCACCTTCTGCTAATGTCGTGTTTGGTGAGCATTGATTCCGAGCATGTGTGTTTGTACTTTGGACTTTTGTGTGACTTTTGTACAGACGAGACGAAAATCTGACAACAGACCGTTGTCCGCCAAAAATTTGCTAGCCTGCCATCCAACATTTGTTGGCCGAAAGTTGGACAACAGTTGTCTGGTGGAGCGTACTAACGATCGGATTTTAGGCAAACAGTTTGTCATCACACAATTCCCTGCCGAAAATCCGATCGTGTGTATGAAGCTTAAGACATTTCTACCTCTGACTGAAAATCTGTTAAGAGTGAAATTTGGTGATGTCCCACCTTTACCACTCACTGTTGTTCCTGCTGGAGTCTCTGCCATGAGAAAGCAGAGCCCTGCCTCTATTAAAATGGCCACACAGAGAAATATAGTGCAGATGAAAGCATGATATATCAATAATGGGGAAAGACTGATTGCAGGAAGACCACAGGCAATACTAGTCCTTTGCCCCCTGACTGTCTTTTTGGGGCAAAGCCTCTAAAGGTAAATTTCTCTTTAATATCTGCTGGACTAAAAAAAAAAAAAAAAAATTTTTGTAGTCCAAAACACCCCCCAAAAACTGTATATTCCATTTAGAGCTTCACAGTAGCAATTTTACTGCCTCTCAACTGCTAACCCCTTTAGCTACAGAGGCATCAACTGGGGGTATACACATGCCACAGCCAAAATGCTTTGCTTCATGGCCTATACAGGAATTATATCCCCTGTCGCTTTCACCGCCCGCCAAACGCAACCCATTTATGCGAATAGGGCCGCTCTGCAAGCAATGCACACAGTTGCAGCACACTACTGCAGGGATCAAGGGGGTAAAACTGGGAAGTGTGCCTCACTGCCTGTCAAATGCATAACCATGAAGACAAATATATGTCATACAACTTTGGATGATGTTAGATGTTACTTCTTTTTTTTGTTATGGAATCCACTTTTTTTAAGCTTGGAAACTTTTCATAACTAAGTGCTCTACTGTCTGAGGTGTCTCACACAGAACAAGAAAACTGCATTTAAATGAACTGCTCTGTAACATATCAATTTTCACCCATAATGCAGTTTTTAAAGGTGTCATCAAAAGTACGTAACTGAAACATCACTGCTTTGTGCAGATCCTTGCACAATACAAACCAGGTCGAATCGTGAATACCTACTTTGGATTAAAATATGCAGTATGTAAACACAAAATATATTTCTCAACATGTGTAGCATCATGCCTGACGATATACAGGTTTTTTAAGCAAATATGAGAAAAAGGGGTTAAGCCTGTCTTAAAGCGGTTCTGCACTGACGTTTTTTTTTTTTTGAATGTTTAAAAATGATGTCTTGTTAATAACTTAATATCCTTACTTGTAGTGACGATGCCAGTTATCCAGGTCCGTTTTTAGATAGAATCGATTGTTTATAAAATCGTTTTCGGCAGATGTCATCTTGCTTGTGGGCATTTGAAGCCCACAAGCAATCACTTCCTCCTTCCCTCGATTTGGAGGAACCAGCATTCCTTGCTGGTTCCCGCGCATGCTCAGTGGCTACAGCTACGAGCAGCGTAAATGTTGCCATGACAACGGGGGCGTCTTAGTAAGTTACCGCCCCCGTTGTAATGTGAAGCTCTCTCAGTACAGGGAGAGAGCTTCACACTAAAGCCCTCCAAACGTGGCCAGCGTAATGACGTCACGCTGTTGAAATAACGCGAGATTTCGCATTGGACCTCCGCACTGACTCCTGGGATTAATTACATGAGATCCCAGGAGACAGTGCGCCGATCCCAGGATATGATGCGGATACCCGCATAAACACCGCCCACCGCCGCAAGGACAGTAAAATAACTTTTAAAAGCAGAACAGGTACGATTAAAAAGAAAATATTTAAACGTCCATTGTGAAATCTTTACTGCATATAGAAATGATTAAGCCAAACATAGCAAAATGTGTGCAGAACCGCTTTAAGGCCCCCCTTTTTCTTATGCTAGGAGCAGTTTTCAGGCTCCCAGCTGTGAGAAAACAGCGGGAAAGCCTGGGATTGGTTTTTCAAGGTCAGCTGACCTGGACTCTTCTAGAATCCTGGAGCCCCCTTTTTAGGATAGCTCAGCCGGGGTCATATGACCCCCTGGAACATTCTGGAATTCCAGAGGGTCCCTATATAAAGGGCTAATCCATAGAGTCTGGAGCCAGTCGCATGAAGAGTATCAACAGCGGAACTTTCCACCCTCCATTCTCCTTGTCGCGGCTATATTATGTGGTAGGGTCCCTTTTGCTTTAAAGTAAGCTCCCGTATACACAGCCGGAAATTCCGACCACAAAATCCGTCAGATTTTTTCCGATGGATTTTGTCCGACACTGGTGTTGCATACACACGGTGGGACAAAGTTGTCGGAAAATCCGATCATTCTGAACATGGTGGCGTTCGTTGCGTACGACGGAACTACGTAGAGGCTAGTAGCCAATAGCTTTGGTCTCGTAATTTGATCTGAGCATGCGTGGCACTTTGTCCGCCGGAATTCTCTACACATGATCGGAAAAAGTCCGATCGGATTTTGTTGTCGGAAAATTTGAGAGCAGGATCTCAAATTTTTTCCGTTGGAATTTCTGACGGAAAAAGTCCGATGGAGCCCACACACGGACGGATTTTCCGACAACATGGTCCGATCAGACATTCAGGAATTAGAGGGGACAGTTTTGTAAAATAATATTGAAGACAGTTTGTTTTTTTAGCTTGAGTCTTAGTGGCTGAGATGTATTTTCTTAAGTTTTGGTGTACTGATTTATTTCTATGCTGAAATAAAATACGTGTGGTAATTGAAAACTTGGTGAATATGTTTATAAACCAATAATATATGCTGCAGCCAAATTTTATCCAATAAAATATTTGTGCTAAAATAAGTCTTTTTGTTATGTTTTCATTTATGTCCGGGCATTCCTGCCTGCGATCCCATACATTTTGCATGCATCTGTTGCAAAGTTTCTCCCCTGGGGAGCTAGCTAGTAATAGAAGCCTGACAACAATAAGCTGTTGTGATGCAATTAGCGGCAGTGTTGTCAGCCTGCGTGTACTTCTTCAGTTGGCTGGGCTCCCTAGCAACCCTAAACAATTTGCTTAAAGCAGAACTCCAGCCATAACAATAAAAAAAAAAAAAATATTCAGCGTTTACACTTTAACCACTTCAGCCCGGAAAAATTTCCCCCCTTCCTGACCAGAGCATTTTTTTGCAATTCGGCACTGCGTCGCTTTAACTGACAATTGCGCGGTCGTGCGACATGGCCCAAACAAAATCAACGTCCTTTTTTCCCCACAAATAGAGCTTTCTTTTGGTGGTATTTGATCACCTCGGTTTTTATTTTTTGCGCTATAAACAAAAAAAGAGCGACAATTTTGAAAAAACACATTATTTTTAAAATTTTGCTATAATAAATATCCCCCAAAAATATATAAAAACATTTTTTTTCCTCAGTTTAGGCCTATACGTATTCTTCTACATATTTTTGGTAAAAAAAAAATCACAATAAGCGATTATTGATTGGTTTGCGCAAAAGTTATAGCGTTTACAAAATAGGGGATAGTTTTATGTCATTTTTATTAATATTTTTTTTTTTACTAGTAATGGCAGCGATCAGCGATTTTTATCTTGACTGCGACATTATGGCGGACACATCGGACATTTTTGACACATTTTTGGGACCATTGTCATTTATACAGCAATTAGTGCTATACAAATTCACTGATTCCTGTGTAAACGACACTGGCAGTGAAGGGGTTAACCACTAGGGGGCAGTGTAGGGGTTAAGTATGTCCTGGGGAGTGTTTCTAACTGTAGGGGGGCGTGGCTACGTGTGACACATCGCTGATCTCTGCTCCCAATCACAGGGAGCAGAGATCAGTGACAATGTCACTAGGCAGAATGGGGAGGGAGATGCTTGTTTACATTAGCATCTCCCCGTTCTTCCTCTCCGTGAGACGATCGCGGGTATCCCGATCGAGTCCGCGGGACCCGCAACCCGACTCACGGAGCTTACCGCAGGCCCGCAGGCCGCCTCTTAAAGGGCAACATACAGGTGCGTTAATTTGCGGTCGGCAAGCGGTTAATGGAAAGGGTTTCATTTGAGCTCAATTGCCCAGCAGTGCCAAGGCTTGCCCTCACGCTCCCACACATTCACCAGTGAGGCAGACGCTCATAGTATTGGGCCAGTAGGAATATAATGGGGGCAAGAGGATGCAGACATGTTTTAACACCACCAGGCTATGTCTGTGATTCGCCCAATCATAATGACCCAACATGTGGGCAGTGCAGGAAAACTGCCAGCATTTTTTTACTTGTTAACCACTTCAGCACCGGGCGATTTTACCCCCTTCCTTACCAGAGCACTTTTTGCGATTCGGCACTGCGTCGCTTTAACTGACAATTGCGCGGTCATGCGACGTTACACCCAAACAAACTTGATGTCCTTTTTTCCCACAAATAGAGATTTCTTTTGGTGGTATTTGATCACCTCTGCGGTTTTTATTTTTTTGCGCTATAAACAAAAGAAGAGCGACAATTTTGAAAAAAAAAAAAACACAACATTTTTTACTTTTTGCTATAATAAATATCCCATTTTTTTTTAAAAAACAATTTTTTTACTCAGTTTAGGCCGATACGTATTCTTCTACATATTTTTGGTAAAAAAAAAAATCGCAATAAGCGTATATAGATTGGTTTGCGCAAAAGTTATAGCGTCTACAAAATAGGGGATAGATTTATTGCATTTTTTTTTCCCGGGCAATCGTGGGTGCCCCGCGGACATCGCGGCCGCCGGGCACACACACCGGGTCCCGAGCGACGCAGCGGGCACGCGCCCCCTAGGCGGCCGGGAATGGTAGGACGTCATATGACGTCCACCCAGGATGGGAAATCCACCTTGTGGACGTCATATGACAATGGCCGGGTAATGAAGTGGTTAAAGTGAGTCTTAAATATACTATTGTGTCATCATTATGAATTATGCTGATGTGCTGAGAATTTAAAAATCGTGAATGAGCAGCGCATATGAACATTTCTGTACTATTCATCACAGGATCTCCGAGAAGGAGGAAAGATCAAACAGCCAACATAGCCTGACTGGGGCCTATTAGAATATAGCATAAGACCCTGGGGGAGATTTACTAAAACTCAGAATCTGGTGCAGCTGTGCATGGTGGCCAATCAGCTTCTAATTTCAGCTTGTTCAATTAAGCCTTGGCAATAAAGCCTGTAAGCTAATTGGTTTCTATGCAGAATCGCACTCTCCAGTTTTAGTAAATAAACCGCTATGTGTTATAGGATCCTCTTTATATATTTGTGTGAATAATGAGGCTTCAGATAATCCCTGATCACACTGGGGCTCTTCAGAAGCACCCCCAACCAGACAAATGCTGTACAATCTTCCTAACTTACTTCAATTAATGCATTTGGTAGCTTGGGCCTTGCCTAGCTAAATTGGCCAAGGAACAGCTGCTTTCATTGCCCCTTGTGATGTTTATATCATTGGACCCAAAACAATAGCTAACTCGTGTAGTGCCACAACAAATGTCCTAACAGAAATGTTTTAGTTCTAGACTAAGCAGTAAAAATATAATAATTTCTTCAATAGATCGATCTTTACTCTGCAATCTACAGAGGAAGAACATTTTCTATTTTTTCAATGTAACTTAAAGAGGAGCTGCAGGCACCAGCGTGTTCACACTTCCTACTGTGCATGCGCTTTTTTGAACACACAGGTCCCAGAAGGCAGCAGGGGGTGGGAAGGAGGAGGGGCTGGGCATGCCACTCCCCTCCAAAAAGTGCCAAAATGTGGCAGTGGAAGAGGGGAGGGTGAGAGCAAGTGGAGCTTCCCCTTCTAGGTGGAGCTCGACTTTAAATTAGATGTAAACCCCAACTGGGTGACATGTATTTTGCCCTGTACATTGTGTATTATAAAACAATTGCCTTTTTTATTTTTATGAAATACTGTTTTTATTGTTTTTTATACTTTGTTGCATCTCAGTGCTGCTAATCTCTTGCATTGCTTACTACATGCACTTGCTCCAGTGATGACTGCATTGCATTTCCCAGAGTGGATTTCATAGTTTCATAGTTTCATAGTTAGTAAGGTTGAATAAAGACACCAGTCCATCCAGTTCAACCTGAGTGAGTACATTGCACACTCACATCGGTCCCTACCCTCAAGGAGCCCACAATCCAAGGTACCCATTCATATACTAGGGCCAATTTTTTGGACAGAAGCCAATTAACCTACATGCATGTCTTTGGATTGTGGGAGGAAACCGGAGTACCCGGAGGAAACCCATGCAGGCACAGGGAGAACATGCAAACTCCAGGCAGGTAGTGTCGTGGTGGGGACTCGAACCAGCGACCCTTCTTACTGCTAGGTGAGAGTGCTAACCACTACACCACTGTGCCGCCCCCATTTCCTGATGGTGACAATAATGGACAATGCTTGCATGTTGTGTGTTAAAAATGCTGCTGGTAGTCTTCATTGGTAGCTCGCCAGACAGGGTGACAACACAGAATTACAACTGGGAGGCAGGGCGTTGTCACCTTATAACAGAAAGTGCCTGAAAAAGGTAGTATTTTTATGAAAGCTGAAGATTTTTTATTATTGCAAATTACATTAACATGATAAAGCTTGTATTCGATGTTGGTGATATAGTTGTGTGTATAGTTGTTTTGTTGAGTTTATATATATATATATATATAATTTAAAATATAATCATATATTAAAACATAATTGATTATTAGTAACAGGACAGGTACAAACACAACATTTTAAGTCTATTTTGCTCCAAGGTTATAGTAAAGCTGGCAGTATTCAAAGCTATTTACTCCTTGTGCTCTGGTGCTGTGATTGCATGTGTCAAGAGCTGTTTTTTATACATTGACACTATTATGCAAGCATTTGCCTTTTTTCTTAGATTTTATCACGTCCAATTCTCCATTATTCTTTGATTAAAAAAAAAAAAAATTCAATTCAAATTAAATAAAATGGCTAATGAGTAGTATATGGAGCAAAATCTGCCTTGAAAACTAAGAGGAAAAGATGCACACAGAAAAATTCAATACTTGTTTGGGTAGCTCAAGCAATGTTAATGATGGAAAATAGCACATATGAATAATTTATGATGCAAAAGAGCCTTTTTACAGCTGTAGAGGCAGAGATGGTGAGTTGAGAATTCTCCAGAGATTTTCAAGGCTTAAAAAAGAAAGAAAAATCTTTCTGGTTTAGATATTACTGAAATTTAAAATTCCTTCTCTGTAGAAAATATTTTCACACACTACTGCAGGATTCGATTTTAATATACAACTGAAATAGAGTGACCATTGAATTAAAGATGCAACAATACAACAGTTTATCATAAAATGTTTATTTAGTAGCATAAATTGTAAAGTCCTGTTTTAAACATTTATAGGGGATGATCTATTAAAGGAAACATTTAAAGAGAGAAATGTGTAGGCTACCATTGCTGACTTCTAACATTAACAGTCTATCCCTGGAGAAGGGGTGTTTACAAGGATTTATACCATGTATAAATGCATAATTGGTCCATATTGTTAACTTGTCCACTTGTCACTGCAGATGATAAGGGGGCACTCTTTGGGGTTGATTTACTAAAACTGGAAAGTGCAAAATCTGGTGCAGCTTTGCCTGGTGGCCAATCAGCTTCTAACTTCAGCTTGTTCAATTAAGCTTTGCCAAATAAATCTGGAAGCTGATTGGTTTTCTATGCAGAGCTGCACCAGATGTTGCACTTTCCAGTTTTATTAAATCGAAAAAAAAGTTTAACCGCCTCATATGGAAAGGCTTCTTTACAGTAAGAGCTTACAGTAAGAACTTCCTCAGAACTCAGGAGATAGTTCTAGCCAACTCTGTAGTTTGTTTTAAAAAAAAAAAAAAGTAGATGTGTTTTTAAATGCAGATAATATAACTGGATATTAATATTTATAAGTAGTAACAACTCGAATTGTTGATCCAGGGAATTTTGGATTGCCTTGGAGGATCCACAAGGAATTGTTTCCCTGTGGACCAAACTGGACCATGCTTATAAGGTTACCATCTGCTGGATCAACTGTGGTTCAGGGTTCTCTGGGTCTGTACAACTAAAACTAAACTGCTGGCAGACCTTTCCTTCTCTTCTATTTTTTGGTTCTGTCCATAGCATGCCAAAGAGAACTGTACATTTCTATTGGGTTGGCAAACTATTCCTTTCAGCCTCACCATTCCCAGACTTGGAATGTCACGTGTGGCTGTGTTGTCTGATCTTGTTAATGTGATATTAACAGTATCCAGTCAATTGGGGGTAGTTGTTGGCCTTGGTGGGAGGGGGGGGGGCAGAAATTGTATTGTAACCTAGACAGTAGACAACCATTAGATATTAGCATGCCTCATTCTGCCCGTTTTTGCTGTAAATCCATTTGATTTGTTTCTAAATAGTCATGAAGGTTAATGTTGTCTTGTTAATGTGGTTTTAGTATAACTACCACAGTTTGCTGGTGGCAGAAGGATACAGAAATGAGTTCATTGTAAATTTTTGTATGCAGATCAAGCAGTGTGAAAATATTCTGGGAAGAAAACAGGAGTCAACAGGGAATTCTCCTGTACCGAGTATAGACTTTCTGTAATGTCTACTGACTGTCTACAAATAAATTAGGGTTGCTGTTTGCCAATATAATAAAATGCAAATCAGAATCTATTGACACAGTTCTTCAGAAGAAGTGAACAGTCTGTCCTTAACTGGTACTAGACTTGCTGTTCTGTTCATAAAGGGATGTTTTATTTAATTCTGTAGATCCTCTAATATATACAGCTAGAGAGTTTATACCATTAATGCCCAAATCCAACCATGAAAGTAAGTGTTTCCCCAAGTCCTTTCCACTGCCCCTGGACAATGTACATTTATTATTTATATACATTTCTAGATAAATGCCTTTTTTCTGTTTTGTATCCTTGTGATCACATGACCCCTTAAGTTCCATTCTTCTCCTTTCTGTGGTATAATGGTGGGCAGGTAACAGTGGAGATGCAGGGACTACATGTGCCAGAAGTCTTTGCGATATGAGCTACCGGGGGCCTGGCTAATGGTCTATTTTGGCCAATAGTAATGACTGCATCTTTACATCACCCCTGTCGTGCTGATAACTAGGAGATATAAACTTGAGCGCTGGCCATGACAGAAAGTGGCTGTGTGATGCTCAAAGTCGCACAGCAGAAAGTTCCCACCAAGTCATTGCTGGAGAAGAGTATGTGAAATTATCCTGCATGCAGAACATGGAACTGTAATGCATAGGAAAAAGGTAAGCAGAGTCAGGACCCCTTTTGCAGCAAACATAAGTACCAGAAAATTCAAACTGCAGTTCTACGTTAAGGAGTGTGAAAAGATGAAAAAATATGCAGGAGTTTTGGATGGAGCTTTCACGAGACTTAACAGAAGATATTGTGGGTAAACTTTTACTTCTATTATAGGAAAAACTTTGCATGTTTGGTCTTGTCAGAATTTAGTGAAATTAATTCTGGGTATGTTCTGGGCTACTCACAACCAGGGCATAGTAAATACATGTCACAGAATTCAAGGTTGGGGAATCCCTTGACCAGTTTTTATTGTTTTTATGTATTAGAGAATCTGGATTAGTAAACTGTCAAACAGAATAACCTAAACAACGTTTTATGTAAGTAAGTATGCTGTAAGTCTATCTATTTGCCTAGCCTCCACCTTTAACAATTAGCTTCTTAAATTGATTATTAGTTCCTTCACTGTAAATCCACTGATCAGTATAGGTAATCTTACATGGAAAGTGATTTTTTTAATGGAGGGCTTTATAAAATATGCATAACTACAAGCTAGACATTTTTCAATGTACATACTGCATATTTTCTGGTATTTATATTGTTTAAAACAAAGATAAATGGAATCAACCTTAAAAGTGTATGTATAGGCAAAACCTTTTTTTTTTTTTTTGTTTTGGATACAGTTAAAAATGGTTAAAAATTTGCTTTTTTTTTTTTTTTATTCATGAAATGTCTCTTCACTTTCTGTCCTGCATATGCAACACCATTCCCACTTCTTATTATGGGGACAATTTCAAAAGTTTGAATTTTATTTCACTTTCTGTCTGTGAAAATGATTACCAATACAAACAGAGGGGTGAATCTCCCCAGTACAGACACAAACAGCAATAAAAACTTGACCAGAGGTCCAACTCTTGCCCACTCTATCCAAAATTAAAAAGAAGCTTGGCCTAGAGAAGCATTTAAAACAAACTCTTGCTTGCAATAGTAACTACAGTATGAGTGTGTGTTATTGTTTTATATCTTCTGTATTTGTAGTACAAGTAATTGTGTGGGCTGGAGAGCCACACAATCACTTCTACAAGCTTTCAATTTTGCTCTCCTTCTGCTACCATTACCTGATTTCAGCTCAAACAGATATTTCTAGGTGTACGCTCAGACATATCTGGATGCCCTCTCCTTAACATGTACAAATGTTTTTTTTTACATTTTGTCACTTCAAGTTGGAGAAAAAAAAGACAACTTTGGCAACATTGTTGAACAAATGAAATTAATGTAAAAAAAAAATCCCTCTCCTGTTTTAGTAATTCCCACTTCCCTACCAGATCTCTTGCCATATCTTAAACAAATAGCAACTTTGACTGCTATTATATACTAAATCAAAAAACTGGTACGATAAACAAATGCGCCCCCTTCCCTTCTCACACCACCTGCGCACAAACAAAGCTGAACCACCTGTGTATAATAATCTAAGCAGCTACTTAAAAAAAATATAGTATATGAGTGATTTTAAATGAATAAAATAGCAGCGCTAATAATCACAATAATGTGAAAAAACAAAATAATCAACCTGTAAAAACAGTGTTTGAAAATAACCTAAAAAAATAACCTAAAAAATCCACCTGTAAAAACAGTGTTTAAGAATAATAGTGATAAAAATAGTGATATAGTGATAAAAACTAGTGATTAAAAATAATAATGATTAACACTAGTGTCCATGATATACAGAACAAATCCAAACTTTTGTGAGCTGTTAATTAAACATCCAAGTGATTGTGAAGTAAACAGAAATCTTGAAGTGACTTGAAATACTCTTCCACCACACCACCTGTGTTCAGTGCTACCGCACCCTTAAGAAATGCACTCACCAATAGTATATGCCTTGCACTCTCATGCTCGGCAAATTCGCTTAATAACCCCACATGGGTATCAGATGAATCCAAAAAGTGTTAGGTAATTGCACTCCACATGAAAAGAAAAAAATGCTTCCAATAGTGAAGTAAAGTAAAACCATTTATTTAAAACAGCACACAAAACCTCCAAATATTGCACTCACATCCTTTACATAAAAACAAAGGCACTTCAGCGTAAACTTTCAGAGAAGTGGGGAACCTGCAGTGGTGACCCGATGTATTGTGGTCTCGGCGGACCCGGAATTTTACCAGTAAGTCTCACCCTCCACGTTGCTTCCTCTCTTTTCCACTCCACTCCTTTTCACTCAAAAAAACACTGCACACCCATTAGCCAGTAGATCAGAATGTTAGATGCTCCTCATGGTTGCCATGTAACCACGCCCAGACATGTTTTGTCGAAGTGACTTAATCATTGATTAGTTGATTTATTTATACTTTAAAGCATATTTATGGTCAAAATGTACAAATTATATATTTATTTTCAAATTGTATTTCAATGATTTCTAGCCTACTCCTAATAATCTGAATGGAATGGAGTGGAAAAGAGAGGAAGCAACGGTGCACAGTGAAGGAGTTGTCAAAGACAGCTCCTGGTCTCTATTAATGATTGGGAGCTAGGGGCTCAGGCTCCCAACCATGTGACCACGGTGACAGCCAATCACAGTGATCAAGTGATTAGACAGACCTTCACGCTCCTTGGGCTTAATAGTCCAATTAAAAGGATGCCGGGGCTGGGCGGAAAGAGTTAAGCTGTGTGCACAATTTTACTGATTACATCCCAGATGTTATTGCGCTACAATGGGTTTGTTTTTAGCAAGTCTTGTTGGACCCAATGGGGGTAGACGTCAGTGATACCTGCATCTATGATGTGTAGGAAGCCATAAAGAAAGAAAAACCCAAAATTGATTTTACTGTTCTGGATCTGTTTTCTTTAGCTTCTTCCATGTGTTGATGGCTTTGGTATCAATCTTAGCAGTAATATTTTATTTAGGCAAAGCGGTAAATGCTTTCTTTTCAATAAGCAGAGAAATATACAGGAAAACAGCTTGTCAGTGTGTTGCTATGATTCATACAAAGTCACAGGGTCACAGGCAAAAATAGAAACCCCATTTAAGGGAACTCAACATGTCAACCTTGATTTCAATCTTTCAGTTGACTGTTGGGAAATGGTTTGTTTTTTAAATGTGAATAATGCAACATTGCACGAGACATTGCTTACTCCACAAATTGTATTATGCAGAAGATAACTAAAAAGAGCCAATTTCAAATAATGCATCTGATTTGTCTAGCATGCAAAGTCACTTCCAATTTATTTTGCTGGACATATTTTATCAAACAATTGCAAAATAGATGAAGAATGTTCGTATGAATTAATTTAAAAAGTATTGCACACCATGCAGGATATAAATATCTATTATGTATTCAAGGATCAAACAAGAAGGTGCCTTTTGTAACATGCATTCTGAGACAAGCTTGGCTTATATATAGAAACATGGTGTGAAAGAGCTAAAAATAACCTCGAGAATGAAAAAATATTAAGCAAAATGATTGGTCAGTTAGCTTATATCTCTATATGAATTTTCGGTTGCTAGGTTACAAAGAAATAATACTTTCTAGAAAGGAAAGGTCCAATAGAGATTTTAATTACGGCAGGGTTTAGTATGATTCTTTTAAGAATTTCCTTTAAAATTCCCCTTTTATGGATGCTATGCTTCTGACAATAGTAAACACATATTTTGAACATTTGTGTTCATAGACAATATCATGTCTGTTCTACTTTTACTTGTAACACAGGAATCTCCTTACCTACTGCTAAAAAACTGCCCCTTCCATTTCATTTTCAACTAATGGCTGGCCCCCTATCTGATCTATCTTTTCCAATATATTTTGACATTCCCCCACCAAGCTAGTTTTAAGGTTGAAGATATATTTTATTAATATTTCGTACATACAAATCAAATAAATTTCGTCAATATAACAAAGTTTACATAACACAAACATTAAAGTATATGATTGAGGGGGGGGGGGGGGGGGGGGGAGGCATCAAAGGGGGTAGGAAGGGGATGGGGTAAAGGAATCAGAGGCAAGAAGGGATTATAAGCCATTCCTTCTAAAGTGCATACATAGCATAGTGTTATGTTAATCCTCTTTGTTATTTATGGGCAAGGTTTTTCAAGTAACAAACATGGTTGTCCCTGCGCAGTGTCATCTCTCATCGGACACCGCCCAGAGCTTGTTCTACTGTTATACCTCCAACCCTCATGGAAAATGCTGGATAGATTGGTGAGGGATGGCTTTTAGAAACAAAAAGAAAATAGGGGGGGGCAGCTCAGTTCACGTGTGTCCGTGAAAGACAGGTTTAGAACATCTCTAATTCGTAGTCATTTTCTAACTTTAGCTTCAATACTATACATTGTTAAGGAAACCATCTGAAGTAGAATGGTGGCGCCATAGTGACCACAAAGTACCAACCTAGTTTTAATACCCCTGCAGCTTACCCAGAAATTCCCCCCTAGCAGATACCCTTTCTGTAGGTGCAAACTATCCTTAGAATATAGTTTGAACCAATGGCGGCCTGTCCATAAGGGGTTCAGGGGCACTGCCCCCCTAATCCATGCGCCCCGCCTCAAAGCTACATGCAGGGCCCCAGACATATGGATTTCAATGTTTTTTTTTTAAGCACATGATTAGAGCCTGTGTCTCTAATTGGCTTCAAAAAAGGATAGGCTCGGGGCACAGAGCACTGCGCCCTGAGCCCACACAGTTTTGTGACGATGGCAAATTAATATATGCTATTGTCTTCCTGATTCTCCTCCTGGCCAATCAGGAAGTGGGTCCTGAGACCCAATTGGCCGAGAGGAGAAGCGATCGTATTGGCCACCAAGGAACAGGAGACGCAGGGAAAGCTGCCATGAAGCAGAGGAGGAGGAGACGCATGGTGAAGCTGCCGAGGAGGAAGCGCTGCCCGTGACCTAGATGGGGTAAGTGCGGTGCTGGTGGGCTGATGATCAAGCAACGAGGGGGGCTTAACTGACCGGGGAGAGGGTGGCGGCGGGTTTATTTGCCGCCCACCCCCTAAAAAATGGAGCACCAGCTGCCACTGGTACCCCACTATGATAGTCAGCCCGATATTGTAAAAAGCAACTCCTTCCCTCTTGCATCAAGACAAAAAGTGATTCTAAAGGTTGTTTATTGTTTTGTTCTTTTAATAATAACAATTCTCTGAAGTGATCTTAAAGATTATCCACCTTCTAGATATTCCATCATTAGTCCCAACTTGGATCAGTGCAACAGTCTCTTGCCCATCTTTTCTGAGTAATCTGTTTACCCGGTGCATCACATGCAGAGCCTTGGCAAGCCATAAGGTTGAAGTGATCCTGGCAACAACCTACTTTATACATCCTTCGAATATCAGAAAAAAACTAGTACCAGCCCCATTTTTAGCTTTTCTTTTATGAGACCACTTTTCATTCTTTCTTCCATCCCTGAGATGATGCTTGCAAAGTAATGCAGAAATCTTTTGCCTAATGATGATGTTTCTGAGGCTCGGTTGTTTAGTTTGCCTTCAGACACTCCATTTTGCTAGGATCATATTGTTAATTTTAGGATCACAACCAAATCCTCTTTGTCTCTCGCTGTAGGTATTATATGAGAATGTTGGCAACCTGCAATCACTCTACTCCCATGCAGTAATTGGTACAGTGAAGAGAAAGGCTTCAGGCGCACTAGATGTTTTTTCTAGACATGTGCGATTAGTTTCGTACGAATCGGAGATTCGTACAAATTTTTCGAAATTCGTACGAATCCGAATTACGAATTTTTACAAATACGAATTCTGTACAAAATACGAAATTTCGTTTATGAATTTCAGATCCAAATTATCTGAATCCAAACTACCAAATTATGAATTTCAACTAATATGAAAGAAATTATATAACGAATGATTCGAATGAATTCGATTCAGTATAACGAATATCGACACTCTACGAATAATAACGAATTATCCAAAAACGTATTAACGTTACATAACGCATAAGTCTATTGTCTATTGTTCACCAAGTACGAAATACGAAATTTCGTATTCGTAAACGATGATTAGTGAACAATAGACATTATAGACTTGTGTTATGTAACGTTAATACGTTTTCGGATAATTCATTATTATTCGTAGAGTGTCGATATTTGTAACGATTCGTAACGATTCGTACGAAATTCGTATCTCGTACGAATCCGAATTAAATTTCGTACACGAATTACAATTTTTTTTTATACGAAACGGAACGGAACAAAACAAATTTTTTGACTGCTCCTATGTCTAGTTTTTTCTGATACTTCTAGAGGTGTCTGTCATTTTTTTTCTGCCTCCAAATGCCCTGCATACTAGCACTTGTTTCCATGCACAAATGGGTGTTTAGAGAAGTTTAGAATCAGGGGCATTTAGAGGCAGAAAAAAACTGACAGAGCATCCAGGCATTTTGGCAGAAAAAACACTTGACGCCTAAGCGCTAGGCGTGTTTAGCGCTTGAGTGTTAATTTATTTCAATGGGTAGAATAAATTATTATTCTGGCCAATGAAATGAATTAACTCCCAAGCACTTGTATGCCTAAATGTGCAAAATGTCCAGTGTGCATGAGACCTTAGTTGCTCCATTTGCTTTAATATGCTAATCATGTAGTTTGAATTTGAAGTATATCTTTATATGTACTACAAGACAAAGTTTTTTGATTTCCGAGCATCTTGGAGCATGCGAAAACATATATAAAATTTCTGTGTGTACTTAATTGACGCAGTGCCCAAGGTGCACTCAACTACACACTGTGAATAGCGGTGGGTGTTTTTCTACACATTTTTCACTCTTCATCATTAGAATGTACATCTTTCTATAAACCATGGTGTGACAGACCTAGCTGGGACACAGGCTTTTTGAGAGCACTAAATGCGAGCCTCCTGCCAACCGATTATGGGCCCTGGATTTTAAGGGGCACAGGGTGAAGGAGAACCCCAACCCCAGTCAGATTCAATGCTGTATATATGTGTATATATAATGTGTGCTGTCTCATGCTGCTGGGACACACACTGTCAGATGCTAGTGTCATAAACTCAAGATGTTAATTGAGAGAGCTGATCACATTGTCCTCTGTACAATGTAGTAGACGGTCCGTCTGTTACTGGTGGTCTCCTGCTATTGTGATAAAATGTATTGTGGTCGTAATTATGATAATTTATAATCAACTGTGTTTAGCTCAGTGACAACAAGTCTGACCTGTAGTGAAATCCTGATGAGTCACATTGGCTGCTTAAAGGGATTAGTTAATTAGTTTATGTTAAGTTGTTACAGGTGTATTGTTAGGTTTTAGTCATCTGGCTGTATACATTTGTGTGACATGTCAAATAAAGTTCATTCCTGATGTACTCCATGACTGGTGTTGTCTAGTTCTTGGGGGCTCCTATAGCCAGATCCATTGGACTCATGTTCCAGGACTTAGGAAGCATTTACGGCGGACACCTTGAGTACAGGACCCGTCACACATGGTAATCAAAAAGCGAGTGCAGTGCCTTAAAACTCATTTGGCTTAATTTTACTATGGTTTTTCATCATTTTAAAATCTGACCTAAATTCATAAGAAACAGAACGGGGCTATGTGAATAAGACATATGTGTCTGGTAATAACAGGCTTGTGTGACATTCAAGTACAGATGAGAGCTTCACCTGTCAAAGCTTTGTTTCTGATACTAAAGGATAGTGTCATGTCTCTGTGAATCTGTATTTCATTGTGACGTCATTTTCTGAGATTAACATTTTATTACAGTATTTTATTGTTATATTTTTCCTTCATTGCTACTCCACGTGATAATCACAAGTGATGCTTAGATTGTTAAGCTGTTTTTTAGTAAAATGGAAACATCAAAAAATAGAAATCAGGCACTTTAAAAACATAAGCAAAGATAATGTTAACAAAAATGTAAAAAAAAAATACAAATTTTAAGAAATAAAACTAAGTAGAAAACTGTTATTATCTCTCTAAAAAGAGAGCATTGCCCATGCCTACCATTTTTTTTCTGCTGGGAAAAGAAGTAATATGGTACATTTCTGTAAAATAGGATTAGATTCTCATTAAAATGATAAACTGCTCAGAAAAAGCAGACACTTAGAGAGGCTTTTCTAATGAGTAAGACTTAACAACAAGATTATCAATTACCCTCATCCCACATATCAGTTTTTTTTTTTTTGAAGGTCTGGTTTAGAATTACATCAACGACCTTTCTTTGTGCTATGCAAAGACATAGCTAGCGAGGCTTTTTTTTTACGATAAATACATTGACTGAACCTCTAAGTAAACTTAATTATTTATAGTCAAGAATTATTGGAAGATTGACTATTGACTAGCTACAGTGCCTTGCAAAAGTATTCACCCTCCTTGGCTTTTTACCTATTTTGTTACATAATAGCCTTTAGTTCAATGTTTTTTTTTTAATCTGAATTATTTGTGATGGATCAGAACACAATAGTCTAAGTTGGTGAAGTAAAATTAAAAAAATATATACATAAAATTATTTTTCAGAAAAAAAAATGATAATTGACATGTGCGTATATATTCACCCCCTTTGTTATGAAGCCCATAAAAAGCTCAGGTGCAACCAATTAGAAATGTGAGGTCAGGCACTGATGTTGGACGAGAAGGCTTGGCTCTAAGTCTCCGCTCTAATTTATCCCAAATGTGTTCTATCGGGTTGAGGTCAGGACTCTGTGCAGGCCAGTCAAGTTCCTCCACCCGAAACTCGCTCATCCATGTCTTTATGGACCTTGCTTTGTGCACTGGTGGGCAGTCATGTTGGAACAAACAAACAAACTGTTCCCACAAAGTTGGGAGCATGAAATTGTCCAAAATGTCTTGGTATGCTGACGCCTTAAGACAGGGCTTGAAAAATTTGCTTTGAATCTAGGAGCCAGTTAAAAAAAAGTTAGGAGCCAGTTTTTTTTAGAGTGGTATGTATTGTCAGCTTTGGGGGAAGGCCTGTTTTTTTTGACCCCTAAACCTAACTCACAACGGAGTACCCAGTCAATAACTCCAATATAATGCTGTTACATCAGGATTATGGGCTGGCCAGAAAGAGTAAGGCTGGCAACAGATGGCACTGGTTGGCTCTGGCAGGTGGCACTGTTGGGTTAGGCAGGGGGCACTGGCAGGTGGCACTGGTTGGTGGCACTGATTTGGAACTGACAGATGGCACTGATTGGCACTGGCAGAGGGCACTGGTTGGCACTGGCAGGTGGTACTGGTTTTGAACTGACAGATGGAACTGGTTGGCACTGGCAGGTGGCACTGGTTGCACGTGGCACTGGTTGGTGGCACTTGTTTGGAACCCACAGGTGGCACTGGTTGGCACTGGCAGGTGGCATTGGTTGGCACTAGCAGGTGGCACTGATTGGCAGGAGGCACTGATTGGCACGGACAGATGGCAGGTCGCACTGATTGGCAGTGGCACTGGTTGGCACTGGCAGGTGGCACTGGTTTGGAACTGGCAGGTGGCACTGGTTTGGAACTGACAGGTGGCACTGTTGGCACTTGGCAGGTGGCACTGGTTGGCACTGGTAGGTGGCACTGATTGGTGGTGGCACTGGCAGGTGGCTCTGGTTGGCATGGCAGGTGGCACTGGCAGGCACTGGTTGGCACTAGTAGGTGGCATTGGCAGGTGGCACTGATTGGCAGTGGCACTGGTTGGCAGTGGTAGGTGGCACTGGTTGGCGGTGGCAGGTGGCACTGGCAGGTGGCACTGGTTGTCACTGGCAGATGGCACTGACAGATGGCACTGATTGGCACTGGCGGGTGGCATTGTGTGGCACTGGCAGGTTTCACACTGAGCCGAGTGTAACTGTGTGTGAAACTGACAAGTAACAGATAGGAGCTGTCAGAATTGAGCTTAATGTCGGGGGTGGGCGGGACCTGGCCAGGGTGGGCGGGACCCAGCAGCTATCAAACACCAGCCATTGGCTGGTGTTTGATAGCTGCTGGGTCCCGCCCACCCCTGACATCAAGCTCAATTCTGACAGATCCTCTCTCTCTCCTCTCTGTTACGTGTCAGTTTCACACACTCAGGGGCTCTGGCAAGCATCAAGCGCCGCGCTGAGTGTGGAGAAGGGAGGAGGAATGACGGTCAGTGTTAAATATCATGGCACTGCATGTCTGGAGCATCGGGAGTTGCAGTGAGTGGGCTAGTGGCAGCCTAGGTGCCAGGGTGTGCGGTTTCTGGTCGTAGTTTTTGGGTGGAGGAACTTGACTGGTCTGCACAGAGTCCTGACCTCAACCCCATAGAACACCTTTGGAATGAATTAGAGCAGTGCCTGATCTCACAAATGGGCTTCTGGAAGAATGGTCAAACATTCCCATAGACACCCTCCTAAAACTTGTAGACAGCCTTTCCAGAATAATTGGAGCTGTTATAGATGCAAAGGGTGGGCCAACTCAATATTGAACCCTGGACCCTGGAATATTGAATATTGGACTAAGACTGGGATGCTATTAAGGTTCATGTGCATGTAAAGGCTGGTGCCCCAATACTTTTGACAATTTAATGTATATACAGCATAAGACTGGGATGCTATTAAAGTTCATGTGCATGTAAAGGCAGGTGCCCCAATACTTTTGACAATCTAATGTGTGTGTATATATATATATATATTGTGATCCCCAGACACCCAATTTGGAAGTGCTTGAATAATATGTTTTATTAACTTTAAGCTAATCTGAAAGTAGTGGTTTCTGGATTTAGCAACAATAGTTATACTGTAGTTGCAGTATAGTTATTACTATACAGTATACAGTATACTGTGGTCCCCCTTCCCCCAATAAGGGGTGTGTTATTACACATTAAGATGTTCATATTTGATACCTTTATCTATTTATTAATTTTTGATCTGCAGACAGCATGTCAGTAGCATCTACTCCTGAGGAAGTGAATTATGTTCACCAAATTTTAACATCAATATTTATGTATAAGATATGTGACTCCAAATTTACAATAAAATAACATATAGTGCCTAATCACCAAAGCGACTTAGCTGTTCCCACTGATTACACCCCGATTATTGTAAATTATATATTACAGTGCAGCGCAATTCATTCATACAACGCAATACATCATCTTCAATACACCAGTGAAAAGATTTTCAACTAATAAATTCTAAATGTCTCTATCATTCTCTTGAATATATGTGCTTAAAGGTATCTTCCCAACTTGCCCCACTGTGTTCAAAAACTTGTGACAGAAAATGCAATGTTCACAAATGTGTCCTGTGGTCCATCACCTCTATGCAAAGTACTTGGTCACCTCCAGACAGACCCCGCTACAGAGTCTCATTCGCCTTATACACTCTTCCTCTGGGTATCTCTGTACCTCTCTTCCTCCTCCTGGATCCAATTTGGGTGGTCAAAGTATACTCTTATGCCCGAACACACGGTCGGAAATTCTGACGGAAAATGTCAGATCGGACCATGTTGTCGGAAAATCCGCCCGTTTGTGGGCTCCATCGGACTTTTTCCGTCGGAATCAAATTTTCCAACAACAAAATCCGATCGCACTTTTTCCGATTGTGTGTAGAGAATTCCGACGGACAAAGTGCCACGCATGCTCAGATCAAATTACGAGACCAAAGCTATTGGCTAATAGCCTCTACGTAGTTCCGTCGTACGCAACGAATGTCACCACGTTCAGAATGATCGGATTTTCAGACCACTTTGTCCGACCGTGTGTATGCAACACCAGTGTCGGACAAAATTAGTCGGAAAAAATAAGACGGATTTTGTGGTCGGAATTTCCGACCGTGTGTAAAGGGCATTACTCATCATCCATAGTACATAACATGAAATAAAAAAGGGGGAGAACTATAGTGCTCTCTGTATATAAACTTTTTATTCACTTAAAACAGGATAAAGCTCACTTACAAAAAGGGATGTAAAACAAGCGTTTTTTTTTCAATCCTCAGCTCACATCTGATGCTTGAATATCGTTTATGTGACATCACGGGCTCAGATCCTCCACCTATATGCGTTACGCCCTCCTATTGGGCTTCCTCAGTAGGCAGGGAGCCGACCTTGTTATCACTCTTTTATTTGCTGTTAGTTTCGACCGTGGCCTTTCAGCGTGATCCAGAAGTGCCCATAATGGTGAGGTATCAACGAGTCTTTGAGAACAGGGTGCAAGTTGGGAAAATATCTTTAAGCACATATATTCGAGAGACTAATAGAGACATTCATCATTTATTTGTTGAATATCTTGTCACTGGTGTATTGAAGATGATGTATTGCGTTGTATGAATGAATTGCCCTGCCAAGTGTTTTGCGTTGGCTGATGTGGCAGGAGAGGGCTGCTGATGTGAGTGTGTTGGTGGGCAGCTTTACACAACCACTGTCATTTTTGCCCTAAATGGAAAAGTGTCAGTGTCTCCTTAACCACTTTCAGACCGGACCAATTTGCAGCCAAAGGACCAGGCCCCTTTTTGCGATTCGGTACTGCGTTGCTTTAACTGACAATTGCGCGGTCGTGCGACGTGGCTTCCAAACAAAATTTACGTCCTTTTTTTCCCACAAATAGAGCTTTCTTTTGGTGGTATTTGATCGCCCCTGCGGTTTTTATTTTTTGTGCTATAAACAAAAAAGAGCGACAATTTTGAAAAAAATGCATTCTTTTTTATTTTTTGCTATAATAAATATCCCACAAAAATATATAAAAAAAAAAATTTTTTTCCTCAGTTTAGGCCGATACGTATACTTCTACATATTTTTGGTAAAATAAGATCACAATAAGCGATTATTGATTGGTTTGCGCATAAGTTATAGCGTTTACAAGATAGGGGATAGTTTTATAGCATTTTTATTAATAATTTTTTTTTTATTAGTAATGGCGGTGATAAGCGATTTTTATTGTGACTGCGACATTATAGCGGACACATCGGACATTTTTGACACATTTTTGCAATCAATGCTATTTAAATGCATTGATTCCTGTGTAAATGACACTGGCAGTGAAGGGGTTAACCACTAGGTGGCAGTGTAGGGGTTAAGTGTGCCTAGAGGGGTGTTTCTTACTGTGGGGGGGCGTGGCTGTCAGCTAGTGCATGCTGATCTCTGCTCCAATCACAGGGAGCAGAGATCGGCGTCACTAGTTGCTAGGCAGAACGGGGAAATGCTGTTTATTTGCGCATCTCCCCGTTCAGCCTACCCGTGAGACGATCGCGGGTATCCGATGGCACGGCGGCATCCTAAAGGGGACGTACCTGTACGCCCTTATGCCTGTCCGTGCCATTCTGTCGACGTATATCGTCGTGCGCTGGTCGGCAAGCAGTTAAAGAATGCAGCAGCCAATAGTATGTGACATACAACATAGCATACAGAGTGCAGTGGTCAGGTGTATGTGACCAACAGCACAACATACAATATACATCAGTAAAAAAAAAAAAACTGGAAACTACATGTTGAGATTTTGACAAGGGTTGGCATACAAAGACCAAGACCCCAACACCTGTGAATCAAGCCATTGCACCTTCAATGACACTGTGGGGTTGATTTACTAAAGGCAAATCCACTTTGCACTACATGTGCACTTGGAAATGCAGTCGCTATAAATCTGAGGGGTAGATCTGAAATGAGGGGAAGCTCTGCTTTTTTTATCATCCAATCACGTGCAAGCTAAAATGCTGTTTTTTATTTTCCTTGCATGTCCCCCTCGGATCTACAGCGGCTGCACTTCCAAGTGATCTTTTAGTGCAATTTCAAGTGCACTTTGCACTTGTAGTTTGCACTTGTGCAAAGTGGATTTGGCTTTAGTAAATAACCCCCAAAGTGTACTTTTTTTCTCTCTGTGTCTTTTAAAGCTTGGCACCCTTTTTATACACTGGCAACCATACACAGCATCATTAAAGATAGTACACACAATTTCATGAAATTGTGGGCCATATCCAGTTATCTTGTTTCAGTATACCATTTAGATAAAATCTTCAGTGCTGGAATTGCTTTGCCATTCGTAGAAGTCACAGTGTTCATTTTTCATTATGTGTAATTTCTCCCAATAGTATAGCATTATGGAAAATTTTGATCTAAACACTAGCAAGTGTGTTGTCATTTCTCTCAGTACAACAATATGGGATATTTCTAACTTTTTACAAGTACAAGTACGCCTGTATATATACCGTATATACTTGAGTATAAGCCGACCCGAATATAAGCACCTAATTTTACCACAAAAAAATGGGAAAACTTATTGACTCGAGTATAAGCCTAGGGTGAGAAATGCGCAGCTACTGTAAGTGGAAAAGATGGTCAACAATGCCCATTTGCAGCCTCACTGTGTCCATTTGTATGCCTCACTGTGCCCATTTGCAGCCATAGGTCCCACGAACTTCAAACTCGGTAGTTAAGGGTTCCTAGATGCCCCCTAGCTGCAGCCAAAATTTGGGGTTTCTGGACCCAAATGGTCCCGAAATGACATTGCTGCAGATGGACACAGTTGACCGACTTTGGGGCCCCGTATGTCAGGGCCACTTAGTGCTAGGAACTCCAAATTTGGTGTGCAAACCCAGTGGAGCACTTGCACTACCACACATCAAGCTGGGGTTCCTAGCACTTAGTGGCCCAAGATACGGGGCCCCAAAGTCGGTTCAGAAAATGTCAAGCACTTTTCTGCAGCAGAGAATGACATTTTCCGAACCGACTTTGGGGCCCTGTATCTCGGGGCCACTTGGTGCTAGGAACCCCAGCTTTGGATATGTGGTAGTGCTAGTGCTCCTCTGGGTTTGCACACCAAATTCGGGGTTCTTAGCACCAAGTGGTCCTGAGATAAGGGGCCCCAAAGTCGGCTCGGAAATTGTAATTTTCTGCAGCATAAAAATGCTTGACAAAAAAATGTGCTGAAAAACTCAGCTTATACTCGAGTATATATGGTAATACTACAGTGCATTTATTCATGTATTATCCTGTAAGCCAATAATCCAGAGATCCCGATAATTCAGTGACTAGAGTGATGACAAATTAATTAAATAGCAAGGTATTTTTTGGAATACTTCAGAGTGTTATGATTACAGATGGGCATATTTAGCAGGGGAGGATCTGTTAGTGAATATTTGACACCCAGGCTTCACTCCTTCTTTTCCCCATTATTGTTCTTTTAAATGCTTTGCATTTTTGTTATGGCAAATGTTACATGCCAAAGTCACGTACGTTGGCTGTACATTTGATATCTATTAAAGGAGGATGTTAGCATTTAAATCTTCTATTGCATTTACTCTCTTTGCTTGTTGTACTTTCATGAATGCAAAGGCCTGGTGCAAAAGGCTGACAAAAAAAGAAGAGAATATCTCAAAAAGCAAATGTATCTTTTTAAATGTATCTCCTAATGTTTGATAGCACAATAAATGAAAAAGAAAAATAGAAATTACTGTTCCTACTTTATTTTAATGCTCACGTCATCACAAGGAGAGACTCTTGAGTATGGTGTTCATTAGGGATGGGCCCGGTGCTCGATGCGAACCCACGTTCGCATCGAGCACCGGGCGTTCGCTCGCTCGGCGAGCCCAGAACTATTTTGGCCGCTCGCATCACGTTCGTGTGATGCGAGCGGCCCCGCAATGCATTGCGGCCGGCGCGGCCGGCGCAGTGCATTGCTGGCTGATGATTGGCCAAGCATGCACTGTGACCCCGCATGCTTGGCCAATCACAGCCCCGGAAACTCGAAGAGCCATAATTGGCTACAGGCAGGACGCCTGTAGCCAATTACAGCTCAGGGGCTGTAGTACACGCCCCCCCCTATAAAAGGCCGCCACGCCGTCTGCGCCGGTCACATGCTGTTCCGGCGCAGATTGAGCAGGCTGATTCTGTGACACTCTGCTCGATTTAGTTAGGTAGAGAGATTCACTTACAGAAATTGAGTTAGATAGATTCAGTTACAAAGATTGATTGAGAAAGAGGGGCTTGTAGTGTGTTCGTGGCAGGCAGGCAGAGCTCCTATATTTTGTTCCAGAAGCACCTATAGGACTTGAAGTGTGTTAGTCCCATCACACACACAGAGCTATATTTTGTTCCCAGAGGCACCTATAGGACTTGAAGTGTGTTAGTCCCATTTCACACACAGAGCTATATTTTCTTCCCAGAAGCACCTATAGGACTTGAAGTGTGTTAGTCCCATCACACACACAGAGCTATATTTTGTTCCCAGAAGCACCTATAGGACTTGAAGTGTGTTAGTCCCATCACACACACAGAGCTATATTTTCTTCCCAGAAGCACCTATAGGACTTGAAGTGTGTTAGTCCCATCACACACACAGAGCTATATTTTGTTCCCAGAGGCACCTATAGGACTTGAAGTGTGTTAGTCCCATTTCACACACAGAGCTATATTTTCTTCCCAGAAGCACCTATAGGACTTGAAGTGTGTTAGTCCCATCACACACACAGAGCTATATTTTGTTCCCAGAAGCACCTATAGGACTTGAAGTGTGTTAGTCCCATCACACACACAGAGCTATATTTTGTTCCCAGAAGCACCTATAGGACTTGAAGTGTGTTAGTCCCATCACACACACAGAGCTATATTTTGTTCCCAGAAGCACCTATAGGACTTGAAGTGTGTTAGTCCCATCACACACACAGAGCTATATTTTGTTCCCAGAAGCACCTATAGGACTTGAAGTGTGTTAGTCCCATCACACACACAGAGCTATATTTTGTTCCCAGAAGCACCTATAGGACTTGAAGTGTGTTAGTCCCATCACACACACAGAGCTATATTTTGTTCCCAGAAGCACCTATAGGACTTGAAGTGTGTTAGTCCCATCACACACACAGAGCTATATTTTGTTCCCAGAAGCACCTATAGGACTTGAAGTGTGTTAGTCCCATACACACACAGAGCTATATTTTCTTCCCAGAAGCACCTATAGGACTTGAAGTGTGTTAGTCCCATCACACACACAGAGCTATATTTTGTTCCCAGAAGCACCTATAGGACTTGAAGTGTGTTAGTCCCATCACACACACAGAGCTATATTTTGTTCCCAGAAGCACCTATAGGACTTGAAGTGTGTTAGTCCCATCACACACACAGAGCTATATTTTCTTCCCAGAAGCACCTATAGGACTTGAAGTGTGTTAGTCCCATCACACACACAGAGCTATATTTTCTTCCCAGAAGCACCTATAGGACTTGAAGTGTGTTAGTCCCATCACACACACAGAGCTATATTTTCTTCCCAGAAGCACCTATAGGACTTGAAGTGTGTTAGTCCCATTTCACACACAGAGCTATATTTTCTTCCCAGAAGCACCTATAGGACTTGAAGTGTGTTAGTCCCATCACACACACAGAGCTATATTTTGTTCCCAGAAGCACCTATAGGACTTGAAGTGTGTTAGTCCCATCACACACACAGAGCTATATTTTGTTCCCAGAAGCACCTATAGGACTTGAAGTGTGTTAGTCCCATCACACACACAGAGCTATATTTTGTTCCCAGAAGCACCTATAGGACTTGAAGTGTGTTAGTCCCATCACACACACAGAGCTATATTTTGTTCCCAGAAGCACCTATAGGACTTGAAGTGTGTTAGTCCCATCACACACACAGAGCTATATTTTGTTCCCAGAAGCACCTATAGGACTTGAAGTGTGTTAGTCCCATCACACACACAGAGCTATATTTTGTTCCCAGAAGCACCTATAGGACTTGAAGTGTGTTAGTCCCATCACACACACAGAGCTATATTTTGTTCCCAGAAGCACCTATAGGACTTGAAGTGTGTTAGTCCCATTACACACACAGAGCTATATTTTCTTCCCAGAAGCACCTATAGGACTTGAAGTGTGTTAGTCCCATCACACACACAGAGCTATATTTTGTTCCCAGAAGCACCTATAGGACTTGAAGTGTGTTAGTCCCATCACACACACAGAGCTATATTTTCTTCCCAGAAGCACCTATAGGACTTGAAGTGTGTTAGTCCCATCACACACACAGAGCTATATTTTGTTCCCAGAAGCACCTATAGGACTTGAAGTGTGTTAGTCCCATCACACACACAGAGCTATATTTTGTTCCCAGAAGCACCTATAGGACTTGAAGTGTGTTAGTCCCATCACACACACAGAGCTATATTTTGTTCCCAGAGGCACCTATTGGACTTGAAGTGTGTTAGTCCCATTACACACACAGAGCTATATTTTCTTCCCAGAAGCACCTATAGGACTTGAAGTGTGTTAGTCCCATCACACACACAGAGCTATATTTTGTTCCCAGAAGCACCTAAAGGACTTGAAGTGTGTTAGTCCCATCACACACACAGAGCTATATTTTGTTCCCAGAAGCACCTATAGGACTTGAAGTGTGTTAGTCCCATCACACACACAGAGCTATATTTTGTTCCCAGAGGCACCTATAGGACTTGAAGTGTGTTAGTCCCATTACACACACAGAGCTATATTTTCTTCCCAGAAGCACCCATAGGACTTGAAGTGTGTTAGTCCCATCACACACACAGAGCTATATTTTGTTCCCAGAGCACCTATAGGACTTGAAGTGTGTTAGTCCCATTACACACACAGAGCTATATTTTCTTCCCAGAAGCACCTATAGGACTTGAAGTGTGTTAGTCCCATCACACACACAGAGCTATATTTTGTTCCCAGAGGCACCTATAGGACTTGAAGTGTGTTAGTCCCATCACACACACAGAGCTATATTTTCTTCCCAGAAGCACCTATAGGACTTGAAGTGTGTTAGTCCCATCACACACACAGAGCTATATTTTCTTCCCAGAAGCACCTATAGGACTTGAAGTGTGTTAGTCCCATCACACACACAGAGCTATATTTTGTTCCCAGAGGCACCTATAGGACTTGAAGTGTGTTAGTCCCATTACACACACAGAGCTATATTTTCTTCCCAGAAGCACCTATAGGACTTGAAGTGTGTTAGTCCCATCACACACACAGAGCTATATTTTGTTCCCAGAGGCACCTATAGGACTTGAAGTGTGTTAGTCCCATCACACACACAGAGCTATATTTTCTTCCCAGAAGCACCTATAGGACTTGAAGTGTGTTAGTCCCATCACACACACAGAGCTATATTTTGTTCCCAGAAGCACCTATAGGACTTGAAGTGTGTTAGTCCCATCACACACACAGAGCTATATTTTGTTCCCAGAAGCACCTATTGGACTTGAAGTGTGTTAGTCCCATTACACAGAGCTCCTCTATTTTCTTTGCAGAAGCACCCATAGGACTTCTAGTGTGTTAGTGGCATCACACAGAGCTCCTATATATTCTTCTCAGCAGCACCCACAGGACTTCTAGTGTGTTAGTGGCATCACACAGAGCTCCTCTATTTTCTTTGCAGAAGCACCCACAGGACTTCTAGTGTGTTAGTGGCATCACACAGAGCTCCTCTATTTTCTTTGCAGAAGCACCCATAGGACTTCTAGTGTGTTAGTGGCATCACACAGAGCTCCTATATATTCTTCTCAGCAGCACCCACAGGACTTCTAGTGTGTTAGTGGCATCACACAGAGCTCCTCTATTTTCTTTGCATAAGCACCCACAGGACTTCTAGTGTGTTAGTGGCATCACACAGAGCTCCTCTATTTTCTTTGCAGAAGCACCCACAGGACTTCTAGTGTGTTAGTGGCATCACACAGAGCTCCTCTATTTTCTTTGCAGAAGCACCCACAGGACTTCTAGTGTGTTAGTGGCATCACACAGAGCTCCTCTATTTTCTTTGCATAAGCACCCACAGGACTTCTAGTGTGTTAGTGGCATCACACAGAGCTCCTCTATTTTTTTTTTGCAGAAGCATCCACAGGACTTCTAGTGTGTTAGTGGCATCACACAGAGCTCCTCTATTTTCTTTGCAGAAGCACCCACAGGACTTCTAGTGTGTTAGTGGCATCACACAGAGCTCCTCTATTTTCTTTGCAGAAGCACCCACAGGATTTCTAGTGTGTTAGTGGCATCACACAGAGCTCCTCTATTTTCTTTGCAGAAGCACCCACAGGACTTCTAGTGTGTTAGTGGCATCACACAGAGCTCCTCTATTTTCTTTGCATAAGCACCCACAGGACTTCTAGTGTGTTAGTGGCATCACACAGAGCTCCTCTATTTTCTTTGCAGAAGCACCCATAGGACTTCTAGTGTGTTAGTGGCATCACACAGAGCTCCTATATATTCTTCTCAGCAGCACCCACAGGACTTCTAGTGTGTTAGTGGCATCACACAGAGCTCCTCTATTTTCTTTGCAGAAGCACCCATAGGACTTCTAGTGTGTTAGTGGCATCACACAGAGCTCCTATATTTTCTTCTCAGCAGCACCCACAGGACTACCGACTACAATGGCTGGAAGACCGCCAAGGGGAGGCAGAGCGTGCAGAGCCAAGAACACAGGGCAGGCAGGCTCTGTTTCTAGTGGACCTGGCCGTGGACGTGGACGTGGTCGTGCATCGTCAACAGCACGTGGCCATGGAACACGCGCGTCTTTGTTTTCGGCAGCTGGACATGTGGAGCCGCATCATGCTGAAGGCTTGGTAGAATGGATGACCAAGCCCTCCTCATCCTCCTCATCCTCTCTCGCCCAGGCTCAGGGTACTGACAGAGCATCATCAGCCACCCCTTCCCTAGACCCACCATGTCCTCCTGAGGAGTCCCCCGAACTCTTTGAGCACAGTGTTGGGTACATGCTCCAGGAGGATGCCCAACGATTCGAAGGCTCGGATGACGATACCCAGCTTGAGGAATCTGGCAGTACTGTTCCACCAGCTGCAGCTTACTGCCAGGTTTGCTCTAGTGGTGAAGAGGGAGGGGATGATGAGGTCACTGACTCCACGTGGGTGCCTCAAGGGAGAGAGGATGAGGAGGAGGACGAGGAGGAGGAGGATGCGGCGTCACATGTCCAACGAGGCAGGATGCCCCCTGGAGGCCAGGTAGAGGCCAGCACAGCAACTGTACAACACCGCAGAGCTCCGCCTGTGCAGGGCGCTGCCTCTGCACGTTATCAGAAAAGTTCTTTGGTGTGGGCCTTTTTTGAGACGAGTGCAGCAGATCGCACCACTGCTATTTGCAATATTTGTCTCAAGCGTATCTCGCGTGGCCAAAACATCAGCCGCTTGGGCACGACAAGCATGACCAGACATATGGCGACCTGCCATGCAGCTCGTTGGCAGGCACACATAAAAGACCCACACCAAAGAACTAAGCGGACCTCTCCTTGCTCCTCCTCAGCTGGGATCTCCATCCCCACTACACCTTCAGTCCTCTCTGAAAGCTGCTCTGAGAGGACTGAAGGTGTAGAATTCGGTGTGTCACAACCAAGTACTTGCAGTACACCGACGTCCGATTGCAGCAGGCAAATTTCCCTGCCCCAGCTGCTGGACCGTAGAAAGAAGTACACTCCCAGCCATCCACATGCCCAGCGGTTGAATGCTAGCCTTGCTAAATTGCTAGCACTTCAACTGCTGCCTTTTCAGTTGGTAGACTCGGCCCCCTTCCGTGAGTTTGTTCAATGTGCGGTTCCTCAGTGGCAGGTTCCCAAACGCCACTTTTTCTCGCGGAAGGCGATTCCGTCTCTCTACCGGCATGTGGAGGGCAATGTCCATGCCTCGCTGGACAGGGCGGTCAGCGGTAAGGTGCATATTACCGCTGACTCATGGTCCAGCAGGCATGGACAGGGACGGTACCTTTCTTTCACGGCCCATTGGGTCACTCTATTGGCAGCTGGGAGGGATGCAGGACAAGGTGCAGTAGTGTTGGAGGTTGTTCCGCCACCACGCCTCCAAAACGCGACTACTGCTACTGGTTGTGACACACCTCTCTCCTCCACCCCCTCCTCTTCTTCTTCCTCCAGTGCTCTGTCCTTGGAACCAGCGGTGCTCCGTAGGCGTACAAGGGGCTACGCAAGTACGCAGGCAAAAAGATGCCATGCCGTGCTTGCGCTGGTGTGTTTGGGGGACAGGAGCCACACTGGGCCAGAGGTTCTGGCAGCTCTGCAGGGGCAGGCCGAGAGGTGGTTGACGCCACGTCAGCTTAAGCCAGGAATGGTCGTTTCTGACAATGGCACCAACCTCCTCTCCGCCCTGCGACAGGGGCAGCTCACCCATGTGCCCTGCATGGCTCACGTCCTCAACCTGGTGGTGCAGCGGTTCTTGGGCAGGTTCCCAGGCTTACAGGATGTCCTGAGGCAGGCCAGGAAAGTCTGTGTGCATTTCCGCCGATCTTATAATGCCAGTGCTCGGCTGACTGAGCTGCAAAAGGAGCTGAACCTGCCCAAGAACCGCCTAATATGTGACATGCCCACCAGGTGGAACTCAACGTTGGCCATGCTGCAGCGACTGCACACGCAGCAGAGGGCCATCAATGAGTACCTTTGCGACTACGGCACCAGGACAGGGTCAGGGGAGCTTGGTTTTTTTTCCCCACGTCAGTGGAGCATGATCAGGGATGCATGCACTGTCCTCTCACCATTTGAGGAGGCCACGAGGATGGTGAGCAGTGACAGTGCATGCATCAGTGACACTGTCCCTCTTGTCCACCTGTTGGAGCATACGCTGCGTGGGATAATGGACAGGGCACTTGAGGCAGAACAGAGGCAGGAAGAGGAGGACTTCCTTGCCTCTCAAGGCCCCCTTTATCCGGACAGTGTTCCTTCTGTCCCACCCATCACACAGGAAGAGGATGAGGAGGAGGGAGGAGGAGGAGGAGGAGGATTGTGTGAGCATGGAGGTGGAGCCTGGCACTCAGCATCAGCAGCAGCAGTCTTTTAGGGATGATGTACAGTCCCAACAAACCAGTGGACTTGTACGTGGCTGGGAGGAGGTGGCTGGCGATCATGTCATCCTCAGTGACCCAGAAGACTCCGGACCGAATGCCTCAGCTAACCTACGCTGCATGGCCTCCCTGATCCTGCAAAGCCTGCGGAAGGATCCTTGTGTTCTTCGGATCAAGGAGAGGGACCATTACTGGCTGGCCACTCTCCTTGATCCGCGGTACAAGGGTAAGGTTGCGGACCTTATCTTGCCGTCGCAGAGGGAGCAGAGGATGAGACATCTCAGGGAGGCCTTGCAGAAAGGTCTGTGCAACGCGTTCCCAGAAACTGGGAGGCTACAAACTCCTGGTCCTGGGCGACGAGTTGCTGAGGCTTCGGTCAGTGGCAGAAGGAGCGGTGGGGAAGGTGGACGTCTGACCGATGCGTTCAGACAATTTTTTAGTCCGCAGCCCCAAGGTATGATCGGTTCCAGCAACCATCGCCAGCGTCTGATATACATGGTGCAGGAATACCTTGGGGCAAGGTCAGACTTGGACACCTTTCCCACCGAAAATCCTCTGGCTTACTGGGTCCTGAGGATGGATCACTGGCCAGAGCTTGCACAGTATGCAATTGAGCTACTGGCCTGTCCTGCCTCCAGCGTTCTTTCCGAACGCACATTCAGTGCTGCTGGAGGATTTGTGACTGATCATAGGGTGCGCCTGTCCACCGCCTCGGTTGATCGACTGACATTCATCAAAATGAATCAGTCTTGGATCACCACCAGCTACCAGGCACCTGAGGCGGATATAACCGAATAATTTTTAATGTCACATCCCTTCAAGACTGCCTATGCTGATGCTGAGTGACTGTCCTCTTATGTTCACTGACTATCCTCTTCCTCCTCCTCAATGATCCATGCCACCACACCAGTGCCTAAGGCACAATTTTTCAGCCCCTGTTTAACAGGGGCGTGTACTTCCAATTTTTTAAAAAAATGCTTCGCAACACGTGTGACTGCTGTGCTCCAAGTACAGTCTCTGTGAGGGGTTGCAGTGTTGTGGCACCAGCACCAGTGCCTAAGGCACAATTTTTCAGCCCCTGTTTAACAGGGGCGGGTACTTCCAATTTTTTAAAAAAATGCTTCGCAACACGTGTGACTGCTGTGCTCCAAGTACAGTATCTGTGAGGGCCGGGTTGCAGTGTTGTGGCACCAGCACCAGTGCCTAAGGCACAATTTTTCAGCCCCTGTTTAACAGGGGCGGGTACTTCCAATTTTTTAAAAAAATGCTTCGCAACACGTGTGACTGCTGTGCTCCAAGTACAGTATCTGTGAGGGCCGGGTTGCAGTGTTGTGGCACCAGCACCAGTGCCTAAGGCACAATTTTTCAGCCCCTGTTTAACAGGGGCGGGTACTTACAATTTTTTAAAAAAATGCTTCGCAACACGTGTGACTGCTGTGCTCCAAGTACAGTATCTGTGAGGGCCGGGTTGCAGTGTTGTGGCACCAGCACCAGTGCCTAAGGCACAATTTTTCAGCCCCTGTTTAACAGGGGCGGGTACTTACAATTTTTTAAAAAAATGCTTCGCAACACGTGTGACTGCTGTGCTCCAAGTACAGTCTCTGTGAGGGGTTGCAGTGTTGTGGCACCAGCACCAGTGCCTAAGGCACAATTTTTCAGCCCCTGTTTAACAGGGGCGGGTAATTACAAATCTTGATCTAATAGTTCACAGCAGGGCCCATTCCTGCGCCCACCAAGAGTAACTATGAGGGCCTGCAGTCTTGTGGCAACACCGTCCACCACCACCGCCAAAGGCCCAATTTTTCTGCCCTGTTCATCAGGTGCTTGCAATTACAAATCTTGATCTAATAACTCACAACAGGGCCCATTCCTGCGCCCACCAAGAGTAACTGTGAGGGCCTACAGTCTTGTGGCAACACCGTCCACCACCACCACCAAAGGCCCAATTTTTCTGCCCTGTTCATCAGGTGCTTGCAATTACAAATCTTGATCTAATAACTCACAGCAGGGCCCATTCCTGCGCCCACCAAGAGTAACTATGAGGGCCTACAGTCTTGTGGCAACACCGTCCACCACCACCGCCAAAGGCCCAATTTTTCTGCCCTGTTCATCAGGTGCTTGCAATTACAAATCTTGATCTAATAACTCACAGCAGGGCCCATTCCTGCGCCCACCAAGAGTAACTGTGAGAGCTTACAGTCTTGTGGCAACACCGTCCACCACCACCACCACCCCCAATTTTTCTGCCCTGTTCAACAGGTGCATGCAATTACAAATCTTGATCTATTAACTCATAGCAGGGCCCATTCCTGTGCCCACCAGTCTTGTGGCTACACCAACATCTAATAGGGCAAATTTCTGCAGAGTATATACGCCAGGCCCCTACTTTCAAACATCCAACTTACAAACGACTCCTACTTGCAAATGGAAAGAGAAAACAGGAAGTGAGAGGAAATCTACCCCTAGGAAGGGAAATTCTATCCTGTTAGATTTAATTTGGGAAAAAGGTATCTCCTCTCTACTGATACTTTATCACCAATCCTTGTTTCAATTAAAACCCCACTTTTCCAAAAACATTTGTCATTGGGACGGAAAGTGAGGTGACATGTTCTGAACAGATGTGCAAAGACAGCAAATGTTACAGGGGTGATAACCCCTCCCTATGTTCTCCAAAAAGCTTAAAAATAGATTTTTTTGGGATGGAGCTACACTTCATAATGTACCTGTTCAGATTCTACTTAAGAACAAACCTAAAGCCGCAAGTGGTTTTAAATGGCTTCTTTTTTTCCTTTACAAATGTCATTTTGTGCAAGGACAGTTCTAAACACGGGAAACACATGCCACTTCACAGGCATACTTTAGACACCCCCCAGGTACCATATTTAAAGGAAAATTTCACTTTTTTTTTTTCACTTTATGCATCATTAAAATGACTGATCCCGAAAAAACGTTAGTTTTTAAAAGTTCTTTTTGCATTGATATATGTCCCCTGGGGCAGGACCCGGGTCCCCAAACCTGTTTTATGACATTAACATGCATATTGGCCGTTGTAATTAGCACTTTTGATTTCGAACGTTCGCGTCCATTATAACGTATAGGGTTCGAAAATTCGCGCGAACTTTCGGTCCGTTCGAAGGTTCTGGTTCGAACCGAACCCGGGGGTGTTCGGCTCATCCCTGGTTTTACTGAGGCTGGCAACCCTGATGGGGCCCCCTAGTGGCCTGGGGCCCTCAGGAAGTGCCCGAGTGGTCGAATGGTCATTCCTCCCCTGTTCGTATTTAAAATCCTTTCTTCCTATTCTGCATCTTTCAACCAAAATTTGTACGATATTGGTCCTAAATTGATCACCATAGAGGTATCACCTTTTTATTTTACACACAGCATATATGAGACTATTACCTGTTTAGACTCTATTATGCTTCCTCCATTACTATATGCAATTGGAGGAAAATATCCATGTGTACTTCTTCAATAAACCCACAGTAGTATTACAGACAGCAACAAAGAAAGGGAGTTCTGTGAACTGAGAAATGAACAGAGATGAGCAAACTTCAATTTGATTTTGCAGTTCATTTCACAACCTAATTATTGACTGAGATTTTTTCCACCTTAGTCTTTTAATAGAGAAAAAAAATACAAAAAAGAAGACGGATTCATTTCCTACGTAAGTCTGACTTCTCCATAACTAGTAAAAAAGCATATTGAATACAAATATAAATATAGCAGGAAGGTGTGCTTTTTTGTGAAGTTTTTTAACCACTTGCCCTCCGAAAGACTTACCTCCTTCATGACCAGGCCATTTTGTGCAATACGGCAATGCTTTACTTTAACTGACAATTGCGCGGTTGTGTGACACTGTACCCAAATAAAATGTATGTCTTTTTTTTCCCCACAAATGGAGCTTTATTTATATTTGATCACCTCTGCGATTTTAATGTTTTGCTCTATGAACAAAAAAAGACAGACAAATTTGAAAAAAATATATGTTTTTGACTTTCTGCTATAAACCATATGCAATAAAAAAAATTGAAAGAATCAAATTTCTTCATCAATTTAAGCCAATATGCATTATGCTACATATTTTTGGTAAAAAAAAATCCCAATAAGTGTATATTGATTGGTTTGCGCAAAAGTTATAGCGTTTACAAACTATGGGATATTTTTTTTAAATTTTTTACTAGTAATGGTGATCAGCAACTTATAGTGGGACTGCGATATTGCAACTGACAAATTGGACACTGACACTTTTGACACTTTTTGGGGACCAGTGACACTAATACAGTAATCAGTGCTAAAAAATATGCACTGTCACTGTATTAATGACACTGGCTGGGAAAGGGTTAACATCAGGGGCAATCAAAGGGTTAAATGTGTTCCTAGCCAGTGCTTGTGTATTGTGGGGGAGGTCCTTTTACTAAGGGAAGGCATATATCCGTGTCCCTGCTTTGCAGGAACACAGGATTAATGTCTTCCCTACTGACAAAACGGCAATCTGCCTTGTTTACTTAGGCAGATCGCTGTTCTGCCTGTGTACTGAATAATTGGCGGGTGCCAGCAAACATTGAGTCAGCGATACTCGCTGCTGGGCTCTTGCTGTGTGTGATCAGAGTGGGAGCAAGCTGCCGGAAGCACACATGCGTGCCCCAGACCTGGAAGTGTCGGCTCACGTACTAGATAAGCGATCCGGCACAGCCGTGCCACTGTGCCTCCGTATATTTAAGTTATATGGTTGGCAAGTGGTTAAGCTACTTATTTAGTTTGCATAGTTATTTCATTACTTTGGAGGAGCTTGTGGAAAAATGTATAATGCTCTAACAATTTCAAGAGGGCAGGAAAGCTTTTTCTTTAAGTATTGGTTACAGCATAACCTATGCCATCTAGGTTTCTCACCTATTCATGGCGGGGAGTTTCAAAATTTGTGTTTATTACTTTTTGTTTTATTGGTTTCTGGTCTGGATCCTTGAGCCCAGAAACTCTATAAAGCTTTAGCTAGGATAAATTCTATATCCCTTGTTCTACATTTTACCTGGTCACTAGACCTCATTAAGTAGGTTCAGCTGTACACAACCCTTTTTATATTTGAGCTGACTGGGGCTCGGTGGTGGGGCTCTTGCGGTTGTAAAAAGCTGCTGGGTGAAAAAACTGACTGCCCACAGACTGCTAAAAAGGGCTGCTTGTTTGTTTGGGGAAACCAATAGGGGGCACCATGTTGTTGTAGAGGAACTGACATAATTTTAGTTAGTGGCTTGGGCAAGCAGATATTAGGTTTTGATGTATGCTATGGACTTGTTGCACAAAGATGTCTTACATTGAAATAGGTTTTTTGACTGTTGCTGAATAAAAGTGCAGGACATATCTGTGTATTCCTGTCTTACCATTTCTGCTACCGGCTGAGACTGTCCGTCTTACACTAACCCAACAGTGTGTGTGTCAACTGAAAATACTACTGTGGCTCTGTGAGATTTGAAAATGAATCCTACAAGCAAGAGTGAATAAGCAAATGCACTTTGACTGTGACTTTGATATTCATTTATGGCACTGACCTAGGAACAAGTGAGCACAAACAAATGTGCTATAAAAATTTTAGGATCTGCTTTTTTATTTTTATTTTTTACTGTGGAAGACTAGTAGGGCTTGCTAGGCAGCCTGGGAAGCCCGATATACAATATCTCACAAAAGTGAGTACACCCCTCATATCTTTGTAAATATCTTTTTATGTGACAACTCTGAAGAAATTACACTTTTCTACAATGTAAAATAGTGAGTGTACAGCTTGTAAATTTGCTGTCCCCTCAAAATAACTCAACACACAGCCATTAATGTCTAAGTCTTGCTGGCAACAAAAGTGAGTACACCCCTAAGTTAAGAATTTCCAAATTGGGCCCAAAGTGTCAAATTTTGTGTGGCCACCATTATTTTCCAGCATTGCCTTAATCCTCTTGGGCATGGAGTTCTCCAGAGCTTCCACTCCAAGACGACATCACAGAGCTGGCGGATGTTAGAGACCTTGCGCTCCTCCACCTTCCATTTGAGGATGCCCCACAGATGCTCAATAGGGTTTAGGTCTGGAGACATGCTTGACCAGTCCATCACCTTTACCCTCAGCTTCTTTAGCAAAGGTGATTATTTTAGGGGCAGGGGACTTTTATCAGTTTAAATAAGGGAGGGTTTTCCACAGACCACATAGATATTCAATAGGCATTTTTTGGAAGGGGATTTAATTAGAAAAATGCTAAATTGACAGGTATGTCTATAGACCACCAATGAGTAGGAGTATAAGTGTAAGTAAAAATGCAGAAACATAATCAGGATGTGGGTGGGAAGGGGGCACAGACCACAGGGGTCCCATAATCTTTTTGCTATGATTTTGCTATGTATTTATACCCCTGGTTTTATCACTTTTATAGCAGCCTGATAATTCCATTATTTGAAAAATCACATTTTCTACCAGATTATAACAGTATTTTTATACCACATGTCATCTTTTAGTCAGTTACTGATGTGCATGACTAAGGGATAAACAGGTATTGACAATTTGCTCAGGATAAAATGATAATATGAATATTTAATAGGAAGACCATCCTAAAGGAAACCTTGGCAACTACTGCAACATAGCTTATCAAATATTTACTTCTTCTGGCATACAGTGTGGTTGGTTTGTAACAAGAGACACCATGAACACTGTATATCTAACTAAAATAAGAGACCACTGTATATCTAACTAAAATAAGAGACCACTGTATATCTAACTAAAATAAGAGACAGTATGATAATCTAAATCAAAGTTAACAGAGTTTGTATTCAATATATACCCTTAGCAGATGGTAAAACGAAGAACAAAAATAATTTTTGATCATCCTGACAAATGGTAATATGTTGTTGAGGCTGATGTCTTTGTTTAGGATAAAATTCATTCATGGAATATGTTGTACTCCTTTTTCTTTTTTATTACATAGTAGATGAGGTCGAAAAAAGACACAAGTCCATCAAGTCCAACCTATGTGTGTGATTATATGTCAGTATTACATTGTATATCCCTGTATGTTGTGGTCGTTCAGGTGCTTATCTAATAGTTTCTTGAAACTATCGATGCCCCCTGCTGAGAAAACTGCCTGTGGAAGGGAATTCCATATCCTCTACGTAGTTTAAGGTTAAACCTCTTTTCTTCTAATTTTAATGAGTGGCCACGAGTCTTGTTAAACTCAGTTCCGCAAAAGAATTTTATCCCTATTGTGGGGTCACCAGTATGGTATTTGTATATTGAAATCATATCCCCTCTCATGCTTCTCTTCTCCAGAGAGAATAAGTTCAGTGCTCGCAACCTTTCCTCATAACTAATATCCTCCAGACCCTTTATTAGCTTTGTTGCCCTTCTTTGTACTCCATTTCCAGTATATCCTTCCTGAGGACTGGTGCCCAGAACTGGCAGCATACACTAGGTACGGTCGGACCAGAGTTTTATAGAGCGGGAGAATTATCGTTTTATCTCTGGAATTAATCCCCTTTTGAATGCATGCCAATATTCTGTTTGCTTTGTTAGCAGCAGCTTGGCATTGCATGCCATTGCTGAGCCTGTAATCTACTAGGACCCCCCTTTTCCATCCTAGATTCCCCCAGAGGTTCTCCCCCCATTGTATAGATTGCATTCATATTTTTGCCACCCAAATGCATTATTTTACATTTTTCTACATTGAACCTCATTTGCCATGTAGTTGCCCACCACATTCATTTGTTCAGATCTTTTTGCAAGGTTTCCACATCCTGCAGAGAAGTTATTGCCCTGCTTAGCTTAGTATCGTCTGCAAATACAATGATTGAACTGTTTACCCCATCCTCCAGATCGTTGATGAACAAATTAAACAGGATTGGTCCTGTATTATTTCCTTTAAATAACATGTAACGTGTGAATGTATTTATTTTAATGTAAATAGAATTGGTACAATATTGTGGGACAGTTTTTTGGTAACTGCACATGCGTACAGGGGTTACGATGCTGTAACGGCACAATAACTTTGCATTAAAGCTAAATTCCAGGCAGCTCTAAAATGCACAAACTACTCCATACTTACTGGGAATTTTATGCTAGAGCACTTTTGGGTCTCTAAAGTCCATGTGCATGAGCCCTTAATCATCCTCTCTGAATACATGCCTATATCCAATACAGTTTCATTGCAAGTATGCTTTTCACAAGGAAAAAACTTTAAGTTCAAGTTCAAGCTACACAATGAAAAACAATAAGTAATTGTTCAGAAAGGGTGATATATGATGATATTGAGTATAGCCATTAAAGTGTGTATGCGCCAACCTGTATATGAAATGTCATAACTGTAATATCAATCATTCATGGTATGTTAAACAATGGGAACCATGTGCAGCATGAAAATCACATAAAAATTACTAAAATCACATAAAAGTTACTATTGTAGAATTACAAAGGTAGCTAAAATCAGTACTTACTGACAATGCACAATAGTCTCAGTTTAAAAGCAGGTTGCCGCTGTTTTTCCTTAAAAGAAAAAATCAGGAAATGCAAGACTTTGGATACACGGTTAAAATTTAGTTTATGTGATTTAATGTAATAATTCAAGTCAAATAATATGTATTGCTTCCCTTAGCACTATTATACAGTAGTATGTAGTAAACCACTATGGCTAGCCAAAGACATATAATGGTAGTCCAACCACCACATAATCATTCTACAAATAAAATTGTGGCATAAACTTGAATGGTTATTTTAGTTTATTGCATATGTTTATGCACAAAGCAGATACTCCAACTAAGAGAAACCTGTGATTAGTTGGCCAGGAGGTGACTACAGATACTGCTGTGTGTGCATAAACAGCCTGATATGATCACTGGCAGCACAGAAAAAGAGACAATCATGCCATTTTTATTGATAATAACCTAAGATAATATAAATGATCAAAAATTGCATAAATTAGTGTATATAACTCACATATATGCCATGGGTGTAGTTTACCACAGGAAAGTCTAATGTGTTTTGATGAGTACATTATAAGATTAAAGGAGGTAATTGCATAACAAAGCAATTACAAAGGTTCCAAGGCACATTAGAATGCTTGCGCTACATAATCATTGATGTATTTTCATTAAAGTGAGGCTCTATAGACATAAAGCTTAGTACATACTTAGTACATACGGGCCGAATGTCGGGCGGCATTGTCCGGTTTCTATTGAACCAGCCAACATTCAGCCCATGTGTACGGTAGCCGGTCCAACAGGCTCCCGATCAGCGCTCTCAGCCAACTGACACTTTGCAGACTGTCCTGCAGAAATCCCAGAGACCAATGGATCCTGGGATAATGCTGCTATAATGCCTAATAATGCAGGACATAGGTCCTGATTCTATTTCCTGGTGCAAGCACAAGAGATTGAATCTATATTCCTGCTGCCCATCATTCTAATACAGCAAAAGGCTCTGCCTCACAAACTCCACCTACATCAGTGGTCTCCAAACTTCGGAGCCAGATGCGGCCCTTTGCTTACTTCTATCTGGCCCTTGGGGCAATATTCCCTCCACCATCAGCAAGAGTGAGGCATAGTTCCTGCCCTGACAGTAGGGTACTATTCTTCCCACTGACACCAATGAGGGAGCACTATTCTTCCCACTGACACCAATGACAGGGGCACTATTCCTTTCACTGGTCCCAATGATGGGGCACAATTCCATCCTCTGACACCAACAATGAGACACTATTCCTCCCACTGACACCAATTATGGGACACTATTCTTCCCACCGACACCAATGATGGGGCACTATATCTCCCACTGATACCAACAATGGGGCACTATCACTCCCCCTAATATCAATGATTGGGCATTTTTTACTCCTGCTGATGCCAGGACATTTTCTTCTCCCACTGGCCACAGTCCGGCCCCCCCTAAAGTTTAACAGTAAACTGGCCCTTTGTTTATAAAGTTTGGAGACCCCTGACCTACATCATTCCACTATGTTCAGTCATTCATTCTCTTTGTCCTTACAGGAACCTGGATGGACAGTGTAAGTTTAGGCAGGAGAGGTTGGGATGGGGCAATTTTTCCTCCCATCGACAATTGAAGACAGAACACCTTTTTCTCTCACTGACCACTGGCACAAGGGTTCTTTTCTCCACTGACCCTGGATATTTTTTTACTCCCACTGACCACATTGGTACCAGATCATTTTGTCTTCCACTGACCTCTGAGACTGAGCAAGCATTTTCTCCTACTGACCACTGAAGCAGGAGTTGTTTTTCTTTACCCTGACCTCTGATACTGGGGCATTTTTCCCTTCCCCTGATCAACTTCATTGGGGCTCCCCCCCCCCCCCTTGACCACTGATATCAGGACATTTTTTTTATTTCACTAACCACTGACTCTAGGACATTTTGTACTTCCAATGACAAGAGGTGCATTTTCCCTAACCACTGACACCAGGTCATTCTTTACTTTGACCGACTACTAAGGCCAGGGTATTTTTTTCCTTTAACTGGCCGCTAAAAGCAGGGCATTTTTTTCCTTCCATCCCCCAGGACATTTTTTTCCTTTCACTGACCATGGACACTGGGCATGCTTTTACTTCCACCGATTACTGACAACCAGGCATATTTTACTTCCACTAATTTCAGGGCAGTTTTTACTTCCACTGGCACTGGGTCATTTTTTTATCCCACTGGACATGGACACTTGTGTTTATTGTCTAATCAGTTTCTAGTTGTTTTGTCTGTCTGTGAAGATTCTCTTGGAGACGCTAACATGATGGAAAAGGTTTCTATCTGCTTTATTCTTAAAGGTAGACTCAGAAAAAATGTTAGCTCTCTGTCTATATTCTGTTTTATTTTTTTAAATGATTCTTTAGGTTTATGTATGTCTGTGAGGGTCTAGCACAGTGATTATAAAGTATTTTGTGGATGCACAGACTCTGGCAAGCATGTGAACTGTAAACTGTGAGTAGGCTCAGATCCTATTTACCCTTGACTCTAATGCCCTGTACACACGATCGGACATTCCGACAACAAAATCCATCTGATTTTTTCAGATGGATGTTGGCTCAAACTTGTCTTGCATACACACGGTCACACAAAGTTGATTCGAAATTCTGAACGTCAAGAACGCGTGACGTACAAAACGTATGACGAGCCGAGTAAAATTAAGTTCAATAGCCAGTGGTGCTCTTCTGCTTGATTCCGAGCATGCGTGGCACTTTGTGCGTCGGAATTGCGTACACAACGGATTTTGTCATCGGAAAATTTTAGATCCAGCTCTCAATCTTTGTGTGTCGGAAATTCCGATGGAACAAGTGCGATGGAGCCTACACACGGTCGGAATTTCCAATAACAAGCTCTGATCGCACATTTTCCGTCGGAAGGTCCGATCGTGTGTACAGGGCATTAAAGCCACTGACAATATTCAGTAGCTATTGCCAACTAAACAAAAAAGGCAATACTGCGCATGTGAAAAAAATCATACAAAGAAATTGATATCAAACAAAACCATTACAGTGTATATAGTCTGGGAGCACCACTAAAGTGAGATATAATCACAATAACAGCATATACAAAAAAGGTGATGCGCTTAACAAAATTGCTTATAATGTGATATAAAAGTCCAACTGTAGAAATCACAAATATGTGATATTGCAGGTAAATCAAAAAACCCTCCACCTTGTGTGTGCACCGTCACCATAGGCAATATAGACTCTTACCAGAGAACCTGCACCCTTTACTATGAAGGGTCAAACAGGCTTGATGTAATAAACTTTGCAGGGGTCATCCACTGGAGATGTGTCCTCAGACCAAAAAGGGCATTGGCTGGATATTCAAACCAGACTCCATCCATCCTACGATCAGATCAGTCATCAATGGCCGGCCGTTTTGTTGCCCTGGACCCTGGATTCGAACTCTCCCTCTCAGTCCGCTGGGAAGGAAATTCTGTTAGCTCTGAAAATCCTGGCCGCCAAACTCTCTGTTGTGTTCAGCTTAGAGCTATTGCCCACTGTTTGTCATATTCTCATGCATGTTTACCCCCCTTCAGAGTGTTCCTCTCAGGTTTTAAGGTTGATAAAAGGTTATAGACAGTGGTGGCCGGCCCATAAGGGGCACAGGGGCACCCCCCCCAAAGTAGGTTTGCCAAAGAAGAAACCTACTGTTAGTCATATTATCATTTATTTAAAAAAAAAAAAAAACGTATTTTGTTTATATGTGTGTTCACTGTGTGGGGCGCCGGACTAATCTAATTTTTTTAAAGCAGATGCTCTAAAACTATTGTTCTTATCTATTTATTCAATTTTCCCAAAACAAATTTGCAACCAGTGAAGTTAAGACTTCTGATCTGATCAAAGTCAGTGTTTCATTGAGTAGTGAAGTAAGGATAAGTATAATAGCCTTGAAGGTTTCAATCTCAAAGATACTCTGTTACTTTGTTCATTCAGGGAATAGTAAAAGGTCCTCTTAAAATAAAGACCCCCTCCCACTGATACTGTACCTTCCAAAACTCTGAGCGGGTTCCATCTTTAAAATCAGGAGTTTAAATTCTGTATAAGCCCTGTGTTTGAGATTTCAGAGTCAGATTTCCTACACTTTCTCACATCATGATGTTCAAGCCCTGCATCCTGATGGGAAGGGAAGGAGGTAACATGCGCTCCCAACCCATATTGGATGGGATATGTCCGAAGTGGTCCAATGGTAGAATGAAGTTGCAGTGGATAAAAGTTTAAGCAGATGGGGATTTTTTTTTTAACAAAACCTGAATGAGCAATTTGAAAGAGTCTCTTTAAAAACAAATCGCTAATGGCAACTTCTATATGTCTACACTGAAATTTCCCTTTTAAACTCACAATGTAATAAATTAGTACGAGGGATGTTTGCAATGCTGCTTTCATTATAAAAAGCAAAACCATTAGTGTAAGTGTCATGCTTTAACTCCCGGTCAATACACAGCAGTCTCACTTTATAGTAGTCATTAGAAGAAGCTTGAGGGTTCTGGGATATCAGCTTATCTGTGCTGGCTGGAATTCCTGCTGAAGCAATTACTTGCTTGCAGAAATGATAGGAGATTCCCACAGGGAGGAGACATCTATCGTGGTTATTGAAATAGAAATTGTGGGCTGATCACAATTTTTGCATATCCCCTGGGATTCTTTGAGTCATGTTGATCTAAAAGGTTCCTATGCTTTTCTTTCTTTCTTTCTTTATCCGTACCTAGAATTTCTCTATGGTTTATAAAACAATTAGTGCATGCAGTTTGGTACTAAAAGACCTGAGCTAGGCAAAAAAAGGTTGCTGATGCTATGGATGCTTTCTCTGCTTCACTCCTTGAGCTGTATTTTCAGTCTGCATCATAGTATGCTTGTAGGCACATGGGGGCTTATATATTTTTCTCTTTAACCACCTCAATACAGGGCACTTACACCCAGCACTTTATTGCTAATGCAGGCAGCGCCTCAGTGTGAAAGTGCCCTTATGGCCCCTACACACAATCCGAATATCGTACGACAGATCATACAACCTTTTTCGGTTAATAGTCGCAAGTAGAAATTGAATAGGTAAATAAAGTCACGAAAATTGTCGTACGACAGGTAAAAAAATCGGAAGTGATGTCATGTGTTTAATGTATTTGTATTGTATTTTCAGACAACAACTATACTGACTAAACTAAAATTGTATGATCTGGATTCATACAAAGGAAAATTTTCGTGCATGTCCGATTGAATAATATCGGATGAACTGTCGTGATCGGCTGTCGAAAGTAGTGTACACACGATCTAAAAATCGTATGATTCTTCCTCGGACGACAGTTTTCGTACGATATTCGGATCGTATGTACGGGCCATTAGTGGTTGATTTTGCAAAACTGGAGAGTGCAACATCTGGTTCAGCTGTACATGGTAGCCAATCAGCTTCTAACTTCAGCATGTGTAATTAAGTTTTGACAAAACAATCCTGGAAGCTGATTAGTTTCTATGCAGAGCTGCACCACATTTTGCACTGATCCATAAACAGCAAGATATATGGGGCGAACCCTGCATTGCCTCAAACTCTAATCTCATCCCTAAAACTAAGCAGTGTGATGAAAAACATTAATATTTCCTTTGACTTCCAAAACCAGAGACTGTTCATAGATAAGTATTAATGACAATCATCAAACACTGATTGACCTTTAGGCTGGCTTCACATATGAGCATGCAGCGGCTCACAGCAGGAGTCTGGTGCGTCCTCATTCACCGTTTCAGGTCCGATTTCAGCCTGAACTTTTGGCTGAATTCAGACCTGAAACTGACCAAAAGATGCACAGCGTTCCTGTGTAAATCGCACTGGAGCTGCTACAGAGATATGTGAACCGGCTCCATAGAGAGACACACAATCTCCTGCTATTGTGAATTGGATGCGGGGAACCTGCATCCAATTCACATAGGTGTGAACCCAGCCTCTTACTAATAAAACCCAACTGTGTGTTTGTTTGTCAATTATTTTTTCACACTGTTTTGCAGAATACAATTCTTTTTTTGTTACAACCTACACATAAAAGTGCGTCCATGTTTTTCTTGTTTCAGCTAAGCGTAGTCAGGGCTGCTGATAGAAATCGTGGGGCCCCGTACAGCCCAATGCCATAATGTACTGCAGACAGTGCCACCCATGCCACCAATGCCATAATGTGCTGCAGACAGTGCCACCCATGCTGCTAATGGCATAATGCCATTGGCAGCATGGGTGGCACTGTCTGTGCAGGCAGCACATGCATTATGGCACTGGCAGCATGGGTGGCACTGTCTGCAGTACATTAAGGCATTGGTGGCATGGGTGGCACTGTCTGCAGTACATTATGGCATTGGCCGCATGGGTGGCACTGTCTGCAGTACATTATGGCATTGGCAGCAGGGGTGGTACTGTCTGCAGTACATTATGGCATTGGTAGCATGGGTGGCATTGTCTGCAGCATATTATGGCATTGGTGGCTTGGGTGGAACTGTCTGCAGCACATTTGGGTGGCGGGAACTGTCTGCAGCACTGTCTGCAGTACATTATGGCATTGGTGGCTTGGGTGGCACTGTCTGCAGTACATTATGGCATTGGCGGAATAGCTGACACTGTCTGCAGTACATTATGGCATTGGCGGCATGGGCCATAATGCATGTGCTCCCTGCAGAGACAGTGCCACCCATACCACCAATGCCATAATGTATAGATGCTACCCCCAAGCTAACACACACCTGTGTTAGCTGGGCCCCACGAGCCACTTCCTCTCTGATCCTGTTGCTGCCTGGAGTTTGTCAGTCACAAACTTTCAGATGTCAGCTCAGCTGCCTCCTTCTTCTGCTGCCGTTCCCCCTCACTGCTTCTTCTTCTTCAGTCTCACTGTCTCTGTCTCGTGCCGAACGAAGCAGAGCGCCATGAGCGGAGGGAGAGGAATCACTCCACCAGGAAAGACAATTTGCAGGCCGGGACTTGGGCCAGCATGAGGAGCAGGCGTGGAAGAGACATGTGCCCGAAACAGAAGAAGAAGTGCCTCCCTCCCACACACAAGAACATCAGTAAAGAGGTGCCAAAAAAAAAACTGAAAAGTCGGAGCGGGGGTGGGGGTGGGGGTGGTGGTTCGGTTGGTGAGGTTGGTTGATGATGGGTCAATTCGTCAATTCCATCTCTGTTCAGATTGCCGGCCCCCCCTGCTGGCCAGGCCCGTTACAACAGGGCCAGTTGTAATGGCCTATCAGCGGCCCTGATAAAATAGAACTAGGTTATATTAGCATGCCAGGTTGCTGCAGCTGCATTATCTACGTGCTGACAAAAGTTTGGGAGACACTGCTTCTCAGTGCACATACCTAAAATCATTTGTACACAGAAACTGTTGTCTAGCAACATATGTATTAAAAGTTTAAAAAGGATCTGCATATAGCTAACCAGTATTCAGAAAGCATAGAGATCGCTGTTGCAGACCTCTCCTTCTGACAATACTTATTGTTTTTCAAATGCAGATATACAAGTATGTAATGACATATCTCCTTAGACCCAGTCTGTGCATACAGTATGGCCATACAATCTACAGACAGCCTTAGGCCTCGTACACACGATCCGATTGTTGGCAGGGGATTGTCTGTTGACAGACTGTTGTCCTAAAATCTGACCATTAGTACGCTCCTTTTGACAATTGTTGTTCAACTTTCTGGCAACAAATGTTGGATAACAGGCTAGTAATTTTCCGGCGGACTACGGTCTGTTGTCAGATTTTCTGATGGTCTGTACACAAATCCGTCACAAAAGTTGAAAGTACAAACATGCATGCTCGGAATCAAGGAAGAAGGGGCCCAAAGGGTGGCACTCAAGAGCTTAAATTCCTCGTAGTACGTCATTACGTTTGTGTTTGTTGGCCAACAATTGTGTACCTTTATTATGCAAGACAAGATCCAGGCACACGCCCTTTCGACAAAAATCAGACGCTCGGTTGGCCAACAATCTGATTATTATTATTATTATTATTATTATTACTATACACGATTTATATATCGCCAACAGTTTACGCAGAGCTTTACAATGTAGAGGGGGGACTGCACAATTGCAGTACAGTTCAAAACAGAAGGGACGGGAGGGCCCTGCTCATAGAGCTTACATTCTAAAGGGAGGGGGTTGGTGGTACAAAAGTAATAGATGTGGGGAATGATTTGATGGGGGTGGCTCGGGACAGTTGTTAGGTGGGTGTGGGATAGGCTTCCGTGAATAAGTCAGATCGTGTGTACGAGGCTTAACTCTTCTATAAGCGACAGAAGTTAAAGGCTGAATAAGAAAGGTTTTTTATTTTTTTTTAAAAAATGTATTTTTTACTTTTAAAATTTTCTTGAAGCCAAAGATTTTCTTCACCCAAAAAGGAAAGTTCTGCTCTTCTTTCTCCTCCCGCTTCCTCTTTTATATCTGGAAAGTGTTTTTTTTTTGGGGGGGGGGGGGGGGGAGGTACCTAGTTTTGACAGGTACTCGCTCCCTACTTTCTTTTGTTAAGGTCTAGCAGCTACAGTATTTGTAGCTGCTGACTTCTATTTTGTTTACAAACTGACTAAAACTCCTCTTTAAAGCGTCACTAAACCCACATCATTAAAGCTGTATAACATGCTATTCATACTCACTCTGTCACTATGGGATCCTGCTGTTCTCTATTTCCCCCTTCTGTCCAAGTCCCCAATTCAGCTAGGGATTTTGCAGAGTACAGTGTTGTCAACTCTGCACATGCTCAGTTTTCAGTGAGTTTCTTTGCTGAGCATTTCCTCCCTTAGCAGCCCATATGACTATAGAGTCACACATCCTTCTTCATGCCCACTAACCAGCTAAACACAATGGGGTGGGATATTACATGTAGATTGATGGAGGTTCCACCCCCCTCTTATTCTAAGACACAGGCTGGAGGGGTGCGACACAGCCAGTGCCTGGCAGAAACCTGCCCACATGATTATTGGCAAAAAAAAATATAGAGTTGATTTCAAATATTATTATTATTATTATTATTTATACAGGATTTATATAGCGCCAACAGTTTGGCAGCGCTTTACAACATGAGGGCAGACAGTACACTTACAATACAAATCAATACAGGAGGGATCACAAGGCCCTGCGCGTTAGAGCTTACAATCTAGAATATATGTTTTTATGACAATTTAAAACAGTTTATTGATATTAATTATTTACTTTTTAATATGTATTCCGAAGGCTGTTTTTTTTTTGAACATGTGACCAGCAGCAGAGGACTAGAAGCTCCACCTGCTTATGTTTTTCTGCAGACAGGGAACCCTGCTGACAGCTGATGACTCATCGGTTGTGAAGGATGCAGCAGCCGGCTTCCCAACCTGCTCCTTAGCAACCAGTTATATACAGTGAATGTAAAGCCAACCAAAAAAAACACAAATCGCAAAATGCAAATTGCGGCAAAATCGCGGTAAACTCACTGTAAAATTGCGGTAAAAGCACAGTACTTGTGTTTAGGATGCGGGTCAATTGAAGTCTATTACATGCAAAATGCTGCATGCTGCGGGAAAAAAAAAGTCCATGGCCCTTTCCAAAAACGCAGAGACACAAAAATGCATTGATGTGAACATGTTCCATAGGAACCCATGTTAAAAATAATGTCCTGCGTTTCTGCAAAAAGCATTAAAAAAACGCAGTAGTGTGAATGGAGCCTTAGGAAGCATAAAATACATTCTAGGTCTAGCCAGGTGCATTGAGTTGCATGAGCAATGCAAGGGTACATAGATAACAATTGTTCTCTATATGCCCTGTCCACACCATACAAGTGTGGTAGTGTGCCTTGCATAAAATATAGAATGTTTACATTTTTACACATGTCAATGCACTGAGAGGTAATATCCTGGCTGTAACTGCAATGTTTTCTATGCATATTGATAGAGTAAAACAAAAAATGACTAGTAGGGATTAATGTAGGGTGTTGGAATAGTTGACTGCTCTGATGAAGTGGGCATAGCCCTTGAAATTCATCAATAAAGAACACCTGGACTCTGATATTTGTTTAGTGTTGGATGGAGCATTGCTGAAGAGATTTTTGCTGTACATAATTGCCATGCAATCTACACTATATTACCAAAAGTATTGGGACACCTTCCTTGACACGCACATGAACTTTAATGGCATCCTAGTCTGAGTCCGTAGGGTTAAATATTGCATTGGCCCACCCTTTGCAGCTATAAAAGCTTCAACTCTTCTGGGGAGGCTGTCCACAAGGTTTATGTGTATATGGGAATGTTTAACCATTCTTCCAAAAGCTAATTTGAAAGGTCAGGAACCGATGTGGATGAGAAGGTCGGGCTCACAGTCTCTGCTCTAATTCATCCCAAAGGTGTTTTATTAAGTTTGAGATCAGGACAATCAAGTTCCCCCACCTCAAACTCAATCATACATGTCCTTATAGACCTTACTTTGTGCACTGGTGCGCAGTCCTGTTGGGGCAGGAAGGGGCCATCCCCAAACTGTTCCCACAAAGTTGGGAGCATGAAATTGTACAAAATGTCTTGGTACGCTGACGCCTTCACTGGAACGAAGGGGCCAAGCTCAACCCCTGAAAAACAACCCCATACCATAATCCCCCCTCCACCAACTGATTTGGACCAGTGCACAAAGCAAGGTCCATAAAGACATGGATGAGCTAGTCTGGGGTGGAGGAACTTGATAGGCCTGCACAGAGTCCTGACCTAAACCCGATAGAACACCTTTGGGATAAATTAGAGTGGAAACTGTGAGCCAGACCTTCTCGTCCACATCAGTGCCTGCCCTCACAAATGCACTTCTGGAAGAATGGTCAAACAGAAGAGTTGAAGCTGTTATAGCTGCAAAGAGTGGGCCAACTCAATATTGAACCCTACGGACTAAGACGGGGATGCCATTAAAGTTCATGTGCGTGTAAAGGCAGGTGTCCCAATACTTTTGGTAATATAGTGTATGTTATTCACCATCTCCCACTTATATTATATATACATATATATATATATATATATATATATATATATATATATATATATATATATATATATATAAATTGGGGCAAATTTGTATATTACCTTCGTAAGTAGATTTTTTAATGACTATTGATAAAAACATACATAGTGATCTTAACGATGCCAGTTCATTTTGGTTGTTTTTGTGTTTGTTAGTTGATTTACCTGATCAAGACTGGGAGCAGCAAGGTTGATGACTGCAGATCCTTATGCATTGCACAAATCAATAGTATTGATAGAAAAGGTGAATGATTTAGCCAGTACAGTATTCTTCATTCCACATAACCACTGCTATTTATTCTGCAAAAAATGTTACTTGTATCAGTTGGAAAAAAAAGCTAAATTAATTAAAAAAAAAAAAAATGGTTTGGAAAAAGAGCTGTCTGTTATTTGTAGCAAAGAGTCTATCATTTGGATGTTTTCATGCTGTAGTTTTTAAAAATAAAACACGTAGGGGTTGATTTACTAAAGGCAAATAGATTGTGCACTTGCTCCAGAGCTTAGTAAAAGAGTGAAGCTCTGCTGACTTCGATCATCCAATCATGTGCAAGCAAAAATGCTGTTTTTTGTTATATTTTCCTTGCACGTGATTGGGTGTTCTTTGCAAAGTGAAGCTTTACCTCATTTACTAAGCTCTGGAGCAACTGCAGAACTGGAGAACTGCAGTCTACTTGCCTTTAGTAAATCAACCCCCATAGTTCTTCTCTTTTGACTTCTTTATATATGAGGTTAAAAGAAAAGAGGAGCTACTGCACATAGTAAACGGACTTCATGCTGGATACTGTTATGCTTCATGTACACGGGATGTTTTAAAACCGCTCCTGAACTTGACAGGTAGTAACCAACGTTTAAAAACGTCAGTTGTGCTGCGTTTACATGCCGCATTTAGCTGCGTTTGTGCTTAGAAGCGTTTTTTATATTGTAAATGGTCAGAAATGTTTTTCCATAAAAAACGCCTATAAACAAAATGCGGCTAAACCGAGTTAGGCTTAATGTACACGGGACGTTTTACAACCTCATTTACAATGATTTAACTTGTCGGATAATAAACGACGTTTAAAATGTCCGTTTTGCCACGTCTACATGCCGCTTTTAGCCACATTTAGCTGCGTTGGCGTATAAAAGCGTTTTTTTTTTCATATAGTCAAAAATCAAAAACGCCTGTAAACAAAATGCGGCTAAATGTTAGTTACCACGTTCACACACATTTACAAGATGTTACAGGAGTTTGGCGTTTCAAATGCCTCTGAACATCTGTCCTGAACACATTTTTTTGCTTTCCAAAAAATGCTTCTAAACTCAACTGCCTAGAAACGACTATTAGACCACTTTCACACTGGAGGCGTTTTTCAGGCGCTTTGGCTCTAAAAATAGCGACTGTAAAACGCCTGAAAAATGCCTCATCTGCAATCCCAGTGCAGATGAGTGATTTCACACTGGGGAAAGGGATCACCACTCCAGGTGGATGTGTGGAAATGGCAATCTCCTCAAGGTGGAAGCATCAGGTGCAGGCTAAGCATATAGCAATTAGAAGAGGAAAGGTCTGGACAGCCGCACTCCAATAAAAACGCCTTTATTGTGCAAAATAACAAAAGTACAAACCACAGCAGGGTACAAGATAAAAAAACTGATGCGTTTCACACTCTCAACAGTGCTTAGTCATATGACTAAGCACTGTTGAGAGTGTGAAACGCGTCAGTTTTTTGTCCTGTACCCAGCTGTGGTTTGTACTTTTGTTATTTTGCACAATAAAGGCATTTTTATTGGAGTGCGGCTGTCCAGACCTTCCCTCTTCTAATTGCTTTCACACTGGGGCGCTGTGCTGGCAGTATGTAAAAAAAAAGTCCTGCAAGCAGCTTCTTTGAGGTGCTTTAGGAGCAGTGTAAAGTTAATTGAAATTAATGGACAGCGCCGCCGAAGCGGCTGTAAAGCGCAGCGGCACTTTTAACCCTTTATTTGGCCACTAGCAGGGGTTAAAAGCGCCCCGCTAGCGGCTGAAAAGCACCTCTAAAACAATGGTAAATCGTCGCTTGTTTTAGCGGCTCTTTACCGCCGACGCCCCCCCCTGTCAGTGTGAAAGGGGTCTTAATGACCCTGTGTACATGTACAGATAAGATAACAGAGAGGAGAGTTCAGGGGCAGCGGAAAAAAACGCCCAACAGCTCCTAAACCTCTGTTTACCAGCAGCAGTGTACATGAAGACTTAACCTACAGGTTACACACTAAAAGTGAAAACTTGGTTTGTTGCTATAGGAACTGACTTTATTTTAACATTACTCTAATTTTCTAAAGTCCTCTCCGTCATGTTTTACTATGGAAAGTGAGCAGATAAAGGAACAGGACAGATACGTTCTGCGACACAACAGGCTCTTGAGTGGTTCTTCTATGGCATTTATGTACTGAACACTACACCTAAAAGCAGCACTATAAGATACATGAGACAGATTTATCACAAGCATTACTATTTCAGTGACAAACTCATCTATGCAGCCTAACCTTCACCCTCACTATAGCCTGACTGTTAGATTTATTGCTTGGTTAAGCAGTAGCACTGTATTCTAATACATTTCTATCTCTCTGTGAGTGCTTCAAACCTAGCTATAAAAATGAAATAAATGTAATATGTTATTCTGTCGAAAAACACATAGGAATTTAATTGCATTATATATTAAGAATGCTTCTGGCTGATGTTTCAAGGTGACACATTATTGCTAGTGCAACTTGGGGTTTTGTCTACTTTGTCTACTTTTGTCGATTTATTCTTGCTTTGATTTTTATAGTTTTAATATTGGATCCGAGCATACTCACAGTAAATATGAATCTAAAAATATCTGAGATTATTTCAAAAACATTGTAAAATCATGTTTAATTCAGTTCACAAATGTGCACGTCTGCATTTCATTAGCAGCTGCTGTATGGATTGGCAGTAGTAGTAAATTATTTGGAGCTCTAGGCTGTTCTAAAGCTGTGACAGTACTTGTGTTTGCTCTTATAGCTCAGCTGTACCTTCAGTTGAAATCAGCAAAATACATTTCAGGTGCATCAAAACAAAATGTGTTCAGTGTATTATGACTCATTTTCTTTCTAAAACAGCTACAGCAGTAGAAAAGCCTGCCCCCTGCCAGCAGCTAAATTTCACTTGGGCTTGAACTGAAACAATCATAATTAGTGGGAATGCTTCAGCAGTTGTTATTCGTTTTCTTATTTATTAATCATCAACTTCTTTTTATTCTGTACGTTTTTTGGCTCTGCGTAACTTCTGCATACTTTCAGCTATTAAAGCCATTCAACTTTTAAAATGTTCAGCTCCTTCAGCTGATGTGTGGACTTCTTCTTCAACTTTTTCTCTAGTATTTATACTTATTAAAATATTAAGCTTTTTAACACTTTTTTTAATATTGAAGTCAATGAGAGCATGCTTAAAATCCTTAAAATCTTCTACCACTACCAAAAGTTTCAGCTCCTTTATACTTTCACCTACAGACGCCAAACAAACTTTAAAATGTTCACAAAATATTCAGCTATCTGGCTATATCTTTTCAGTTTGATGTCTTATACAGTTTTTGGGAAAAGGCTGTTTAAGTTTAGTGATCATTTCAGAAAATTTCATTAAATTTAGGGCATCTAGGCTTTTGTTGTCTGTTTTGTTTCCATGGTTACCAAAGCTTCTTATACACAGTGATGGGCATTGGGGGAGAGCACAGACACACCATGTACTGATTTATAATAGAAGAATATGATGGGCAGTTTTGATGGGGGCAATATGATGGGGCAGTTTTGTTGGGGGCAATATGATGGGGCAGTTTTGATGCTATTCAGCATTCCCACGCATTTTCTCCAGGAAATGCATTTTCTAGTTCTAAATATTTTCTTACTGGGTTTAATTAAATGTATGTTTAGTAAAATATACACTAGTTAGCCCTCTTTAGAACCTCTTAGCTAATCCAGAACCTCAAGACAAATGTTTCTTTATAGCTGGCTTTGCCCATGCCATCTGCCCTTTATAGTGTACAGTAGTGGGGCTATAGCTGAGATTATAGATGCTTGTAATGTAATATGGCCCAGTTCAAGTCTATGGATCTTTAGTTTAGGTTGGGAGGTCTAGGGAGGGTGGACTAGCACACTTTTTTTTTATTACTAAAGTTTGAGTTTCTGAGTGGCAGTATGCACAGGTGTTTGCGATCAGCCATGGCCAGCAGCTTAAACAATACACAAAAAGGCTGACGGCACTGTGGTTGACTGCATGTAACTGCTCATCTGAGTAGTTACATGCAATTAGTAGGGATGGGCCAAACACCCACCGGTTCGCACCAGAACATGCGAACAGGCAAAAAGTTTGAGCGAACATGCAAATCCCATTTAATTCTAAGGGACACGAACATGAAAAATCATTCAAAAATAACTTTAAAGGCTTATATGCAGGTTATTGCCATAAATGTTGTATGGGCACCCGGGTACTGCCCTAGGGGACATATATCAATGCAAAAATTTTTTTTGCATTGATACAAATATATTCCTATAATTCCTATAAATATCGTGCCTGGGGGGGGGGTCCCCTTAGTCTGCCTGTAAAGTTGTGTGATGTGTAGAACAGTGCCACAGCAAAATTGATAAGGGAAAAAATATAATTTAAACTTGCTCATGGCTGTAATGTATTTCCGGCTCCCAGCAATATAGATGAAACATCAAGAACCCCCCCTAGTACATACCAGGTCCTTCAGGTCTGGTATTTCCTTTTTTTTCTATTTTTCGGGTCCATTGTGCGGCGTGATTGAAGATGGATGGACATCACCAGACACTTTTTTTTCCCTTTTTAATAATGGAATTGTCAAAAACTGTCTATTGTGGTTTTTACTTTTTGACACTTTTTTTTGGTGAATGGTAGGGGTACAATGTACCCGATACCTATTCACATATGGGGGAGGGCCAGGAGCTGGGGACCCCCTTCTTAAAGGGGGCTTCCAGATTCCGATAAGCCCCCAGCCTGCAGATCCCAAGGGTTGTCGGGTAGAGGTCCTTGTCCCCATCTAGGGGCCTGGTAAGGTTCAGGAGAGGGGGGTGCTCGCTCGCCCCCCCCTTACCTAACTTGCCAGGCTGTTTGCTCGGATAAGGGTCTGGTAAGGATTTTGGGGGGATCCCGCAACAAATTATTACAATTTTGGCATGGAGTTCCCCTTAAAATCTATGCCAGACCCAAAGGGCCTGGTATGGATTTTTGGGGGGGACCCCTCGCTGTTTTTGGTTTAAATTTTGGAATGGAGATCCCCTTAAAAATCTATACTAGACCCAAAAGGCCTGGTATGGATTTTGGGGGGACCCCATGAAGTTTTTTTTCTTAATTCTATACTAAACTGCCTGCACGCCACTAACTAACCTGCCTAATCTAGCTCAAGTTCTCTGTCTACTCCACGTTATCACACTACATACAGCCACCGTGTAAGCAGCCTTATATAGTGTGGAGCGTGGACTTAGCCCCCTGAGCCATGATTGGCCAAAGGCCGCAGTGCATTATGGGGCACTCCAATTTCCTGCAAACTTTCTGCATCCAGGGCTACTCATCTGTCCCCAATTGCATCCAACTGCTTAAATGTGTGCTTACATGTGAACAACAGTTGTGCCTCTTAGCTCGTCATTGATCTGTACAGTCACCTGTGCCATTCCCATCACAAAAAAAAGCTGTTCCTTGGCAATCTATAGCCCAAATTGGCCATGTGACTGAGCCCTTAATGTAAACAGCCAACAGGAACTTGTAAGCTGCTAGAACCCCAGCACTGCTCTCTCTCCTAACAGGGCATGGAGGCAGGGTGGGAGCTACTGGCTCCTGCTGTTGTCATCTGCTACCATAGAAAGTGATTGCTGTAGGAGCCAACACAGAAGAGGAGGAGCCTGGAGCGCCAGCAGAGGACCCCAGAAGAGAACGTTTTGGGCCACTTTGTGCACAGAGCAGGTAAGTATACCATGTTTGTTATTTTAAGAAAAAAAAGTACCCTTACAATCACTTTAAAGCCTTGACCTTAAAGCAGAACGACCCTCCCCACCGCCACCACACACCTTAAAAAGCCTGACTACATAATGCAAACTATTTACTAAAATTAATAAAATTAGTAGTAGGTAGGGGCAGCATGGTGGCTTAGTGACTAGCATCCCTTCCTTGCATCCCTAGGGTCATTGGTTCAAATTTCAACCATGACACTACCTGCATGGAGTTTCCATGTTCTCCCAGTGCTTGTGTGGTTTACTTTGGGTATTCCAGTTTCCTCTTACACTCCAAGGACATGCCGGTAGGTTAATTGGCTCCTCTCAAAATTGGCCCTAGTATGTAGCGCCTTGTGGCCAGGGACTTATGTGAATATACACTATATAAAGGTTTGCGTAAACTGACCTATTTATAAATACCTGTAATAAATAGTTCGTATCGTCCTCCTTTTTGAGCTGTTTCCAGCCAGTCCGATAAGTGCACTGACATTTTCTTAAAGAAAATGTTATTGGCGGCCTGCTTTTTCTCTCTTTTCTTTTTAGCTGGCCTACCAAAGATGTTAGTACCTCATCTCGCACATTTGCCATACTAAAATAGCCTCATCAGTTTAAAATAACCTTTTTTTTTTTTTTAATGAGAAGAGGCGCATGTTTTTAAATGAGATCTCCCTAGTCGGCATTTGTTATGTAACCTTCCCAGGAATCCCAGGGTACATCTGTGAGACCCTGGCTACATCACCAGTGCCCTCACTATACCACAAAGTCTGTGTGGGGAGGGGGGGGGGGCTTTCATTTTGGCTTTAACTTGAGGATTATCAGGAATAACCATGCAGAGGTGCGTGCTCCAAAAATGATCAGTGGCGGCTAGTGTGTTTTTTTTTTTAAGGGGGGGGCAATCAAAGCACCTACAGCGGTCAGGTCAATTGCACCCTGTTGGTCGGTCTGCCCTGCATTTACCCCATCAAGCGGGCAGCGCTTCCCTCCGGGCGACGGGCAGGAAAGCTTCTCGTGTGTCACTTCAGGGCGGCCGTGTGTCTCCTCCTGCCTCCTAGGCAGCCAATAGGATTGACTGTCCTTTCAGCCGATCGGGGGATGGGTCTAAGGACCTGCTTCCTGATTGGCCTGGGAAGAGAATCAGTGTGACAATAGTGAATATTAATTTGCTATTGTCACACAACTGGGTGGTCTCTGGGCGCAGTGCTTTAAAAAAAAAAAAACATTGGAATCCATGTGTCTGGCACCCCGCATGTAGATTAGGGGGCTGGACGCATGGATGGGAAAGGCGGCGCCCCCATGCACCCCTAATGAAAGGGCCTCCACTGGCCATCATTGAAGCTTTTATGGCTTTGCGGTATTAAATGTTGACCACATAGCACATTGACGAGAATTACAATTCTTTACAGATTTCTTACAGATTAGCCTTGACAAGGGTTTTGAGGGGCATCATACATGAAGAATACATAGGGCATCTGTGTCTTAAAGTTTAGATTTACTGAATGCTGATTTACAGAATGTATTAAAATGAATTTGTTTTCATTTCAAATATACATTCTTGTGCAGGGAAAGTTGGAGAAGAGAAAGTGTCTGCTATATGAAGTAAATCAAAGTAATTCAAAGTAAAAAACAAGTTGACTTCAATGCATTTCGCCTTACTTACGCTCCAGGGGATCTTTCACAGGCTCTCTGGAAATTTCAAAATGCATTTTAATGTGTTTTTGACACAGATGCAGGTGTTTTTAAATGTATTTTCTAGGGAGAGACATGTTGTTTCCTGTATTTAAATGTGTGTTAAATGTATACACTTTGCAGGTGATTATTTGCACAATGCTACCAAAGTACTGTTCGCAGGATTTTTATAAGACTGCACTGGATTAGAATGTAGAAATTAGTAGAATGCTATTAACCATAATGACACTAATTTCTCCATGCATTTTGTAATCACATGTAAATTGATTAATATCAGTTCAAAATGACATAAGATGAATTAATTGGTAAAAGCATCAAGCCTAACTTAGATTATCTGGTACTTACTGTCTTAATAGGTTGTCTAGTCATCAGATTTGGGAATGTTCTTGACCAAAATGTGCTGCTGCAGAAACTGTACTATGGCTGTGCGGCAGGAGTGGCTAGATTGTAGAGCTATCAGTTCTTATATATGTTTTTGAACTCTGTGGTTAACTGATGGCCTGGATTTCACTGAAGTGAATTGCACATTTTAAAGATTTGCCTATAGTTCAACGTAAAGCGTTATTTTTTTTAATCAGATACATTTTTATTGAAAATGTTTTTGTACAATGCAATAGAAAAACGTGAAAGAAATATAGATACAGTGAGTTAGAAGGCAAAAATCATATGTTTACTTTTCAATCAGTTTTTATTGAATTTCATAACATACAGTAAAGATGCAAATTACACATTGTATGCCGTTAAGATAAATTAACTCAGAATAGCACTTAAATAATGTCAACTCAATTATCAATGAAGTATTACAGAACAAGAATTACTGTTATTAAAATGCTACAAAACGCAATACATTCAATATAGAAATATAAGATCAATATAGTAACATAAGATCAGATAGAAGTATATGTCCTCTAGACACCCCCATGGGGACTACACTGTGTCTAAGAGGAGAACGTTGCCACAATAATAGAACTTATCCAGGAACCTGTGTCCATACTCTAGAACCCAGAGGCAAAAGTGTATATCAATCTGTTAGATATGAGTGTTACAAAAAGTTAATAATAGTCGACCATTGTTCCCATGATGCCCACTTGTTTTTTTCCTTAAAAATCATATGTTTAATACCATAAAGTTAAATATAATTCAAGAAAAGGAAAAAAATTGAAGACATGCAGCAAAGGGGAAAAATAGTGTTGAATATGTTTGCTACCACCAGCATATCAAAGCAGTGCACCTTTCTGCAGTGATTTTTATATCTATTTCAGTCCAACCTTTAAATTCAGGGATAACTATCTCGAGCTTAGGGAAAAATGTATAATTCCAGCAATACTATTTAATAACTCAAAATATTATTGAACCCAAAGAACAATTTTATAGGTAAAATAAGTATTGAACAGGTCACCATTTTTTAACCTAATTTTGAACTTAATTTCTAAACGTATTTGTTTTGCTTCCTTTGAACATATGGATTGCATGGGTTGTTACCGACGTGGTGAAACTTTCATGTCAATAGCAACTTTAGAAACATATTTACCTAAAAAAATAGGCACGTGTTCAATACTTATTTTACTTGCTATTGTGTTAGAGCTTAGCAATCCTTAGCCCCCATACACACGATCGGAAATTCCGACCACAAAATCCGTCGGATTTTTTCCGACGGATTTTGTCCGAACCTAGTGTTGCATACACACAGTCGGACAAAGTTGTCGGAAAATCCGATCATTCTGAACGTGGTGACGTTCGTTGCGTACGACAGAACTACGTAGAGGCTAGTAGCCAATAGCTTTGGTCTCGTAATTTGATCTGAGCATGCGTGGCACTTAGTCCGTTGGAATTCTCTACACACGATCGGAAAAAGTCAGATCGGATTTTTTTGTCGAAAAATTTGAGATGGAGCCCACATACGGGCGGATTTTCCGACAACATTGTCCGATCGGACATTTTCCGTCGGAATTTCCGACCGTGTGTACGGAGGCTTAGATGTGGTGGCTGGGCATTTTTTTTTCTTTTTTTCTTTTATTCTCACTTGGTGATCTGACCAGTGACACACTTCCTGTCTTAGGGTGTCTCCACTCTGAATGGAGGAGCAATGGAGACACTATTAGATAGCAGCATTGTGAGAGGGTAGTGTTAAACTAGCAGATTTAGATGGACTTGACTAACAAATTAAAGCTAAACTCTAGCTGACACATTTTAAGCAGGTATAGCAACAGTTTTTATATTCCTTTTGGGATAAAAATTTTACATAAATAATAAAAGTTGACCATTATGAGCACACTTGTCAGTGTTAAATGGTTTGCTTTAACCCTCTAAATGTCTTTTGCTAGACAGCATGATGCTGAAAAATAACAAACTTGCTAGTCGGATCACAAGGTAAAAATAAAGGAAAAAAAGAAAACAAATGCACCCACCACACCTAAGAATTGGTAAGCTGCAATATACATCTTTGTTTTTGTGTTTAATATCGCTTTATTAGTCAGTCATTTAAAAAAAATATATATATCATAAAGAAATATAAATCCACAAATATAAATGTCACATTTTTGGGTATGGAGAGCATAACTTTCAAAACTTAAATTATCCAGATGGAGAAGTAGGCCACTCATACTGTATCACTGAATGAAAAACTAGTATTTCTATAATAAAAATATGTTTCACCTAGTTTGGTCTGGTGTCTGTTTTAGGGACATTCATAGTTTATTTGTATTTTTTGCTATTTCCTTAGTTGACTTTCTTATTGGCTTATATTTCCTTTGGATCGTGTTGAGCAGAAGAGGATAATCTTCTCAGCAAGTGAGCTGGCAGGGGCCCCAAATATCGTGTCACAGTTAGCTATGCTTTTTCAAAGCATGCTTATTATTTGATAAAAAAGCTTCTTGTCTCACGCTGCAAAAACAACGATAAACAAAATTCATATTTGCCAAAGTTTCTTTACTGTACAGCTTAACCACTTCAGCCCCGGAAGGATTCACTCCCTTCCTGACCAAGCCTTTTTTTGTGATACGGCACTGCGTCGCTTTAACTGACAATTGCGTGGTCATGAGACATTGTACCCTAACAAAATTTTTTTCCCCACAAATAGAGCTTTCTTTTGGTGGTATTTGATTACCTCTGCGGTTTTTATGTTTTGCGCTATAAACAAAACATTAAAAAAAAAAAACGATATTTAATAAATTTCCCCCCAAAAAATATAAAAAACATATTTCTTCCTCAATTTAGGCCGATATGTATTCTTTTACATATTTTTTGGTAAAAAAATTGCAATAAGCGTATATTGTTTGGTTTGCGCAAAAGTTATCGCGTCTACCAAATAGGGCATATATTTATGGCATTTTTATATAATGTTTTTTTAATTAGTAACAGCAGCGATCTGCGATTTTTATCGTGACTACGACATTGCGGCAGACAGATCGGACACTGTTGACACTATTTTGGGACCATTGGCATTTATATAGCGATCAGTGCTATAAAAATGCACTGATTACTGTGTAAATGTCACTGGCAGGGATGGGGCTAAATACTAGGGGGCGATCAAGGGGTTAAGTGTGTTCTCTCAGTGTGTTCTAACTGTAGGGGGAATGGGCTCACTAGAACATGACAGAGATCACTGCTCCCAATCACTGGAAGCAGTAGATCCCTGTCATGTTGCTAGGCAGAACAGGGAAATGCCTTGTTTACATAGGCGTCTCCTTGTTCTGCCTCTCTGTGTCATGATCGCGGGCCACCGGCGGACATCGAGTCTGCAGGACCCGCGGGCGCGCGGCTGCTAGCTGACGTTGATGCAGCGACGTACGGGTACGTTGTTTTGCGCAGCAGTGCCGACATATATTGGCGTGAGGCGGTCGGCAAGTGCTTAATTTGTTCAAGCGGAGTAAATCACTTAAATAACAGAGATACATTCCTATCGTAATCCATTTAGTAAGTAAATGCAAAAGTCAGACTCCCCCTATTTTAAAAATTTATTTATTTGGTTTTCTCACTGTTTATCTCCATCTAGTTTGTAAGGCATAATGGGAAAAATAGCGAAGAGTTCAACAAATCTGTCTTGACTTGTTGTCAAGATTATAATTGCTGCTTTGTCTTAAGAGGATATAAACTTTATTCCTTGTCACGTTTATTATTTAGTAAATATCTCACTATTTAAAAAAATTAAAAAGAATATAGCTACATAGTTATTCAGATTGAAAAAATACCATCTATTTCAACCAATAGACAAAAAAAAATGGTATAAGTAAAAAGAAAACATCTATATAGTATACAGAGTCCTATACGCACAGTTTATCCAGAGGAAGGCAAAAAAAAAGAAACCTATAAAGCATAAACATGTCCTGATTAAATATTTATTTATATATAAATACACAGACATATATACATACATACAGTATCTCACAAAAGTGAGTACACCCCTCACATTTTTGGTAATTTTCCTGTGACAACACTGAAGAAATTACACTTGCTACAATGTAAAGTAGTGAGTGTATTGTATAAGCTTGTATAACAGTGTAAATTTGCTGTCCCCTCAAAATAACTCAACATACAGCCATTAATGTCTAAACCGCTGGTAACAAAAGCGAGTACACCCCTAAGTGAAAATTTCCAAATTGGGCCCAATTAGCCATTTTCCCTCCCCGGTGTCATATGACTCGTTAGTGTTACAAGGTCTTAGGTGTGAATGGGGAGCAGGTGTGTTAAATTTGATGTTCTCACTCTCTCACACTGGTCACTGGAAGTTCAACATGGCACCTCATGGCAAAGGACTCTCTGAGGATCTGAAAAAAAAAGAATTGTTGCTCTACATAAAGATGGCCTAGGCTATAAGAAGATTGCCAAGACCCTGAAACTGAGCTGCAGCATGGTGGCCAAGACCATACAATGGTTTAACAGGACAGGTTCCACTCAGAACAGGCCTTGCCATGGTCGACCAAAGAAGTTGAGTGCACGTGCTCAGTGTCATATCCAGAGGTTGTCTTTGGGAAATAGATGTATGAGTGCTGCCAAGAGAAAGTACATTTGATCATGTGCGCTTGATCAGCTGAATAAAGAGAGAGTGGGTAATTAGAACTCTCTTTCACATTGAGTTCATGTGGAGGGGTACATTTGTGGCACAAGGACAGTTTAAGTGTTCTTAGATAAGCTGACCGTGGATGACTGCCAGCTCGTGACAGGCTAGAAGTAACTCTGTGGAAGGCAAAGACAGAAGGAGAGCAGCGTCATCTAAGTTCAGCATTATTAAGATATTTTATTCCATAAAAGACCTGATGAAGGAGCATGCATTCTCCGAACACTCGCTCCTCCCCGTTCTTTCTCCAACTGAAAGTGACATACACCCCTGTCTGTGAGACGTCCTGAGTGTCTGGAAGTGCTGGGAACCACCGGCATCCCTGCCTCTTCACCAGTGAGAAGATCGTCTTTCCCACGAGCGGATGAGCCACATTATTAACCCCACATGTGCTGACATCTCATACATCTTGTGAGTTACTGTCATGGTTAAGCAATAGAGTTGTCTGCTTACCTGTCTTCATGTGTTCATCTCTAGAGACCAGCCGACCATCACCTGACTGCTTTTATATCCCTCCTCTGGCAGGGCTCCACCCTAGCTCCTATCACAGGACTCTATATTAACCTGTGCACTGCAGGCCAACCCTGCTGATCAACCTTTGTGTGTTTGGCTTTCTGTTACCAGCCGTGTGCTATTCAGTGTCCTGTTACCGACTTTGGCGTGTCCCTGACTATCCCTGTTTGCCTGTGACCCTGACCCTCTGGCGTGTCCCTGACTATCCCTGTTTGCTTGTGACCCTGAACCTTGGCGTGTACCTTGTTGTCTGTTTCTGCTTGTGGCCCCGACCTTGGCTTATCCCTCACTATCCCTGTCCTCCTGTTGCCTACTGTGGGTGTGAGCTGGGGGACCCTGGGGGTCGCGATCTGGAGCCAGTTGCAGCCCAGTCCATCCTCACCACTCGAGGCTCTGGTGAACACCAGCTGGCTCTTAGACTCCGCGCCCCAGGGAATCTTACGCTCTAACCCCGGTGGGATCCGTCTTGGTGTCCAGCGGCCCCGTGTTCCGGATCACCTGGACTCCCGTCCACTGCAGTCAGCCATAGGGTCCACTACCTTGCGGTGCACTCCTGATCCCAACGGTGTGCATCTGTCACCTAGCCTCAGGGTGACCTGACAGTTTGATCAGCCATGGACCCGGCTGACGTGCCGCTTCCGGCAGACGATCCTTTGCAGGACATAGCTCGGAGACTCGAGACCCAGGAATCCAATCAGACTCAGGTGATGCGATTCCTTCGAGGTCTGGCTTCCCGCTTCGAGCAGCTTCAGGCTTCCTTGGGAGCCCCGAACCTGCAGCCTCAAGTACCACCAGCAGCTGCATCTATCGCACCAGTCGCATACACGCATTCTTATTCACTGCCAGCTCCGTCCCGTTTCTCTGGGGACTCCAAGGCCTGCAGGGGCTTCCTCAGTCAATGCACCATTCCTTTTGAGCTCCAGCCTCAAAATGTTTTGTCTGATCGGGCAAAGGTTGCCTATATCATTTCCCTCCTCTCCGGTGAAGCTTTAGCTTGGGCTGCCCCCCTGTGGGAGAAGAATGACCCGGTGGTTTCCAGTCTGTCCGACTTCTTGAAGCTCTTTCGAAATATCTTCGAGGAGCCAGCTCGGGTTTCTTCTGCGTCTAGTGCCCTTTTACGCCTTTGCCAAGAATCTTGTTCAGTGGGACAATATGCACTTCAGTTCCGTATCCTCACGGCTGAGTTGAGCTGGAACAATGATGCCCTGGTCGCAACCTTTTTACATGGCCTCTCTGACCGAGTGAAGGACGAATTAGCAGGAAGAGCTATCCCCGCTGGTCTGGACGATGTCATTTCCTTATGCAATCAGTTTGACATTCGTTTCCAGGAGAGGTCCTTAGAAAAAAGTCGTCAGCACCCCCTAGGTCCTAGTCAGCCTGAACTCCTTCCCCGTCGCCCTGTGGAGCATCCCCTGCCTGCTGAGGAACCCATGCAGCTGGTCCGGACCAGATTAACCCCCGAAGAACGTGCTAGACGCAGAACTTTGGGCTTGTGTCTGTATTGTGGGGGCAGGGGTCATTTTCGTGACTCCTGCTCTCTTTCGTCCGGGAAACGCTCGGGTCTAATACATTTGGAAGGTGGAGTATTGGACCCAGAAACTTCACCTTCTCGTCTTCTTCTTCCGGTGTTCCTCCATGTAGGCACTTCTCCCCAATCGGTCCTAGCATATCTGGACTCCGGGGCTGCCGGCAATTTTATGGACTGGAGAACTGCTTCTTCTATGAAGCTTACCCTTTCTCCCCTCACTACACCACTGGTAATCTCAGCTATTGATGGCACAGTGCTCCCAGGGGGCCCTATCCGTTTTCAGACGCTACCTATTAGGATGTCGGTAGGGATACTCCACCAGGAGTGGATTTCCTTCCTCATTCTACCCAAGGCCTCTAACCCTATTGTATTGGGCCTTCCTTGGCTACAGCTCCACTCTCCACATGTGGACTGGGTCTCTGGGCAGATCCTGGCTTGGGGTCCTTCGTGTTTCTCGTCCTGTCTTCTCAAGGTGGCCCCCAAAGGGAAACTATCCATTGCTACCACATCCGTATCGTCTGATCTTCCCGCGGCTTACAGCGATTACCGGGATGTGTTCTGTAAGAAGTCTGCTGAGGTGCTTCCTCCCCACAGATCTTTTGACTGTGCTATTGATCTTGTCCCTGGAGCAACCCTTCCCAGGGGTCGCACCTACCCTCTGTCCATTCCCGAGACCCAGGCCATGTCTGAGTATATCGCCGAGAATCTGGAGAGAGGTTTCATCCGGAAATCCTCTTCGCCTGTAGGAGCAGGGTTCTTTTTCGTTGCCAAAAAGGATGGGACCCTCAGACCCTGTATCGACTATAGAGGTTTAAACGCAGTGACTATCAAAAACCGTTACCCCTTACCTCTAATATCTGAGCTATTTGACAGGTTGAAGGGGGCTTCCATCTTCACTAAGTTGGATCTCAGAGGTGCTTACAATCTCATTCGAATACGAGAAGGTGACGAATGAAAGACTGCTTTTAACACTAGGGACGGGCATTACGAATACCTGGTTATGCCTTTTAGGTTGTGTAATGCTCCTGCTGTGTTCCAGAATTTTGTCAATGAAATCTTCAGGGATCTACTGTACCAGTTTGTTGTCATTTATCTGGATGACATTCTCATCTTTTCCAAAAGTCTGCCTGCTCACAGAAACCATGTCCGCACCGTACTTCAGCGCCTTAGAGAGAATAATCTCTATGCCAAGATGGAGAAATGTTCCTTTGAATGTTCTGAGGTCCTGTTTCTGGGATGTTTTGTTTCTAGTTTGGGTCTTCGCATGGATCCCGGAAAGGTCTCAGCCATTACCAACTGGCCCCTTCCCGCTAGCCTCAAGGCCACACAGCGCTTCTTTCTTGGTTTCACAAACTATTACAGGCAGTTCATAAGGAATTACTCTTCCATTGCTGCGCCTATTATCGCTTTGACCAAGAAGGGTGCGAATGCTAAAGACTGGCCTCCCGAGGCTGTCTCCGCGTTTCACGATCTGAAACAGGCCTTTGTCTCTGGACCTCTCTTGAGAAGACCAAATCCTGGGGACCCATTTTTTTCTCGAAGTAGACGCTTCTTCAATTGGGGTGGGAGCTGTGCTTCTTCAGTTCTTTGAGAAGAAACGCCAACCATGTGCGTTCTTCTCCAAAAAAAATTCTCAGGCAGAGAGAAATTATGCCATTGGTGATCGGGAACTTCTTGCAATTAGGCGTTGGAGGAGTGGCGTCATCTCTTGGAAGGTTCCCCTCACTCCATAACGATCTTTACTGATCACAAGAATTTACAATACCTACAGAATGCTAAACGTCTGAATCCCAGACAAGCCAGGTGGAGTCTTTTCCCGTTTTAAATTCACGATCACATACAAACCTGGTTCCTGCAACGGTCGGGCTGATGCGCTCTCTAGGTCATTTGACACTTTGGATGAGGAGTCCACCCCTGATCCTGAGCCGATCATTCCTACCTCATGCATTGTTGCCCATTCTACCACCCTGGAATCAAAAATTCCTCCTGGCAAGACCTTTGTTCCCACGGAGCTAAGAGCCAAAATCCTTCGTTGGGGACATGATTCCAAGGTGGCAGGTCATGCTGGGTTCCTCCGATCCTTCCTGCTTATCAGTCGTCACTACTGGTGGCCTAATCTCCGCTCGGATGTTAAAGACTACGTTAAGGCTTAAGTCTAAATCTTCCACTCAAGCCCCTGCTGGTCTTCTCATGCCCTTGCCCATTCCTAAGGAGCCCTGGTCTCATATCGCCATGGATTTTATTACTGATCTTCCACCGTCGGAGAATAATACGGCCATTTGGGTGGTGATCGATCGGTTCTCCAAGATGGCTCATTTTGTTCCTCTTCCTGGTCTCCCTTCTACCCCTGCCTTGGTTCCCATTTTTGTACGAGAGATTTTCCGCCTTCATGGCGTTCCTTCCCATGTCGTTTCGGACAGGGGGGTGCAGTTTACTTCTCGTTTTTGGAGAGCCTTTTGCAGATCCCTCGATATAACCTTGGATTTTACCTCCTCTTACCATCCTCAATCCAATGGCCAGACCGAGAGGGTTAATCAGGAGTTGGAGGTCTTTCTCCGTACCTTGGTCTCGGCCCATCATGATGATTGGGTACCACTGTTACCGTGGGCTGAGTTCTCCCACAATAATCATGTCAATGTCAGTTCTCAGAAAACACCCTTTTTCTCTGTTTACGGAAGACATCCTCAACTCCCTCTTCCTATGACTTGTTCTTCTGACATTCCAGCTCTGGCTACTGTTCAGAAATCTTTCAATTCCGTGTGGGCTGACGTTCATGATTCTCTCCAGAAAGCTGCCAATAAATTCAAGAGTTTTGCTGACCGTCGCAGACGTAAGCCACCTTCTCTTCTGCCGGGAGACAAGGTCTGGCTCTCCACCAGGAACATCAAACTCCGGGTTCCTTCTCTCAAATTCGCCCCAAGATTCATTGGTCCGTACACCATAACTTCTAAACTGAACCCGGTTTGTTTCAAGCTCCAGATTCCCAAAAGCCTCAAAATCTCTAACTCCTTCCATGTTGCCCTTCTGAAGCCTTTAGTCCTCAATAAGTTCTCTCGTCCTTTCTCTACCGTAGCACCGGTCTCTGAGGATAATCAGGAGTATGAGGTTAGCCAGATTTTGGACTCCAGACTCTGTAGAGGCATTCTCCAGTACCTCGTACACTGGAAAGGGTTTGGTCCTGAGGAGAGGTCGTGGATTTCGGCTTCCGAGGTCTTTGCACCTCGTCTGCTGAGGAGGTTTCATTTGAAATTCCCCTCTAAACCTGGTCCCAGGCGGGGAAGGGGGAGGCCTCGTAAGAGGGGGGGTACTGTCATGGTTAAGCAATAGAGTTGTCTGCTTACCTGTCTTCATGTGTTCATCTCTAGAGACCAGCCGACCATCACCTGACTGCTTTTATATCCCTCCTCTGGCAGGGCTCCACCCTAGCTCCTATCACAGGACTCTATATTAACCTGTGCACTGCAGGCCAACCCTGCTGATCAACCTTTGTGTGTTTGGCTTTCTGTTACCAGCCGTGTGCTATTCAGTGTCCTGTTACCGACTTTGGCGTGTCCCTGACTATCCCTGTTTGCCTGTGACCCTGACCCTCTGGCGTGTCCCTGACTATCCCTTTTTGCTTGTGACCCTGAACCTTGGCATGTACCTTGTTGTCCGTTTCTGCTTGTGGCCCCGACCTTGGCTTATCCCTCACTATCCCTGTCCTCCTGTTGCCTACTGTGGGTGTGAGCTGGGGGACCCTGGGGGTCGCGACCTGGAGCCAGTTGCAGCCCAGTCCATCCTCACTACTCGAGGCTCTGGTGAACACCAGCTGGCTCTTAGACTCCGCGCCCCAGGGAATCTTACGCTCTAACCCCGGTGGGATCCGTCTTGGTGTCCAGCGGCCCCGTGTTCCGGATCACCTGGACTCCCGTCCACTGCAGTCAGCCATAGGGTCCACTACCTTGCGGTGCACTCCTGATCCCAACGGTGTGCATCTGTCACCTAGCCTCAGGGTGACCTGACAGTTACCAATTGTCTTTTATGAAATAAAATGTCTTAATAATGCTGCATTTAGATAGTGCTGCTCTCCTTCTGTATGAGTGCTTCCAGCATTGCTGCAGAGGTTGAAGGGGTGGGGAGTCATCCTGTCAGTGCTCAGACCATACGCTGCACACTGCATCAAATTGGTCTGCATGACTGTTGTCCCAGAAGGAAGCCTCTTCTAAAGATGATGCACAAGAAAGCTTGCAAACAGTTTCCTAAAGACAAGCAGACTAAGGACATGGATTACTGGAACCATGTCCTGTGGCCTGATGAGACCAAGATAAACTTATTTGGTTCAGATAGTGTCAAGCGTGTGTGGCGGCAACCAGGTGAGGAGTACAAAGACAAGTGTGTCTTGCCTACAGTCAAGCATGGTGGTGGGAGTGTCATGGTTTGGGGCTGCATGAGTGCTACCGGCACTGGGGAGCTACAGTTCATTGAGGGAACCATGAATGCCAACATGGACTGTGACATACTGAAGCAGAGCATGATCCCCTCCCTTCGGAGACTGGGCCGCAGGGCAGTATTCCAAAATGATAATGACCCCAAACACACCTCCAAGACGACCACTGCCTTGCTAAAGAAGTGGGGGTAAAGGTGATGGACTGGCCAAGCATGTCTTCAGACCTAAACCCTATTGAGCATCTATGGGGCATCCTCAAACGGAAGGTGGAGGAGCGCAAGGTATCTAACATCCACCATCTCTGTGATGTCATCATGGTGGAGTGAAAGAAGACTCCAGTGGCAACCTGTGAAGCTCTGGTGAACTCCATGCCCAAGAGGGTTAAGGCAGTGCTGGAAAATAATGGTGGCCACACAAGATATTGACACTTTGGGCCCAATTTGGACATTTTCACTTAGGGGTGTACTCACTTTTGTTGCCAGCGGTTTAGACATTAATGGCTGTATGTTGAGTTATTTTGAGTGGACAGCAAATTTACACTGTTATTCAAGCTGTACACTCACTACTTTACATTGTAGCAAAGTGTAATTTCTTCAGTGTTTTCACATGAAAAGATATAATAAAATATTTACAAAAATGTGAGGGTGTACTCACTTTTATGAGATACTGTATAAATGCACTACCGAACACCCAGCAATTTTTACAACAAAATCGATAAAGTGAAATCACTGGCTGTGTTCCTCTATATATTTGCCAGATCAAGTGTTTTTTTCTGACATTATCTGCAAGCCTGGATTATGCATTTATCACTTTCTGATTTAGGCCCAGGTTCACACTTTCCTAAATGGTGCAGCTTTAGAACATATGGAAGGAAATATTATAAGGAATACATACTTTATGTTTTATGATGGGGGGGGGGGGGGGGGAATGTTGAACTTAATTCTGCTTTAAAGATGCCAGCAGATACCTGCAACAGCTTTCATTGTCCCCAACTTTGCTGGATATTTTGATTAGGAAAAGTCTTGGCACTGCTAAAAGGCCAAGCTTGCCTGTCCTCTTCTGCCTCACGCACATTCCTAAAGGCCATTTAGGCTGCCCATCATAATGATAAGCCAATAGGTTTGCATGGGTAATAACATTCACACAAGAAGAAATATATTGGGGTACTTTGTGCCTGGGGCACTCTTCAGCTGTTATTTTAAATAACAAAACGTACAGAACCTTCATAATTAAATATCTCTACCCTAAAGGTAAACTATAAAATGTTTGTTTTTTATGATGTATCCTTACAAATATAATAAATATGCTAATATGGTAACTATCCCCAGGGCCGATCCTGGACGGGGTGCGCAGGGTGCTCTGCTCCCAAGGCGCTGCAGAAGGGGGGGCGCTGAAGTGTCAGAGTGCTCCCCTTCCTCCTCCTCTCCTTGTTCTATGAAGTAGCGTCACTATAGGGAAGGCGCCGCGGTGCAGTCAGCCAGTGAACACAAGCGCCCGTGCTGTGACAAGGGAGGCGAGCTGCAGGATGCCAGTGTATCTCCCCTGCTCGCCCCCCTTCTCATGTCCGTGAGCGTGGCTCTCCTCTTGCTAGCTGCTCAGCTTGGTGCCTGATTTGTCCCCATTGGCCACAGTGGAAGGCCAATCAGAAGATGCTAGCAGTGCATCATGAGACATGTAGTCCTGGAAGATCTGCAAAGAAGTCTGTAAAGTGTAAAGGAAGGCTTCCTCTGCTGTGCCCAGCGATTGCAGGTATGTGCAGGGGGAAGGGCGGGTGAGTGAGCCTGTTACTTTATCAGTTAGCAGCAGCCAGCAGCAGGAGTCAAGACAGAATGTCTGTGTACACTGCAGGCTGCTCAGAACAGCCCGGGAATGAAGGGGCGGAGGGAAGAGTAAACGTGCCTGAGCTCCCCACTGACTTCCCACCGACTTTACCACCCTTACCATTAATATAGAAGGCTGTAAGGGGTGAGCAGTAGGCTGACACATAAGCAAGTCACTCAGCTTGTCTACCTGACACTCCCCCTTACAGACAGTGGGGTGTAAAAAGTAAGTCACACCAGCATGCTATACCATCTCTGCAGACTTGAGGGAGAGCCAGGAGTTGAGAAAAGTCTCTATTGGGGTAATTTAAGGGGCTAGTCTGTACTGAGAATGGGGAGGGAGGCAATATTTGTTGTACACTGGCCAGTGTGTTACCTCTGTGCTATGTGCATGGCACACTCCTGAGCACTGTCTGAAACACACACTTGAACCCTCTACTGCATGCACTCCTCAGCCCAGCAAAATAATCAAACCTCAGCCCAACACCTGTACAATACACATTCCTAAACCCTCTGTCTGTGCGTATCGCACTCCTGTGCCATCTGTGCGTATCGCACTCCTGTGCCGTCTGTGCGTATCGCACTCCTGTGCCCTCTGTGCGTAACGCAGTCCTGTGCCATCTGTGCGTATCGATTTCCTGTGCTGTCTGTGGGTTTGTCTGTGGGTATCACACTCCTGTGCCATCTGTGACTCCCTTGTACCATGTCTGCATTCTCTGACCATCTCTTGTACCATGTCTGCAGTCTCTGATCATCTCTTGTATCATGTCTGCAGTCTCTGGCCATCTCTTTTAGTATGTCTGCAGTCTCTGGCCATCTCTTTTAGTATGTCTGCAGTCTCTGACCATCTCTTGTACCATGTCTGCAGTCTCTGATCATGTCTGCAGTCTCTGACTATCTCTTGTATCATGTCTGCAGTCTCTGACTATCTCTTGTATCATGTCTGCAGTCTCTGATCATCTCTTGTATCATGTCTGCAGTCTCTATCTCTTGTATCATGTCTGCAGTCTCTGATCATCTCTTGTATCATGTCTGCAGTCTTTGACCGTCTCTTGTATCATCAAGTCTGCAGTCTCTGACCATCTACTGTACTATGTCTGTAGTATATCTGGGGACTCTTTCTACCAGACTCTCTAACAGAAGCCCTTTCTGTGTCCATCAGAGAGACCCCCCTCCAGGTTTCATTAGTGTACTCTCTTCCTGTAATTAGTTTATTGTTAAGAGATCATGGGAGGATCCCAGGGTAACGAAGACTCCTTAGGGGAGCATCTCTGTGTTTGAGTCATTGACATAGAAACATTTGTAACGGGAGGGCGTTAGTAAGATGATCACACCCATGTGGGGGCGCCAGAAATATTTCTGCACCCAGGCGTCGGTGACCCTAGGATCAGCCCTGACTATCCCTTTTTTATTTGTACCACCTTAAGATTTTTGAGGAAAAAAAATTATACAAAAATAATTAAGAACTTAAGATTCTTTGCACACATGCAAGAAGTGGTGTATGTGTATGGAGTGAATTACAAGCATCCCTTAGCAACTGTGTTGCTATGCCATCAATATCAATTATTTTGCTTATTCAGCTTCTAAACCCTAATGTATACAAAACCACATCAAGCAAATATAGAGACAAAGATACTTATGTAAGGAAATTTCAATTGTTCAGTGTAACAGCTTTATTCAAAGATGTTGGCACCTCTGCTCTATTAATCACTGTGGAACTGGTTTGACTAATTTCTTTACACAAATTAAAGAATAGCTCTTCATTTGTTGAAACAAAGTTTGGTTCTAAATTAAGAGATATAGAAATGTGTTATATAGCAGTACAAGGGGGACTGAAGATGCAGTATAATTCAATCATACATATGATGGTGGTATGCAGGCATATTAGCTGATTTTGTAGCCCAAACAATTGAAGGAAAGACTGTGTGCTAGATTAAATGGTCATTTGGCACCTGTTAGTGAAGCCCATTGTAGGTTGGAATATTTCTTAGGATTATAGGCTCCATCCTGGACATTTATTGTTTGGATTGTGAAGTGTATATATATTTCATGAAATCTCCACGAAGTCTTCTTGAAGCATACTGGGGTTGATTTACTAAAGGCAAACAGGCTGTTCACTTTGCAAAGGAAGTTGCACTGATTACAATATTGCAATATAGTGTCACAAATCAGTGCCCACCATTGCCCACGGATGCCAGCTATCAGTGCCCACCAGTGACAGCAATCAGTGCCCACAAGTGCCACCAATCAGTGCCCATTAGCGATGCCAGTCAGGGCTGGCAATCAGTGCCACCTATCAGTGATGCCCATCAATGCCCATCACTGCTGTAAATGAATGCCCATTAGTAATGCCCATCAGTGTCATCCATCAGTGCCACCCATCAATGCCCATCAGTACTGCCTATCCGTGCCGCTTATCAGTGCCCACCAGTCCCGCCTATCAGTGCCCACCAGTGCCGCCTATTAGTGCCCATCAGTTCCACCTGACAGTGCCCATCAGTGCTGCCTATCAGTGATCATCAGTGCCACCTGTAAGTGCCCATAAGTGTGGCATATTAGTGCCTCTTCATCAGTGCTACCCAAACAGTGCCAATAAATGCTGCCTCATCGGTGCCCATAGGTGCCACCTCATCAATGCCCACCAGTTCAGCCTATCAGTGCCCATCAGTGCCGCCTCATCAGTGCACATCAGTGAAGGCAAAATATTTGGTGTTATTTTTTTTTTGTAAAAAATAAAAAACCCAGCAGTGAATAAATAGCACCAAAAGAAAGCTCTATTTGTGTGAAGAAAATTATAAAAATGAGTTTGGGTACATTGTAGCACGATTGCGCAATTATCATTCAAAGTGTGACAGCGCTGAAAGCTGAAAAATGGCTTGGGCAGGAAGTGCCTGGTAGGCAAGTGGTTAAACATTTGTTCTGGCATTCCTGTTTTTCTGAACCTACAGAAAAACATACAGACAACAATAGAAGTCTGCACAAAGTATCTTTACAGCATTCTAGAGCTCTTATTTTTCAATATTTCAGCAGCAAGAGAAGCTCCATCCTGATTGCTACATTTTGGGTCCCCATTAGGTGGCCCTTTCTAAAGTAAAAAAGAATGATGGTATAAAGTAGGGGTGGGCAACCCCCGGCACTGGTGACACAAGCGGCACGCAAAGTCTCTTTTGCTGGCACTCAACCCCCCCCCCCCATCAGCAGAGCAGCGCAGGGAAGTGTCAGTGAGACACTAATGCATTCCAATTTCAGAATTCCCCACCCTGCACTGAGGGGGAGCCACTGTGTCCCCACACATAGGTAAAAGATGGGAAACGTTGTTTGGTTCTCTAACTTTTCTGTAGCTGCGATCGTCAGCCTTTGTGATGGGAAGAGATTGGGTGCAGTTCTGCTGGGGGGGGGGCGGTCCCTGTTTCCAGGAGGAGGAGGACTGTCTTGGTCACTGCTAAAGCCAATCACAGTCCTGCTAGCCCCGTCCACCATCTGGTGATGACTCGCTTGGTTGCCACTACCAATCATAGAAAGAAGGGATTTTACTGTGATGGAAAAAAACACAATCAGGCGACAGTTTGTGGAATTACTGTTGAGCTTCTGGGAACTTTGTTGAAATTATTCCTGAACCTTTGCATCACTTATTACTGAACCCCTGCACTCTGTGTCTCTTTAAGCCAGAGACAGTATTCAGCGCAATGAAAATCACATCCAACCACTTTTTCTCAGCTGCGGGGGCCAAACCTATGATCCTGCACACAGACCCACTGCTTTCAGAAAATGCCCCTGACCTGAGATCATCCGTGGCATCCATTCCATATGCTTGTATGTTACATCACATACAAGCACGGGGGCTGGATGTGAGAGGTGGATCAGCAGGATGAGTGTGCCAGGACAGGTAGATGTGTCTCATCTCTGCATATCACGCATATCATAAATGAGAAGAGGGTACAGCAGTAGAGCAGAAGAGCAGGAGGGTACAGGGATGGGGCAGATGTGCAGGGAGGTGCAGTGGGACAGAAGAGCAGGGGGGTACAGTGATGGGCCAGATGAGCAGGGGGGTTCAGTGTTGGGCCAGATGAGCAGGGGGGTTCAGTGTTGGGGCAGAAAAGCAGAGGGGTAGAGCAGTGGGGCAGATGTGAATGGAGGTGTATTGGTGGGGCAGATTATCAGGGGGTTACATTGGTGGGGCAGATGAGCAGGGGGTTGAGGAAGTGTAGCAGGAGAGCAGGGGGAACAGTGGTGGGGCAGGAGAGCAGGGGGAACAGTGGTGGGGCAGGAGAGCAGGGGGAACAGTGGTGGGGCAGTAGAGCAGGGGGAACAGTGGTGGGGCAGGAGAGCAGGGGGAACAGAGGTGCGGCAGAAGAGCAGGGAGGTATAGAGGTGAGACAGATGCGCAGGAGGTAGATTGGCAGGGCAGATGAGAAAGCAGGTTACAATTGTGCGTCAGATGGGTTCAGTGTTAGGACAGATGAGAAGGTGATTCGGTAGTGAGACAGAAGAGCATGGGGATACGGCAGTGGAGCAGCTGTGCAGGGAGGTACAGTGGTGGGGCAGATGAGAAAGAGAGTACATTGATGGGGCAGATGAGCAGGGGGGTACAGAGGTGGGCAGATGTGCAGGGTAGTACAGTGGTGGGGCAGATGTGCAGGGGGTTACAGTAGTAAGGCAGATGTGCAGGGGGTTACAGTGGTGAGGCAAACGAGAAAGGGGGTACATTGGTGGGGAAGGTGAGCAGTGTGGTACAGTGGTGGGGCAGATTTACAGGAGGTTACAGTGATGGGGCAGTTGAGCAGGGGGGTTACAGTAGTGGAGCAGATGAGCAGGGGGTACATTGGTGGGGCAGATGTACAGTGATGGGGCAGATGTGCAGGGGGTTACCTGTGGTGAAACAGATTTGCAGGGGGGACAGTGATCTGAAGTGTGAAGGTGCAGGAATTGGGGCTGATCTGAAGTGTGAAGGTGCAGGATGTTAATTTCTCACTGCTAGAGTAGTTTACAGCATTTACTTTATAAAAAATCCTTTTCGTGATTGATTTCTTTGAAAACATTTTTTGGCACACTGTGCTCAAAAGGTTGCCTACCCCTGGTATAAAGAATGATTTTGTTTGAATAATATATTTCTTTGGGAATATTGAAAAGTTGTATCATTAGCTTTTCTGCCAAACAGTGCAATCACAGGCAAGCATATACTCATATGTCTTCTTTATTACTAAGTTTTGTGTTCAGCTTGCAGTTCTTCTTTAAACGTTTTTGAAAGCACATTTCCAGAAATGATTTATAATACAATTGTGAAGTGCAGACAGTAAGAAGAATCAGCGTAACAGTAATACATGCTGATATTGATAGCCTCTAGGTATCTCTTGTGAAGGCAGACAGTCCTCAGATATGTCCCTGTAAATGGGCCAGATATGGAATAAAAACACTGCTCACTGACTTCCACTTTGCCATTCATAATCTCTGCCTTAGTTTATCATCAGATTTGTACAACTCCATACTGGTACAGTGGTAGGGTGTGGGTTGAGTGACCTCAAGAGATCCGGCACCTCATCCCTTGTATTGATAGAATAGATGTAAGGGCATTTGAGTTTGGGATTATAACAGTGCCCAAATACATTTAGAGATACTGTTTTACTTTAAAAAAATTATTACATGGATAGTACAACAAAATAATCATGTGTGCATAAAAAAAAGACAAAGTAACCACCCCACACATATGGATACCTTGGCCAGTATTAATGTTTATACATCTACTCTGTCTTTTTTTATGCACCCATGATTGTTTTGTTGTACTATCCATGTAAAAAAAAAAATTAGATTTTTTTAAGTAAAACTGTATCTCTAAATGTATTTGGACACCGTTATAATCCCGAACTCAAATCCCCTTACATCTATTCTATCCATACTGTTACAGTGTTATCTCTCTCAAAGAACATCAAGGTTGTCTGTCTTCTTAAGAAGGTTGCTTATCAAAGGCCTACTGCTTCAAAGACCATGGAATAGGTACCAATGAAAAAACTGTTTTGACTATGTCTCCTGATACATTTCAAAATGTTCTATTGACTTTTGAAGTGTGTGCAAAATCATTCAAAACAGCCACTTGTTGGTGTGTTGTATTTTTCTGCATATATTGTGAATTTCATTTCTAAAGCTATCTGGAGTTGTAACATTGTTATGTAGTTCAAACTCGATGTCTCATTTCAATTTCTCACATCGGAAATGCACCTTGATAAACAGTATTTTCTTGTTTCTATGGCAACTTAAATTTTGCACATGATTATATACCGTATTTACATGAATATAATATAACTGGAAAACACAACATAGCAAGGAAAATATAGTGAATTTATTGATTACGTGATCATATGTTGTTAAGCCTCTGAAATAAACTGTAATAGTGCTTTAGGAATTTACAGAATTATATTAATTTTTAAAATGTTATTTTTTTTTTTTTTGAGGCTTCCCAGCCTAGAGGTGAGATGTGGGGTCTTATTGACCCCATATCTCACTGTTAATAGGTCCGATCGTGTCATATTCCTATTACAAGGGATGTTTACATTCCTTGTAATAGGAATAAAAGTAATCAAATATTTATTTATTTTTTTTAAAGTTGTTGAACTAAAAAAATAAAATAAAATGAACAATAAAAAGAAAAAAAAAAAATTTAAAGCGCCCTGTCCCCGCGAGCTCGTACGCAGAAGCGAACGCATACGTAAGTCCCGCCCACATATGAAAACGGTGTTCAAACCACACATGTGAGGTATCGCCGCGAACGTTAGAGCGAGAGCAATAATTCTAGCCCTAGACCTCCTCTGTAACTCAAAATATGTAACCAGTAAAAAATGTTAAAGCGTCGACTATGGGGATTTTTAAATACCAAAGTTTGGCGCCATTCCACAAGCGCATGCAATTTTGAAGCGTGACATGTTGGGTATCTATTTACTCGGCGTATCTTCATCTTTCACATTATGCAAAAAAATTGCTGCGCAAATACCGTGCGAGATAAAAAGTTAAAGAATACCTGTAAACTCGTTATTTATTTTACAATGTACATAAAGAGTTACACATAACTAATTTTAGACAACCAAACCAACCATATACAGTACGTATTTGTTCCTGTGGGCACCAGTAGATGAGATAATATCACTGTGATTGTGGCAGTCTAAAGCCCCATACACACGGTCGGACTTTTTCATGGATTCTGTCCGATCGGACAATGTTGTTGAAAAATCAGACCGTGTGTATGCACCATCGGACAGTGTACGTCGGATTGTCCGACGGACAAAGTCTTAACACCTATTGGGAAAAGGCGCATACACATAAGGAGCTTCAACACGACAATTTTTTATCAAATGGTTTTCTGTTCTTTATGGAGCAGAGAAGCAATTGGATTTACCCTATTATTACTATTATTCACTGTGCACAAAGACCCCTTCTTGGGTCACAACCTATGTTCTATTCTATTTTTGGGGTCTAAGAGAAGTTATCCCCTTATGATCTCTGTTTGACGTATATTTATGTTCCACAGATTACACTTCCTGACCCAGGTCACTCTAAATGGACCTTGTGTGTCTGCTGGAAAAGCGCTGTAATTGTTGCCTGTACTCACCACAACCTGGTCCAGACAGTTTCAGAGCAATTTTTTGGAAAGTAGGGAACTCAGATCTTCAGATGAGCTTACTCACATGTAGGGTTCAAATATCAGGCAGGATTTATTTTTCCTTGTCGTGTGTTTGTTTTATAATTTATACTGGTGAACCTGTCTAGCTTTTATGTATTTTTTTCAGTTGATAATGTTTTATTTGCTTCTGCTTGTGTCGTTTGATGTCCTCTATTATTGGTAGGGAGCCATGTACGGTAAAAGCAGTTTATAAAGTGATAGCTCAGAGTTAAAGTGATACCATTTGCTAGCACTGTACAGTGAAATAAATGTAAGCTTTTGAAGTAAGTTGGGTTTCTTTGAGCCTAATGCACTTCCATAGCTTGAGTTTTCAGACTGCTGAGTTGGTCAATAAAAGATATTACTTTAACTTTAGACTTTCAGCTTTCATTGATGGCTAACATGTCACAGCTCTCTGCTACTGCCAAATTGATAGCTTTATGTGATATGGATGGTTTTCGTTTCACCTACAACTACTACAATGTTCCTTTATTATATGATCTTTGCTGTATAACCGTTATCAACAGCAAATGTGTTCAAACTTGGTACTGTACCTGGAAAAAACATAAGCTGTATTTATGAAACCTGGTACACTCATGTGCCTCGATCTGACTGTAGTTGCTGGCATTAGGAGTTCAAAAAAATAACATTGTTTTGCAAGAGGTGCAGATTATGTTTTTGTTTTTCAAGAAGAGTTGCATATGTCAGCATATGCAATCTAGATTGGCTAAGAACTCAAAGTGAAGATTTGCTATGTCATAGTAAACATTTGAAAAAGCAAATTGTGCCTATCAGTACTTCTGGTATGTGAAAGTGCCTAGGCAGTCCTGTGCATATCTCTATATCTGCATAGTGAGGTGTAAGGCCCTGCTGCCTCTTACAACAAGAGAGAGATTTGATAATGTCACTACTGTGCTGCTGTCAGGAGTCAGGGAAGAGGCTGATTGTTGAGAGGGCGCCCCTTGCGGATAAGTGCAGTGCTTCCCTGGAAGTAATACAGGGAGAGCAGTGCCCAAAGGTGCACGTTTGCCAGGTGTTGCTGGTGATGAATGACTTGGAGAGAACTGAGAGTTACTGGGATGATCCGTATGTCCACTGAGCACTCGATTCAGGTAGGTATCTCCAGTAGGGCAAACTGGAAACGAAAGGTAAAGACAAGCCAGGGGTCATACACATGAGATCCGTTCATAAGTATCAGATGCAAAGCACTTGGACAGGCGGTCTACCACCACAAAGATGGTTGTATGTCCTTCCACCGACAATTAAATCCATGGAGATTTCTTTTCACGTTTGCTCTGGCACCGGTAGTGGTTTAACAGGCCCCAGGCTTTGGCCCCCTTGTTGCGTTGACAGACCATGCAGGAGCACACATATTGTTTGCAGTCTGGTTTACAAGTAGCCCACCAGAAGGACCATGAAATGAGCTCAGTGGTTTTTGTAACTTCGAAGTGACCAGCTAGTTGGTGATTGTGAAATGTCTTCAGGATCCGTATTCTCGCTTGTGGTGGGACAAAGGCCTTGTTTTGATGCCATATGAATCCCTTCTGGCTCCTGAGTAGGGAAGTCTCTGCCTCTGTGCATTGGGCTGAGGCTTGCTCAGTTGTAGACTGGAGACCCTGCTGAAGCAATAGAAAATTCTGTTCTGACAGAATAGTGTCGGGTGTTGCTTCCTCCGGGGTATCAGGGAACATACGGGAGAGGGCATCAGCTTTACCATTTTTAGGTCCTGGCCAGTAGGTGATGTGAAACTGGAAGCAAGAAAAGAACAGGGCCCAGGGGTCTAAACCTTTTGGTTGAACCGGAGGTACTCCCATATAGATCATAATGGGGTGACTGGCTCAGAATATGCCAGCACCCGCAGGAGAGGAAGAAGGACGGATTAACCAATTCTTCAGGTTTTCGTCTAGGTACAGCCGCAGGGCCTTGAGCTCCTTTTTTCCGAGAGGGGAAATATGTGGCCGAATTGTAGAGCTCGACCAGCTGGACCAGTCGATTTGAGGGTTATGTGCCTGCAGCCATGGGATGCCCAAGATGACTGGAAACATGGGAGAACTCAGGATGTTGAATCTGAGAAATTCCTGGTGGCCTGATTCAGTGGAAACAAAGAGAGGAGTGGTTGCTTGGGTTAACGGATCCGGAACAAGGTATGGAGCCATCATGCAGGCGAACGGTAAGGTGTTGTCTTTTATGCAGAAGGGGATGTTAGGTTTTGCTGTAAGTGCATGGTCCAGGATACAGCTGCAGGCCCCCAAGTCAATTATTTCTGGAAGTTGGATCACCTAGTCCACCACCTGGAGAGAAACAGGGAGAGCAAGGTGAGAAGGTCTGGTTGCAGCCACTTGAGAGAGAACAGTGGTGTGTGGAGATGGCTTACTGGGTTGGATTGGTGCAATTGTGGAGGAAATGTCCTGTGCCCCCACAGTATAGGCAGAGGTTGGCCTGCCTACACCTGAGCCTCTCTTCGGTAGACATTGCTGAGCTGACTAGGCCGATTTGCATAGGCTCCAACTCCACCGCAGCTGAAGTGCTGGGTACTGACACTGAAGGAGCGACCCATGGTTAGCATCCAGGTCGGCCTATACGCCTGAGCCTTCTCAGATCGTCATTTCCGTAGGCGTCTGTCGAGCTAGATGGCCAGCTGAATGAGACCTTCCAAGGTGGCAGGAGTCTCCACCCTCGCTAGCTCATCTTTGAGCGACTCCGGCAGGCCCTGACGGTACTGATACCTCAAAACCGTTTCATTCCAGCCCGTATCTGCGGACCACTTACAGAAGTCCACCGTGTAATCCTCCACGGGCCGCTGCCCTTGCTGTAGGGCGTGCAGGGTAGTCTCAGCGGTGGCCACCTGCTGCGGATCGTCATACAATTGTGCCACGGCCTCAAAGAAAGCATCTAGGGAATTAATGACAAGGCACTTTTGTTCCAGCAGGCCTTGGGCCCAAGCCTGGGGTTCCTCGGACAGGAGCGGCATCACGAATCCTACCTTGACGGTCTCGAGGGAGAACATGCGAAGTTGCAGGGCCAGTTACAGTAGTCAGGCTTTCTTGAAAGAGTAGAACTTCTTCCAGTTCCCGGAGAAGCGCTCAGGTGTTGGTAACTGCGGTTTGGGTGGTGGATCCAATACTGTATGGGTGTAAGTGGTGCACTCTGGTGCAGAAGCAGCTGCTGCAGTGCCGGCAGAGGGTGAGCCTTGATCTGGCTGGGCAGTTGGCTTTGCCAAGTGTTGTAGATGCCCTTTCAGCTGGAAGTAGCCTTCCTGCAAACGTTGCACTGCCAGTGTGAGGACGGGGACTTGCTGGCACAGAGCCTCTAAAGGGGATGCACCTCCATCGGTCTCTGACATCTTGGCCGGATTATACTGTCAGGAGTCAGGGAAGAGGCCCATTGTTGAGAGGGCGCCCCTTGAAGTGATACAGGGAGAGCAGTGCCCAAAGGTGCACGGTTTGCCAGATGTTGCTGGTGATAAGCCGGCCACTTGGAGAGAACTGAGAGTTACTGGGATATTCCGTAGGGCCACTGAGCACTCGATCCAGGTAGGTATCTCCAGTTGGGCAAACCGGGAACGGAAGGTGAAGACAAGCCATGGGTCGTACATGTGAAATCAGTCCATAAGTATCAGATGCAAAGTACAGATGAGGGAGCAGACAAGAGTGTAGTCGGTGGGGTAAGCCAGGAGTTAATCAGGAGAGGATCCGAAGCAGAAGTCAGAACAAGCCGGGTCAGTAATGGGCAATAGAAATCACGAAAACACAGGAGCACAGGAAACACTGGGAAACTGACGATAATCCATCAAGGGGCAGCTCCAACATCAGGCTTAAATAAACACGAAAGTAATGCCCACATCAGTCACACTGTGTGCCGTGGCGGCCATAATTGTCTTGGGCGGGATTGCCAGTCCTCCTTCGGCCATTTCCCTGACAGTTGCTCACTGTTCTCCCAGCTAGAGACTTTGAGTTTAGCAAGCAAAGACCTGCCTCTCCCAAAATGACCGACTTCACACAAAGACAGTGCAGAACAAGGCATAGTAAGTTAATAATGGAGAAAGATCAACTTCAGAGAGAACACATGCAATACTAGTGACTAGTCCTTTGCTCTCTACTTGCTTTTTTTTTTGGGATCAACCTCCGGAGTTTAGTTGCTCTTTAAGATGTAAGGCTAAAACTTTTATGTGTAAAAAAGGGCTTTGATGGCCAAGTATGGCAAGGAGGACAAAAAGACTATAAGGATTTAATAAATGATACCTGAAGGTGAAGCAAGACCGGTCTACTGTTAATTATTTACCAGAAAACGTCAATAACAGTATAGGTTTTGTCAATTAAGGTGGTCTTTGTTGAGCTGGATAGATTGTTGTAAACCAACAGACTCCTTTACGGCTCATTTACACTAGATACAGACAGGTGCTTGTTTTAAACACAGCAAAATGCAGTACATATGCATATTCAAGAAAAATAAATGAACCTAGTTTACAGTGCTTTTATGTGTATTTAAAATAAGTACGACATTCTGCATTTTTTTTTCACAGTAAATGCAAGTAAGTGCATGTAAATGTTCTAAAAACTCACATGAACACACGCAAGTGCATGTATATGCAACTGCAAAGCACTGAAAACATGCGCAAGCTGAAATGTACACTAAATGCAGAGATTGTGGTGTAAATGAGCCCTTTATTGTAATGATGGACAGCACTTATATATTGCTGAAGAATATTTTAGAAAAGGTATAAAGATTTAGAATATTGAGCTGGGTTAATAATTTTTAATCTGGGATGATTCTCAGTAAATGGCAACCAATACAGGCAGTTTTTTTTTTGCCCAACTGTCGTGTCTCTCTCCTCTCTCCCTCTTCTCACAGGACAGAGAAGCAACATCCGGAGCCATTTGCTCTTGTTGCTGTCAATCAAATCCTGTGAGGGGGGGAGTAGTATCAGGGCCAAGGCACACTGTGTTTGTCTATGGTTGCACACAGCCTGGCTTGGGGGGCGAGCCCACACGTGCTTCCCCATAGGAAGCGGCTTGTTATGGTGGCTCATGCAGAAGAGGAGGAGCTTAGAGCACACTGTAACCTCCATAGACATCATTCAGCTGTGAAGAATGTTGTCTGAAATTTATATTTCTAGATGATTTCTATTGTTTCTCGAGATAAGGCCACCAGCGAGGGTGTCAGCTAAGTGCATAAACATGCAAGTTTATTAAAAAAATATCACACAGGTTTATACCACAATGGACTAGCAAATTTTACCTTTTTATATTTAAGTCATATTTTCGAACATTCGGAATTAACCAGAAGGGTAAATAATTGATATAGTCCATATTGCTCTGTAATGCATTTATGCATAAACACTGTTTTTCATTATGGTACTGTAATGATGTAACATATGCGTTAATTTAATAATAATATAATATATATTATATATTATATATTTATAATAATTTAAACTCAAAAAATCCAACACTGTTGATGTCTTATGCAAGACAAGTTTGAGCCAACAAGCTTCGAACAAAAATCCACGGTTTTGTTGGCAGAAAGTCCGATCGTGTGTACGTGGCATTAATCTTAATGCCCTGTACACACGGTTGGAAATTCCGACGGAAAAAGTCAGATCGGATTATGTTGTCGGAAAATCCGATCATGTGTGGGCTCTAGTTTGAGAGCAGGACCTTAAATTTTCCGACAACAAAATCTGATCGGACTTTTTCCCATCGGGTGTATAGAATTCCGCCGCACAAAGTGCCACGCATGCTCAGAATTAATTTGGAGACGCAAGCTATTGGCTACTGGCCTCTTCGTAGTCCCGTCATACGTCTTTTACGCCACCACATTCTGAACGATTGGATTTTCTGACAACTTTGTGCGACCGTGTGTATGCAAGACAAGTTTCGGCCAAAATCCTTCGGAAAAAATCTGACGGATTTTGTGGTCGGAATATCTGACCGTGTGTACAAGGCATTACTCAAATAGTCAACACTGTTGATGTCTTATAGCACTTCCACCAAACTCATGTGCAAATGAACCAAAGTATTTCTTTTTAATTACATTATGCTGCAAGAAGCAGTGATGTCAAGTAGCCTCTAATAACCAGATATGAACTTCAATAAGTACAGTGAAAGATGATTTAACATAAATCAGCTACTGTACTCTTTTGCTCCCTATACCATGACAATAAATAAAGTGCAAAGTATTTCAAGGTGATGCCATTTAAACTAGTGCAATATTTCAAAACTTTATATTTTTTACAAGACTTATTTACATACAAGTATATAATTCACATTTAAAGAGTTTTTATTTTTATTTATTTTTTACTGTGTGATTAAGTAATTTCTATTGCTGTATGAATAAAATGTCTTCAAGCTTATACTGACCTATTTTATGATTTAGTAATGTATGTTTTATTTCCGGAGCCTATTGCTGAGTTAATCTCATTGGACTTTTCTCTAGGAATTGATGTGCTTGCAGTTGGCGGGTCATTATGCTGCTGCACCTGTGTAGTGTTAAGGTCAGTGTATTTTTCTGATTATAAACCCCATTCATGCCATTCCATTATAAATTCACTTATCATTCATAATGGAATGCACCATAGACCTCAACTGGCCTTACTTCTTGATCAAACCAACAATGCCATTCCATTTTTGAACCAAGACATACATTTTCTTGCATGCATTGCAGAGACATTACCATAATGCTTACAAGATTTATTGTACCTTTATAAACAACATCAAATAAAATATTTACCCCGCAGTTTTATTAAAGGTTCACTCCAGTTAAAACTATAAATGAAACCTTGAGATGCACTCCAGGAATATAGCTTGCCTGCTGAATATGTCAGGTTTTCATCCAGATATTGCTCTACTACACCAGTCTAACCTAACCTCTTTTGTCTGGTATTTGGTTATCCTGGTATCACACTGCAGACCCCTTGCTGCCTCGCCCATTGCTGGTGCTATAAAAGTTGTTCTCAGATTCAACCCTACCCTGGAAGTATGAATGCAATTTAGACACAGGCCTTAGGAAGAATACTCCCACTTTCTCTCTATGGGGCTGTGTAGGCTTATTTTACAGCTAATTACACAGAGCTTAGAATAAGGTCAGTTGAGTGACCTTGCTGATTTTAGCACATTTGCTGTGTTTACTGGGTAGCATTAGAAGCTCACTGAATGATTTGCCTTGTTGCCTGGAATTGCTCTCTGGGTGAAAATCCATTCAAATGAACGAGTAAAAAAAATACTAGATAAGATTAAAATGAACGTTTGACAGATTGTTATATATTAGAAAAATATACATTTGAGTAAAAGTGAATGTACATGACTTTTCAACAAACTGAATCAAACTGGCGTAAGCTAAAAATAAATACCAACGTCACAGTTTCTTCTGTATATTTTTTTAATATTCATAGCCCACCACAATGGGGTAATATGGACACTGGAAATTGCCACTTTTAATTCTGTGAAGTGCATACTAATTGAAGTGAAGCTGCTGGTTGAATCTTCCTCTTTAATGTGTATGAATTTATAAAAGGTGTTGGAGAGATTTACAAAGTATTGTGCTGGGCATTTTATTACAGTTTCTATGTACATTACCTTAGCTGTTGCAAGAAAATTGCATTACCACTTGTATATTGTAACTTTAATTTGCAACTGTAAACACTGTGCATATATTATCAGTTTTAAAATCTCCCCCTCAGCCTTAAAGCTGTTGTAAACCGCTGGAGATTTATTTTTTTATTTTTTTTACCTGCAATGTAAAGGCATAATGCATTGCATACTAGCACATTATGTGAAACTTACCCGAAAACAAAGCCTTCCAGCGATGCAACGTCATCACTGGAGGCCGCTTCCATCTTCACCCGTCTTATTTATTTATTTATTTAGGTACTTATATAGCGCCGTCAATTTATGCAGCACTTTACATATACTTTGTACATTCACATCAGTCCCTACCATCAAGGAGCTTACACTCTATGGTCCCTAACTCACAATTTATACATACACATACTAGGGACAATTTAGACAGGATCCAATTAACCTACAAGCTTTTCTTGCTTCTGGGTTCATGGATTCCGGCTCTGTGATTCGCCGGAGCCGTGATGACATCACTCCCACGCATGCTGGTCACAGCACAGGGCTCTGAAGGAATGGTATTTAGTGGCCATTCCTTCAGAGCGCATGTGCCAGTCACTGGTTGCAGGTACAGTAAATATCTCCTAAACAGTGCACGTTTAGGAGATATTTACACAACCTATAGGTAAGCCTTATTATAGGCTTGCCTATAAGTACAATGGAAGTTTACTTCCTCTTTAAGCTGGCCATAGATGGTTTAAATCTCGGACAGTTCAGAAGAAACCATGCATGGGTAGCCTGCCCAATTTAGCTAGCGGCTTCTCCCTCCTCTGCGGGAGGGATTCCACTGTTAACACTGTCTGTGTTGATGGGGTAATCAAGGAATTTCTTCCCTGCAACAGGTAAGAAATAAATTTGCTCTGTCTATGGCTGGCCTTACTTGACAATGTCTAACAAAACAATGTTTGATTAATTTAAGTAGGTTAACAGCCAAGGGTAATAGTAAGGGCCCTTAAACACTGATGCACTTTGATGGTGAGTTTTCATGCACTTTTGTTTCCCTGGAAAAGCGTGGCAATAGTTCACCAGTGTGAAAGTGGCCTTTAGGAGAAGCCTATGGCACTACATAATAATAAACTTTGGGGCTAATGTATGTAACAGTGCAGTAACATAGAATGCAGACAATACACACAACATTCAGATAGCTGTTTTTATTTCCAAACCCAGACTGGAAAATGACAGAGTTCAATTTGGTGAACAATTACAATTTGCCAGGGTGTCATGGATAACACAGAAACACATCTTAAGGCTGGGTTCACGCCAGTGCGCTGTGCGAGCTTGCATGTGATTTGCACTGCAGTGCCACGTGAATCACATGCGAGCTCGCACAGCGCACGACGCAGTGCAAATCACATGTGATGTCTGTGTGATGCGAATTCAGCCATACAGGTTGTATAGCTGAATTTGCGTCCCATTCAGACCAAAGTCGTGCCGAACCCTTTCTTTGGTCCACACCAGAATCGGATCGCATGGGTGTTCACACCCATATGATCTGATTCATGCCCGAACTGACAGTTCACACTGCAATATGCAAACCGATCTGGGGGTGTCATTAACTTTGTATTGACACCTGCAGCAGTTTGCATATGGCAGTGTGAACTGTCTGGGAGTCGAGTGCGATGCGGGAAACCCATGCTTGATTAGCACGGGTTCTTGCATCGCACCAGTGTGAACCGAACCTAATGCTGAACTCCAAGCAGATATAATAGGCACACATTAATACAACTGTATAGCATTAGTACACATTTAAAGGGCTGGTTCACCTTTATTGGCCATTTTCTAAAAATGCCCATTTTATAATCCTCAAGGTATTCCAGCATCCCCAGTACATTACATAGTACTCCTCCACTGTACAAATAGTTGCTCCTGTTCCCCTTCATACATTTAGAGTGTGTACAGATTTGTAAAAAAAAAACTCCTTAATGGCAGGACAGACTGGACACTAGAAGTGAGCCCCCAGCAACCGCTTTGGCTCATTCAAACAGTACACTAAGTGAAACTGTACAAGAGACAGGTCTCCTTCCCTGCCAGGCAGGGCTATACTGTGTGGCAGAGCTGTGTAAATCTTATGGCTGGATAAACATATAATAGTCCTTGTGCAGATAAAATACCTCTCTTATATGATATATATTTCATCTGTGCATTTAGTGGTTTGCCTGGTGTTCAGTTTTAATGTACAATGCAGGATACAGATGGTGACAAGTAAAAATGACAATTGTATACACATCATTTTTGCTCACTGCAAACTAATATCAAGGGCCTTGCAAACCGCAAAAAAGATATATATATATATATATATATATTTTTTTTTTTTTTTTAAATATGTTAAAGAAATATAAACATATGGTTACTTTTAATGACGACACTATAAGATACAGTATCACATTGAATTTGATGGGACGGGGAACAGGATATGTAAAAGGAAGTGTGGGATTGTTTAGGGAAAAGATAAAGAACTTTGCATAATATGAACTTTTAAAAATGATTCTATAGTGTAAATACAAACACTATTTATATACAAAGTAGCTTTAGACAAACATTTTCGACAGCTCAAAGGCAAAATGTACTTAAAGTGTATGTATAGCATAGTTCCCAACTGTCATGGAGTTGGGTGGACTGTCCCTCTTTTAGAACCACAACACCGTCCTTCTTCCAGAATTTTGCTCTGGTGAATAAAAATACGATTTGACTGCCAAAGTTGTACACATTGCATTAAAATGTTTCTATTCTTAACATTGGTTCACTGGTTGTTTTTAAATGCTAAAATATTTAAAAGAATTATTACAAAAAACATTTTTCCAGAACCCCAGCCTGTTTTATTTTTACTATGCTACCTTGGAGAATAAAAAAAGCAACTTACCCACCTGGTGCTGTCCCCCACAGACTTCCTTCTCTAAGGTCTAGTACCACCTGTGTTCCAGGTTAAATGATGGCCAACAACATTCAACTCACTTCCCATGTGTCCAGGCTTTCATGAGCATGCTCCTTTGGTGCACATCATCACGCAGCCTAGGCTTGTGAGCCCAGACTGTTTTCTGTACTGCTTGACTGTGCAGCGCTCACATAATGACATGCTACCACCACTCAGTCCAAGAGTACTATGAGCCCAGGTGAAGGAGGAGTGAGAGATGTCACCAGCACACCATGGGCCTACAAAATTGAGTCCAAAGCTTTATTCAGTGATCACATCATCACAGCAGACAGCAACGTTTTGGAGCCATGCAGGATCCCTTTATCAGGTTAAAGAGGAGGGACCATCCACTGCTGCGAAGGAAAAAGAAGAGGGTTAGGATGAGAGGAGTTAAAAAATTGAGTAGAGTGGAAAAAAAAGAAAAAGTAGAGTTATTAGGTGATCAATTTTGTGCTGTAATTTGTCACTGTTTAGGTAATAGAGGAAGTGTGGGGGGGGGGGGGGGGGGTTGTGTTCTTTGCACATTTTATGTGCTAAAAGGTGTTCCTTTTTCTCATCCTGGCAAGATGGATAGAGAGTATGAAAGGTTAAAACTCCCGTGTTTGCTGAGGGCCTTGCAAGGGAGAAGTGCCTTTACTCCTTGTTCTGGGGACACAAAATGTAAAAGGTCCCCATTGTAAGGGTTCCCTTTACCTGCTATTCTGATGAAATCTGTAATTTTTAAATTGACACTAAACTCTTGTTTAAAAAAATAAAATAACTATATATATATATATATATACATATATATAGACTGTATATATATATATATATATATATATATATATATATATATATATATATATATAGTATTTATCGGCGTGTAACACGTGCCGGCGTATAACACGCACCCCAAGTTTAGGAGAGAATTTACATTTAAATGCCCATCAATGCAGCCTTATCAGTGTCCATCTGCAGCCTTGCCCATCATTGCAGAAGAATGATCAGTGTCCATCTGCAGCCTTGCCCAAGTGTCCATCTGCAGCCTTGCCCAGTGTCATTTGCAGCCTTGCCCAGTGTCATTTGCAGCCTTGCCCAGTGTCATTTGCAGCATGATCGTTTAAAATCACCACCGCTGAGATAGACAGAGCCGGATGTCCTGTGTACTCGGATCCCCTCGGCTCCTCTTGGCTCCTCACGCAGTCCCGTCCAGTCCTGCCCCTTTACCAGGCTCCTGTGATGGACAAAACACCCACTGATTATAAGGGGAAAAAAGTGCATGTTATACACAGATAAATACGGTATATATATATATATATATATATATATATATATATATATATATATATATACACACACACACAGTTGTGCTCAAAAGTTTGCATACCCTGGCAGAAATTGTGAATTTTTGGCATTAATATTGAAAATATGACTGATCATGCCAAAACATTTCTTTTTTTAAGGATAGTAATCACATGAAGCCATTTATTATGACATTGTTTTTTGGATCCTTTTTAAATCATAATGATAACAAAAATCACCCACATGGCCCTGATTAAAAGTTTACATACCCTGGATTGTTTGGCATTGGTACAGACACGGCAATTTTAAATGTATCTATACAGGCATACCCCACTTTTAAGTACGCAATGGGGTTTATTTACTAAAGCTGGAAAGTGCAAAATCAGGCTCACTTCTTCATAGAAACCAATGAGCTTCTAACCTTGGCGTGTTCAATTAAGCTTTGGTAATAAAACCTGGAAGGTTTATTTGCAGAAGTGAGCCTGATTTTTCACTTTCCAGCTTTAGTAAATAAACCCCATTGTGTACTTAAAAGTGGGGTATGCCTGTACCTAGGTTTAGTGTGCTTACTGGCATGTATAGCCGTAAAATTTCATTCACCATGTGCGTTGAGTTGTGGTGTATTACCATTACACATTGGGGGAATCTTTTAAACAATATACCTAAGAACACTATGGGGGAGAATTACTTAAACTGGAGCCCTCAGAATCTGGTGCAATTGTGCATGATAGCCAATCACTTTCTAACTTCAGCTTGTTTAATGAAAGGGGAGTTCCACCCATTTAAAAGTCAGCAGCTACAAAGAGTGTAGCTGCTGACTTTAAAAAATCAGACACCTGTCCCACGGTCCAGCGATGTGGGCGCACAAACCCTTGCTCCTCTCCCCCTCCTCTCCGTGGCGCTGGCATTCTAACTGTGGGCGCCCGGCTGTGGCTTCACAGCCGGGCACGCACTGGGCATGTGAATGGCCGGCAATCTTCTGGGACCTGTGATGTGTCTTAGAGAATTGCAGGGAGGGAGTGGGAGAGGTGATTTTCCTTCCGGCGCCAGGGGAAGAAATGGGAACTGGGTGCCTGTAAATACTGGGTACCCGAACTGCCCCATTGGGACAGTAATTTCACACACCTTCCACTACTAAATATAAAAGCTAAAACTGTATTGCGTTAATAAATATCAAATATTTGTAAATTTTAAATTGCACCCTTTTTTCAAATGGTGAAAAGGGATGGTGTGCAAAACTGTAAATAAAAACAATTTACTCTGAGTTTGTAAAAGACCCCCTCTCCCCACAAAACCATATATTTTCTGAAAGCACATGATCTGTAGAATAAAAAAATGTGCTACTGATTTTTTTTAGGCCCTGCAATAGTTGCACAAATGCTTAGCAAACTGCTATTTTCACTAACACTAAAATCATTATTGGTGCACACAAACACAACATAACTTACAAAATTCCTGCTAAATTCCTAGGACTCGTTCGTATGGAGCGTACTAGAGTGTGTGCAGGCAGTCTGATTCATGTTGCCAGGGCTGGGCCCAGCCCTTTATTCTCTGAGCTGGCTGCTCAGCTGTCGGCTAATTGCCAGCTCCTATCTCTCCACAGTGACTCACCTGTTGATGATATCCTGCTCGTCAGTCCTGCCTACTTAAGCCGTCCAGTCCAGATGATCTCTGCCTTCGCCTTGGTCACATCTCTAGAGACGCTCTGCTGTGTTCCTGTTAAAGACTTGCTTGGCTGACATTTCTTCTGGCTCCCTCTTGTTTTGGCTTGTCTGACTATCCGTTCCGGTTCCTGAACTCTGGCTAGGTTTTGACTACGTTTACTCTGTTTACCTTTTTTTTTATTCTTATTAAACAAGTGTGATTTAACTGTACTTCTGTCTCAGTCTGATTCATGGTTTCTGGCACATGTCAATTGGGATGCAACGGCTGCATGGGCACAGCTGCTGCTCCCAATCTGACATCCGTGAGGGTGCATGACCCTGAACGCAAACACTATGAGCTCATGCATGAGGACATGCACCCGGACCCACCTGAATGTTTATTTGGTAGCAACGGTTGTGTTCATGCAGAAACTACATCCCAAATGACATCAATGGGGTGACCTGCACAGGGATGCACGGAACACCATTGAATCGCTGAGCAGGTAATCACGGCCTTGCAGGGGCATATGCTGTAGTATGCCTTGTGTGAATAAGGCCTTACTATGGTGTGTTTTTTTTTTTGTTTTCATTTTTTTTCTATTTCTTCTATTTTTTAGAATTAAAATGTTCAATATTTATATATTTAGTTTTAAGGAGGGGGGGGGGGGGGTCTTTGGTGAGACACCAGATGTTTCTTTTTTGAGACAGAGAAAGGGACTGAAAACACTTTTTCTGCATCCTGGAAGCTGCACTGTACTTGAATGAATAGAGAGACTCCTATTAATTTACAAAACTGGAGTATAGTAAACACTGTGATCAATGGACATAGGAGTGATCAGTACTGATCGCTCACTATGTCCATTCAAGGAAAAGAAGGGGGGTGGTAAACACATGTTTACCAACCTCCCCTCCCCCACACACCGCTCTCCATCCTGACAGGGCAGTTTCACATTGCCCAGCAGAAGCTGAAGGAGCGAGAAGTGGGAGGAGGGAGCAGCACAGCATGGAGTGGGCTCCCGGGATTGGTGAGCACAGGAGCGACTGGAGGGGGGGGTCACAACAGAGCCCCCCCCCCGAGTGCTGACTTTGTTTGTTTTATATTGCTGTGGCTTCCCTGCAGCACCTAAAGTCAGCGGGCGGCTGGCGGCCGCAGGGAAGCCACAATCGATCTGTGCGGGGGGGAGAGGTTATTGGTGCCACAGGGACTGGTGCAGGAGGGTAGGGGGGATTAGAGGGACAGTAGGGAGGGTAATTTTATTAAATGCAGGGTATGTGGATGCAGGTGAAGCAGCGGTGAAATGACAGAGGCAGTCAGCAGCGGCCGGCAGGATGGTGGTGTCACTTCTTGTGGAATAGCTCTGATTAGGGGATTGTCATCCATTGATCAGGGCTATTGGTTTGTTCAGCATTCTGCTGAACAGACTTGCTATGAAGTGACCCTGAGCTTATAGCAGAAGGAGGCATGAGGTCCATATGGTGTACAGACCTGGCCAGCTGGAAGCAATGCTGTAGGTTCGTATGCTGTACAGACTTGGCAGTAAAAGGGTTAACTTAGAATTTGAGTTTTACAAACTATTTACAGAACAAAATGGCTCAGCAGCCATGATATAAAGTGGTCAGTTTACAGAGTGGATGGCATAGCCAGGCAGGATCAGCCAGGTTTTTTAGGTGATACAGGGGAACAAATTACACAGCACAAGCACTGTGCTGTATAACATGTTTTAAGGGAACAGGATCCATTTTTTTTACGTTAACAAACACATTAACTAATCACTTGCATGAAAACATTTTAAAAGATATCAGAATTCCCTTTTTTGCTTACCTAAATTTGTGATGACTTGATGTTCCGTACCTGTCTTTTCTTTTATTCTGTGAACAGGAGGAGGGGTCCTTCTTTTAGGAGTGAAAATGGACACTTACATAGGTTGTCCAGTGGTGGGGTCATCTCAGGATCCAGAAGATGGATTGCAGTGAGGACAACAGCACATGGTGGGCACATCAGCAACGCTGGATTACCATTTCCCTGCACCTGGAAATGGTGCCTCAAGGGACATGGATGGTGAATGTAGAGTATAAGGGCCTGTGTTGATAGGCTTTGGACTTGTGTCGATGGCATCAACTTATGTCACTTTGAGATGCTTTTGAGATCATTCAGAATTCATTAATAGGTGCATTTAACCTGCAGTTAACCTCATTCTGACCTGCCTTTGACCTGCTTCAGGTGGTTTTGCATTCACATAACTTGTATTGGAATGCAAAAATCTGTTTGCGCCCACTGACAGAGGCCCTAAAAACACATTTCTAGAAAATGCTGAATAGGTAAAAGAGGCGTGGGAAATACATGGTAAACAAGCTCTAAAAAGACTGATATCCCCAGGTACAAGCACTGTGGAGAAATGTATCCTCAAAGTTGATAAAATATGCTCTAAAGGTGCTTAAGTCAGGTTTCAGCACTATGTTCCCCCTTTCATAACAAATGCTCCATGTTTATATTAGAGATTAGAAGGCTATAAGGCTGCCTCATCATTGCTGGGAAGGGTTAGCAAAATGAATCAGGTAAATAAAGTAAAAGTGCTTTCTGCTGTAAAATTTTAGGATAAATTACTCCACAGCACCTACAGCTAGAAGGATCAACAAGGGCTAGTATATAAGCTTATTTGCTACTTGTTGAAAATATGTAAATATTTGAATGTCCATAGTCTGGCCATAGTTATATTTTAAAGTACATGCAAACCCTAAACAAATAGCATTCAGTTTGCCATAGCACCGTGTGTCCTACTCAAGTGCCATTTGTTTAAAATACTTGTTTTACCTTTTTTTAATCCTCTGGCATTTCAGTGCTGCTTATCTTCTAAAGTCTCTATGTAGCCACTTCTTACCTATATGCATGCCAGGTATGGCTGCACATAATTTCTCAGGGCAGTTTCCTGATAGTAACAACAGTGGACCATAACTGCATTGAAACGACCACTTATAATCTCAAGTGGAAGCCCATGTGCCAATACAAGAGCACCAATGTAAGACAGAGATAGAGCATTATTTAGTGCCTAAAAAATATTTAATTTAAAGCACTAGTATGCCCAGTCTACTTAATACATAAGCCCCCATCCCCTCCCCCATTCCAAAATTCAACATTAATGGTAGAAAAACTGTGGCGTAAGATAGAGAGTATACATATTTTTCACACAGTTTCTGCCCTTTATAGCTAGACAAAGGTGATGTCACAATCCTTCTGGCAAAATTCTGAGAATGATGAGAATCCTAAATCTTAGTGGTATTTTCCATGTTTTACATGGTGCAGATGCATTGTGTTATCGTTCTGGGAGGCCATAGAAAATGAACGTCACGTGTGTAATATGTGTAGCCGTGCATTTAGGTAAAGCACGTATTGCCACAATGCAAAGATGTACAGGGGCTCTTTATATTTTGACATTAAAATAGGCTGTGTTTATGTGAGATTAAGCATGATATATTTTTTTTATTATTATCATACACAATTTATATAGCGCCAAGAGTTTACGCAGCGCTTTACAATGTATAGGGGGGACAACACAGTTACAGTACAGTTCAATACAAAAGGTACAAGAGGGCCCTGCTCGTAGAGCTTACATTCTAAAGGGACAGGGTGGTGGTACAAAAGGTATCAGCTGCAGAGAATGATTTGATGGGGGTGGCTCAGGAACAGTTGTTGTTAGGTGGGTGTCGGATAGGCTTCCCTGAATAAATGAGTTTTCAGGGCTATCTTAAAGGTGGACAGGGTAGGGGCTGATCGAACATAATGGGGCAGGGAGTTCCAGAGGATGGGAGAGGCTCTGGAGAAGTCCTAAAGGCGAGCATGGAGGAGGTAACAAGGGAGCTAGAGAGCAGGAGGTCCTGGGAGGAGAGGAGGGGACGATTTGAGCGATATCTGCAGATGAGGTTGGTGATGTAGATGGGGGCGATGTTGTGGATGGCTTTGTATGTTATGGTTAGCATTTTGAATTTTACACGGTGGGGTAGGGGAAGCCAGTGAAGGTATTGGCAGAGAGGGGTGGCAGTCACGGATCAATTAGTGAGGTGTATTAGTCTAGCAGCAGCATTCATAATAGACTGAAGGGGGGATAGCCTGCTTAAGGGAAGGCCATTAAGGAGAGAGTTTCAGCAGTCAAGGCGGGAAATAATCAAGGAGTGAATGAGTTTGATAATTGTATAGTTGTTGATTTTAAAATTAAGTTAGATGGGTATTCAATTACATGAACAAATTAATTAAATTATGGAGACTTGCTAGTGCCATGGAATACACAACTGCAGTCCAGCAAAAAACAAAAATGTAAGACTTTAAAGGTATAATGCTTTATGAAGATCCGCTTCAATGACATTAAATCTGCACATCCCTGGAAAGAGATATGAATTTAAGCTTCTGAGGCTTTAAGAGTCTTTGCTGCTGTAATATGTTACGGTGGACTAAAATGTGATTTAAAGGACTTTACTGCTAGCTAATATGTCAGGGGAATCAAAAAACAATATTTAAAATCAGTTTTCAGTCATTCCATGGATGCAGAGTGTTATTCAATACATAGAAATATTTTTTGTTTCATAAAATTTTCACCAAAAAAGTTAAAGAATTTATGATTCTTAGTTCAAAATAAAAAGGAACCAAACTGGCATTGAAAATCTGCCTGGCAACGTCAATATTCTGTGTCAGGCAGGAAGGTAGCATTTCGCCCCAGTCCCTTATAAATAAATACAAACATTCCTCAAATTCAACCCCAGATCCTAACAATGAAGTTGGATAATCAGAATGTCATATTATTTCAAGAGCGTCAAATGCTGCCATTAGGGAACGGATTTTCATTTTGATTTATAACAATCACAAATATTTGAAAATGTCACCAGCGTGCTATTCGAATTCTATGCTAACAATTCACAGAGACAGATGTTTTTTTCCTGCACGCCTTTGAGAGGGGAATAACGCTTTCCTAAAGTATAACACAAATATTTATTACCATTTACCATTACAGTATGTTACATCAAAATCACACACATCATTATGATCAACAGGCTGTGTTGTTTGTATTTTGGGCTAAATATCTGAGGCTTTTGGGAACAATTACAGTAGAACAAAATAATATTTTTTTTAATATTTCAACAAAAACCTAGGAAATAAAAACATTTGTCTGCTAACGAATTGAAAACACAAAAAAATGAAGGTTTCAACAAGAATTTTATTGAAACTTCAAGATAAAAATTAACAAACATTCTGTACAATAAAAATCATAAGGATAATAGATCCAAATAATTTACAGTATATAAAAATGGCTTAATGATTAAGAGACAAGATAAAAAATAAAAAGTGGAATCAAAACCTTATAATAAATCATATATAAAAAAAACAATGCATTTAAAAGGTTAGCATTACATTACAATTAAATTCCACATAGACAAGCAAGCTGGATTTTGCTTCTTTACCACCCTGCTGCTTTTTGTCCCTTAAAAAATATACATTTTAGATAAAGCCATTTTATTAATAAAAAATATTCTGAAGTTTACAGATTAAAACGCTAACAAATGAACCCCCTCTTAGACAATGGCCACAGAAACAAGTGTCCCCTATAGAGGATTTCCCCACTATTCTCATACCTTCTAACTGTCCCTCATTTTGAGAAACTGTATTTATTAAACAAATTCCCATCTCTCTATTTTTTTCTCAGTTGTCAGTTTTTTGCTCTGAAAATAAAATGCACTAATTAACTCTCAAAAGTATTATACTGCGCTTAAAGCAGTAATAAACCCCAAAAAGGTAAATATATTGGCCTATCGCAGATGCACTAGCAAATTTAGATGGACTGGACTAGATAGATTAAAGACACTCAAGCTAACACTTTTTAAGTTACAGCAGCTTTTTTTATTCTATTTAGATTTTTTTTTTTACATGAATGAAGAAAATCTGACCATTGTATGCACCCCAGTGTTTAATGGTTTGCGTCAATGCTTTAACTGCCACTTTTGCTGGACCGACTAGGATAGGATAGTAGGATAAACAGGTGAAATAAAAAGCCTAAAAAAAAAAGAAATTTTTGCTTTTGGGTTTAATACTGCTTTAAATCGGGTCTCAGCAATTTCCTTTCTAGCCTCTTCTGGTGCACCTGCTCTGTGTTTACATTAAAGCATAATGCCACTTTTGTTGAGAAAAAAACATTCCCCTCTGGGTGATCTATGTGCATTGCAAGGATATTAACCAAACTTTCTTGCAGATTCCTACCTTATCACTGTGTGTTTGCCTGTGTGGGAAAGTGAGTCTAATGGGAGTGGTTTCATGATTATCAATCAGCTGCAGCACCTGTAGGGCACTAATGAGGGTGGCCCAGAGCAATGGCCAGTCCAGGTCAAGTGTACATAGACGGGCAGTGGCTGTAAGGGCTCTTTCACACATGCGGACCGTATGTCCGTATTTCATCCATCCGTTTCCGGATGAAATACAGACATACATGCATGCCTATGGGATAGTGGGTGTCAGCGGATGAGTATCCGCTGACCCCCGATATCGTCCGTCTCCGCTATGGTCCGATTCTGCAGACGGAGGAAAACCCAGTGTGCAGGGATCGCCCTGTCATCCGCCGGCTCAGCGGGAATCAACGGAGTGATCCCCGCTGAGCAAGCGGATGTTCACGGGGCGGATCATTACGGATCCGTCCCGCGTGAAGGGAGCCTAAAAGTTCATCATTACTAAGGTGCGAAAAAGAATGAAAAATGGGGAATAAAATAATATTTAAACATTTTATACACCTATACAATTCAAATATACAACTGGAGTAAATTGTATTACAATCTGCCAATATGCCAGCAGATTGATACATCTAAAGCTGGCAATAGACACTAAAGAAAGGTTAGAAATGCAGGCATCCCTCTATGCCTCAACCATTTCTTCTAGCCAGTGCATTTTGAAGCTACTGGTATTTAGATCCATATGAGGAATGGATATCATGATTTCCTCCTCAATATTCTCATCGGGACAGCTCAGGGGGCATGTCTGACTACAATCATGAACCTAGGAGACCTAATTATTGGGGTTTTCCTAGATCAAATTAGAGAAAAATGAGTAATAGAATTAAAGCCCCGTACACATGGGCCGAAAGTCGGGAGACATTGGCCGGTTCAATAAAAAACTTCCGACATTCGGTCCATGTGTCCATGTGTATATGAGCCGGTCCAACAGAAGCCGGCCAAACCGGCCAGCTTCTGTTAGATGAGCATGGTGGATAAACCAGCAGCCGACCGGCTCTTGGCCATTGGCTGAGAGCAGGGAAGATCTCTGTAGTAACGCTGGAAGTACAGTGGAGCTGTCAGTTTTTTCGTTCAACCTAGTGAGTAAAAAACTATTGGTGTGTACCAGGATCAAAGCGGAGTTCCACACGTTTTTTTTGTTTATTAAAAGTCAGCAGCTACAAAATGTATAGCTGCTGAGTTTTAATAAACAGACACTAACCTGTCCACTGTCCAGCGATGCGGGCTCCCGGAGCCTCGCTCCTCTTCCCCTCCTCTCCATGGTGCCGTCATAGCAACTGTGGACACCCGGCTGTGACAGCTTACAACTTCACGGCTAGGCTCACACTGCGCATGCGCGAGACGCTATTGGCAATCTTCTGGGACCTGTGACATGTCCCAGAAGATCGCTGGCAGGGAGGGGCCGCCTAGGGCGAGAGGAGGAGTCGCCTAAAAATTACATGTCAATTGTGGCATGTCAGGGGGGTTGGAGTGCTTAAAGCAGAAGTTCCACTTTTGGTTGTAACTCTGCTTTAAGAGAGGCACCAGGGGGTAGAAAACACAACTGAATACTTAGATGTACCTGTTTTAATCATCAACCATGTGAGTTGCTAAAAATTGTACCTTCATTAAATGTAACCATATTGCTACACTTAGAGGTGCCTCTCTTCTCTTTTTATACTCTGTAGCTCCTGCTGGATTCTGCTTTATGCATTCTCCATTGACACTTTTTTTGGGGGGTTGTGATTGTGGAAGGAATCATCTGAGTTTTCATTATTTCTTATGGGGAAATTTGCTTTAATATATGAGTGCTTTGGATTACAAGCATGTTTCCGGAACTAATTATGCTCGCAATCCAAGGTTTTACTGTATTGTGCAATACAGGACCTTTTTTGCAATACTCTGAGCCCCCGTACACACAGTCGGAAATTCCGACCACAAAATCTGTCGTATTTTTTCTGACGGATTTTGTCCAACACTGGTGTTACATACACACGGTCGGACAAAGTTGTCGGAAAATCCGATCATTCTGAACGTGGTGACGTTTGTTGCGTACAACGGAACTACGTAGAGGCTAGTAGCCAATAGTTTTGGTCTTGTAATGTGATCTGAGCATGCGTGGCACTTTGTCCGTCGGAATTCTCTCCACACGTTCGTTGTTGTCGGAAAATTTTAGAGCAGGATCTCAAATTTTTCCCGTTGGAAATTCCGACGGAAAAAGTCCGATGGAGCCCACACACGGGCGGATTTTCTGACAACATGGTCCGATCGGACATTTTCCGTCGGAATTTTCGACCGTGTGTAAAGGGAATGATAGCAGAAAAAAAAAAACAATAAAGAGTTTATACAGTATATACACATATGTGATAGGTGTACCATAAAACAATATTTATATATACTGTATATATATCATGAATGACCAAACAAACAATGTTAAAATCCACAGTGCACCATGTACAAGTTAATTTAAAGTGGTTCTAAAGGGTTGACATTTTTAAAAAAAAAACAAACAAAGGAATATCTAGTGCTCTCCGCAGAGGAAGTTTTATTAAAGCAGCAAATCTACTCATAGATTACAATGTGTCCAGCATTCAATACGTTTCATGCTCCTCAAAGTGAACAGCATGGAAGACAACTGACTCTAGTGAGACTCGCATGCATAATGGCTTGCATAGAACGGCCCTGTGTAGCATCATGACATCATGAGGTAAGCTCCACCTTATGTGTTATGTCTCCAGGCAATACTTCAGAGGATCCAACAGTGTTTGTAATTTGTGTTAGCTTGTCAATCCTATTTTCTGATATGGGGTTCTGAGATAATAAGCTAAGATTCCACCTTATGTGTTACACTCCCGGGCAGAACTTCAGAGGATACAACAGTTTTAGTCATTTGTGTTAGCTTGTCAATCCTATTTTCTGATACAGGGTTCTAGAGCTGCACGATTCTGGCTAAAGTGAGAATCACAAGTTTTTTGCTTAGAAGATAGATCACGATTCTCTCACGATTCTTGCGGCGTAAGATCATCTTTCACATTAAAACAAAAAATATTGGGCTAACTTTACTTTTTATTTATTTTTATGTTTTTTATTCATTGAAGTGTATTTTTTCCCCAAAAATTGCACTTGAAAGACCGCTGGGCAAATACAGCATGACGTAAAATATTGCAGCAATTGCCATTTTATTCCCTAGGGTCTCTGCTAAAATATTTATAATGTTTGGGGGTTCCAAGTAATTGCCTAGCAAAAAATATTGATTTTAACTTAAGAAAGAAGTGTCAGAAAAGATTTAGACTTTAAGTGGTTAAACTTCCTGCATTTACACGTTGTTAAAAACTTGGCAGACTGCCCAGATTTTTTCTTTACACACAGAAGTTTATGTGTTACCTACCCGGGCAGGACTTCAGAGGATCCAACAGTTTTAGTAATTTGTGTTAGCTTGTCAATCCTAATTTCTGATATGGGGTTCTGAGATAAACTAAGCCCACACTTTGTCTACACATTAGCTCATATTGCATTCTTGAATTTTTGTTATTTCCAAACTAGTCTTTACTGGGAGATCACCAGAACAAACTTCCCTGCTGAAAGATTCCCCAATCACTTTATGTTCCAGTGACAATGGTAACGAGGACAAATGGAGATGTAAATCTCCCCAGCGGGGACTCAGACAGCAGTAAGGCCCTGACAGAGCGTAACCTTCCCCAGCTCTAAAACTAAAACCACATATCTTGTTTTAGACACTGTATACTTTAAGTTCAAATAAATGGATAGTTTAACCACTTTCAGACCGGACCAATTGGCAGCCAAAGGACCAGGCCCCTTTTTGCGATTCGGCACTGCGTCGCTTTAACTGACAATTGCGCGGTCGTGCGACTTGGCTCCCAAACAAAATTGACGTCCTTTTCTTCCCACAAATAGAGCTTTCTTTTGGTGGTATTTGATCATCCCTGCGGTTTTTATTTTTTGCGCTATAAACAAAAAAGAGCGACAATTTTGAAAAAAAATGCATAATTTTTTTATATTTGCTATAATAAATATCCCCCAAAAAAAATATATAAAAAATGTTTTTTTTTCCTCAGTTTAGGCCGATACGTATTCTTCTACATATTTTTGGTAAAAAAATCGCAATAAGCGATTATTGATTGGTTTGCGCAGAAGTTATAGTGTTTACAAGATAGGGGATAGTTTTATAGCATTTTTATTAATAATTTTTTTTTATTAGTAATGGCGGCGATCAGCGATTTTTTATTGTGACTGCGACATTATGGCGGACACATCGGAAATTTTTGACACATTTTTGGGACCATTGTCATTTATACAGCAATCAATGCTATTTAAATGCATTGTTTCCTGTATAAATGACACTGGCAGTGAAGGGGTTAACCACAAGGGGGCAGTGTAGGGGTTAAGTATGCCTAGGGGTGTGTTTCTTACTGTGGGGGGGCGTGGCTGTCAGCTAGTGAATGCTGATCTCTACTCCAATCACAGGGAGCAGAGATCGGCGTCACTAGTTGCTAGGCAGAACGGGGAGATGCTGTCTATTTCCGCATCTCGACGCTCTGCCTTCCCGTGAGACCTCACGGGGGTCCCGACCGGCGCGGGAACGTGCCACTCCCGGCACGGGAACGTGCCACTCCCGGCGCGCTCCCGATGGCACGGACGGCTTAAAGGAGGGACTTATATATACGCCCTTCTGCCTGTCCATGCCATTCTGCCGACGTATATCGTTGTGCGCCGGTCGGGAACCGGTTAAGGCAGAACTATACTCACCTCCATTCCAGTGCTGCGGTGTCAGTGGCCAGCTTCCCACTGGCCGCTGACATCATCAGCCAATCTTCTTCTGGGTTCCGATATTTGTTTGTTTTAATTGGCCAAGCGGAAATGACATCATTCCATCAAATCGGCGGAAACTCATTAATCTCGCAGATAACGAAATTGTACACTGAGCTGTGCATGCACAGCTCAGTGTACTGTGCGAACAGTCAGGTAAGAATATTTTAATGCAGAGGAGACATTGGGGGTTATTTACGAAAGGCAAATCCTCTTTGCACTACAAGTGCAAACTACAAATGCAAAGTGCACTTGGAAGTGCAGTCGCTGTAGAAACGAGGGGGACATGCAAGGAAAATAAAAAACAGCATTTTAGCTTGCACAGATTTCAGATCTTCGCTTGTAGTTTGCACTTGTAGTGCAAAGTGGATTTGCCTTTTGTAAATAACCCCCATTGTGAGGTTGATTTACTAAAACTGGAGAGTGCAAAATCTTGTAGCCAGTCAGCTGCTAACTTCAGCTTGTTCAATTAAAGTGGATGTAAACCTGATTCATTAAATTTGACCTAGGCACATACAATTGTAGTGTTTTCTTATCTCTCTCCAAAGCCCTAAGTCCCATGTCTTTCTGCTGCTCCGTTCCACTGTTGTCAGCATAATAACCTCTGACAAATTCTCCCTGACAACCGAGCTAAAACCAGCTTAAAATATGTGTCAGGGTGGGTGCTATACATAGATTAGCAGAGAGCTGGTCTATTCACAGCACATTCCTTCCTTCCTCTGCCTATGTGGAGGGGGCGTGTGCCTTTCCTCCAATCAGCTGTCACACAGTGTATGCCAAGACTACACTCCCAGTGCTGAACAGGAAGAGAAAATCTCTAACACCATGTGTACTTTCTAAAGATTATTGACAGCTGAAGACAGCAGATATACAAGTAAAACTTATGTAGAGAGATTTGTTTCATCCCTGTGTATCATCTGAGGCTGTTCACTTCACAGGGTATAGGAGAGGGTTTACATCTACTTTAAGCTTTGACGAAAAAAAAACTGCCACAGTAAAATCGCCAGTGTCTAATTATCTCTGTGGGAGATATTTTTAACACTTTCCTGGTGTTTATATAATCCACACTGTTCAGAATTAAATTAACAGGGATAGAGAAGATTGTTTACACTAATAGTGTTAATTCCCTGTAATTCAACACCACAATATTAACACTTTACTCTAAAACACCTTAATACCAGGATTTTAACACTGGCGATTTTACTGTGTGGAAGCTGACTGTTTTTGATGCAGAGCTGCATCAGATTTTGCACTTTCCGGTTTTAATAAATCAACCCCTTCATGTCTCTTCTGTATTAAAAAGCTTGCCTCTTCACAATTTTATTTTGAGTAAAGTTCCACTTTTAAATCAGACCTTCAGTAATTTTTTCATCTTTCCAGGCATCTATTAAATCTTCTGCCCTTGTTGTTTTAACTTTGGATAGTAAAACATTTTCTTTCTGCCAGTAAATACCTTACACAGCCCACTTTCTGTTTTTTGTCTGGTAAAAAGCCTAGGCTTAAGACATCATGTACAGCTCTCTCTCTCTCACTCTCGCAAGAGTTTGTCATGAAGGGAGGAAGGATGAGTAATAAAAGGGCCAATGAGAGCTGCAGAGCTGGAGGTGTGCCTCTGTGTGTTTGTGTAAATCCAGGAAGTGAACAGGCGGCATCTTCAGCTGCCCACAGTTAAAATAGATGCAGCCAGACTTAGTGGAGGGAGATTTCTGCAGCATATTTGGCAAGTACAGAATCACAGTATATATAAAGTAATATGCAAAGTGGTTGGAGGGAAGCTTCAGAATGGCAAAGATGTTTTTATTACAAATTATGTGAGCAGACTGCAGTTCCTCTTTAACCACTACCGGACCAGGTTGGCTCGGCTGGGAAAATCAACGTTACCTTACGTCGCTTTTCCTTTTGGCCACTAGGGGTGCTCACGCACCCGCAGTGTGTGCCCGGAGCCGATACGACAGACAGCGTGACAGAGCGAGAACCGGGATCTGTGTGTGTAAACACACAAATCCGGGTTCTTTCAGGGGAGGGAGTAGAGACAGATCGTGTGTTCATACTAAGTATGAACACTGATCTTTCTCTCCTCCTAGACAGTCCCATCCCCCTACAGTTAGAACACAGTGAGGGAACACATTAACCCCTTGATCGCTTCCTAGTGTTAACCCCTTCCCTACCAGTGACATTTATACAGTAATCAATGCATTTTTATAGCACTGATCGCTGTACAATTGTCAATGGTCCCAAAAATGTGTCAAAAGTGTCCAATTTGTCCGCCGCAATATCGCAGTCCCGATAAAAATCGCAGATCGCCGCCACTAGTAACAAAAATAATAATAATAAAAATGCCATAAATCTATTTCCTATTTTGTAGACGCTATAATTTTTGCGCAAACCAATCAATATACGTTTATTGCGATTTTTTTTTACCAAAAATATGTAGAAGAATACAAGTCGGCCTAAACTGAGGAAAAACATATTTTTTTTATTTTTTATTTTAATGTGGGATATTTATTATAGCAAAAAGTAAAAGATATTGTGTTTTTTTCAAACTTGTCGCTCTTCTTTTGTTTATAGCGCAAAAAAAAAAACGCAGAGGCGATCAAATACCACCAAAAGAAAGCTCTATTTGTGGGGAAAAAAGGACGTCAATTTTGTTTGGGTACCGCGTCGCATAACGGCGCAATTGTCAGTTAAAGCGACGCAACGCTGTATCGCAAAAAATTACCTGGTCATTAAGCAGCCAAATCTTCCGGGGCTGAAGTGGTTAAGTATAACTAAAGGAAAACTTTTTTTTTAATAGAGTGGAGAGAAATTAGAGCACCTGTCATGTTTTTTATTTATGTATGTGCCTCTGCTGAAGAGAATCACCCTCTTTGTCCTGGTGACCATTATCGCCAAAAGTAAAAGTAAAAGAAAATCCAAAATTTTGTGTTGTAACCAAAAGAAGAATAAGGGGGACATCGTCTGAGGACACTAGTTCTGGTAACCCTGGTTACAATTTTGGAAGTATATGCTCTTGCTTTTCGTTTTGGGTATGGGACAGGAAGTAAAATTGAATTATATTGCAGCTTACCAATTCTAAGATGTGATAGCTTTTTTTTTTTTTTTAGTCTTTCTTTATTTTTTATTTTCACTTGGTGATCTGCCAGTGGTTTTTGGATGAACAAGCTCTCCTTCAAATGTATCAGTTAAGAGTTTTCAGACAAACCATGTATCACTGCCAGTGGTGATTACCAGTGATATAAGTAACTGAGTTAAAATAAACAGAGTTACTTAACGCAGTTACTTTAGAGGGTAATGAGTAATCTAACTGATTACTCTTCCCCTCATGGCAATTCCGTTCCCATTACTTGGGCGACGTTACCGCAATTACATCTACTGCCACTAGATGGCAGTAGTGTAATTCCAGTGTCCTGCGGATCTTACGAAAATTGCTGAACCTAAACAGCTCTGAGTGAACTCTACACCGCGCAGGCTCAGTTAACATGTAATTGTACGAGGCGATGCAGCCCGCTCCCGATGCTCGTGCTACTCTGCAAGGGGCGTCTATCGTGTAACTAAAGTCTAGTATTACTGTCACCAAGGGGCACATTTATTATTATTGTTATATATCAAGCTCTGCCCATTAATTTAACATTCTCCCTCTTCTGTAGCCATCCGCCCCTTACACAATATAATAATAATAGGCCCCTTGCTTACATGCTATAACAGATCTGCCCCTTGGTTAGAGTAATAATAGAGAAGCCCCTTGGTTACACGATATATAACAATAATAATAAATGCGCCCCTTGCTAACAGTAATATTAGACCCGCCCCTTAGAATATAAAAAAAAAAAGTCACAGTTAATTTGCTGCGTAACTAATTACTTTTCCAATGTAGTAACTGAGTTACTAACGCAATTACTTTTTGGGAGAAGTAATTTGTAACTTAACTAATTACTATTTTAAAGTAAGATGACCAACACTGGTGATTACAATGATGAGTTTTTATTTATTCATGTAAAACCTGTTGTAATTGCTTATGTAACTGCAGTGTGAGCTGGAGTTTGGTTTCAATTAGTTGTTGTGCATCTTAGGCCGCGTACACGCGATTGGAATTTCGGCCAGCAAAAGACAGATGATAGCTTTTTGTCGGAAAATGCGACCGTGTGTATGCTCCATCGCACTTTTGCTGGCCGAATTTCAAATTTCAGCAAAAGTTTGAGATCATGTTCTCAATTTTTCCGATGGAAAAAGTTTCCTACGCGCAAAATTCCTGCACATGCTTGGAAACAATTTGACGCATGCTCAGAAGCATTGAACCTAATTTTCTTGGCTCGTCGTAGTGTTGTACGTCACCACGTTCTTGATGGTTGAAAGTTCAGCTTGTATGCAAGCCAAGCTTGAGCGGAATTCCGTCGGAAAAACCATACAAGATTTTTCCGACAGAAAATCCGCTCGTGTCTAACCCCCCAGATTAGCTGCTGTCTGCTGTACCCCCTGTGCTCTTTCATCCAGCGTGGGGGCAATACAGGAGGTGTGTAACTGGCCAGATCACCAGGTAAAAACAGAGGGGAAAAAAAGACAAAAAAAGAAAACGAATGCAGCCATCACAACTAATGACTGGCTGGTAAGCTGCAATATATTACATTTTTGGTTTTGGGTTTATTACTGCCTTAGGGCCAGTTCACACCAGACGCAGTTTTGTGCAGTTCCGTGCAGTCCCGTTTTTTCTGCACCAATACAGTCAGTTGCGGTCAGTTTCCGGTCAGTATCTGCACCAGAAACTGACCGGAAACTGACCAGAAACTGACTGCATGGTGTGAACTAGAGCCATTGGAATACATGAAAAACACTATGCATGCATTTTTAGTGCAGACAAAAAGCACACAGAACTGAACGAAATTGCATCTGGTGTGAACTGGCCCTTAAGCTTTTATTTACTTAGAATGAATAGTACATTTGCAAGTCACTGCATCTTTTTTACATACATTCAAATGTGAAAAATGTGTGTAGGAATAATGAATTAAGCAACTATTTTCAAGAAATTGCAAGGAAATGCTTTCTTTATTGATCTTTAGTAAATCAAAAATTAACCTTTTCTTTTTTGTTTGGTCTTGGGCTGTTAAACCCAAAAGGCATTATACACTGATCAGGAATAGACAGAATACGGAGCTCCTATACATACAAACAAAATTCTGGTTTATTGTTAAAACGTCATTTTTTTGTACAAGATTTTATCAGCCAAAAATGAGATCCAGTCATAACCCATTTTTTTGGTTTTATTTTGGAAGCAGCAGTGGATACCTTTAACCAAAAATTTTAAGATTAGAACATATGATTAACTAATGTAAGATTAAAGGACTAGGGAGTGTGGATAAAAGACTGTAGCTGGGAAACTGAAGGATATAACAGAGGATTAGCTCAATATACAAAATGGCTTTAGGATTTGAGATTTGTCCACACCTGTCACTTCATTCCCTTCTGAAGCTCATAATTAGTATTTTGTACTCCTTTCTCTTCATCTTGTATAATTGTATGGGCACAATTTCCATTTAGCCTTCTCTATTTGCAGCTATGTAGAGAAGTGCTTCGAGGTCTGCTGAATAGAGATCAAATTAAACTCTGGTACTTAATTAGTGTAGCGTACAGTCATTTGATTTAATTAGAGATTCTGCTGGCAAGACTGGCACTATATAGTTTTGAGTAACAAAATAAAATGGCCCTTGTCTAAATAGATAAATAAATATAGTGTTTCAAGGAATTTTGGAATTGACTGATTATTGTCCCTAATAATCTGACAGTAATATATGGGTATATCACTGAAACCATTAAGACACAAGTAGAGCCCAGCCAATAAAAAAATGTGTGATTCCCTCTTTAAAATAAAATGTATCTCAAAAGACATTTAGATCAAGATTTTCAAAAAATATACAGAATGTTTTTCTTTTTTAGTAAAAGTATGTCTGTAATTATTTCTGAACAATTGTTGAAGGACAGATCCTTGTTCTGTGAAAATCCAGCTAGACTCAAGTTTACAATGTTTTCAAGGCAGGTTATGATTGCAGAAGGGATTCTTATAAAAAGAAGTCTTACCTGCCTGTGAGCAATTTTTTTTTCGGTCACTGTGGACATGGCAACGACAGAGTGACAAGGGACATTTTGGGCCATCACCTCCTTAACTGCCCCCTTGTCTATGTGTACTATGGATCACATGGCTTTGTTATTATTTACTCTCTTTTAGACATACAAGGGACTTGCAGTATTCAAAAGCTTATGAAATTTCCAAAGGAGAGCTATTCGACTACTTACAATTATAAGTACACATGTTTTCCAGCACACTATGGATCTTCTATTGCAGTCCAAAGCTTTTATTGCAGAGAGATCACATCACAATAGAATAAGTGCAACGTTTCGAAGCGACGCAGGATCAGTGGTGAGTATTTTTCACACCCGCGTCAGGGAAATCAATATATGATACTCGACTACTTCAATTGTAGCCATAGGCATGCGCACAAGATGTGCTGGGTGTGCCTGGGCACACCCTAATCACCCCACGTGCATTAGCATTATCCAGGGGTGGCACCAGGTGGGTGGTTGGGGTGCCAGTGGCCAGTGTAAATGCTCCCATTATATTAAAGGCTAGGTTTAACTATATATTACACCTACACTTAGTATGTAACGTAATATGCTCCCAATCAACTGTCTCCCACCATCAGAGCCTCCTCCCTATGACAGCAGGTGGCATTCATATGTATTTGAGCTTTGGGGTGCACACCCTACTGCAATAGGCTGTGCACACCTATGATTGTAGCACTGATGTCTGTGTGTATATCTTAAAATGCCCTTGTACATTGACATACGTAGGCAAGATGAGAGGACCTTTCAAAAAACGGTTTCAGAAACACAGAAACTATATCAGGACCACATTGGCAAAGATAGAGAAGGGCAAACCACACTACTGTAGCTGTACATTTTTTTACGTGGGATGGTAATTGAACATGTTAAACAACCCATCAGGGTAGGAGATCGGGATCAATTGCTCCTTCACCACGAGGAATACTGGATTTACACCTTGGGTACAGTACAACCTGGTGGACTCAACACCAATTTGCCCCTCACATGCTTCCTGGGTGACAGATAATTCTCCAGCCTTAAATGCGCATGACCTTAACTGACCTTGTAATCCCCTTGCCTGAGGTAAACTCGATCGGTTATGTTTCTTGATGCCTGATGAAAGGGTTCTGTGTGGCTCTGAAACGTTGCACTTATTCTGTTGTGATCTCTCTGCAATAAAAGCTTTGGACTGCAATTGAAGATCCATGGTGTGCTGGTGAACATGTGTACTTATCTGTGATGTATCCAGTATCCAGCTGTAAGTCTTACAAGGAAGGGCAGTTTCTCTGCTATATTCTTTTATTCTGGGGCATTCTTCCAACCAGGCATCTTTCTACTGCTCTAGATAGGAATCACATCTTAATAAGCTATGAAGGCCATGGTTTTCCATCCCACGGCCTTCATAGATTCCTCTAGTGGTGACATATCTCAGCTGATTCCTGCAACTGTCTTCTCTGTAATGGGATCTCACTATCCCTCTTTTAGAGACTTCCTCTCCCTGATAATTTTTACATAATGAAAAAAGAAAAAGAAAAAAAAAAGCTTATTGGAAGGTGCTTTCCTATTTAAGTTTACTGGCACATCTAAGGGCCTAGCTGTCTAAGCATCTTCTAGGATCCCATGATCTAAAAAGTAAATAGTAGTTTGAAGCTGAAGTCTGAGCACAGGTATTTAAAAATATCTTCTATTTTCTCACGAAACATGAATAAAACCTTTTATTATTCACCTAAATATGTGAAATACGCTGGCACAGTTTATGAGTGGGGCTCAGATTGAGCTGTGGCTTGTCCTGGCTTCTGATTAGCATACACTGCCAATCAGAGCATGAGGGTGTATTTAGACAGGGATAGACTGGAAATCTAGATGCAAGCCCCAATTACTCTAGGTAGCGCTGCCATGATTAGCAGGGGACCGGTAATCATAATGCATATACTATAAATTATGCAGCAAAAATATTACAAATATATATATATAGACATAATTACAACCTTGCAGCTAAAATGTTTCATGTCCTATTGGCAATCCAGCCATGCTGAGTGGCTTTCCATAAATATTTATTTAGTGCTGCAATATTTTTACCTTCTTCAAGTGTTACAAAATTATTTAGATGTAATATATATCACTTTCATAGGATCAAAATGTATTCATTGGTGATTCTCTATGAAATGCAATTTACCAAGCACATTTTAAGCCCTTTATCTGTAAGATGCAGACAATATGAAAGACGGGAATGTTTATTCCCTTCAGCTAGAGAGGCAGCTATGATATACGTAGTTTGAGGGATGTGACAGTGGAGCAGGCCTTTATATCTGGCTGTGCTCTGCCCAGAATATATTTTCATAAGGGAAAGACCTTTGTTCAGATGCTTAGTTGTAAATTATCAGCATGCTCTGTCACACTTGAAGAGCTTATTTTCTTCATATACGGCAATTCCTTTTCCCTCTGGTGCCATTGTTTCTCCTCACATTCAACTGAAAAACAACAAAAGCCTATTTGGTAACGTATGCATGTTTACCAAAGGTGAAACCTGTCCTGAAAAAAATTATATTTCTAGGTAGGACTGCGTAATAACCATATATTTTACTGTTCCTTTTGAAGTTGCAGATATTATGTTCACAATTTTTTGTTGTGATGGCAGAACTGTATATACATGGTATGCATGTTTGTTTGCATTTTGTAGACAGCTACGGATAGCCCTAGAATGGGTATTTAAACATGGTATTGCAGGCAGGGTAGGAAAATAAATTTTTAAATGCCAACTTTTGAACAATTTGCTGTGCCTAAGAAAATAATTGATAATACTTTGCTTGAATCTTAATTTTTTTTGTTATAGGCCTGTTTAAAGATGAAGTTTAACTTAAGGAATAAATACATTCCCTTATTCCACCTTCCTTCCCTGATCAGTATTCAGTAAATACTATGTAGCCTTAAGTAGACACCAATAGTTTTTTTCTGGTTGAACATAAAAAAAACTGTCAGCTCCGGTCAGAGCCGCTGTACTAACAATCCAACGTTAGTGCAGTGATCTCTCTTTGCTGAGCTGTTGTGTTCTGACAGGGGGACGACCCCTCGCCAGAACACTCATCATCACTCAGGAGAGGGTTGGCTGCTGGCTTTTCAGCAGTCTGTCAGACGGACTGCTTTACACATGGGCCGAATGTCATCCGGTTTTTATTGAACCGGCCGAGGTGCTTCCTCCCCAGCAATGACCCGACATTCATGATGTATTGACCCCATGTCATGGTCAGGCTTCCGACCGAGGGAAGGGCATCTCCTCTGATAAAGCCTCAAATGGCTAGAACATCAGTAAGCCCATTATACAGACCAAGTCCGCACTTTGTATATGGGTTCACCTTTTCCTTGATTCGATTTTGGATTTTAAATTCCACTATGTATTGCCCAATCAGCTTGTGCTGGTTGCTTCCGCCCGTCACTGCGTGTACGGGGATTTCTATCCTGTACCCTCACACCCTCCACCAACCTCTCTGCCTGGAGCTAATTTACCCTGATCTCTCTTGCAAATCAACAAGTTTTTCAATGTCTACTCCATTACCAACACCCATCCCAGCTCCTATCCCCCAATATAGTGCTGAATACATGCCTCCTCTTGTGGTTACTCCTCAGAGATAAGCATCCTGCATGCACCTTATTCCGTGTCCGCACATCTCTGGGAGTAAGTCACTGGTACGATGACAGCACTTGATTCAGCGTATACTCAGCAAATATAGGGTAATAAAACCACTGTGAGATGTCGCAGCACCATGTGGTGAAGGCATATTGTACTCTGGTAGTCAGCGTTTGCTCCCTTTATCTATCGGAGCATGCTCCTGTGTGTATACACTGGCATTCCCTGTGCAGGGTTTCAACTTCTCAGGTGAGACCTCAACCAGGCGCATCTCCCCCAGACAAGGAAATGTTCACCCCATTGATGTGTCACCTGACACCCTCTAGTCCGGCCAACAGACACCTTATTATGTATAAGTGCTCGCCTCCTGGGTACCTGCACCATATAAACTCCGTTACGTCAATACATGTCATACATTACACAACTTTCCTTATTTCAACTCCTCCCTCCAACAAAAAAAAACATATATATTTTACATTTCCATGTTCTGATGGATTGGATGTGTTATATTCCTTTCCCAACCTCCAACCCATTGTACGTATATTAATAACACGTTTGCATTCATCAGGAGAGAGTCCAGCAAAAAAAATGTTTCAAGTCTTATTGATAGGCACAGTCTTTCAGATTCAGCACCAGATCGTCCATAGGAAAAGAAAAGTGTTAAAGTGAATCTTTTTGTTTGTCCCGTCTCTCCTGATATTTAGTGGAATAAATTTGGGGCGTGGTATGGCACAGACAAACTGCCAACCAGATGATCATCTGTCATCCATTTTTCCAGAACCTTTCCAATCTCGCTCCACCAGGATTCTGGAATTGAAAAACAAGAGCAGAATCAAATTCTTATCCATAATATCTGCTTGCTTATTATATTTACTCCTATTTCCTATTTACTTAGTATTCCTGGCTTCTGCAACTTGATCAAACTATCAAAACAACCCTGACCTCTTTAGGCAGACTCCACTCTAAAATGAATCCGCATGGTATGATCAAAAATTAAAAAAACGAACGTCACTGTTGTTTCTCAAAAATTCTCAATTTAAAAACGCAAAAGAAAAACAACCAATGCATTTATCTTTATCTTACGATCTATGCACTAACTTTACCTTACGATCTATGCACTTATTCCCCTTTCAGGTGTATAAAGCCTAAACCTTTTGGAGCTTTTTACACCTGAACAAAACAACAATAAAATAGCTGACTAAGCCAATACCCAAAAACAAAAAAATATGTTTTTTTTTTTTTTTCCAAAAAAAAACAAAAATTTAAAAAAGAATAAACATTAAAAGTCTGGCCATTATCACCCAAGAACAACATGACAAGACAACCACCATACAACAATGACAAACACTCAACTTTTAAAGACATCCATGGATTTTCTCCTGAGAAGAGTACACGTTTCTTTTTTTTATCTGAAAGACAATAAGTTAATGGGAAAAACAACACAAACAAAACAAACAAAACATTTGTAACTTCATCACAACATTTGCTACCTCATTTGTAACTCTTTAGTTTTGTCAGATTATTGTTTAAATATTTTCATTGTTTGCAAACAATTACTAATTAATGAGCTCATGGTACCATGTGATAATCGATTATGCATTTACAATAACCTAACCCCCGTGTTGGTCTCACTTTGACGGACCTGCAAACAAAACACAAATGTTTAGTATCCCAAACCTGTTCTCTCCCTGGTCTCTGGAAAAGGAACACAAAGACAATGATTAAACACGATTATCATGACAATTGACTTTAAGTGCCCCAAGTCTCTTTTCATTAATTGTACTGCTAGGGGAACACCGAGTTGTAGTATAAACAACTAACCTAAAAAAATAAAAATTACAACCATTAAAACTAAAACAGAAATTAATAAAAAAAAAAAATTGAAAAATGAAAAATTGAAAGAAAAAAAAAATTAATAAAAAAAACAAAATATGAAAAAAAATAATTCATAAAGAAAAAAAAAAATAATAAAGAAATAAAAACATTAAAAATTAACAATTAATAATAAAAAAAAAATGGAAAAAATAAAAAAATTAATAATAAAGAAAATTAAAAAACCTAATAAAAATTCATTAAATTAATAAACATTAAACCTTATAAAAAAAAAATTACAAAAATACTTAAAACCTTATTCATAGGAAGGAAGCTTTGATCAGAGTATTTTTAACATACTTGCAGCTGACTAAGTGCTGCCAGCATTGCTTCCCCCAGTGCTATGTTTGAATAACCATTCGGCTACTTCCATTTTGATTTTATGCAACTGTCCTACATATTGCTTTTCGGTTTGTAGACTCCGTAATTGGGTCTTAACGGGGAATTGGGTTTGCTTACTATTGGCTCCATGCTTTGGATTGCTACCCCACCTGGCCGAATAACATTCATAATGCCTTGGGGTAGTCTTCCGGTATGATCTTTTTTTGATATCGTTATTCGCCCAACAATACTTTGCGATGTGACCTCCCCTTTTACACAAACAACATTTTAGCTCTGGTTTCTCTGCATAGGCCCTTTTTTTAACATCTTGTGCTGGAAATTCGCATTGCTGGATAATATTACTGTGATTGGAATTAACAGACTTTACACTTTCATCGTCTGAGGAGTCATCAGAAGTTTCCATTTCAACTCCTGAATCACTTTCAAGCGCAGTTATCACGTTTGTATTTACGTCTCCAGCATCAATTCCCATCATAGTAATATGATTTGCAGCAACAATAGTATATGGGTCCTCTTTATGTTCCACTTCTACTTCTGTACACTGAGCATGTGCGGAGGGTACCTCCACCATTGCATCTTCGGCTATTGTAGGTTTGGAGGATAAATCCATTATGGCTGCCTGTGTACCCTGTAACTCCTCCTTAAGCATTGCGATAACCTGCAAATTCTCAGCCTCCCTTTGATTCAAAAAGACGATGCAACCTTCTCTTAACTCACACGTTTTTCCTAATTCCTCCAATCTCTGTTCTAATTCGCATTTTTCCGTCACTAATTGTTCAATCTGACTACGCACTTGTGCATCTGCATTTTCAACCCTAATTAATATATCTTTTGTTATATTTTGTAGCTGCTGCATGAATTGCTTCCTTTCATCTATCCATTCTGATTCCTTCCGTTCAGAAATGTCTCTAATTTTTAAAAACATGCACATCAAATTTGCTAATCTCTGTTTTCTGCCTTTTCTTGATTTATTACTTATAAGGCTGTTATGTGTATTACATTGTGTCAAAAGTTCATAAAATTGTTGTGTCAACCCACCTTCTTGTGTCGATTGAAATGTAATAGCCCCATGTTTAGCGATGAATAGCTCGATGGCCTCCATTGATATGCTAACTAGCAACTAGCTACACTGAACAGTTGTTAAGACAATACACACACAGATGAACAAACAGATAAGCAACCCCCCACAAGCTGCTCAAATTCTAGTTTTCACCTCTATTCCCACACAGAAGACCCAAAAACAAAACACAACACAAAAAAAAAAAAATACAAAAAATCCGTTTAAACTACGAACTTTTCCAGAAAAAACACTCTTAATGCTGTCTCCTCTTAAATTGCAGGCCACAGTGAACTCCTATTGGAACTGAGAGCTATCACACTCACATGGGTAACAAAAAAAACTAAAAATATATAAAAAAATTTAAATAATTCCCACTTTTTTCCTCAGCGCTGTGTGGCTTGTCCTGTCAATTTATCGATTATATAATATAACCCCAGGGGTGATCATCCCCTTACTCGCCAGTCACAATGACCGGTTACCTGGCCAAACTTACAAACATGGTGACTAGAGACATCCTCTCATGACCCCATTCCCAAATGAAGTACGCGCTACAATACTTATATCTATGTATTAATTTGTCTAGTCCCTATAATGTTACTAGTCTGTTAAACCTATGAGCGCATGCTACTGTTAATATCACAATAATACGAGGTTAGCTATGAAGCCAAACACACGGCTAGGAATAATCAAATATTATTTATTTCCCAATAATCAAGAACGCTAACATAAAGTATTAAAAGACATTACAATATCACAAAGCTTACAATCAAATCATATAATATAAGAATATCAAAGATACTTATCACAGGGCCCTCCTTGTAGTCTCGAAAGATGGCCGCCAGACCATGAGGTGACTAGAGACATCCTCTCATGACCCCATTCCCAGCAAAACAGGAAGAGGAGCTCTCTGAATTCCTTTTACATGAGTTCATATTGAATCCAACACATCCCTTGAGCTTTTTTCTAGATCATGACATTTCACTGTGCTGATTCTTTGGTGTGATTATGTTAATTAAGACTGTCTTGATGGGCAGGCCTTTATGTGGATGTCCAACCATTGCCAGGAGAGCATAGAACACCCCTGTCTCCACTGCTGTGCAGAATCCAGTATAAACTCACTTAAGCTCTCTTATAAAAAATTGAAAATACCACACCTGCACAGGAACCAAGGAAGCAATGGTTGATGGATGCAGGTAGCCAATGGGTGTGAGGGCCATCATTGGGCCTTGGTCTAGGAGAGGGATTGTTCATAATTGGGAATCATTGGGGGGTGGAAGTTGGCCAGATCTAATGGTAACCATACACACTTCGATTTTTTTTTTTATCCATTTGATTATAATGAATCTGCAAAATCCTTCCAATTGATTTAGACTCAATTGCAATCACATACCTCAGAACTTTCTGAGAAAGAAATGTGGGACACCTATTAGCAAAAGTATGTAGGCATTGGACACACCCCTATCATGCCCCCTTAAAGGAGAATTGTACAAAAAATTATTGGTTAAACCCACAAGTTAAAAAGTATTCGTCACTACTGAATTAAATAGAGATATGTAGTAACGTACCTTCCTTCTATCAATTCAAAGAAAGGCAGAACATTTTAGGCAACTTTGGACTTTCATGGTACGCTATAGACTCACAAAAAAGGTTACAAAAATATGAAAAATATTAATTAAAATTACCCACAAGGGCAGACACATAAAATATTAAGACAGTTGAATAACTCTGATATGAACTGGAAAGAAAATACATGTATCATCCCACGATGAGGGATTAGATATTCGTCCCTTTCCCAGTTCAAAACTCTACATGTTTTGTTGTGAACCGCTTCTTCAGCAGTATTGTTCAGAGAAAAATTATTCTATAAGAGACCAAACACGTATGTAAACATTCTTCATATAACAAAATACATTGAAATTGCAGAATAAGGGGTGAACCACTAAGTAACTGACATAATAGTGAAACACCCCATAGCTGCAATGCAACCCAGAACATTTAAATAAATGTATGAGTTGGTTCCCATCTGTAATACATCACCAAAAAAAAAGGACTGAGCACATAAACCCACCAACAGGACTGACACCAATGAACCAGACACCTCAAGGCCACAAAGGCAGTCTCCTGGGTGGGTGCAGGAGTCAGCTTAAGGTAAAAATTTGTAAAAAGCTGTCAAACTGAAATAAATAAATATAAGGTACAGCACACCCTCAAGGTGATTGCCAGTGGGGTGTATAACAAGTTACAGAGATTCCTCAATGTACATGGTACCCGTACCCATTCACCTAGGGAAAAAAAAGTCAATTAAAAAAAACACACTAGACAGGTTTTTAAAGTAGTTTATTAGGCAGCTCTGGGGGTCTTCTTCCGACTTCAGGGGTCTCTCTGTGCTTTCCGGCCTCTTCTCCCGCTCTCCGGCTGTTCTGCCGGGCTCCTCTGCTATCTTCTTGCAGCTCTTTTACTAGCGGTGGAACGGGCTTCTGGTTCGTCATCGTCGCCGCAGAATAATTGTTGACACCAGATGTAGCGGCTGTGCCGTTTCAGAAATTGCTGAACTCCTGGGAATGCGATGTGCTTCTAGTGTTTTCAGAGAAAGTAAGGGAAGAGACATCCAGTGAGAAGTAGTTATATGAATAAAAACATTTTGTTGATAAGAGCAGTCAGGTAAGAATGGCCAAACTCATTGTAGCTGACAGAAAGTCCACGACTGTTCAAATAACCATTTTTCACCAGTGGTGATCATTTCTGAAGGCACATAATGTAGAAGCTTGAATAGGGTGGCTTAGGGCAGCAGAAGACCACAATATAATGTAACTCTTGCCAGTCAAGACCTGGAAATGTAGGCCATAGGGGACATATGGTCACCAGAAATAAGCAAACAGAAGATCAGTAAATTGCTGAACATTTCAATAGTAGTGTCAGAATTTGCAATACATGACTCTTTAGGATGGAAAAGAAAAAAAATTCAGCATTAATTTTGACCTAGAAATCTGCAAAAACTGCAAAAATGCTATCAAGTCAGCCTGGATCATGAAATGTTTTCTATCAGCGAAGGTGTTGAACCCATGCTGCAAAGACATCAAAGAATTGGTTTGGAGGCAAAGGGTATATACCATACTTGCACTTAACAGTTGTACCTAATGAAGTGACAGTTTATTTACAGTATGAAATGTGGCTTCCTTCCCATATACAGTGTACAATCTAATTCTTTTACATGACAGCAACCGTTTAACTAAGAGTGAAGGTATAAATCAGGACATCTGTGTGGTGTGGATCCTGATTCCTGAAGACTAGGGATGAGCTTTGAGTTCGAGTCAAACTCATGTTCGACTCGAACATTGCCTGTTCACCGAACATCGAACAATTTGGGGTGTTCATGGCAAATTCGAAAAGCCACGAGCACCCTGTAAAAGTCTATGGGAGAAATCTCAAGTGCTAATTTTAAAAGCCTATATGCAAGTTATTGTCATAAAAAGTGTTTGGGGACCTTGGTCCTGCCCCAGGGGACATGTATCAATGCAAATTTTTTTTTCAAGAACTGCAGTTTTTTCAGGAGCAGTGATTTTAATAATGCTTAAAGTGAAACAATAAAAGTGTAATATTCCTTAAAATTTCGTACCTGGGGGGGTGTGTATAGAATGCATGTAAAGGGGCGCATGTTTCCCGTGCTTAGAACTGTCCCTGCACAAAGTGTAATTTTTGCAGGAAAAAAAGCTATTTAAAATCACTCGCGGCTATAATGAATTGCCAAATCCCGTAATACAGAGAACAGTCATTGAAAGCCATTGATAAAATAAAAAAAAGCGTGGGGGTCCCCCCAAATTCAATTACCAGGCCCTTCAGGTCTGGTATGGATATGAAGGGGAACCCCGGGTCAAATAAAAAAAAAGTGACATGGGGTTCCCCCTAAATATCCATACCAGACCCTTCAGGTCTGGCATGGATTTTAAGGGGAACTCCACGCCAAATTAAATAAAAATGGCGTGGGGGTCCCCCTTTAAAATACATACCAGACCCTTATCCGAGCACGCAACCTGGCAGGCCGCAGGAAAAGAGGGGGGACGAGAGAGCGCCCCCCCCCTCCTGAACCGTACCAGGCCACATGCCCTCAACATTGGGAGGAGGCTTTGGGGGTCCGTGATCCCTCAAAGCACCATGTCCCCATGTTGATGAGGAGAAGGGTCTCTTCCCCACAACCCTTGCCAGTGGTTGAAACCCAGGCTTCCCCGGTGATGTAAGGGTGACCCCGCCCCCTCTGATGTAACGCAGGTTTCCGTTACATCAGAGGGGGGCAGGGTCACCCGTACGTCACAGGGGAATACCAGCTTCCCCTTTGCGTTGCGTCAGAGGGGGGCGGGGTCAGCTGACAGAGTGGCCCGGTCCTCCTCTGCAGACGGAATTCCCTCAGTGTCTCCGTGGAGACAGGATGCGCAGCGCTGGACGTCGAAAGAGATCAGCCATCGCTTGACCCCGGAGCAGAGACCACCCGTCGCTGGATAGCAAGAGTGGATTACCACCGCAGAAATCTTTTTTTTTTTTTTTTATTTTTTTAATAAAGGACTTTTCCCAACGGTGTCTGTGTGTTTTTTAACTATTTTTTACACTTTCTTTGTGAAATGGTAGGGGTACTTTTGTACCCCCTTACCATTTCAAACAGGGGAGGGGCCGGGATTTGGGGGTCCCCTTGTTAAAGGGGGCTTCCAGATTCTGATAAACCCCCCGCCCGCAGACCCCCACAACCACCGGCAAGGGTTGTGGGGAAGAGACCCTTGTCCTTATCAACATGGGGACATGGTACTTTGAGGGGTCACAGACCCCCAAAGCATCCTCCCAATGTTGAGGGCATGTGGCCTGGTATGGTTCAGGAGGGGGGGGAGGCGCTCTTTCGTCCCCTTTTACCAGCCCCTTTACAGGCATACTATACACACCCCCCAGGTACGAAATTTAAAGGAATATTACACTTTTATTGTTTCACTTTAAGCATTATTAAAATCACTTCTCCTGAAAAAACAGCCATTTTTAAAACTTTTTTTTGCATTGATACATGTCCCCTGGGGCAGGACCCAGGTCCCCAAACACTTTTTATGACAATAACTTGCATATAGCCTTTAAAATTAGCACTTTTGATTTTGAACGTTCGAGTCCCATAGACTTTAATAGGGTTCTAAAGTTCACACGAGCTTTAGGTCTGTTCACAGGTTTTGGTGCGAACCGAACAGGGGGGTGCTCGGCTCATCCCTACTGAAGACGATAACAGATACTCGTGCCACAGATGGTGTTTCCGTATTCCACTGGCCTTGGTACTCTTAGCCATGAGTTAGTAATATAAAAATCATCATTAAAGTATAGGACTGTATAATCAGCAATCACACTGCTCGGTGCCACTTAAAGGAGAAGTTTGAAGTTGTTAAAAAATAAACTTTTATTATCGCCTTCATGCTGCAGCATCAGTGTGATGTTGCAGCTTTCCCCAACTGGCTTTAAACCCAAGAACTGAGTGATCCTATGACTGCTGTTCACTCAGTTCTCAGTTAGCTCTTCACTGGAGCGCCAGTCTGGAACGGGGCCAGGCTCAGCTGGCTTAAAGCGGGACTGTACTGAAATTTTTTTTTTTTAAAAGCCAGCAGCTACAAATACTGCAGCTGCTGACTTTTAAAAAACGGACACTTACCTGTTCCAGGGTCCAGCGGTGTCGGCAGCAGAGGCCGATCGATCGCTCGGCTCTCTGCTGTAGCCGGCGCCATTCTCGGTAAGGGAATCAGGAAGTGGCTTCACTTCCCGATTCCCTACTGCGCATGCGCGAGTCGCGCGGCGCAATAATAATCTTCAGCGCTGTCTGCCGGGACACGTGTGTGTCCCGGCAGACAGCGCGCTGGGACAGGAACTTGCGTAAACTCCCGTGGGAGTTTATGCCGGAAGTGGGTGCAGATACCTGTCTTAGACAGGTATCTGCACCCCCCTCCCCCCTGAAAGGTGCCAAATGTGACACCGGAGGGGGGGAGGGTTCCGAAAAGCGGGAGTTCCACTTTAGGGTGGAATCCCGCTTTAAGCTCTCAGCCAAGTGCAGAGACGCAGCCACCTGTCCATCAGGCAGCTGAGTGGATCACCAAAAAAATTGGTTGGGATCCTTCCAGAGTTTGCAGCGGCTCTGTGATGTCAGCTGACAGCAGACTTTACCCCAAGTAAGTGCACTCTTGTGACTCACAGGAGGAAAAAAGCTTTGGCTATACCTCTCTTTTATACATATTTAATAGTCAGAATTTATCATTTTTATTCTTATGGTTACAAACTATTTTTATATGTGATCAGTAGAGCCTAATCAGCACTGTCATACCATTTTCTAGAGGTCAGAACAAATCCACTTTCAAATAAAATGTATGCATTGTTATGCAAAACCCTGTCCTTTTGTCTTTATACTCTGTCATACTTGTACCTTTTCTTACCAACAGTTGTTTTCCAAAGCAATCTTTTTTATGCCAGTTCCCTTAAAGTCCCACAACTGCAAGGGTATCTTTTTTTAGAAATCTCAGAGTTCAACTTTAATTGATCAGCTGTCATTTATCAGTGGTGGACACATTGACTTCAATGGGAAAACTCGCTTTGATATGCGAGTACTTTGGATTACGAGCATACTCCTGGAACAGATTATGCTCGTAATCGGAGGTTCCACTGTATATTATTACAGATTTTTTGCATCAAGGGTTTCAATGCAGCCTCACCAGTGCCCATCAATACATCCTCACCTGTCCCCATCAGCTCAGCCTCATCAGTGCCCATCAATGCAGCCTCACCAGTGCCCATCAATGCAGTCTGTTCAGTGCATGGGGATTAGAGAGAGAAGAGTCGATGGATTACAAAGAGCGGAGATCTCCCGCTTACCTGGTGCGGCTGCTGTCATACGAAGCCCTGCCTGCTATATTTATTATAGCAAAAAGTAAAAAATATTGTTCTTTTCAAAATTGACGCTCTTTTTTTGTTTATAGCGCAAATAATAAAAACCGCAGAGGTGATCAAATACCACCAAAAAAAAGCTCTATTTGTGGGGGGAAAAAAATTAATTTGGGTAGAGTGTTGCATGACCGCTCACAATTGTTATTAAAAATGTTACAGCGCTGAAAATTGGCCTGGGCATGAAGGGGGTGAAAATGCCCGGTATTGAAGTGGTTAATTAATGAAAGTGTATTTCTTCCAAAAAAATTGCATTTGAAAAACCACTGCACAAATACAGTGTGACATAAAATATTGCAACAGTCACCATTTTATTTTCTAGGGTCTCTGCTAAAATATATATATTTTAAGTACACAATGGGGTTTATTTACTAAAGCTGGAAAGTGCAAAATCAGGCTCACTTCTGCAAATAAACCAATCAGCTTCCAGGTTTTATTACCAAAGCTTAATTGAACACGCCAAGGTTAGAAGCTCAGTGGTTTCTATGAAGAAATGAGCCTGATTTTGCACTTTCCAGCTTTAGTAAATAAACCCCATTGTGTACTTAAAAGGGGGGTATGCCTGTGTATATATATATATATATATATATATATATATATATATATAATGTTTGGGGGTTCTAATGTTTTCGGATTTTAACTTGTAAACAACAAGTGACAAAAAAAGGTTTAGGCATGAAGGGGTTAATAATATCAGCTCCCAGCTTGAAACAATGGGAAGGAAGAGGGAAATCTTGATAGTTTAAGACCTTTCTTTTTAATAAAAAAAAACACATTCACCAAAAAACTTACATTATCTCTGCTCTGTCCTCACGCCTCATGGAGTGACATTCCGCTCCCCCACAACCTCTCGTCCGTCCTCCTCCCAAGGATTGCTATTGGGCCTCCGGCAATAGGGACTACATGTCCCACGATACTTTGCAGCTGCTGGAGGCCTGGCTGATGGGCTCCCTCCCCCTACCAATGAGGAAGCAGGGGAGGGAACAGAGTGGACGGCCGTGCTCTGTGAGAAGAGCTCACACATGCTGTAGTGTTCGGAGGAGGGGGAGGGGGGAAATCCCTCGCAGGAGCTGACAGGTTGGCTCTCACTCTACTGTTAGTGGATTAGTGTGAGCGTGACCGGCGGGAGGTGCAGGGCTGTGGGTGACAGAGTGGCCCCCACTACATAAGGGAGTGCCACTACATAAGGGAAGCACTACATAAGGGAGTGCTTCAGGGGGCCCCTCCCTCTGCCTCAGCTTATGGCCCCTGCCCTGACCCGACTTCCTCCAGAAAAGAAAAAAAAATTCTGAGCGGGCGGCAGGCCACTCCAGGACCTTAATGTGCTTCTTCTTGAGCCACTCCTTTTGTTGCCCTGGCTGTGTTTTGGGTCATTGTCATGCTGGAATTACCCATCCATGCCCTGGCTTAAAGAAGGAGATCCTCACCCAAGATATGACGGCACATGGCCCTGTCCATCGTCCCTTTGATGTGGTGAAGTTGTCCTGTCCCCTTAGCAGAAAAACAAAGCATAATGTTTCCACATCCATGTTTGGATGGTGTTCTTGGGGTCATAGATAGCATTTTTCCTCCTCTCAACATGGTGATTTGAGTTAACGCCAAAGAGCTCGATTTTGGTCTCATCTGACCACAACACTTTCACCCAGTTCGCGTTTGAATCATGTCCATTAGCAGACTTCTTGATGACTATAATCCCAACTGCCTTGAGATCATTGACAAGATTCTCCCGTGTAGTTCTGGGCTGATTCCTCACCATTATCATGATCATTGAAACTGCACTAGGTGAGATCTTGCTTGAAGCCCCAGACCGAGGGAGATTGACAGTTATTTTTTGTTTCTTCCATTTGCAAACAATCACACCAACTGTTGTCACCCTCTCACCAAGCTGCTTGGCGATGGTCTTGTAGCCCATTCCAGCCTTGTGTAGGGCTACAGTCTTGTCCTTGACATCCTTGGACAGCTCTTTGGTCTTGGCCATGGTGGAGAGATTGCAAATCAATTTATATCTTTTTTGAAAAGTTTTTTTTTTTGGATATTTTTGTTGTTATTCTCACTTACTGTTAAAATAAACCTACCATTAAAAGTATAGACTGATCATTTCTCTGTCAGTGGGCAAATGTACAAAATCAGCAGGGGATCAAATACTTTTTTCCCTCACTGTATGTGGAGTGGCTGCCCTGCTGCATAGTCACTTCCTTGGCACAGGCCTTTGCATTTCCTCTATGAATAGATGAGGTGCAGATTGTGATGTCATCCCCCCGTCTCTCCACCTTGTCCAACCAGAGAACGCTAGTGGCTTTCACTGTAGTAGCAGTGCTTACTACAGTGACTTCTGGCTCCCACGGGAATCCCACCAGTATGGCATATACATACACTGGACCAAGGCAATTATGCAAAAATATGCATTCCTAAACTTTAGCTTTAACCAAACAAGCTGAAAATAGAATATGATTGGTTGCCATGCACAGCTGTTCCAGATTGTGTCTGCTCCAGTTTTGATAAATTCAACCCCTTGTCTAGGTCTCTTTAGCAGCGACTGGTCAAAATATGATCAGTGTGTGGCCATCTCTGCCCATCAGAAGTTAATCATTTGATCAACTTCTGTGGAAGGAACATGCTAGAAAACTTTTCTTGATCAGCTTCTGCAGCCATTGATCAGCATATTCTGATGGTGGTGGGTGCAGCTCTCAGAATATAATGTCCCAGCAGGAGGATTCCTTCATTCACTTGTCTAACTAAACAAAACAAAAACGAACAGTTTATGACTAGTCAAACCTTAATTCACCTTCTCCCCAGCTTACTTACTGTAGTAAGACAACCACAGTTTGCTCCACTGTTCTTCTGCTTCTTTCCTGCTGTCCATACCTGTGCAGTGAGCCTGTATAAACTCATATAAGGCTGTCTCCCAACACTGTTTGTGAAAGTACACATACCCTTTAAACATTCTCAGTTGCTAGTAGGAAATGGTTTATCATCACTAGACGAGGGGAAAAAAGTTCTTTGGATGTAAAATGCTGCTGATACAGTTTTTTTTAGCAACATTGTACAAAATGAAATCAGAAGGTTTTTGGTTGTTTATGACTGAGTTACAATTGCCCATCTCATTATTCTGTCACAACAAACATTTACTGGTACGTTGATTCAGGAATTTAGATGATTGTCACAGGGGTAGCAGGAAACACTTACCCCTTTCTTAACATGCTGTAAGTTTTGAGGGTGTTTTTGTTTCAGATGGGAGTTAAATCATATCAACACCTGTGTTGCTTTAAGCCTAACCCACATTCTTCCTATTAGGCAAAAGTCTTTGCAAACAATATTTATTGTGCTCTAGCCTGTATTTAATTGATCAGTGAGGTTCTTGATTTTACAAATGTGAACACTGATGTGTTAGTTGCCAAGAGGAAGACTAAGCTTTGGATTATTATGAAATAGACTATTGGACTGGAATTATAAAATAAAGTTGTATGCAATAATGGTATAATTTATTTTGTTGTATTATACATTTTTACATGTTTTATTTCTTTCAATTCTTTACAGAATTTGTACCAAAATAGGTTCCTCGGCCTGGCTGCCATGGCTTCTCCTTCGAGGAACTCTCAAAATAGGCGCCGGTGCAAAGAACCTCTACGGTACAGCTACAATCCTGACCAGTTTCATAACATGGACATCAGGAATAGTCCTCATGAAGGAGTAACCATACCACGGTCTACCAGTGACACCGACCTCGTCACTTCGGATAGTCGGTCAACGTTAATGGTCAGCAGCTCCTATTATGCCATAGGACACTCCCAGGACCTGGTTATCTACTGGGATATTAAAGAAGAAGTTGATGCTGGGGATTGGATTGGCATGTATCTAATTGGTAAGTGTTCATGTTGTGGTATCAAAAAAACAGAGCATGGTCAGTTAAAGGCAATACCCTTTCTTTCAGTTATGTACTGAATAAGTCAAACTAGGTGTCTTGAGGTATCAGGCCCTGTATTTACAATGTATACAGTATAAAAGGATTATGTACAATACATAATACATACGCTTTGCACATAGCACATGATCCTTTTATATGTAGGTTCTTTCTACTAACCGCATTTAGTATTTCTTAGCTTTACTTCTTGTGACCTTATATAGTTGATTGATATACAGTATACATTTACCATACTATTTTTATTATATTAATATATGTTTTGTGGCTCTTTTTCTTGAAGATCATCGTTATTTTTTATGAGTATCGATAAAGCTATAAAATGTTTTAATAACTTTAGGTGGATGACTATATAAGTCTTTTTTTGAATTATACATTACAAATGATATATACAAAGGTGTTATTCTTCTCTATTTTTGTTGAAATAATTATATGCTGTATCCTGTTTATGGGGAGTTCTGTAAACATCCCTTGAAATAAGTCTGCAGTATCAACTTCCATATTCCTATTCCCATGGATTTACTGTAAAAGGCCTCAAAATTTCAAACACAGGCTGACTTGTTCTTTTTTTATGCAAATACATGTGCAAAGTGCATCACTATCTCTTAACTGAGCTGGCTAAAATTACCGGAAATAGGATTGGTTGTTATGGAGGAATTTTGTGTATCTTGACGTCTTGTTGCACTGTCTTGCTGAATAAGCCTTAAGATGTATACATATGAATTATTCGATTGTAGGCTCACAGTAGCAGGGCCCTCCTATCCCTTGTATATTCCTACAAGAAACTGAGATCTAAATAATATATATTTTTGGAAGTATATAGCCAATAACTAATTTTTTATCTACTATTTTTTTGCCCAAAGTTGAAAATAAAACATAAACATAGAAAATTGTTGTGCCAGGAACATATTAAACAATTTCCCCCTAGGATTGGTGTCCAGTAGAAAACCTCCCCAAACATTTGTGGTCCTCATGGACTCTTCCCCCTATGTAATGCCCCTTGTAATTTGATTACTTTAGAGTAGAGATGCATTGATCTCTGCAGATGTCCATGCCCCCTGCAGAGTCAGAGCTAGCCCTCTCCAATCAGTAAGGAAAATAAGTGTGTTCCCTCAGCATGTTTTAACTGTAGGGGAGGTGGGCTCATTAGAACATGACAGAGATCATTGCTACCGACCAATGGGAGCAGTAGATCCCTGTCATGTGGCTAGACAGAACAGGGAAATGCCTTGTTTGCATCTCCCCATTCTGCTTCTCCGTGCCATGATTGCGGGCCACATCGAGTCCGCGGCACCCGTGGGCATGCTCCTGTGGCTCGCGCCCTCTAGCTGCCGATGACGGAGTGACATACGGGTACGTCATTTTGTCGACGTATAACCACTTGCCGAGACCATTTCATTCCAGCTGCCCTATGTATTGTACTTCTTTTCCAAAAATAAAACAGCTTTCTATTTATTCTACACACGCTTACCTCACTATCTTCATGGCTGTTACTAACACTTATCTATTACTACTGCCTTACTTCCTGGACAGACTTTAGGTCATGACACAGGAAGGAGTTGACCAGCTGATCAACTAACCTAAAGTCTGTCCAGGAACTAAGCCAGAACTAATGCATAAGTGTTTTTGAACAGCCACAAAGAGAGTGAGGTAAGCGTGTGTAGAATAAATGAAAAACTGTTTTATTTTTGCAAAAGAAGTACATGATGCTATATTGGTACATAGGGGAGCTGGAATTTAATAAAAAAATAAAAAAAAGGAAACTTAGCCATTAAAGTTTAACTGTATTTGTGTTATAATTTTATTTGTGTACTTGTCCCAACAGCGTCTAAAAATGCATTAATGATATTTTACCATTTCTCATAATAATTCCTCTTTCCTGACTGTGACCTCCCAGCTCTGAGCACATTCTGATATGCAATAAAAAAAAAAAAAATCTAATTCCTGGAAATGGGTTGTTTCTTTTTTCTTTTTTTTCAATGCAATTATTCCAGTCTCCAAGTAGCACCCTCTAGTGGTGGCCAGGAATGGCTTTTTTTTAAAGCAAAGATGGATGCTAAGAATGTTGGAGTGATTTCATCAGTACAGTAACCCATCGTAATGGCATTTTGTCATAGGCAGCAGGGACAATTCCAGATTTATTATATTTTGAAAGCATGCAGTTAAACTTTGATTCTGATTGACAAGGTTCTGCTGATATATAAACAAATACTTTAAATTCCTTATAACCTACACCTTATTGAGTTAAGATTCCAACATATTTTTATGGACCATCCAGTTTTATTGTTTTGGTTTGTAATGGTTACATTTTTAGAAATCATTTCATAGTATTAAAATGTATTTCAAGCTAATGAGTTCAGCTAAGGACATGAAAACATGGCTTTTCAATCAAGTCGCTGTGTAACTGCAGTGAGACAAACACTGAATTATTTAATTCACTTCTATTAAGCCGAGAGGAAAGTAAATCAAGTGAGACTCAAAATGAATAGAATCATCCCAAAACAAAAAAACAATAACAAACTATGGGAATTATGAAACAGCCCTGCTTCCATGCAGTACGTAGATTGGCTTAATGGCAAATTCCTGAAGAACAAAAAAAGGAACATTTAATTAATAGAAGAATTTTAGAGTTTGCATACAATAGTAAAGTGAACAAGGCCATGTTATATGATATGCTTGACTTGTGACCTAAATAATTTCTACAGTAGAGATCTTGTATATATTTTCATTGCCATTCTTCAGAGAAGCAGAAATCAGTTCTTATAGAGACAAGGAAAAGATGAAAGCAGCAGCTACCTACCATACCTACCATATGCTAAGACAGCAGTCAATAGCATATGGAAAGTAAAATAAAAAAACGTATTATTAGGAAAATACAATTATTAAAATAATAATATTACACATAAATATAAATTTTAATAATAATAAAAATAAATACACACCACCTGGACTGTCTTAGAACCATGCTAACTGTCTGCTAAACTGGAAGTAATGCACACAAACATAATATAAGACACAATTTTAAAAGTATCAAAAAATTTTAAATTTAAAAAATGGTGTTACGCTGAGTAAACAGATACCTAACATGTCATGCTTTAAAATTGTCCATGCTTGTGGAATGGCACCAAACTACGGTATTACAAATTCTTCATAGGTGACGCTTTAAAAGCCTTTAGACCCCTTTCACACTGAGCCACCCCGTCAGCGGTAAAGCGGTGTGGTCCAATCGCCGTTGACTAATGCATGCCGGACCAACACGTGCATTTGCCTTTGCACATGAGCACACGAGGGTGCTTTAAAAAATATATATATTTATTTATTTTTTTATCACTTTTATTGCTGTCACAAGGAATGTAAACATCTCTTGTGACAGCAATCTGGGGTCTAGTCCATATACTGCTAACATTTACAAGGTGCTTGTAACGTAGCACTCTTGCCGCATTTGTTTAAAACTGCTTATATTATAGCCACGGCGCCATCCCTCGGATGTTTGGCTCTCCGGCTTCCTCGGCCACAGGGCCAATTAGAGAGCGCAGCGCGTTTCGCGTATGCGCAGTAAGGAACAGGCTGTGAAGCTGAAAGGCTTCACTGCCGGTTTTTCTTATGACAAATGGCAGGGGCAGCACCTGACAGCCGATCCAAAAATCGGTTAGGGTGCCGACATCGCAAGCTCCCTGGACAGGTAAGTGTCCATATATTAAAAGTCAGCAGCTACAGTATTTGTAGCTGCTGACTTTAATTCTTTTTCCCCAGGCGGAACACCGTTTTAAGAAAGCTTAACTGTCATTTTCTTTCAAGATTAAATCAATATTATTTTGATCTGTTGTTGTGGGGCCCTTAAATGGCATGGGGCCCATAGGCCGGTACCTACTCTGTCTATTTGGTAATGTAGCACTGATTGGTAAATACATATAAGTGAGAGCTATACAAATTTCCAGTGAACCCCCAATATAAATAATAAATCTCTGTGCCTAATATTAAAGTCCAAAAAAAAGTTGGAGAATCAATCCTCTTTCTGCCTTTATATCAATTCACCGTGCCAGAAACAGCTGGACAGCTTCAATTAACCAAAATGAATAGGTTTAAGCAATAACCAATTAGAAGCCGGCATTGGGTATAAAAGTCTTCAGTAAAATTATGTCTGGACAGCTTCCTGAGTATATCATATAGATGAAATGCGTAGAGGTAGGACTTGTGGTCCTCACTTGCGGTGACGCCATCTCTGGTGACACAATTTCTGGTATTTGAAATGCATGCAGGCTCCAGGTGAGAACAGAGTGGCAACATTTCCTATAATCTTAAGTGACTGATTGTTTTGGGTACCAGAAAGGGCATTTGTGAATGAGTGAGCATTTGTTTTTATGTTTGGTGGATTTGCTATTTTTTTTCTTTTTTTTTCTTTTTTTTTAACGTAATGAAAATTCTCCTCTTGCTTTCTGTGAGTTTTTAAAGAGGCAGCGAGGAGGGGGAGAGGTGTTGACTTGAAGCCCGGAGTGGAATTCTTCTATGTAATAAAGCGTAAAGTGACCTGCTTATTGTACATAAGGAGTTATTGCATTCCAGTGAGCGAGCACTTTCCACTTGTGGCACTTGGAGATCACTGAGTTAATTGTTTATTTTCTGGCACAGTGAGGTAATGAGAAGGCAGGAAGACAATTGATTCACCAACTTTTTTTCATGGTCTAAGGTTATCAGTGGTGTACCCCAAGGTTCAGTTCTGGGGCCCTTACTTTTTAATATCTTTTTAATAACTAAATTATATTGGGTCTGGGATTAAAAGTAAAATTTCTGTCTTTGCAGATGACATTAAGCTATGCACTGGAATAACGTCCTTACAGAATGTCTCCAATTTATAAGCCAACATTAATGCTCTAATTGGCCAACTAAGTGGCAAATGAGGTTTAATGTTCATAAATGTAAAGTTATGCCCTTGGAGGCTAAGAATATGCATGCATACTAGGGGGAGTACAACTGGGGGAATCAATGGTGCAGAAGGATCTGGGGGTTTTGGTAGATCATAAGCTCAATAATAACATGCAATGCCAAGCTGTGGTTTCTAAAGTGAGCAAAGTCCTTTCTTGTATTAAGAGAGGTATGGACTCCAGAGAGAGAAATATCATTTTGCCCCTGTACAAATCATTAGTAAGGCCTCATCTGGAATATGCAGTTCAGTTTTGGGCACCAGTTCTCAAAAAGGATTTTGGGGAACTGGAGAAAGTGCAGGGAAGGTCAACCAAACTGATAAGAGTAAGCTATAATGAATGATTAGAGGAACTGAATCTATTATCTCTTGAGAGGGGAGATTAAGGGGGATATGATCGACATGTACAAATACATAAGTGGTCCATATAGTGAACTTGGTGGTGAGTTATTCACTTTAAGGTCATCACAGAGGACAAGGGGGCACTCTTTACGTCTAGAGGAAAAAAGATTTAATCTCCAAATATGGAAAGGTTTCTTCACAGTAAGAGCTGTGAAAATGTGGTATAGACTCCCTCCTGAGGTGGTTCTGGCCAGCTCAGTAGATCACTTTAAAAAAAGGCCTGGATTCTTTCCTAAATGTACATAATATAACTGGGTACTAACATTTATAGGTAAAGTCGATCCAAGGAAAATCTGATTGCCTCTCAGGAAGGAATTTTTCCCCTGTTGTAGCAAATTGGATCATGCTTTGCTGAGGTATTTCTCTTTCTTCTGGATCGACTGTGGGTATAGGATTGTGTATATGAGATAGAATTTATTCATTTTTTTGTTTGAACTAGATGGACTAGATGGACTTTTTCTGTCATTTTGTATAGAGTAAGGCCTGATTCACACCTATGCATTTTTAGTGTTTTTTGCATTTTACAGATTTGCACTACGCAACGTGTTCCATCGGAAACTATGTAAAATGGCATGTAGTGCAAATCTGCAAAATGCAAAAAGCAAAAAGCATTAAAAATGCCTAGGTGTGAATCAGGCCTTAGGCTCGATTCACATCTATGCATGTTGCTTTTGAGCGTTTCTGCAGTGCTTTTTGCGGTGCTTGCTGTTTTTACTGTGATTTTTTCACGATTTTGCCACGATTTGCGTTTTTTTTATATTTGTTTTTTTTTATACTGTGGTTGCTATATACAGTTTAAAAAAATAAATAAAAAAAAAACACAAAACGCAAATCGCTGCAAAATCGTGGTTAAAATGCAGTAAAATCACGGTACTTGCGTTTTGGATGCGGGTTCATTGACTTCTATTACATACGTCCCCGACCCTCTTCCAAAAACGCAGAGGCACAAAAATGCATTGATGTGAACATTTTCCATAGGAACCCATGTTAAAAAATGTTCCTGCATTTCTGCAAAATGAAAAAATGCATCAAAAAATGCATTAGTGTGAATCAAGCCTAAGGGAGGGTTATAACCCTGGTTATGTTTTTTTTACATCTGTGACTCATTTGGGAGATTTCCCTTCACAGATAGTGAAGGGAAATCTCCCAAATGAGTCACAGATGTAAAAAAAACAGACAGATAGTCACATAGCCAAAACAGCAAGTAGAAACATAGAAGGGTAGAAAAGTGATGGTAGAAAAAGACAGAGAATTCCATCGAGTCTGATGATTTATTTATTTTTTTTTTTTGGGGGGGGGGGGTTTGTTTGTTTTGTGTTTATTGTTTTGTTTTTTTGTTAACTTTGTTGTCTGACTATAGATCTTAGCTTAATGCCCAAGCATGTTTGAAGCCATTTACTGCTAAGGCCCCTTTTACACTTGTGCGACTTCAAAGTCACGCGATTTTAACGCAATTTTGTCGCGATTTTTGCCGCGATTTTGCAGCGATTTCAAGGAATGCCTGTGTAAGTGGCATCAAAATCGGACCAAAGTAGTGCAGGGACTACTTTGAAGTTGGAACGACTTGAAGTCATACTAATATGAATGGCTGTCATTGGAAATCATGGGGAACGACTTGTCATGCTACTTTGCAGTCCCAAATCGTGGGACAAGTCGTATAAGTGTAAAGGGGCCTGACTGTTTCAATACCTCTGCTAGTAGTTTATTCCAAGCATCAACTACCCTTTCAGTAAAATAATACTTTCTAAGATTAGTTTTAAACTTTCCTCCAGTTAGTCTGAGGTCATGTCCCCTGTGTTCTTGATCTTGGTTTCATATTTAAAAAAAACTGCCCTCCTGAACCTTATTCACCCCCTTGATGTATTTAAAGGTTTCAATCATGTCCCCCCCTTGCCCTTCTTTCCTCCAGACTGTACATATTCAGTTCCTGAAGTCACTCTCGATATGTTTTATCCCCCATACCTCTCACTATTTTTTTTTTTTTTTTTTAACAATTTAAAGTTTTATTTTAGAAATAATCACATAAACAGTCAACAAAGCATTGTATACCTTTACAAGTTACATGTAAAACTGGCACAAGATAAAACAGTCTGTGCTACAAAAGTCCAAACATTGGATGTCTCCTTCTCTTGGAATAATACCTAATCCGCCTTATCGGCATTCTTCGTCTAACGTGAGCATCCTCAAGGATCGCTTTGATTGGGTGTAAGTGGCCTTGGAAGACCATATTAAAGATCAAGAATAGGAAAGAGAAAGCGTGACATCCTTCAGTGGGATGTCACATTGGAAAAGAGGACCTCTCACTATTTTGATAACCTGTCTCTGGACTCATCTATCTTATAAATATATTTTTGTAAGTGAGGTCTCCTGAACTGGACACAGTATTCTACAAGAAGTCTTACAAAAGATCTATATAGAGGAATCAGAACCTCTGTCCTACTGCTGGTGATCCCTCTAGTGATGCATCCTAGAATCTTTTTGCTTTTCCCACTGCCTGGTCACACTTTTTGCTCATTTTGCAATCATCTGAAATAAGTACCCCCAAATCTTTTTCTTCTGTAGTGCTGGCTAACACTGTAACCCCAATGGTGTACTCTCTCAAGGGATTCTTTCTCCGTGGGTGCATTATTTTACATTTAGAAACATTAAACTACAGTCTCCACTGCTTTGACCAATCTTCCAGCAATGCCAAATCATATTCCATGCTACAGACACATCCAGGGATATCAACCCTATTACACACCTTTGTATCATCAGCAAAAAGACATACCTAGCCCATCAAAACTTTTGTTATATCACTTACATAGAGAGATTAAATAGAACAGGACACAGTACCGAGCCTTGTGGTACACCACTAGTGACTGCTCTCTGTTCTGAGCAGGGGTGGCCCATCCATTAACGGCGCATGGGCACCGCCTCCCATTTCCATCACCGCTGCCACCCCCTACTCATGCGTCTGGCCCCTTTCAGGACACTGGGCGCATGAATTACAGCGGCAGGGTTTTATTTAATTTTTAAGCACATGATTAGAGCCAGAGGCTCTAAAAGGCTTCAAAATAGGGTGGGCTCTGGATGCAGAGCATTGCACTTGGAGCCCACCCAGGTGTGTTAGAATAGCGAATGATATTTGCTATTCTAACACTGAATCGCCTCTCTGCCAATCAGGAAGTGCGGTGTGAGACGTGTTTCCCGATTGACCGAAAGGAGAAGCGTTCTGATTGGCCGCTGAGGAGGAGGGAGACGGAAGCTGCCGAGCAGGGGAAGGAGATGCCTGCTCATGATGTCCACGGAGGAGACCTGGAGAAACTGCCCGTGTTTGAGTTAAGTGCACTGACTGACTGACCTGACTAACCCGTCCCAACCCAGCGTGAGGGGGGGTGTCGGGTGCACTCTTTGCCACCCCCCCTCAAAAAACATTGCCACCAACCGCCACTGGAACCCCATTTACAACCACACGCTGGTATCTATCCTTCAGCCAACTACATATCCACTGAACCACTCCAGGGTTAAGTCCTAGCTTGTAAAACATTTGTATTAGATCATTATGTGGAACTGTATCAAATGCCTTGCTGAAATTAAGATATGCTATGTCCACAGCACCACCCTGGTCCAAAACATTGGTAATATACTCAAGGAGTATAGTGAGAGGAAATACCACCCAAGTAAGGGAAGTCCTGGTTGTCACCAGGATCACTAGAACTACTGTCCCCATTGTAAGATATCCTCCCCACATTTGATGATAACGGTAAACAGGACAAACAGAGAGGGTGACTCTCCCAACGGGGGCACAGACAGCAAAAAAACCGACAGGTATTCTAATACTTCTTCATTCTATCAAAACTACAAAAAAAAAAGTTTTCCCTTCCGTTATAATTTAAGAAAAAAATTACATATGGGTATGTGCATTCTGTCAGGAAGAGATCCACTGGATGGGTATACATAAACAACTAAATAAACATGTACAACAATATAAATGTATTTACTCCCTCATAAAAAGGTCCGCTTTAAGTCCACAGTGGTACTGGAGGACTAACTTTTTTATATCTAAGACATATGAAGCTGTGTATTTTACATTGTTCAGGGATTTACCTGAACAGCCAAGTATTTTTATCAGCACAGTCATGAGTAGGGAACTAACAAGCTATGTTGTTTTACACCCTGCAGAGACACACTTATTGCCATTACAATGTACAGTTTTTCTGCACTTAAAGTTATTTTGACAGTAATTACTCTTCTTGGCAGTATCAGCAGCATTTCATAACACAAAGGGATCCATTTGTAAAACATGTGTTGCACAAAAGTTAGAAACATTTGTGCAAGTTGAAAGAAATTTCATGGTATGTTTTCTAATAGAATAATGCCTGTGTCATCAGCTCCATCTCGTGGCCAAAAGGTGGGAGAAAATATACCACATTTTGGCCACTAGATGGAGCAGAAGATACAAGAATTCATCTATTAGAATACATATTGTGAAATGTCGTTGAGCTTGCAAAAAGGTTTCTGACATATTTAAAAAAAAAGACCCCAAAGAAAACATCAGGTTAATTAGCTGTAAAAGTAAAACTTCAGTAAGGTGAATGGGCTCTGGCATGTTACATCACATTCTGCCTGTTACATCTGTGTTCCTAAACTCTAGTTTAAAAAAAAAGTACCTTTTAATGCTTTCAGACTCTTTCAAATCTCCAAATTCCTTTTATTTATTTTTTCCAGTAAAAAAGCTCCAAATTCCTGACTTGACTTACTGTTAAAAGCTGGCTACCTTCATTTTCCATGGTCCCACTGTATGTAGGAACGTAGTCACTAGGGTTGAGCGAACCCGAACTGTAAAGTTCGGGTCCGTACCGGACTTTAGGGTGTTCGGGTCCCGGACCCAAACCCGAACAATTGACTGTATGTTCGGGTTCGGGTCCGGTGTTCGGGGATTTAATGTTGCTTTTTAAAATGTCTTTTAAAAGCACTGGCGGCTATATGAATTGATATTCATATAGCCGCGAGTGCTTTTAATACAGAGAACAGTCATTTAGTCATTTATTTTAAAAAAGTTAGTCATAAAAAGTGTTTGGGGACCTGGGTCCTGCCCCAGGGGACATGTATCAATGCAAAAAAAACTTTTAAAAACGGATGTTTTTTCGGAAGCAGTGATTTTAATAATGATTAAATTGAAACAATAAAAGTGTAATATTCCTTTAAATTTCGTACCTGGGGGGTGTCTATAGTATGCATGTAAAGGGGCGCATGTTTCCCGTGTTTAGAACTGTCTCTGCAAAAAGTGTAATTTTTTGCAGAAAAGAAAGCTATTTAAAATCACTTGCGGCTATATGAATTGTCGGCTCCCGTAATACAGAGAACAGTCATTCATTGAAAAGTCATTCATAAAAAAAAGTCATTGATAAAATAAAAAAAAAAAAAAAAAAAAAAAAAGCGTAGGGGTCCCCCCAAATTCAATAACCAGGCCCTTCAGGTCTGGGATGGATATTAAGGGGGATCCCAGCCAAAAAAAAAAAAAAAAAAAATGGCGTAGGGTCCCCCTCAAAATCCATACTAGACCCTTATCCGAGCACGCAACCTGGCAGGCCGCAGGAAAAGAGGGGGGACGAGAGCGGCCCCCCCTCCCGCCTGAACCGTACCAGGCCACATGCCCTCAACATTGGGAGGATGCTTTGGGGGTCTAAGACCGCCAAAGCCTCTTGTCCCCATGTTGATGAGGACAAGGGCCTCGTCCCCACAACCGTGGTTGTGGGGGTCTGCGGGCGGGGGGCTTATCGGAATCTGGAAGCCCCCTTTAACAGTCTGGAATCTGGAAGCCCCCAGAGACAGTTCTAAACACGGGAAACATGCGCCCCTTCACATGCATACTATAGACACCCCCCAGGTACGAAATTTAAAGGAATATTACACTTTTATTGTTTCAATTTAATCATTATTAAAATCACTGCTCCCAAAAAAACGGCCGTTTTTAAAAGTATTTTTTTGCATTGATACATGTCCCCCCTGGGGCAGGACCCAGGTCCCCAAACACTTTTTATGACTAACTTTTTAAAAATAAATGACTTCAATGACTGTTCTCTGTATTAAGGGAGCCGACACTTTATTATAGCCGTTCGGGTCCCCATTGACTTCAATGGGGTTCGGTGTTCGGGGTCAAGTTCGGGTCAAGTTCGGTCCCGAACCCGAACTTTTTTCTGAAGTTCGGCCGAACCTGCCGAACCCGAACATCCAGGTGTCCGCTCAACTCTAGTAGTCACCCTTCCTTACTCACTCCAGATATGGACTAGGGACTATGGGATGTGTAGTGGAAATTTGCATACAGCAGTGAATGTAACAAAAACTAACATGAACTGCTTGTTTCAAACAAGCTTCAAGGGAGAAAAGTTTAACCTAGAGGCAGAAAACACAGTAAAAAAACTATTTCATGAAAAATAGATTATAAGGCAATTAAGTAGTGGATGTCTATGCATTTTTTGGAGAATAACAATATTGTTTAGGTGAAATGCGGCGTCACATAATAAAGGGTCATCACTAAAATGGAGGCGTCATAAGGTCCTATCCTATCTATAGGCTCAGGGGGGCTTCTTTTAGCTGGTTTGAAGGCAGTATCTCCTGGAAAAGAAGAAGCCCCCCTGAGCCTATGGATAGGATAGTAAAATAAATTTTGCAGTGTACTGTTTAGCCAGTAAGCTATAAATGACATCTACAGCTATTGAAGGTATGAATATCATTGGCTCGTAAAGTGCCTGCCATATCAACATCATAAATTATGTAGTTTTTTTGTACTTTTATTTATGCTTTTACTAGGTTGAAATATCTATTGCACCTGGAAGATGGATTCACCAACGGGTTTACTCAGCAGAACAGGATTAAAAATAGCAAAAGACTTGCATTCAATAACAACCAGATTTCAGTTTTATTAAGTGGAATTCTGATTACTAAGGGATTACTCCCCTTCCATTTTGCTCTGTGCCTTACTAAAAGAGCCATCTATTCCTTTCAATTTCATTCACAGACGTATTGGGTGCAATTTAGTAATCCTTAGATGTGGTGGCTGGAAATTTTTTTTGCTTGCATTTCTTTATTTTCACCTGGTGATCTTTCAAATGACAAACTTTTTGTCCTAGGGGGACAAAGCTAACTAATTTTACTCTATCTATGGGGGAGACGCATTGTCAACCTAGGCTGCTCTCCTCATTTCAACTACAAACACCTTCCTCTTTCCTGCCTCTGCAGCATACTGTATAGGGAGGTGATCTGTAGTTCACCAAAAAGAACTAAGAAAATTGATAACATTGAGATTTCAATCCAGTACAGGTGAAGTTACTAAGACACCAGATTTTTGGCAGGATCAGCAGGTACTTTAGTGAAAAAAAGAACCTTTAGCATCTAAAGACTGTTAAGTTACAGTATATTACATCTTTGTTCTTGGGTTTAGATACGCTTTTCATGTACTTTGTGTTTCTCATTAAACTTTCTGAACCTTGTTTGCAGATGAAGTGCTGTCTGAAAATTTTCTGGATTACAAGAACCGTGGTGTGAATGGCTCTCACAGGGGGCAGATAGTCTGGAAGATTGATGCCAGCTCTTACTTTGTGGAACGTAAGTGCATTTAAATATAAAGGATGCTTTCTTAAAACTATTCATTGATAATGATGGGAGAATCTGGCAGGCATTGGATATAAGCTTGAGGTGTATCCAGTAGTCAAGCGCTGATAGGGTTTGGCGACTCTTATCCATAATTCGGCAAACCCAAACCTAGAGACAAATCCCATTAAAGTCTATGGAAGGCAAACTTTGTTGTTAAAACTTGGCTTATTTTTAGGGCTAATAGGCAAACTATTGTTTAAAAAAGGACAGGAAGACAGCAAGCTGGGCACTGCCATAAGGAGGCATTTACTAATCCAAATTTTTTTTTTATTATTATTATTTTTATCGTACAGCAGGGAAAAGGTCTTTTCAAGGGCGACACTAAAAATACATTCAGTAAATCCTTTACATAACACATTTTAAACTAAAACTGTGCATGGTTTTACAAAACAGTATGATTTTCACAGAGAGTCTCTACATCTACAGTATTTTTATTGTTATAGAATGGAAGTGTGTACTGATATAGGGGCTGCCATCTTTGACACTCTACTAAGGGTACTAATTGTTTGACTGTCATGCTGATCTAATGGCTTCATTCCATCTGAAGATACTAACCTGAAGCAAGCATGTATGTAAATTCAGGACACGCCTGACCTGCATACTTGTCCAGGTCAATGCTAAAGAAAGCAGTACAGCTAAGCTACCAATATTTTTAAGGAAGGTGCTGCAATGGTGGTCTCTATGAAACTAAACAATTGTATGTTCTTCAAAGTTTATTTTGTATTTGGCGTTGTGAACTGTGAACATATATTAGAGTTTGGGGGCAGAAAGCAAGCACCCTAAAAATTCCCCAATAATATTTTTCTAAATTAGTGCCGGTTCACACTACAGCCTGCCTAGAAGTTGCCTTGAAGTAGTACAGGAACCTTTTCTGAAGTCGGAGAAACTTCAGTAGTGTACATTAAGACGGCTCTCATTTACTTCAATGGAATTTCTTATGTCCAGCAACTTGGGGTAACTTGAGGTCTGACAAGTCGGATCCCAAGTCACTGGACATAAGAAATTTCATTGAAGTGAATGAAAGCCGTCTTAATGTACATTTCTGAAGTTGCTCCGACTTCAGAAAAGGTTCCTGTACTACTTCAAAGCGACTTCTAGGCAACTTGTACCCATAGATTTCAATGGAAGTTGCCTCCAAGTCGGATCTCCATCTATATTGAAGCGACTTTACAGTAAAAAAAAAAATAATTTACCCAGGTACTTCCCACGTTTACCCAGGCTACCCCCTCCCTCCCACAGAGCTGATTATTCTGTGATTGGCCACAGCCAAAGTCTCCTGTCCTGGTTTGCAACTTTAAGTTGCGTTGTAAGTTGCGCAAAGTTGCGCTGAAGTTACCTCCAAATCGCCTTGCAAAGTCGCACTGTAAGTCCCTGTGTGAACCGGCACTAAGTTGTTGTTTCAACAGATTTCTGTAAAATTGATGTTCTGGAGGATGTGTTGAAAAACAGTTTTGGTTTTCCTGATGTAAGCATGGCTGATGACAGTGACGCTTATCTTGGGAAGTGGTGGGTTAGATATATCTCCCAATTTGTTTAAAAGAAAATACAACTTACTAAAGAGATATCCCAAGTATGTTACCCTGTTTCCCTGAAAATAAGACCTAGCGTGATTGTCGGTGATGGCTGCAATATAAGCCCTACACCCCAAATAAGCCCTACCATGTTTCCCCGAAAATAAGCCCTACCCTGAAAACAAGACCTACAAGGACTTTAAATAGGGCTTATTTGGGGGGGTAGGGCTTATATTGCAGCCATCGCCGACAATCACGCTAGGTCTTATTTTTGGGGAAACAGGGTAGCTGTCATCTACTTCCCATCCTAGCAGACCACATTCTTATTCCGGAAAATGAACTCCTTGTTTGCATAATAAAAGCTTTATTTTATTATGTGTGAAAACAACTAGAATAAAAAAATTGTAGGATTTTGCTTTGTGCACAAGTCTATTAGACCAGTAAATTAGCATGGATAGAAAGTAAATCCAATAAAAGGTGTAACAATTTTACGTAAAATAATCTGTAATCAATATCTTGAACTAGGATTGCACCTATACTTACTACTGTACTGATACTTACGGTCAAGTACTCAGCGATACTTTGCAGTGCGATTTGTGTCAATACAAAATAAATGGGCGCAAATCGCAATGCAAAGAATATCATGGCATTTGAAGAGGAATGCAGTGCGATTCCTGTCTGAATCACATGTGATTTCCCCCACTGCTCCTGTGTGTGTGGGTGTGTATAGAAAAGGAAAGGTGCCTTCTAGTGGGCAGTTTATTACAAATGTTAGCACTCATATTAAGTACATATCTGGTTAAATGCAAAATGTCCCAGTCCTGTCAATAATAGAAAATCACAGTCTCTGGAGGTGCTCACAGGGCTGGAGTTTCGGGAACCCCTGTGTGTATAGGGCAGAAGTGATGACAGCTTGTGGGCGGACCACCTCTACATCTCCTCCAGCCCTTTGAGCACCTCCAGTGGCTGTGATTTGCTGTCATTGGCAGGACCGGGATACCTATGCAGATTTAGCATTTGACCACAAAGAGGCGGTCCCCTAGTTACAAACATCCGACTTAAAAATTACTCCTACTTGCAAACAGTGGGAGACAACAAGAAGTGAGAGGAAATCTACCCCTAGGAAGGGAAATTCACTCCTGTAAGAGTTATTATGGGAAAAAGGTGTCTACTGAAGCTTTATCACCAAGGCTTTTTTCAACAACCCCAAATTTTCAAAATCCAATTGCCGTTGGGACAGAAAGTGAGGTGAAATCTTCTGAACAGGGGCACAGACAGCAAAATAAATGTTACAGGGGTGTTTACCCTTCCCAATGCTATCCAAAAAGCTGGAGCTACACTTAAAAAATGTACCTGTTCCAACTTAAAGATTCAAATTAAGAACAAACCTAAAGACCATAGTTCTTGTTTGTGATCTGGGGACTGCCTGTATGTACCTAAAGTGGATATAAAAGAAAAACACTATACCAAAGAGAAGGGTGTAGCACAAAGTGCCACACAGAGAGCCACAGGGAAATAGTGTAGGATAACCAAACCATTAAATAAAATAGAAATTTATTAAAAAAATTATAATACAAAATAGATACAAAAAGCTTAAAATTGAAGATTTCTACACCTTACACCATCTAAAAGACAAAGTTGTATAAAAAAAAAAACAGAACGTCTAGACACCAAGCATGCATCTACATTCATACCCTATCAATGCACTGCAACTGGGGCAATATGCAATGTAGTGGGTGACACCACCGAACCAGGCAGTCCTGAAGGTCAATATTTGTATATGGAGAGTGCAGCACTGCTGCATAAATCAAAACTCTGGAGGACTACAGTCCATGGCAAGGAAGAACACCCGCGGGGAGGAACTGTGCTGGGAAGATGTGTGATGCTATTATTTCAAATCCATAAACGCTGCCAAGCGTTCAAGGGATGGAAGATAAACATAGATAGATAGTTGTAGCTCAAAGAACATGTCACGTTCCTATGATAGGAGCATAAATGAATGGTGAATATTTTATCAAATACACAATAAACACAAAAAGGATATGCAGTGAAGTTTAGTCTGCTTGCGCAGAGAATAATACGTGTCCCGATGACAGCTTGGATGTAGATGACAGTGGTGTGTAGTTGAGGCCAATTAGCTGATCCAGGCTCCCACCGTCTTTCCTCGTGGCCACACACAGCCGACCACTTCAGAATGAGGTCCCCCCAGATATGTGAGGAGTGACTCCACGTGACTCGGGTATGCCAGTTGCTCGCTGCTGTTCAGCTGTGGAACTGCAGTCTGCTCACATAATTTGTAATACCAACATCTTTGTCATTCTGAAGCTTCTCTCCAATCACTTTGCATATTATCTTTTATATACTGTGATCCTGTGCTTGCCAAATATGCTGTAGAATTCTCCCTACACTGAGTCTGGCTGCAACCATTTTAACTGTGGGCAGTTGAAGCTTCTGCCTGTTCCTGGATTCACACAGACACACATACGCACACCTCCAGCTCTGCAGCTCTCATTAGCCCTCCTATGATTCATCCCCCCTCCCTTCCTGGCAAACTCTCACAAGAGCGAGCGAGAGAGCTGTGCATATTGTCATAAGCCTAGGCTTTTTACCAGACAAGAAACAATGGGCTGTATAGGGTATTTACTGGCATAAAAAAATATATTTTATTATCCAAAGTTAAAACAACAAGGGCAGAAGATTTAATAGATGAAAAGTTGAAAAAAATAACTGAAGTTGCGCTTTAAGGTTACGCTGATAGTAAATAATAAAAAGTATTCCTTTTTTTATCCTCATGTAAAATCCACACTACTTGGTAATCTTTCCATTAACATTTCTACTACTGTCTCTGGCATGACAATGCTATAAAGCCACAATACAAATGCTTTCTCCACCCAGCATTGTTGGGACCCAGAAGTGCGCTGCATCATTATCTTTTCATTGCACATGCATCGGTTAATCAGATTGAGCTCAAGCACAGCTTTTGCAGGCTCCAGAATGAATGAGTTAAAGTGGTTGTAAACCACTGGTGATTAAAAAAATAAAATCCCTGCAAGGCAATGTCATAATGTGCTAGTATGCATACTAGCACATTATGATAGACTTGCCTTAGAACTAAGCCCTCCAGCGCTGCGATGTCACCACTGAGATGGCTGACATCTTCCCCTGGTCGTTGTTTTGGGTTTGCAGGCCTCCCACTACATGAGTGGCCAGGGGTGCGATGACATCCGGCACGGACTCTAAAGGTCCGGAGGTCAGTTGATTTTATTCTTGGGTTTAGATATGCTGTATTTAAACCAATTTATTGACATGTACCGTACATTTACAAACTAATTATATGTTTGTTTAATTGGTTATATTTATCCCATTTCTTTCCAACAAAGCAAATACAAAATAAAGTGGGTGCAGCAAGATCAGAACCAACCACCCACATATAATATAAAGATTTTCTTTACAGAATTTCCAATTTGTGGTCTTGTGATGTGCAATTCCAATTAGATGATCTGTGACCCAGATTTTCAATGGCTAATAATTCAAAGTTCTACATAAAAAATTAGGGGGTCTGACAGGTTTGTCAGACTTATAATGAGAAGCGTATTAAGGCTTCATGTTGCCTTGGGACATAGAGCAGACCTGTCTCATTTAATGTTCTTCAGGCTCTTAAGCATTTTCTCTTTTGGGAAATTGCAGTTCTATCTCCACAGAAAACTGATAATTGCGAAACTATTACAATTTTGTAAGCATTAAAGAGATGTTCACTTGCACTAATCATTTTTCAAACGATATGTGTTATATAAAGCACTTTTCGTTCACTAAAACCTTGTATACCTTAGTAAATAGTATAATTATGGATTGCTGCATATCCTTATCCTTTGTACCATGTTTCAAATATAAAGCTCAGTGTTCCTTTTTTATCAGAATCAGAACATTTATAATAATTTTTCATAAAAAAAAAAAATTATAAAATGAAATGCAGATGTAGCCCCCTTAAAAAAAAAAAGGCATCACACACCGCACATAAAGTAGTATCGATATTCCCATTGCACACTTTCCTGCATAAGGCTTTAGGAGTAGCAGGTGCTGTAGAAACAACCAGCTGGAACTAGAAACATCACACATCAAATGTATACAGGCATACCCCACTTTTAACCACCTGATTACTTTGCACTTAAACCCCCCTCGTGACCAGACCAATTTTCAGCTTTCGGCGCTGACGCACTTGGAATGACAATTGCGCGGTCATACAACACTGTACCCAAATTAGATTTTTACCATTTTTTCCCCACAAATAGAGCTTACTTTTGGTGGTATTTAATCACAGCTGGGGTTTTTATTTTTTGCTAAACAAATAAAAAAAGATGGAAAATTAAAAATAAAAATAAAATCATGTTTAATAGTTTGTTATAAAATTTAGCAAACAGGTAATTTTTCTGCTTCATTGATATGCGCTGATGAGGCGGCACTGGTGGGCACTGATAGGCGGCACTGGTGGGCACTGATAGGCTGCACTGGTGGGGACAGATAAGTCGGTACTGATGGGCACAGCAAAGATGGCACTGATGGGCACGGATGGGTGGCACGGATGGGTGGCACGGATGGGCACTGATGGATGGCACTGATAGATGGCACTGATGGGCACTGATAGAGGGCACTGATAGGTGGCACTGATAGATGGCACTAATGGACACTGATAGGTGGCACTGATGGGCACTGATAGGTGGCACTGGGCACTGGTAGGGGACACTGATGAGCACTGGTAGGGGACACTGATGTGCAGCACTGGCACTGTGGGCACTGACATATGGCACTGTGGGCACTGACAGATGGCACTGACAGCACTGACAGATGGCACTGGGGGCACTGACAGATGGCACTGGGGGCACTTTTATTTGCACATGTGGGCACCCTGGGCATATTGCAGTGAGAGGGACTGATGTCCCTCTCACTGCCGCCGGTGATCGGCTTTTTTTTTCTCCTCGCGCTGTCAGCACAAGCAGGAAAAAAAGCTGATTACCGGCTCGGTTAATATCACATGATCAGCTGTCATTGGCTGACAAGCTGATCATGTGGTAAGGGGTCGGGATCGACCCCTTACTCGGATCTGTGATCCAGAGAGTCTCACAGACTCGTGGATCACAGAGCGCGCCGCGCGCGTCCTTCAGGGGGCGCGCAGGCAGCTCGTTGCCGGGACGACGTCAATAGACGTCGTCCTGGCACATTAGATCCGCGCTGTAGCCGTCATTTGGCTATAGCGCGGGTCTATAGTGGTTAAGTACACAATTGGGTTTATTTACTAAAGCTGGAAAGTGCAAAATCAGGCTCACTTCTACATAGAAATCAATACGCTTCTAGGTTTTATTACCAAAGTTTAATTGAACAAGCTGGGGTTAGAAGCTCATTGTTTTCTATGCAGAAGTGAGCCTGATTTTGCACTTTCCAGCTTTAGTAAATAAACCCCATTCTGTACTTAAAAGTGGGGTATGCCTGTATATTTGCCAGCACACCAAGGATCATCAATTATGTCTCAATTTTTATTGAAGAATAGTGCAACGTTTTGGAGCCATACAGGACCCCTCCAAGTGCCTGACGAAGGGGTCCTGCGTGGCTCCAAAATGTTGCACTATGCAGTGGCGTCGGGAGGGGGGGCTGACGGTGGCTGGAGCCTCAAGTGTGCCCCCAAAAAGTCCTGGGTCTCGATATTGCTAAATCCATTATTAGCCCACAGGCAACAGGGAATGATCTCCCGCTTATCCAGCGCGGCCGAGTGACAAAAAGTCCCACCTCCGGGACCCGGCTCCTATGATGGACGTCCCACTGGTCCAATGCCAAGACCGCGGGACGTGTGACGTCCATCATAGGCGCTGCCGTTTCCAGGAGGAGGCGGGAATGACACTGCGGCCGCGCTGAGCACTGGGAGATTCCCGCTCACTCTGTGTAAATGGGCGGGCAGCAGAGCGGCTCTCCTATCCTGGATCTCTCTCCCTGGTGCGTGCAGCCTGCTGTCTCGAAGTGGTTATGGGTGAGATCGGCTACACTACACAGGTAAGGCTGAGCGGCAGGAGTGTCAAGAGGTCACCTGTCACGGGGGGGGGGTCAGTGTATGTGTCAGGGGGGAATAATGTATGTGTCAGGGGGGTCAGTGTATGTGTCAGGGGGTCAATGTAGTTGTCAGGGGGGTCAATGTATGTGTCAGGGGGGTCAGTGTATGTGTCAGGGGGATCAATGTATGTGTCAGGGGGGTCAGTGTATGTGTCAGGGGGATCAATGTATGTGTCAGGGGGATCAATGTATGTGTCAGGGGAGTCAATGTATCTGTCAGGGGGTCAGTGTATGTGTCAGGGGGGTCAGTGTAGGTGTCGGGGGGTCAGTGTATGTGTCAGGGGGGTCAATGTAGGTGTCAGGGGGTCAGTGTATGTGTCAGGGGGATCAATGTATGTGTCAGGGGGGTCAGTGTATGTGTCAGGGGGATCAATGTATGTGTCAGGGGGGTCAGTGTATGTGTCAGGGGGATCAATGTATGTGTCAGGGGAGTCAATGTATCTGTCAGGGGGGTCAGTGTATGTGTCAGGGGGGTCAGTGTAGGTGTCGGGGGTCAGTGTATGTGTCAGGGGGGTCAATGTAGGTGTCAGGGGGTCAGTGTATGTGTCAGGGGGGTCAGTGTAGGTGTCAGGGGGGGGTCAGTGTATGTGTCAGGGGGATCAATGTATGTGTCAGGGGGGTCAGTGTAGGTGTCAGGGGGTCAGTGTATGTGTCAGGGGGGTCAGTGTAGGTGTCAGGTGGGTCAGTGTAGGGGGCAGGTAGGTCAATGTAATGGTCAGGGGGGTCAATGTAATGGTCAGGGGGGTCAATGTATGTGTCAGGGGGGGTCAGTGTATCTGTCAGGGGGTCAGTGTATGTGTCAGGGGGGTCAGTGTATGTGTCAGGGGGGTCAGTGTAGGTGTCAGGGGGGTCAGTGTAGGTGTCAGGGGGGTCAATGTAGGTGTCAGGGGGGTCAGTGTATGTGTCAGGGGGGTCAATGTAGGTGTCAGGGGGGGTCAGTGTAGGTGTCGGGGGGATCAATGTATGTGTCAGGGGGGTCAGTGTAGGTGTCAGGGGGGTCAGTGTTTGTGTCAGGGGGGTCAGTGTAGGTGTCAGAGGGTCAGTGTATGTGTCAGGGGGGTCAGTGTAGGTGTCAGGGGGTCAGTGTATGTGTCAGGGGGTCAGTGTATGTGTCAGGGGTGTCAGTGTAGGTGTCAGGGGGTCAGTGTATGTGTCAGGGGGGTCAGTGTAGGTGTCAGGTGGGTCAGTGTAGGGGGCTGGTTGGTCAGTGTAATGGTCAGGTAGATCAGTTTAGTGGTCAGCATGGATGGACACTGGTGAGCCAGACAGCAACCAGCAAGTTAGCCTATTCCCCCAAGCAATCAATCCCCGCCCCCCTGCTGCCGCCGGGCTTGGACTTCGGGATGAAGCCCTTGGTCTTTTTCCCACCTAGCAACGCCTCTGGCACTATGTCTTCCGTTATCATTCTTCAAAAAAGATTTACACCGCACATTAAGACACAGTATATATAAAACAACACACATAATATCAAAGTGAAATCTTGGATGAAAATTACACCTAGCAACAGGTTTGTATCTTACATTATAGGGATACTCACAGATCCACGCAGAGGGGTGCTGGGCAAGCTGAAAAGTTTATAACCTTCTAACCTTGGATTCTGTACACCGTATTAAGAAAAGTTAATTAAATGGCATTTAAAAGATAAATATTGCAAATGCATTTTCATAAAAAAGAACACTTCCTCGACTAATTAGTTAAGAAATGTTATGTAAATAACTTTATAATTTCTTAAAACAGAAACTAAAATGGCTTTGGGTTGACTTTGTGTTATGTATTTTTTGTAGATACAGTATATAAACTGATGTTACTGTTGTTATTTATTTATTTGCAAACAATTAATACTGGGTTAGACATGTGCACTGCCAAAAAAAATGTTCGTTTTCATTTAATTCGTTTTTTTTGTTTTGTTTTTCGGGTCATTCATTCTGATCGCAATTCTTAGATTCGTTCATTTGAAAATACAAAAATGTGTAAATTACAAAATTAGAAAATCCAAAAATAAGAATGGAAAATCCAAAAATTCAAAAGAATAACTAACTAACTAACTAATAATAACTAACTATTAAATTCTAGGTATAGAAATTTCCTTTCAAATTTGTCTGTTATTGAACATAACAAATAGTAATTTATCCAAAGTTATGAATTATCTGAAATAACGAATGCCGCATCCAAACGAATGGAGTGTAATGACACCCGCGATCGTCTCACGGGAAGGCTGAACGGGGAGATGCGGAAATAAACAGCATCTCCCTGTTCTGCCTAGCAACTAGTGACGCCGATCTCTGCTCCCTGTGATTGGAGCAGAGATCAGCATTCACTAGCTGACATCCACGCCCCCCCACAGTAAGAAACACACCCCTAGGCATACTTAACCCCTACACTGCCACCTAGTGGTTAACCCCTTCACTGCCAGTGTCATTTATACAGGAACCAATGCATTTAAATAGCATTGATTGCTGTATAAATGACAATGGTCCAAAAAACGTGTCAAAAATGTCCGATGTGTCCACCATAATGTCGCAGTCACAATAAAAATCGCTGATCGCGCCATTACTAAAAATTATTAATAAAAAAGCTATAAAACTATCCCCTATCTTGTAAACGCTATAACTTCTGCGCAAACCAATCAATAATCGCTTAGTGCAATTTTTTTTACCAAAAATATGTAGAAGAATACGTATCGACCTAAACTGAGGAAAAAATATATATATTTTGGGGGATATTTATTATAGCAAAAAATAAAAAAGGATGCATTTTTTTCAAAATTGTCGCTCTTTTTTGTTTATAGCGCAAAAAATAAAAACCGCAGGGGCGATCAAACACCACCAAAAGAAAGCTCTATTTGTGGGAAAAAAAGGACGTAAATTTTGTTTGGGAGCCACGTCGCACGACCGCGTAATTGTCAGTTAAAGCGACGCAGTGCCGAATCGCAAAAAGGGGCCTGGTCCTTTGGCTGCAAATTGGTCCGGTCTGAAAGTGGTTAATAATAAATAATAATAAAATGTTTTTAATTATTATTATTGTTTTTTGTTATTAATTTGTTACATTCTATTCATTTAGATATGGCATTCATTATTTTGGATAATTCGTAACTTCGGATAAATTTGTATTCGTTACGTTCACCAGCAGCCAAATTTGAAAGGAAATTCCAATACCTTTAATTTAAAAGTTAGTAATAGTTAAGTTATTATTAGTTAGTTATTATTTCAGACTTTCGAATTTTCGGGTTTTTGGATTTTCACATTTTGGGTTTTTCATTAATTTGGATATTTCCAAATGAACAAATTTGTTGAAATTCGTTAAAAAGCAAATTCGTAATTAAACCAATTGCACATGTCTATACTGGGTTCACTCACTGTCACAGAGCATTATGGGCAGTCAATACAGATACCTTGTCATCAGAGCAACTGTGCTTCCCCCTGTCAGTGCAACTGTCACACAGACAGCAGAGCAGCAGAGAGTTTTGTGGCTGGGTGAACAGAGCGTGATGGAGATTCACAAGCACAAGTTCCCCATCAGGTCCACGTCCCTAGCAATTGACAGCAGGCAGTGAGTGTGTATTTTACCAATAGACAGCTTGCTTTTGGCTATAGAATCCGCCCACTGCCTGCTGTCGTTCACAAGGAGAGAGCTGATCTGAAGGGAACTAGTGTCTCAGCTTCCCCATTAGGCTCCGGACACTGAACGTCACTGGTTGTTAGACAGCTGTCTGCTGTGAAGCTGACAGCATTCTTAACAACCATTGACAGGTGGGAAAAGGATGTGTAACGGCAGCAAATATATCTCTCTGCTACACAGACAACATACTTGTCTCTGTATGCCAACTTAGAGTTGGTCTTAATTTCCTCCAGTTTCATTATCTATGAACTGAAGCTAATTGTTTTTGAATTTGGTGCAGTAATAGTGCCACTGTGTAAATGTGGCTCTACTAATAACTCTATTAAGAACTACCTGAATCTACAACACGCATCGGTAAAGCTACCAAAATAGGCGGCCGGGATTTTTGAATCTGGCATAGTCCATTTTAACTGCTTCCTGTCCAGCAATGTACCGATACATCACTGGATAGGAAGGGTGATATCTCGGTCATTGCTGCAGCTGAGGTGTCAGTTTTTTCACCTGGTGATTCTGAAGCCAGTAAAAATAATCCAAGTGGCTAAAGAGCCGCTGGATTACTTTTGCAGGTGGCGGAAGGGGGTCCTGGTAAGGATACAATTTGCGGCTTCCGACTCCGGTTCACAGTGAGCGGAGCTGATGTTTTTCCCTGGCCAGTGAAGCAGCTGATCAGACCGTTTTCTGTCTGAGCGTATGACATTAGCTGCATTGGAGGCCAGAGGAGAGATATGGGGACTAGTATACCCCAGATCTCTCCATAAAAAGGACCTGTCAGGGCCCATGCTGTCACAAGGGAGGTTGTTCATTCCTTGTGACAGCAATAAAGTTGATAAGAAAAAAATGTAAAATGTTTATTCAAATAAAATAAAGTAATACAGTTAAAACATTTTTCTGTGCCCCGTCTTCCCATCTCACCACACAAGTGAGGTATCACTGCAAACATCAAAGCAAAAGCAATAATTATAGCACCAGAACTCCCATGTAACCCTAAACTGGTAACCTGTAAAGGCTTTTAAAGTATCGCCTATGGGGATTGATTTTTAGGTACAGAAGTCTGGCGCCATTCTACGAGTGGACACCTTTTTAAAGATTGACATGTTTGGTATCTATTTACTCACTGTAACATTATCTTTTATATTTTACCAAAAAATTGGGTATTATAATGTGTTTTTGTGCAGTAAAAAAATATAAAATTGTATTTTTTCCAATAAATATGTGTTTGAAATACCTCTGCTAAAATATTGTGTGACATAAAAATATGCAACACCCACCATTTTATTCTATAGGGCCGCTGCTTAAAAAATATATCATGTTTGGGGGTTCTAAATAATTTTCTAGCAAAAAAAATATGTTTTTTACATGTAGGAGAGGAATGCCAAAATTAGCCGGGACTAGAAGTGAATAAAGGGCTATAGTTCCAGAAAAGTGCTGGTGGGGATTTATTGATTTCCCTTGACTATGCATTGCATTTAACGTTTTACGTTTAACTTACCATCATACTTGTTAACCTTACTACTTTCTTTAGCCAAAGTATCCTTACGAGCAATCAAAATTTCAAAATACCATGGAGATTGAAATTAACTTCTTACTATAGTGGAAGTCAGCAAGACAGGAAGGTACACATAACATTACAAACCTTACAAAAGTTTCAAGCATTGAAATTTCAAAAGAGCTTTTGTTGCTGTCTCCATTGTCATTGAGAAATGTGTTATAATTTTCTGTCCCTCTGGGCCTCTGTCACTGGAACAGCAAACAAAGGGGAAGTTATACAAGTGGGAACACAATTTTTTTTTTTCATTTTTAAAATCTATGTAGGAAACTTCATAAACTGACATATATAGTGTGGGGCACCCTCTCCATAGGCTGAATGGCCTCCATATGTCTCAGAACCTGATCCCACAGGACCTTTGAGGTGCGCCAGTGTAGTGCGTTCATCCAGTGAACTGTGCCGAATAGGGTATGGACCAATTTTTAGTTGGAAGGGGGGACCTCTGGTAGCTCAGCAAAAAATGTTGATGAGTCAGGGTCAATTGTATCCCTGTGATTAGAGCGACCTTAGCAAAAACCCTCTGCCAAACTGGTTAAATCACCCTACAGCTCCATAAAATATGGAGGTGTGAGCCTCTGTCTGGGCAGCCTCTGAAACAAGTTTCTGGGACTGAGGGGTAAAACCTGTGTAGTTTAGATGGTGTGTAATACCACCTAGTGTGAAGCTTAAAGTGGAGGTCCACCCAAAAAAAAATTAAAAATTAAAGCCAGCAGCTACACATATTGCAGCTGCTGGCTTTTAATATTAGGACACTCACCTGTCCTGGAGTCCAGCAATGTCGGCACCGCAGCTGATGTTTCCATCAGCTGTCGGGTGCTGCCGTCTCCATTGCAGGTAGGGAGCCCGGCAGTGTTGCCTTATGGCTTCATGCTGAGAACTCTACTGTGCATGTGCAAGGCCCCGTTCCTCTCTCCTACTCTCTCCTACTGGCCCGGCGACAGGGGGAGGAGGATGGAGGGGGAGGGAGCCCTGCAGTGATGTCATGGGCCGCAGCGCGGACTCCCGGAAGTGGGAACAGGATATCCTGTCCCTCCTCCCCCGGAAAGGTGTCAATGGTGGCACCGGAGGGGGAGAGGAGACAAATGAGCGTAACTTCCACTTTCGGGTGGAACACCGCTTTAACAACTGTTTCCTTAGCCACCATAGACTTTGTGCATCTGTGCATATTGCAAAGCATATTCAACCAATCCTCAGGGGAAATTTAACAAAGCAAATTTCAAGTTGTGATTTGTGATTCACGCAGTGGTTCTATAGACTCCCAGCAGCTGAATAGAAGGTGAATTTAGGACAGTATATGCCAAGTTACTGAAGCTGGATTGCATCTACCTACAGTATGTTATGTGCCTACAGTCTGGGGATAGGTAAACAAGAGCACAATTTTATATTTCGTTCTTGAACTATCTTTAAGATAAAAGCTAGCAACTGCAAGATGCAAATATTTAGTGATGTATACATGTAATAACAAGAAGAACAAACATTTATACTCCCTTGTATGCAAACTTGATATATATTTGCAGCAAATTATTGTCTTGTGTCATGTTGTGGCCTTAGAAACAAAGGCAATGTTGTCAGCTGAACACTGTAGTTGTGTCATGTTGAAAATTTGACGAGTTGGCAAGGTGGGGTCTAAAGCCTACGGTCCCAGTGTCCCAGTCATCCCATGATTATACTGTATGTAGCTATATCCACCTCCAAAAAATAAGAAATTGATGGAAATCATACATAAAGAGAGTTAAGATGAGTAGCAAGGGCATGGACATTGTATATCCATTGTATTTTTCAGCAACATGACCTTCCTACTTAATTCAAGGACACATGGTATGAATCTTTGCTGTCAAATTGTAAAAAATGTGATATTTCTATTATAATAAGAGAATACTTTTTAGGAGAACCCAGCATGAATCTTAGATATTTCTATTATAATAAGAGAATACTTTTTAGGAGAACCCAGCATGAATCCTAGATATTTCTATTATAATAAGAGAATACTTTTTAGGAGAACCCAGCATGAAGTCTGAAAAAAAATGGCTTAGTGGTAAAAACTGTGACATGTCTGGGGAAGCTAGAACATTTGTGATCCCCTAGGACCAGAAACTAATTTTCTTTTTTTGCTGCAAGCATTAAAATGTTTAGGGAAACTTATACTAGAATACAGAAGACCTACATGCAAAAGATCTAAGAGTTTATAGTGATGCCAGCGTGATGATTACTATGAAAGGTGTTTTGGAGTGTTTACCAGGCAATACTATCTCTCCATGCATTACTGAGACTGTATATTTGGACTAGATATTTCTTGAGCCTATGATAATAGAGTATACATTTTTTCAGGAAGTCAGCTGTAAAGCGGCCAGACCAAAATTGTATGTTTTGGTTTTCATACTTTCACTTCTTTGTTCTCAGCTATAATTCAGTCTTCAGAAAGTAGAATCGGATTCTGGGGGTTAAGTGACTGGGTGTTTCACTGAAATCAGAAAATGGATGCCGGTAAAGCAGGAGCCATTTTCCGTGCTGTGTAAAAGCAATTTAAGTACTAACTACACGGCAAGAGACAGCTCTTCTGTTAACAGCAGAAATGGGTAGACTTTCAAATAGATACCGGTGACTATGTTTATTTCGGCAGGGAGGATAAAGATACGCTGAAGGAAAATAAAAGCTAATTGGAACTGCATATTCCAGTAATAGCTGCATATAGCAGTCTAGTAAATGAAGCTCGTGAAATATTTATTTATAATTAACATGACTTTGAATCCAGACACTTTTATTTTTACATTCTTGAGCACCAATTAGTGATGGTAGATCATATATATTGTTATAAGTCATAATTGAAAGAAACTTAAATACACAGAGAATATAGCCTACCTGCTAAGTAGTTCTGTTATGTTTTTAATTTAAAAATTTGCTGTACTGGATCACTCTACTCTAAAAGGGACCACCTGGGTAAAGCCTAGCAAGCCTATTTGAAAATCTATAGGTTTCCCACTGCTACTTAATCTTATGCAAATTAAAGCATAACTTAAGTCAAAAACAAAAGTTATAAATGCGCATCAAGTTGCAATTTACAATTTTCTCTTTCTGTAGCTTTAAAATGTTGTGTAAATTTAGTCCCCATAAATACATTAGCATCATTCCAAAAATCCTTTATAATTTTTTGCTCCTTTATGCCTGTGTCTAGAATTAATTCTGCTCCCTCAATATCTTGTTTTGTAGCCACTCATTTAGATGCACTAAGAGCAGAGTCTGCACGGGTAAATGATGAGTCTGCGTTAAAGAACTCATCCCCAGCATCCTTTTTGATGAGCATGTTTCCTCCTTGCTGGCCTCTGGGTGGTGCATACCAGTTGCTTGATTACTGTTTGAGAAGCAGCTCTGATAGAATGCCAGCCAGTGGCCTGGGATATGCACAACTGTTCCTTCATTCTTTCACTCTGCCTCAGACACAAGTCAGTGATTAGTGTTCTTTGGTAATACTCACTGTAATGAATGTGACTTTAGTACTTTAATGTGAAAATGCCATCTCCCCACCCTGATGGAAGAAATATCAGTTTTTATTATGTAGCAATACCCCCCGAAAAAGCCGCTTGAGTATGTTTGGTTCCGTACCCTGCCTCTCAACCCCAAAAACTGTCCCAGCCCCTCTGGCACACCTAGCAAACAGTGTACTTGCAAACACAGTAAAACAGACACAAATGTAGTGAACAGGACGTTTGTTTACTGGGAGAGTTTCCACAATCAAAGAAACAGTGATCTGGTAACTCAACAGTCAAGAATGGCAAACTATGGTCTTTAATAGTGTTAATCAAACCCAAAATGCAGACTTCAAAATAACACAGACAAACAACTTAAACAGATCTAGAGTGGCCTATGCACTCAGGCATGAAGGGGAGCTGATCTGACTTAAAAACGGTCAGTCTGTTTCCCTCAAATCCTGAAATCACAGACCCAGGCAAAGAACATGTTAGGCAATAGGCCACAAATGCAAAATATCACTTTAACAGTTAATGTGAGAGTTCCCCTTTAAAGGTAGTCAATGGAATCACTAAATTACTGATACTGAAGGAGTAACAGAAAGGGTCCTCACAATGGAGATATCCAGGATCTTCGGTTAGCCTGGCATTGGTGCACTTGGTGTCCTAATGAGCAGGGTAAACAAAGTGTATTTGAGAGTATCCTAGTAATGCAAAGTGATATGTAGGATGCTAGCAGTATCCTGATAGGCAAAGTGTAATATAGTGACTGTTCAGCAGGGTGCAAATGTTCCTACAAATGTGGGCACTGGTGAGGCAATTTTGCCTGACTACTGTGTCTTTAAGATGGACAAACTCCTGCTCGACCGTCCTGTGACCAAAGGATCAAGTGACAGGTTCCCCGATAGGCCAAACTGACCACCTTGTAACCGGATCCGCTTACGCCCTCAGGAACACCTAGAGATGCATCCGGGTTCCCTCTCGGATGGAATGTCTGTCACTGTTCGACTCCTGGAACTGTAGCAGGATCAGCACACCGACCTCTGGAGCTGTGGCAGGATCAACACACCGAATTCTGGAGCTGTGACTGGATGGATCCCCTCCGTGGGTAACAGCAGCCCCTCAGATCATGTATGTGTCTTTCTCTGCCTCGTAGAGAACTCCCCAGCCTTCCAAAATGGAGTCCCCACCCAGCCCTCCGCTTTTGCAGAGCCACCTGGGATTGGTAGTCTCGCCCATTTAAGAGTCAGTTAGGTTGCTTTGTGCTGAGACATCATGTCCCATGTTCTTGTGCTGCTGTTGCCTCTCATTGACTCTCTCCCTGCAAATGGGGGGCACAGGGGAGGAAGCAGAATGGCCTGATGCCTGTGTGTGTGAGAGAAGAGGGAGTGGGGATAATCCCACGCAGGAGCTGGCAGGCAGTTCTCCCTCTGTGTGGATTCAATACGGTGGGGCCAGCTTGGCGGGGTACCCGCTACAATTATATCTATTTAAATGAATACAGCAATGCTCTTTTAATGCATCACAATTAATACATTTCAACTCTGCGTTATTCTAGTGTTTCAGTGAGTATCTATGTTGATACTTTTGTCATTATTTTGCCATTTTTCAATACAATCAACTAATCTCGTCATGATTTTGTGGAATGGTGTATGGGCTGTGTGTGGTTGTCCGGAATGGGTTTAATCTCCAAATCAGTTGTGGGAGGATCACACAAGGTATATGGGCTAGGGAATATACAGTAAAATTAGAAATTCTACCCTGAACCTTAAACCATTTTGACTGTAATCTAATGATCCTGAAAACACACCTCTTGGTGATGCTAGAACACCCTTTTTGTTGCCTCTAAAACAGACTGCATGCTGTAAGAAATGCCAGTACTAAGATGTTTCTAAATGCCACCAATCAGATTCAAGCCTGTCTTGGAGTTTGAATGCTATTGGTGATTCAGGAATCATAAAGAAAGATTTACACAGCAAAAGTGTCTCAAAGTACACTTCTTTTGCCTAACGATCCTGTATAGATCTGTGTAGAATGTGGCTGCGGAGGCTAGAGAAGTTCAGCAGCACTGAGATGCAAAAAAAGAACGAAAACTTTTTTTTATTTATTTTTTTTAAATTTGTATTTCGTTTTTTATTTTTGTTTTCATCGCAACACAATAGGAAGTTAGAGTAAATCTCTAAAAACTTAGTGGCAATCCCTTCCCAGACAAGTGTCACCAGAACAGGTGTGCGCGCCAACATTGGAATTACCGCTCCCTGCTTAGATGTCAACTTTAACAATTCAAATTTCCCATTATCTTCTGTATTGATAGAAAAAGTCACCAGGGTATACAGACAGGGTGATTCTACCTAGCAGGGACACAAACTGCAATGAAAACTTTTCAAGGTTTCTAATTATTTCCTACTCTATCCACTACTGAAAAAAAAAAGTTTGGGCTATACAGTCTATACTATACTTAACACAATGCACTTGTTTATTCCTTTACAAATACTGTTTTTCCATTTTTGTTTTTACTTGCAATTAGCATTAAAGTGTTTGTAACCCTAAAAAAAAATAAGGATCCTGTTCCTTTAAAACATGTTATACAGCACAGTGCTTATGCTGTGTAATTTGGCCCTTTCTATCACCTGGTCAGTTTATGTGCCTCCATCATCCACAGCCCTGCTCTCTCCTCCTCTCCCCTCCCTATCTGCCTGTCAGCTCCTGTGTCTGTGAGTCAGTAACACCCCCCCCCCCCCACCCCCTCCTGTCGCTATTAGTAATAAAAGAAATCTTAAAAAATTGCCCCTGCCAGCAATGTAGCCATAACACACTGTAAATATTTGTGGAAAACAAAGCTTCTATATACCGTTTTTCACAGATCTTCAGGCCGGTCACGTGACTCCTGGGAGGGGCTGAGCGACCAGCACAGCGGTCACGCGAACCTCCTCGGCTGACGTCAGAGGGAGAGCTCGGCTCCTCCCGCTGTAGCCCTTACACCGGAGTAGGAGAGCAGCCGGGAGTCACATGACCGGCCTGAAGATCTCGGAAAAACAGTATTTAGAGGCTTCGTTTTCCACAAATATTTACACAGTGTGTTATGGCTACAAAAAGAGGGTCAGGCAGTGACAGTTTTTTTAGAAGGGTTACACTTTAACACTAGAGAAATTAAGACACTACTACTACTGTTATCCAGACATTTTAGAATTGCCGTGTATACTCGAGTATAGGTCGACCCAAATATAAGCCGAGGCCCCTAATTTACCACAAAAAAACTGGGAAACTTATTGACCCGTGTATAAGAGGGTGAGAAATGCAGCAGCTACTGTAAGTGGAAAAGAGGGTCAACAATGCCCATCTGCAACTGCATACCTCCCTGTGTCCTGTGCATGCCTACCTGTGCAGATCTGCCTACCTCCCTGTGTCCTGTGTACCTCCCTGTGTCCATTGCAGCCTACCTGTGTCCTGTGCATGCCCCCATGTGCCGTTCTGCAGCCTCTGTGTCCCTCTGCAGCGTCGGTGTCCCTCTGCAGCCTCTGTGTCCCTCTGCAGCCATCGTCAGCATGTAAATAGATACAGCAGCCACTCTAGTATTCAAAAAACGCGCCTGCTCCTTGTCTGTGATAGGCGGAACACTCAATTTCCCAGCAGTCAGTGTTCCGCCTATCACGGACATCCGCTCATCCTCATACCATTGACGAGGATGTGAGGATGTCCGTGATAGGCGGAACACTGTCTGTTGGGAAATAGAGTGTGCCGCCTATCACAGACGAGGAGGCGCGGCGTTTGAACACTGCAATGGCAATGGCGACTCGAGTATAAGTCGAGGGGGGTACTTTCAGCCCAAAAAAAGGGCTGAAAATCTTGGCTTATACTCGAGTATATACGGTATATAGTAATTTTAAGTAAAATAATGTTCTTCAAATTTGTTATCCAAACATGTTAGAGTTATATAGTAATTTTAAGTAAAATAATGTTTTTCAAATTTGTTATGATGACTAATACCTTTCTTAATATTTAAAACAAAACCAATGTGTTTTGGCCTAATCCACCTGACCATAGGCGTGCACATAGGGTGTGCGAGGTGTGCCTGGGCACACCATAATCACCCTGTGTGGTGCAAATTCCTCCTGCTGCCTGGGTCCCCCCACATGCCTCCCCCATCCTGCAGCGCTGCCAGCTTCTTGCTGGCTGTTGTGGGGGATGTTTCAGGATGAAGAGTGGGGGAAGGGGCTGGGGCAACTGAGGCCTGGAGAGTAAGTGACTGGGGAATCTCTGTCCTCAGTCCCTTTCTCTGTCTCAAAAGTGAGACATCAGGGGTCTGTTTATATCCCCTGACATTTCACCAAAGCCCCCCCCCCCCCAACAGGGCTCCTAAAACAATTATAATATAATATTGTAAATGAAAAACATATATATTTTTTTTAAATAGTAAAAAATAATAAAAATAAAAACTACTGACACCATCCACTGTCCCACTGATACCAACCTCTGCCCTACTGACACATCCACGGCTCTACTGACACATCTATGTTTTAATACACATTTACATTTATTTATAGGAGTGCGTATATATATATATATATATATATATATATATATATATATATACACACACACACACACACACACACAGGCATGTGTATTTGAGCTTTGGGGTGCACACCCTAATGCAATAGGCTGCGCAAAACTGTGCACCTGACTGTTTAGCAAACCTAAAGCTGGTCATAGATGGATGGAATGTCAAATGAAAAATCTTTTGGAAAGGAAGGTTCTAAGAAAGTTTGTCCATTTTTGTAATCATTAGTGGATGAAATCGTCATTAATTTTTGACCGCAAGGACGAAAAAATTCAAAGAATCAGATTAGTACATTTTTCTTGAACGAACAAATTTCTATCAGTGTTTGTGGTTTTTGTTTGGTAAAGTCCATTCATTCCAAAATCAAATGGTAAAAGCAAGCAAAACCTTTCGAACGACAAACTAATGTTCTAAGAATTTCCGTACGAATATTCCTAAGTCTTTTCCTAAGAATTTTCATTTGAAATTCTATCCGTCTATGGTCAGCTTTAGTCAACTTTAACCTGCACCAGACAACAGAGGACAATAGGCAGCAATAGCTACATGTGTCTTATCAACAGAAGATGCTAAGCGACTTCCCTGAAAAGCCACCTATGTCTAAGCAATGGAGGGCACTAAATGGCTTCCTTGAGACTTTTGCATCAATGTCCTCTAAAATATAGATTAAATAAAAATAACATGCGTGCAACATATTGCAGTAACCTATATCTATACACGTATGGGAAAAGTATGTATAGACAGTGACATCTAATGCCCTGTACACACTATCGGAAATTCCGCCAGCAAAAGTCTGATGTGAGCTTTTGGTAGGAAATTCCGACCGTGTGTATGATCCATCTTACTTTTGCTGGCGGAATTCCCGCCAGAAAAAAAATTGAGAGCAGGTTCTCAATTTTTCGGTCGGACAAAGTTCAGATCAGAAATTCCGATCGTCTATACCGATTCCGACACGCAAAATTCCTACACATGCTCGGAAACAATTTGACGCATGCCCTGAAGAATTGAACTTAATTTTCTCGGCTCGTCGCAGTGTTGTACGTCACCGCGTTCTTGACGGTCGAAAGTTCAGAGAACTTTTGTGTGACCGTGTGTATACAAGCCAAGCTTGAGTGGAATTCCGTCGCAAAAAAACATCCAAGATTTTTCCGATGGAAATTCCGCTCGTGTGTACGCGGCATCAGAGTCAGGTGTTTTAGTCAGATGTTCCAGACAACTAAGGTGTAGGTGTTACATTCTTTGTTAAATAAAAAAAAAATCACACAGTTCTTGTTACCTTTTTTTTTTTTTCTGTTGAAGGAAACATAAACCATGAAAATTGGTTCTGAGATTTCACCTAAAAAAAAAAGTTGCTAAAGACTCATAATTCAAGAAGGGATTACAAAATAATATCAGAAATCTTGTTCTTCCATTAGTCAAGAAATGTTAAAGGATACATTGTACAATCCTCAAACATGTTGCAAAGAACCCTATTGTGTTTTACCACAAGTTACCACTGAGCTAACAACAGCTCTGAAAATTGCTTTCTAGCTACATTTGCTAAGAACCATAGAACTTTCCTTGTCAAAAGATTTCATTTATTGCATAAAAATAGACAATACAGAGAGGTTATTGAACATATAATGACAAAGGTATAGAAGCTCATTATTAAATAAGTTGGTAAGAGTACAAGATATTCGATTGATAGTCATAAAAAGTCTGATGTGTTGGTAGCAAGCTGTAAGAAAATATATTTTACATTAAGATATTTAGGCTAAACCAACAAGAATAAATGAGAATTTATCATAAACTGTGAAAACAGAGAGCTTCGAAATTATAAGTGGGATAAAAAAGAATAGAAAGAATAAAGAGAAGGTAAGAAAAAAGAAGGGGGGGGGGGGTCCACAAGGTTGATCCAAAAGCCAATGCGAGGTACTTTATGAGCTAAATATAATCGACTACCATGGCACTAAGATAGAATCATTGAAGGATGGTGGCAAGTAATGTTTAATCCAAGGGAGACACAATTGATGAAGAGCCATAGAACTTTCACAGCACTGCTGAAACAATGTTTTTTTTACACAGACAAGGAAATACAATGTGTGTGTGTGTGTAGTGCCATTTTTTTGCGATACAGCGCTGCGTTATTTTAACTGACAACTGTGCCGTCGTGCGACGCTGTACCCAAATAAAATGTATGTCCTTTTTTTCCTACAAATAGAGCTTTCTTTTGGTGGTATTTGATAACCTCTGCAGTTTTTATTTTTTGCACTATAAAGAAAAAAGTCCTACAAATTTGGAAAAAAATTATATTTCCTACTTTCTGCTATAAAACACATAAAAAAATGTAAAAAAAATCGAATTTCTTCATCAATTTAGGACAATATGTATTCTGCTACATATTTTCGGTAAAAAAAAAAAAAAAAAAAATCCCAATAAGCGTATATATAGATTGGTTTGCGCAAAAGTTATAGCATCTACAAACTATGGGATATTTTTATGCAATTATTTATTTATTTCTAGTAATGGCAGCGATCAGCACCATAGTGGGACTGTGATATTGCGGCAGACAAATCAGTCACTAAGTGACACTTTTGACACTTTTTTTGGGGACCAGGGACACTAATACAGTGATCAGTGCTAAAAATATCACTGTCACTGTACTAATGACACTGGCAGGAAAGGGGTTAACATCAGCGGCGATCAAATGGTTAAATGTTTTCCTAGGGAGCGCTCGCTAACTGTGGGGGATGTGCTTGTACTGTGCGAAGGCAGAGATGTGTGTTCCTGCTTAGCAGAAACAAAGGATCACTACCTTCCCTTCTCACAGAACTGTGATCTGCCTTGTTTACATCGGCAGACTGCTGTTCTGCTTCTCTCGGGAACAATCGGCGGGTCCTGGCAGACATAGTCGGTCAAACCTGCTGATTTGCTTCCATTGTGTCCAATCACAGTGGGAGTGGGTTGCTGACCTCACACGCACTCCCCAGACCCGGAAGTGCAAAATCACATATAGGTACGTGATTTTGCACTGGAGAGCCGCCTTGCCGCCATATATATACAGCATACGGTCAGCAAGTGGTTAATGTTAACCCAAATTATGAGCACAAATTTATTTTGAAATTTATTTGGTTGGTTTGTACATACTATTGACTGTTAACTGTGTTTTCCCTGTAAACTCAGTGATATTGAATGACTTATTAAATTAATATTCTGAATGACTGGGTCAAACAAAAAATAAAGAAAATTTTAACATTTCTGTTCAAAGGTGCTTTGGGGTTGATCATTAAATACTGCGGTAGATACCTACATACCCATATCTATATAACCATGTATATATGTACAGTATATTGTGTGTGTGTGTAAATATATATATATATATATATATATATATATATATATATATATATATATATATATATATATGTATGTGTATATGTATTCTGGTGCATCTGTTTTTTAAGTACATTGATTGGCTCACCTGTAGTTTATGTTTGCTTAATGTCACATTCACTTCTTTGTATATATGCCACTATGCAAAAATTGTTAAAGTTTAGGAATGGATTTTTGGCACAGTTACAACTATAACTACACAAAAAGCCATACAGAAACTTCAGCAAAAAAACAGGCATGAAACCGGAGACAAACAATCTTTTGGGGCTCCCTTCCCTGCCCCCTTCGTTGTTTAAAAATTGGTGTGAAATTCAGTATATCTTTTAATAATAGTATTTTTTTTTTTTAGCAATATGGTTCTTTTAAACAGTATTTGATGTGCATATTGAGGTTAGGGTGCTGATCATTTACACAACACCACTCTGCTTGTCACTACCTGTTGTATGCAGCATGATCCTTTTAAAGTGCATGCTCATCTGACTATAGCCACTTCACTAAATTCTATGTATAATCAAAATGCAGACTCTAACATACAGTATGGAGGTGTAAGACTTCACTTACAGTACATTTATTTAATGCAAATTAGGTTTTTACTCATAAAATAAGAGTAATCTTGAAGTTTAGTAGCTATTATGTGACACTCTTATTATGACCGGATGTAATATTCTAAACCTGGCCATAGATGATTGATTTTTTGATCAGCCAGCCATCTGATCAAAAAATAAAAAATGAACAGACTCCCCCATCCACACATTCAAGGTGGATGTAAACTTTTTCTCCGCTGCACTATTGTATTCAGACAGTGAGACTCCCCCATGCTCGAATACACTGAACAGGGGTGCAGCTGATTGGCCACAAACACAAATTTTCCAGCAGTCCTGTTTGAGGGACATTGATCACTAGGTTGACTTTATTGGAAATGGTTATAGATGGATCAAAATATGTCTGGCCCCTGCTATCTCATCAGTATTTATTTTTCTTATTCATAAATTGTTATATTTGTTATAGTTTGTTGTAGTATGTTATATAATTTAGCCGCATTATTATTTCTCCTCTTATAATGGCTGGAAATCTTGTGTTCCTTTTAATGCAAACACAGTGCTCTGGTATATAATTGTATTGCTATCTAGAAAATCAGTAGGCAGAATTACACTTGAGCCTTTAGCACTTTTTATTTCTATTTTATTATACTGCTTATGGCAATGTGGCCATCACAGAAAACTCTTCAACATATATTTTAGATTAATATACAGTTTCTAACACTTAAAAATAAAATACATTTTCAGTAGATTTTACCGGATCTGTATAGAACATGTATTTTCCCATCTTCAAAGAAAATTCAGTTATATGTTTCAATTTTTAATCGTAAACATCAAAGAAGTAGAGCAGATCTGATGTGCTTTTACATGACGTATCCTCCAGGCATTCTCTGCATTTTCCTTGTCCTTAAGTCCTACACATGAAAAATAAAATAGCGCTGAATTGCTTTTTATGAGACAAAAAAAGTCACATGGTGCCAGGAGATTTGTGAAAGCATCTGCCTGTCCTCGTGTAGACTGTCATGGCAAAAGACCTTATAACCATGCAATTCTGTCCTGGTAGTAGTACAAATTAATATTTTACTGAGGATGGGCTCTTATGATTTCAGTATCTACCGTAAACATAGTTTAGTTGCTATATTAATATTACATTACTGGTTGTGTATTGAATGATTTAACAAAAATGTAAAATAAAATCTAAAGTGCAACAGCTTCCAAAGTGACAATGCAATAATAATGAATAGATAATATAGTGCAAAATATAAAGGCTGGTAGATCCAAAAAAAAATGTGATCAATCCCAAATAAAGTGCTATTGAAAAAAACATGATCAGTCCAAAAATAACAAGGATGAATAATAAAGTGCTTGTGCAAAATGATGTATATTCAGATGTGACATCAGTGCAAAAATTCAGTTCATATAGTGATCAGCTTCCACCATCCGTGCACAAATTATGAGCCCCAGCCTCTCACCAAAAAATCAAGACCCCTGCAGTATGAGAGAGTGAGAGTAATAACACCAAATTTAACACACCTGCTCCCCATTCACACCTGAGACCTTTTAACACTAACGAGCCACATGACACCGGGAGAGAAAATGGCTAATTGGGCCCTATTTGCACATTTTCACTTAGGGGTGTACTCACTTTTGTTGCCAACGTTGAGGGAACACCAAATTTACACTGTTATACAAGCTGTACACTACTTTACATTGTAGCAAAGTGTGATTTCTTCAGTGTCACATGAAAAGATATAATAAAATAGATATTGATAGATTTTGTCCGAAACTGGTGTTGCATACACACGGTCGGACAAAGTTGTCGGAAAATTTGATTGTTCCGAACGTGGTGACGTTTGTTGCGTACTACGGAACTACGTAGAGGCTAGTAGCCAATAGCTTTGGTCTCGTAATTTGATCTGAGCATGCGTGGCACTTTGTCCGTCGGAATTCTCTACACACGATTGGAAAAAGTCAGATCGGATTTTGTTGTCGGAAAATTTGAGATCCTGCTCTCAAATTATTTCCGTCGGAAATTCCGATGGAAAAAGTCCACTAGAGCCCACACATGATCGGATTTTCCGACAACATTATCTGATCGGACTATTTCCATCGGAATATCCAACCGTGTGTACGGGGGATTACAGATTACATTACTGTATGAAATTCTTTCACATCCCTTTTGTCCCCAGTGCTTTGTCCAATGCCCTGCATGCAATTTTATATTATATATACTGTTCTTTCTGCCTGGAAACTTGAGATTGTCCATAGCAACCAAAAAGTGTCCCTTTATGTCAAAAGTGGTTTTAGACCAGCTAGAAAACAATGATAGTAAATTAGAACACTTGCAGAATTGAGCGATAGTGAATTGTGGGGAAATGTATTTTATTATTATTATATTATAATTTTTTGTAATTATTTATATTTATTTACTATATTATAATTTATGATTTTGTGTTTCAAACTTCATCCTACCCGGGATATCTACTAGACTCTTGGTGGACAGATTTAGGTGTGTTATTGCTAAGAATTACAGCCCTACAATATAAAACGCCTACATTTCTATGCAAAATAATTGTACCACTTTGAGACGCAAAAATCTGATATAATCATAACGCCAGGGAGGATACACAGATACTAATATTATTTTATCATCTTAACATTCAAATTTATTTTAATAATATTCTTAGGTCTTGCAACGTCTGTGCCAGCTAGTGTGTGTTATCTTGCACTCTCTTCTTTAATATTCATCCCACGGGGCTGCTGCAATTGTGAGGCGCGCTTGTCATTGAGATGAATTCACTCGTCAGTATCAAGTTATGTCTCATCCCAGGTGTAGCCTCCAAAAAGCGTTAAAAGGTTGAGAGTCTTCAGAGTGCAGAAGAGTAGCAAGAGGCTTCAGCCCTCTTCCCAAAGGCACCGTGAAAGCCCTACTAAAGCCCTACTAAATATGGCTGTAGAAAATTTTATAAAATTAAATTATGTGATTTAATTGAGCAGACATTCCGAGGTTTGTGTTAGCTTTAACATTAGTCGTACACTGAATTGCCTGTTCCACCAGCTCTTTAAGCTGTATGTTATATGTTATCCTCCTCTCTTAACGAGCACTAGTATAGTGTGAAATGAACAAAATGAATGACATAACTGAGAACAAATGTACCTGTAACAAGAGCTGCCTTTTAGCAACAGAAATTGCTTTCTCACAGAGGCACCCAACTGTGAAAAATATTAGTCAGACCGCATATGAGCAAAATTAAACTAACTGTCATGGGTGGTTTTATAGAGTCCTAACGCCACAACTTGATGTATGAAAATGTATTAAACGCCAAGTCAACATTCAAAGCTGAAAACTGAACTCATTACTCTTTAATATGAGCACTAATAAACTCAAACCAAAGGAATTGATATATATTGACGCTATATAGAAAATTAAAAGTAGAAGATGGATCCCAAATGCAGTACATATACAGCACAAGAAAAGTAATTGACAATAGCAAGTACTAAATAAAAATGGACAGAAAAATTAGATTAAAAACACATACATGGTTAGCAGGTTACCCACAACAGTAAAATCAGTTTGTATATACAGTACAGCAGGGATATGCAATTAACGGACCTCCAGCTGTTGCAAAACTACAACTCCCATCATGCCTCTGCCTCTGGGTGTCATGCTTGTGGCTGTATGCCTCATGGGACTTGTAGTTCTGCAACAGCTGGAGGTCTGCTAATTGCATATCCCTGCAGTAAAGCATGCTTGTTATACTCACTGTGGAACCTAAGGGGTTAATCTTCAGCCTTGTGTAAAAAGGCTGTTTGATCCTGTCTTCTCTGATTCTCCCCTTCTTTCACAGTCCCCAATCCATCTCCTGATAACACCGAGCCTTTGGAGTCACTCTGCACATGCTCAGTTTGATGTGTATTGCTAGACAGTTTTTTATTTTTTTCTTGGGAGGGTGCTTGTGATCAGCACAGGGCCAATCAGCACTGCCCAGACAGAGGATCGGGGATCCTGCAGCCTCATAAGACAGAATAAAATTAAAACCCCTCATACAAGCTTTAACCAGACACTGATAGAAGTCACAAGACTGCTACATACTGCTGATGAGAAAAGGTATTTAGCAGTTTATATTTACTAAAATAATTGCATTTTCATGTTCTGTGAATGAATGATTTGTATAGCGCTGCAAATGCGAACTGAATCGCCTCAAGGCGCTTGGTCTGTCCTGTCTGTGTACTGTGGGAGACCAGGTATAGTGAATGCAGGTTCTGGATTTATAAACACTTTAAATAAAGGCAGTAATGGGGTTGATTTACTAAAGGCAAATAAGCTATTCACTTTGCAAAGGAATTTTTCCTTAGCTTAGTGAATGTGGTAAAAATAAATTTTGCAAAGAACACCAAGCTTGCATATGATTTGATGATGGAAGCCAGCAGAGCTTTTAGTAAATTAACCCCACATGTATCTTGGGAAAGAAAGAGTAGCTTCTGAAGAAATATATAATAAATATGTATATAAAGTGCCTTGAAAAAGTATTCATACCCTTTGAAATTTTCCACATTTTGTCATGTTACAACCAAAAACGTAAATGTATTTTATTGGGATTTTATGTGATAGACCACCACAAAGTGGCACATAATTGTGAAGTGGAAGGAAAATGATAAATGGTTTTCCAATTTTTTAAAAAAAAAAAAAATATGTGAAAAGTGTGATGCACATTTGTATTCAGCCCCGAGTCAATACTTTGTAGAAACACCTTTCTATGCAATTACAGCTGCAAGTCTTTTTGGGGATGTCTCTACCAGCTTTGCACATCTAGAGAGTGAAATTGTTGCCCATTCTTCTTTGCAAAATAGCTCAAGCTCTGTCACATTGGATGGAGGGCGTCTGTAAACAGCAATTTTCAAGTCTTGCCACAGATTCTCAATTGGATTTAGGTCTGGTCTTTGACTGGGCCATTCTAATACATGAATATGCTTTGATCTAAACCATTCCATTGTAGCTCTGGCTGTATGTTTAGGGTCGTTGTCCTGCTGGAAGGTGAACCTCCTCCCCAGTCTCAAGTCTTTTGCAGACTCTTAGCCCCCGTACACACGGTCGGACATTCCGATCACCAAATCCGTCGGATCATTTTCCGACGGATTTTGTCCGAAACTGGTGTTGCATACACACATTCGGACAAAGTTGTCTGAAAATCCGATCATTCCGAAGGTGACGTACATAATGTACGATGGGACTACGTACAGGGCACTAGCCAATAGCTTTCGTCTCCAAATTTCTTCTGAGCATGCGTGGCACTTTGTGATTCGGAATTCTCTACACACGATCGTAAAAAGTCTGATCGGATTTTGTTGTCGGAAAATTTTAGATCGTGCGCTCAAATTTTTTCCATCGGAAAAAGTCCGCTAGAGCCCACACACAGTCGGATTTTCCGACAACATAATCCGATCAGACTTTTTTCGTCTGAATTTCTGACCGTGTGTATGGGGCATAACAAGTTTTCTTCTAAGATTGCCCTGTATTTGGCTTCATCTATCTGTGCATCAACTCTGACCAGCTTCCCTGTCCCTGCTGAAGAAAAGCATCCACACAACATGATTCTGCCACCACCATGGTGTGTTCAGGGTGCAGTGTTTGTTTTCCACCACACATAGCGTTTTGCTTTTAGGCCCTAAAGTGGAACTCCCGCTTTTCGGAACCCTCCCCCCCTCCGGTGTCACCTTTGGCACCTTTCAGGGGGGAGGGGGGTGCAGATACCTGTCTAAGACTGTTATCTGCACCCACTTCCGGCATAAACTCCCACGGGAGTTTACGCAGCTTCCTGTCCCGGCGTGCTGTCTGCCGGGACACACACGTGTCCCGGCAGACAGCGCTGAAGATTCTCATTGTGCCGCGCGACTCGTGCATGCGCAGTAGGGAATCGGGAAGTGAAGCCACTTCCTGATTCCCTCACTGAGAATGGCGCCGGCTACAGCAGAGAGCCAAGCGATCAATTGGCCTCTGCTGCCGACACCGCTGGACCCTGGAACAGGTAAGTGTCCATTTTTTAAAAGTCAGCAGCTGCAGTATTTGTAGCTGCTGGCTTTTAAAAAAAAAAAATTTCAGTACAGTCCCGCTTTAAATTTTGGTCTCATCTGACCAGAGCACATTCTTCCACATGTTTTCTGTGTCCCCCACATGGCTTCTCGCAAACTGCAAACGGGACTTCTTATGGCTTTCTTACAACAATGGCTTTCTTCCTATGGACAGATTCTCCCACCTGAGCTGTGGATGTCTGCAGCTCATCCAGAGTTACCATGGGCCTCTTGGCTGCTTCTATGATTAATGCTCTCCTTGCCCGGCCTGTCAGTTTAGGTGGACGGCCATGTCGTGGTAGGTTTGCAGTTGTGACATACTCTTTGCATTTTCAGATGATGGATTGAACAGTGCTACGTAAGATGTTCAAAGCTTGGGATATTTTTTAAAAACCTAATCCCTAACAAACCTCTGAGGGCTTCACAGAACAGCTGTACTTATACTGAGATAAAATTGCACACAGGTGGGCTGTATATACAAATTAGGTGACTTCTGAAGGCAATTGGTTCCACTAGATTTTAGTTAGGGCATCAGAGTAAAGGGGGCTGAATACAAATGCACGCCACACTTTTCAGATATTTATTTGTAAAAAAAATTGAAAACCATTTATTATTTTCCTTCCACTTCACAATTATGTGCACTTTGTGTTGGTCTGTCACATAAAATCCCAATAAAATACATATATGTTTTTAGTTACGTGAGAAAATGTGAAAAATGTCAAGGGGTATGAATACTTCTTCAAGGCACTGTATACTATATAGTCAAAAGTATTGGGACTGCCTTTACACGTACATGAACTTTAATGGCATCCCAGTCTTAGTCCGTAGGGTTCAATATTGAGTTGGCCAACCCTTTGCAGCTATAACAGCTTCAACTCTTCTGGGAAGGCTGTCCACAAGGAGTGTGTCTATTAAAATGTTTGACCATTCTTCCAGAAGCGCATTTGTGAGGTCAGGCACTGATGTGGATGAGAAGGCCTGGCTCGCAGTCTCTGCTCTAATTCATCCCAAAAGTATTTTGTCAGGTTGAGGTCAGGATTCTGTGCAGGCCAGTCAAGTTCCTTCACCCCAAACTCACTCATCCATATCTTTATGGCCTTGCTTTGTGCACTGGTGCGCAGTCATGTTGGAACAGGAAGGGACCATCCCCAAACTGTTCCCACAAGGTTGGGAGCATGAAATTGCCCAAAATGTCTTGGTATGCAGACGCCTTAAGAGTTCCCTTCACTGGAGCTAAGGGACCAAGCCCAACCCCTGAAAAACAACCCCACACCATAATCCCCCCTCCATCAAATGATTTAGACCAGTGCACAAAGCAAGGTTCGTAAAGACATGGATGAGCGAGTTTGGGGTGGAGGAACTTGACTGGTCTGCACAGAGTCCTGACCTCAACCCGATAGAACACCTTTGGAATGAATTAGAGTGGAGACTGCGAGCCAGGCCTTCTCATCCAACATCAGTGCCTGACCTCACAAATACGCTTCTGGAAGAACGGTGAAACATTCTCATAGACACACTCCTAAACCTTGTGGACAGCCTTCCCAGAGGAGTTGAAGCTGTTATAGCTGCAAAGGGTGGGGTTAACTTAATATTGACTGGGATGCCATTAAAGTTCATGTGCATGTAGAGTAGTGTTTCTCAACTCCAGTCCTCAAGGCGCCCCAACAGCTCATTTTTTCAGGATTTCCCTCAGATGAAAAACGGCTGTGGTAATTACTAAGGCAGTGAAACTGATCAAATGACCTGTGCAAAATAATGGAGAGCCTGAAAACATGACCTGTTGGGGTGCCTTGAGGACTGGAATTGAGAAAAACTGGTGTAGAGGCAGGTGTCCCAATACTTTGACAGTATAGTGAATATATATATCAGCAAGTCGGTAGCTTCAATGTGCAATGCAATCAGACCATCCCACAGGTCATATATAGAAAGAAATTTCAAAGGATTGCTGCACAAACATTTATTCTAACGAAAAAAAACATACAAAAAAACAGTTAATGGTATTCCATCATTACAGTTTCTATTTAGATAGGGCCTTCCTCAGGCACAAACACATCAAGGTATAACAAGCATGAAGCAGTGTTTTATACATACATAACATGAACACTTGGAATCACTTCATTCATTAGATGATTATTAGAAACTGCATCTGAAAAATATCTTCAGTCAATCACAGACAAGGAAATGACTGAAAACTGGAAACAATTGCCGTCACCACAATCCCAGAATCTTAATAAAGCCCTAATATAAAAAAAACAGTAATAGTTACAATAATGTAAATAATTTATAGCAATGGATCAATATATCAAAATTCATCTAAATAAACTTCACAAATAAATTGCAAGGAAAAAGTTCATTTTATAAGCACATAAAAGGAGACTAATTCACACAAAAAGGTATAAATCCATACAGGTATCTGAGTTTAATCCTTTTGGATGCAGTGTATCTAAAAAATGTATCCATTGCACCTCCTACTTCCTTAAAGTCAGTTCACGATAACCACCTCTCCTATTACGATTAATCCCATCTATAACTATAAACTTTAATTGTGAGATTGCATGCCCCTTCTCAACAAAATGTCTAGCCAGCAGTAATTGGGTTAATTTGTCTCTTATCGAGTACTTATGGCGTAGAATGCGATCCTTAAATTTTTTTGTATAGTCTCACCCACATAGAGGAGCCCACATGGGCACTTAATCACATAAATAACAAGCGGGGATTGGTATGTATAGTATATCCTTTGATATCAATCCTCTCTGTGGGTGAGACAAAAATGTACCTTTTTCAATAAAATTGCATTGAATGCAATTCAGGCAAGGAAATTAACCATTATTTCGAGGTTCCAAAAAAGTCAAGGTTGTAGTAGGTGGACAGTATTGATCAGACCTCACTAGTCTATCTTGTAATGTTTTACCCCGTCTATATGAAGGAAGAGGGGTTGCATAGAATTCAGTAATATTTGGATAATTTTTTCTGAGCATAGACCAATGTTTTCTGAAGATACTGTGAACACAAAAAAAGAAATGATGGAACTGGGACACACAACTTTTTTTGGGACCTCTCAATAATGTTTCATTTCCTTGCTTGAATTGCATTCAATGCAATTTTACAGCAAAAGGTACATTTTTGTCTCACCCACATAGGGGGCATAGAATTAATATCAAAGGATACTATACATGCCAATCCTCGTTTGTTATTTATGTGATAAGGTGATGTGGGTGAGAGTACACAAAAAATTAAGGATCGCATTGCATGCCATAAGTACTTGATAAGAGACAAATTAACCCAATTACCGCTGGCTAGATATTTTGTTGAAAAAGGGGCATATGATCTCACAATTAAAGTTTATAGTTATAGATGGGGTTAATCATAATAGGAGAGGTGGTTATTGTGAACTTATTTTAAGGAAGTAGGAGGTGCAGTGGATACATTTTTTAGATACACTGCATCCCAAAGGATTACATTTAGATATGGATTTATACCTTTTTGTGTGAATTAGTCTCCTTTTATGTGCTTATAAAATGAATTTTTTCCTTGCAATTTATTTGTGAAGATTTTTTTGATGAATTTGGATACCGTATATTGATTCATTGGTATAAATTATTTACATTATTGTAACTATTACTGTTTTTTTTTATATTAGGTCTTATTAAAGTCATTGTATACCCTTGAGGTTTTTCACCTAATAACCCTCATAATTCTATGCATTAAGGTGAAAAACTTCCTGTGATGCAGAATCCCCCAGAGTCCCCCTTTTACTTACCTGAACCTGGTCTTTCCAGTGACGGGACGAGCACACCAGCTCCAGCCGGTGTCTCAGGTCCTGATTGGATAGATTGATAGCAGGGCAGCCATTGGCTCACGCTGCTGTCAATCAAATCCAATGGAGCAAGGGGGCGAGGATGAGTCCTGCTGTCAATGGATGCAGCAAAAGGACACAGGAGCGTGCCCACACGAGGGCCCCAAGGGAGATCGGCTCTCCAACAGGGTGACTCAAGAAGGGGAGAAGCCAGGAGCACCGCTGAGAGACCCCAGAAGAGGAGGATCGGGGTCACTCTGTACAAACTGCACAGAGGAGGTAAGTATGACATGTTCATTTTCTTTTGTTTTTAAAAAAAAAAAAACCTTTAAATATCCTTTAAGATTCTGGGATTGTGGTGACAGTGATTGTTTCCAGTTTTCAACCATTTTCTTGTCTGTGATTGATTGAAGATATTTTCCAGATGTAGTTTCTAATAATCTAATTAATTAAATTGATTCCAAGCATTCATGTTATGTAAGTATAAAACACTGCTTCATGCTTGTCGTACCTTGATGTGTTCCTGTCTGAGGAAAGGCTCTATCTGAATAGCCCGAAATACTGTAAGGCTTCAAGTACACGGGATGTTTTAAAACCTCTTCTGAACCTCCCCTGTTGCCAACCCTCCGAATCGAAATTTACTGGCAGAATGAGAAAAATTTACAAACGGCACCAATTTTTTACTGGCGCTGCTAAAATTACAGTTTTCAGTGCTAAACAGTACAAATATCAATATTTAAACTATAAACATCTATCTAGTGCTATTAGCAATGTGTTTAAGTTAAACAAAAGTAAAAAATATATATTTCTGCATTGACATGAAGGTCAGGTTATTAGAACCCTGGCTGTGTGTTGAGTTATTTTGAGGGGACAGCTAAATTTCCACTGTTATACAAGCTGTACACTCACTACTTTACATGGTAGCAACGTGTAATTTCTTCAGTGTTGTCACATGAAAAGATATCAAATATTTACAAAAATGTGAGGGGTGTACTCACTTTTGTGAGATACTGTATATATATTTATATATATTTTGTGAGATACTGTATATACATATATATATATATATAAACTTGGATAGATATATAGATAGATACAGTAGATAGATACAGTAAATAGATCTAACCACAAATCTAAGTTTACCCATGCAGTGAAGACCTGTATGCTATCGAAAGCAGAGATGGGCAGACTTAACAGGTGAGAAAAAAGGATTTAATAGGATTCTTGGTGGAAAGTAGCTAAACATAGAATGGAAAATGAAGACAAATATAGAATCGCAGATATAAACAACCAATTTAAAAGCAGATATTAAAATCCAGGGTCTCAGGTGGCATGGCCATGTTATATTTATTTAAAGAAAGCATCCTGAAAAAATATTTTTTAGAAGGAAAAACAATGAGGGGAAGACCAAAAAAATAATGATGTAGATGAAGACTCGAGAGCACTGTAGGTCACAACATGGATTTGATGCAATGGATAGAGCAGAATGTAATAACGTTTGGCAGAAGGCCATGGTCCTTCAGTACCAGAGAGCGGAAGAAAGATGTATTATAATCACATTTACAATGATGAAGGGACCCTGTGTGGCCTTTACTTTTTTGCACTTTTTTTGCTTTATTTTCAAATGGTGATCCTGCCAGAAACAAATCCATTGGATATCAGCAATCACTAACTGTACTGTAGCCATGGAGAAGCAGCATTGTCACCCATTTCAGTGCAGCACATGCATTACATTCATTAAAGCACTCAATTGGAAGGTAAGGGCACTCAATTGTAAATAACCACAGAACTAGGAATGAGTTTCAGGTCCAGGTTGGACGTTGGCTGGGTGACATGATGACCATTATTGGTCAAAGGTGTCAACTAGGATCAATGGCACTGTGTTTACATTACCACAGTGCCAGGGATCTGTCATTTAGAGACAGGTAAAAAGCAGTGGATGACAATTTTGTCATGACTGACAATGTAACTGGCAATAGATTATATCTGGAGATTCAAATATATATATATATATATATATATATATATATATATATATATATATATTCTAATGTATTTAAATGACTTTTTCTAAGGTGTGTGTGTTTATTTACATTAACTGTTGGTTCTACACATCCCCCTTGGAGATACAAGGGGACCTTGTAAGGAGAGGGGGAGGCTTTGTATGTGGTCACCTAAGCTGCATGTTTAAAAAAAATGGTCTGGGTGGAATGGTAAGGGTAATCCCACACCCTTTTTTTCTTCTTCTTTTTTTGTAAAACCAATGCAGCTGTAAGGCATCCCCAAACAGTGTTCAAAAGAATTGATGTGTTTTCATAGTTGCACCATGAATGCATGAAAGACCCTCCTTTTTCCATTGGTTCATGTCCCGCATGGCAGTGCCCAGTTCCGCATTCCCTTTTTCAACTATCAGCTTTGAAAATGACCAAAAAAGGTAGACTTCAATGGGGTTCAGTGCCAAGTTCAAGAATGTCTGTCTCATTTAGCCGAACCCCTGCAAACTTCTTCCTTGACTGCACAAGACCAAAAGAGTGCAGGTGACTCTCTCTCACTCTTCTAGTTATATGTATTTTCTATGACCGTTCAAACATTTGAACTTAAGGAAGAGCAGTGATGCCTGAAACGGTTTCAGTTCATTGTATTACATGAAGTTACTTTTGTTTTAAAAAATCATAGATTTTTTTTACCAATATACAGTGGTGTGAAAAAGTGTTTGCCCCCTTCCTCATTTCCTGTTCCTTTGCATGTTTGTCACACTTAAGTGTTTCGGAACATCAAACCAATTTAAACAATAGTCAAGGACAACACAAGTAAACACAAAATGCAATTTGTAAATGAAGGTGTTTATTATTAAAGGTGAAAAAAAATCCAAACCATCATGGCCCTGTGTGAAAAAGTGATTGCCCCCCTTGTTAAAACATACTATAACTGTGGTTGTCCACACCTGAGTTCAATTTCTCTAGCCACACCCAGGCCTGATTATTGCCACACCTGTTCACAATCAAGGCATCACTTAAATAGGAGCTGCTTGACACAGTAAGGTCCACCAGAAGATCCTTAAAAGCTACACATCATGCCGAGACCCAAAGAAATTCAGGAACAATTGAGAAAGAAAGTAATTGAGATCTATCAGTCTGGAAAGGGTTATAAAGCCATTTCCAAAGCTTTGGGAATCCAGCGAACCACAGTGAGAGCCATTATCCACAAATGGCGAAGACATGGAACAGTGGTGAACCTTCCCAGGAGTGGCCGGCCGCCCAAAATTACCCCAAGAGCGCAGCGACGACTCATCCAAGAGGTCACAAAAGACCCCACAACAACGTCCAAGGAACTGCAGGCCTCACTTGCCTCAGTTAAGGTCAGCGTTCATGCCTCCACCATCAGGAAAAGACTGGGCAAAAATGGCCTGCATGGCAGAGTTCCAAGGAGAAAACCACTGCTGAGCAAAAAGAACATCAAAGCTCGTCTCAATTTCTCCACAACACATCTTGATGATCCCCAAGACTTTTGGGACAACATTCTGTGGACCGATGAGACAAAAGTGGAACTCTTTGGAAGGTGTGTGTCCAAGTATATCTGGCGTAGAAGGAACACTGCATTTCAGAAAAAGAACATTATACCAACAGTAAAATATGGTGGTGGTAGTGTGATGGTCTGGGGCTGTTTTGCTGCTTCAGGACCTGGAAGACTTGCCGTGATAAAAGGAACTATGAATTCTGCTGTCTACCAAGAGATCCTGAAGGAGAATGTCCGACCATCTGTTCGTGTACTCAAGCTGAAACGAACTTGGGTTCTGCAGCAGGACAATGATCCTAAACACACCAGCAAGTCCACCACCAAATGGCTGAAGAAAAACAAAATGAAGACTTTGGAGTGGCCTAGCCAAAGTCCTGACCTGAATCCTATTGAGATGTTGTGGTATGACCTTAAAAAGGCAGTTCATGCTCGAAAACCCTCTAATGTAACTGAATTAGGACAATTCTGCAAAGATGAGTGGGCCAAAATTCCTCCAGGACGCTGTAAAAGCCTCATTGCACGTTATCGCAAACGCTTGGTTGCAGTTGTTGCTGCTAAGGGTGGCCCAACCAGTTATTAGGTTTAGGGGGCAATCACTTTTTCACACAGGGCCATGATGGTTTGGATTTTTTTTCACCTTTAATAATAAACACCTTCATTTACAAATTGCATTTTGTGTTTACTTGTGTTGTCCTTGACTATTGTTTAAATTGGTTTGATGTTCCGAAACACTTAAGTGTGACAAACATGCAAAGGAACAGGAAATGAGGAAGGGGGCAAACACTTTTTCACACCACTGTACACTCACTGGCCATTTTCTTAAAGTGGAAGTAAACCCCCCTATCGTTTTCAGCCAAGGAAGCTGCCATCTTTGCCTCTGTTTAATCTTCAACTGCCACAGTGCTGCACATGTGATCCGTTATGACATCAGCCATTGGATGGTTTGACTGTTTGGTTGAGAGCACAGCCAATGTGCAGTTAGCATTCACGGCATGCCTTTTTTTTTTTAGACTGTTAAATCGATGGGTTTACTTCCGCTTTAAGTACACCTTGCTAGTACCGGGTTGGACCCCCCTTTGCCCTCAGAACTGCCTTAATTCTTTGTGGCATAGATTCAACAAGGTATTGGAAACATTTCTCAGAGATTTTGGTCCATATTGACATGATCACATCACGCAGTTGCTGCAGATTTTTCAGCTGCACATCCATTATTGCGAATCTCCTGTTTGACCACATCCCAAAGGTGCTCTGTTGGATTGAGATCGGGTGACTGTGGAGGCCATTGGAGTACAACAAACTTATTATCATGTTCAATACCAGGTTGAGATGATTTGAGCTTTGTGACATGGTGCATTATCTTGCTGGAAGTAGCCATCAGAAGATGGGTACACTGTAGTCATAAAGAAATGGACATGGTCAGCAACAATACTCAGGTAAGCCGTAGCGATTAAACGATGCTCAATTGGTACTAAGGGGCCCAAAGTGTGCCAAGAAAATATCCCCCACACCATTACAACACCACCACCAGCCTGAACCACTGATACAAGGCAGGATGGATCCATGCTTTCATGTTGTTTACGCCAAATACTGACCCTACCATCTGAATGTTGCAGCTGAAATCGAGACTCATCAGACCAGGCAGCATTTTTCCAATCTTCTGTTGTCCAATTTTGGTGAGCCTGTGCGATTTGCAGCCTCGGTTTTTCGTTCTTAGCTGACAGGAGTGGCACCAGGTGTGGTCTTCTGCTGCTGTAGCTCATCTGCTTCAAGGTTCGATATGTTGTCCATTCAGGGATGGTTATCTGCATACCTTGGTTGTACCGAGTGGTTATTTGAGTTACTGTTGCCTTTCTATCATCTCAAACGAGTCGGCCCATTCTTCTCTGACTTCTGACATCAACAAGGCATTTTCGTCTACACCACTGCCGCTCACTGGATATTTTCTCTTTTTCAGGCCAGGTCTGTGAAAATCCCAGTAAATCAGTCGTTTTTTTTAAATATTCAGACCAGCCCGTCTGGCACCAACAACCATGCCACGTTCAGAGTCATTTAAATTCCCTTTCTTTCCCATTCTGATACTCGGTTTGAACTTCAGCAAGTCGTCTTCACCACGTCTAGATCTCTAAATGCATTGAGTTGCTGCCATGTGATTGGCTGATTAGCAATTTGTGTTACCAAGCAATTGAACAGGTGTAATAAAGTGTCCGGTGAGTTTATGTCTACAGCTGTGGTATCCGCTTTCTATAGTCTACTTTATTTAGAATCTAAAATATACATTTCTTGGAATTGCATATATGTTACCTGAAGCTGGTCAGGGTGATCACTGTCAGTGGGCTCCGCTCCCTGCATACAGGGGAATCTGAGTTGGCACATATCATTGTATCCTAAATTGAATGTATTTGTGGGCTGACACATAGGGAGATGGCAGATATTGTGAGGTATGCCATATTAACTATTGGTGCTTGCATAGATTGTAAGGTGAAATGTGTGTGAGATGCGTGATTGTCTGGTCATGGTATACTGCAGGAAGATTGACTTGAAATCAAATCCTTTCCAGTTACACTTTACAATGTCCAGGCTACCAGATTAGTGGAAGCACTAACATTTCTCCATTGGATTATGTAAAACATAAATAATTTATAAATGCTAGCAGCCATTTTATAAAAAGCATAATAGGCTATATATTTGTAAAGGTAAGAGAGAAGCCAAAGTTGAATTGCTTTTTTTTTTTGGCATCTGTATTTATATTTCCTACCATATGTTTAGTTTTTACTAAAAAGTTCTTTAGAATTAATTTTTTTTTTTTTTTATTCTTTCCAATGACTTATCACAAGTAAAGAATGATGATAAATGTGTGAAAAACAAAAACACTGCTTACAAACATGTTTGTGTATTGTACTCTATCATAGTAATACTAATAGCGGCTTGAAAAATACTGTACCATAATATATTTTGCGGGGGTGACGCACTTAAACCACCATGCACTTCATCCAATGGTTTGTCTAGGGGGGCACACAGGATGCCTTTGCGGCCATTGTGCTATTTGCTGGGTGTCTAGTGCGCCCCTGTGCCTTTAACCACTTCAATACAGGGCATTTTCACCCCCTTCCTGACAATTTTCAGTTTTCAGCGCTGTCGCACTTTGAATGACAATTGCACGGTCATGCAACGCTGTACCCAAATAACATTTTTATAATTTTTTTCCCCACAAATAGAGCTTTCTTTTGGTAGTATTTTATACTTATATTATACTATACTATATTTTTTACTTTTTGCTGTAATAAATATCCCAATTTTTTTTTTAAAAAACAATTTTTTTTCCTCAGTTTATGCCGATATGTATTCTTCTACATATTTCTGGTAAAAAAAAATCGCAATAAGCATATATTGATTGGTTTGTGCAAAAGTTATAGTGTCTACCATATTGGGGATAGTTTTATGGCATTTTTTTATTTTTTTTTTTTTTACTAGTAATGGCGGCGATCTGCGTTTTTATCGTGACTGCGACTGTATAAATGTCACTGACAGGGAAGGGGTTAACACTAGGGGGCGATCAAGGGGTTAACTTTGTTACCTAGGGAGTGATTCTAACTGTAGGGGACTCACAAGGGGAGGAGACCGATCAGTGTTCCTTTGTACACTGAACACATGACTGGTCTCCTCTCACCTGACAGGATGTGCATCTGTGTGTTTACACACACAGATCCACATCCCGGCTCTGTTACTGGGCAATCGCGGGTGCCGGGCACGCACACCGGCTCCCGAGTGACGCATCGCCCCCCCCCCAGACGGCCGGGAAGCCCAGGACGTCATATGACGCCCCACCAGGATGGGAGATCTCTCCTGCGGACGTCATATGACTATGGGCGGTACTGAAGTGGTTAAGGAGGCATGGGCTCCCTCCAGGCTCACCTGCCCTTAATTCATCCATTACTATATATGTGCTCCTATTATGGAGGCTCTCAAAATGTATAGCGTTAGGACTGCAGATAATACTAGGGTGCCTTGTCAGTGCCTCTGTTTTTAACGTGAACTGTTAAACAGGACAATTCAGTTTGTTGCAGGCTGGCTGGTAAGTTGAGCTGGGAAATATTCTTTGTTTTTGTTTTTTTTTAAACATACCCAACCTATATTGTGCATAGAATATATGGGAAAATAGCAGAGGGATTCTATCTAAACTGGCTGCAAATAAGTACTCTCCAAATCACTTATTGTTTACAAAGCCTATAAGTATCAGCCTAGTGTATACTATATTACACTATCAACCTTCCGATAAATCCATCCAAAGTGAAGGTAATCTATCTATACTGGCTGCAGATAAATTCTCCAAAAGGAAATCTCCAAAAGTGATCCAAAAGGAAATCTCCAAAAGTGATCCAAAAGGAAATCACTTTTTGCCTCCAAAATATGAGTACCAGTTTAGTATATAATATATTTTTTACTTGCCCATAGAAAACTGAAGTATTCTAGCTGTACTGGCTGCAAATAAATTCAATTTCCAGATCATTTACTGCTTAAAGTGCTTATGAATATCAGCCTAGTATAAAATACATTTCTGACCTTCCTTTAAATCCATAAAAAGCTGAATAATTCTATCTGAACTGGCTGCAAATAGAATTATATCTCCAAATCACACATTGCTTCCATTAAGGCTTGTACACACAATCAGACTTTCCGACGGGAAATGTTGGATGTCAGGCTGTTGACGGACAATCAGACCGTGTGTATGCTCCATTGGACAATTGTTCTCTGACTTTCCGCCAACAAATGTTGGCTAGCAGGTTCTCAAATGTTCCTCCAACAAATGCGTGTTGTCGGATTTTCCGAGCATGTGTACACAAGTCCGTCGGACAAAAGTCCAAAGTACAAACACGCATGCTTGGAAGCAAGGACGAGCCAGAAGCGGTCAGTCTTGTAAACTAGCGTTTGTAATGGAGAATTAACATTCGTGACGTGACAAATTATGAAATCTCCAAATGCAGCGCACAATTCTCTTTTTCTTTAATGGGATAATAATGAAGCTGCTTTGCTGGTGATACTGATGGAGTTATTGCAAACAAATTTTCAAAGGCTTTTTTTTTCTAGTGATATCAAGAATATTATATTTTTTTTTATTTGGGCAAGTTACCACAACACCATTATCCCCTAATTTTTAAGATCAAAGTGACAACTATGTTGGTGTCCCTTGTTAATTTTACATTGTATTTTTTAAATATGTATTTTTGTATTTTTTTAAATGTAACTGCCTACTCCTTAACCACTTAAGCCCCGGACCAATTTGCAGCCAAAGGACCAGGCCCCTTTTTGCGATTCAGCACTGCGTTGCTTTAACTGACAATTGCGCGGTCGTGCAACGTGGCTCCCAAACAAAATTGGCGTCCTTTTTTTCCCACAAATAGAGCTTTCTTTTGGTGGTATTTGATCGCCCCTGCGGTTTTTATTTTTTGCGCTATAAACAAAAATAGAGCGACAATTTTGAAAAAAATGCAATATTTTTTACTTTTTGCTATAATAAATATCCCAAAAGATATATAAAAAAACTTTTTTTTTTTCCTCAGTTTAGGCCGATACGTATTCTTCTACATATTTTTGGTAAAAAAAATCGCAATTAGCGATTATTGATTGGTTTGCGCAAAAGTTATAGCGTTTACAAAATAGTGGATAGTTTTATAGCATTTTTTTTTTTTACTAGTAATGGCGGCGATCAGCGATTTTTATTGTGACTGCGACATTATGGCGGACACATCAGACATTTTTGACACATTTTTGGGACCATTGTCATTTATACAGAAATCAGTGCTATTTAACCACTTCAGCCCCGGACCAATTGGCAGCCAAAGGACCAGGCCCCTTTTTGCAATTCGGCACTGCGTCGCTTTAACTAACAATTGCGCGGTCATGCGACGTGGCTCCAAAACAAAATTGGCGTCCTTTTTTTCCCACAAATAGAGCTTTCTTTTGGTGGTATTTGATCGCCCCTGCGGTTTTTATTTTTTGCGCTATAAACAAAAATAGAGCGACAATTTTGAAAAAAATGCAATATTTTTTACTTTTTGCTATAATAAATATCCCCAAAAAATATATAAAAAAAACATTTTTTTTCCTCAGTTTAGGCCGATACGTATTCTTCTACATATTTTTGGTAAAAAAAATCGCAATTAGCGATTATTGATTAGTTTACGCAAAAGTTATAGCGTTTACAAAATAGGGGATAGTTTTATAGCATTTTTATTAATATTTTTTTTTTATTAGTAATGGCGGCGATCAGCGATTTTTATTGTGACTGCGACATTTTGGCGGACACATCGGACATTTTTGACACATTTTTGGGACATTTGTCATTTATACAGCAATCACTGCTATTTAAATAGCACTGATTCCTATGTAAATGAGAGTTGTAGTTAGGGGGTTAACCACTAGGGGGCGGGGAGGAGTCAGTGTGACGTGTTGTGTTTTTTTTTTTTACAGTAGGGGGCGTGGCTGTACGTCTGACGTCATTGATCGGCGTTCCCAATGACAGGGAACCGCCGATCACTGACAGTCAGTGTAGGAAGCGCGGGGAGAAGTTTGTTTACACAGACCTCTCCCCATTCTTCAGCTCTGTGACCCGATCGCGGGATACCAGCGGCGATCGGGTCCGCTGGTCCCGCGGCCGCGGTCACGGAGCTCCCGACCGGGTCGCGAGCGCGCCACCGGCGGCGCAACCCCATGGCTAGGCAATTAAAGGGGACGTATATATACATGCTTTTGCCTAGCCGTGCCATTCTGCCGACGTATATGTGCAGGAGGCGGCGGGAAGCGGTTAAAGGAGTAAAACATATAGCCAAGTATTATTCTCCACAATTTTTTTATTGTGCATTAAAAGAATAATAATAATAATTAAATTAGACATGCTATCTGCCAATTGAACTTAACCAATAAGTGCATTCTATGCATCCAAAAATATAGAAAATATACCAAATCAAATCATTATTTAACCTAAAAAATTATGTCAAAGAAATAACTCCAAGGTCAATAATAAATAACACGTTATCTCCTCCGATTCCGCAACATGTCTGGTTGACGAACAGGCGTTCAGAAACTAACTGAAAAGCAAAAAATGAAAAGCGCTAAATGAAAAATGCGAAACGAAAAGTGCAAATCAACACTCACCAAACTTCTACTAACACTAAATTAGCAGAAGGAGCCCAAAGGGTGGCGCTAAAGAGCTGAAAAAACACATAGGACATCTAAAACGTCACTACGTTCGTAATTGTTGGCCAATATTTGTGTGACCATGTGTATGCAAGACACCCTTCGGACAAAATTCCATGGTTTTGTTGGCCAACAATCCGATCGTGTGTAGGAGGCTTAAGAGTAAACGCCTGGTACTGTATATATACCTGTACTACATTTCTAACCTTCCTATGAATCAAGTACCCTATACTCTCTGATAAAAGTGCCAATTGCTACAAAAGTGTACCGATAGGCTCCCATTTACTCTCTCTAGGATATACAGTAGGTTGGGGATTGTTTCAATACATTTTAAATGGAATGCAATAAAAGTGTAACTTTAGGTCCTAGTGGGTGAAATGCACAGTGATTTAGGCGCATCACCTCCGCAAATTATAATATTCTACTCTACCTGCAATAAACTAGGATTTTGTTAACAGAACATTCCACCATACAAGTTTTTGAATTTGCACTTTTGCAATGACCCGATTGCAGTGGAGTACACTAATAGATCCACACTTTCCAGCAGTTTCCTTCAATGAGGGTTCAAAGAGGCACATTATATTGGCATGATGTGCCAGCTGTCTTCCCCTTACAGGTGTTTACAGCAGCCATAATGATATTAGATCGGTGCTAGCTACTCTGGGTCTGTGCAGTCATGCAACCTCTCAAGTAGGAGCCCTGGAGGCCCCTACTCAGCTGGATTTGTAGCACTTACCTACATAGAAGTCCATAGTGTAACCTATCACTGCAATTCTGCCATACAACGAATACATCAAACTAACGTTTACAATTTAAAAAATTTAAGTTAGACTATACCTCTGCTGTAACATTTTTTGAATCTGCATGCAGTTGGTTCTTATAAAAGTTTACCTTTTTTAGGCTTGGTCTTTTTTATAATAATTTGTGTTACTTTGTTAGAAAATACTGTTAAAATTAGACACATGGGACTATATTGCAGTTAATGTCATGTCAGTATTTTAATCACACCTGAAGAATTAAAGTTTAATATGCTTAGATTCTGCCTTGGTTGCTCTTTTCGCTCTTCATACTAATGGCATTTTAAAATAAAAAACCTTTTCATTTTTAATTTATACCTTATTTTATACCCAGTGAGCTCATCACTGAGTATTTGCGATTCTCTATGCAATGCAGGCAGATCATGGCTGGTGATAGGGTCTGGCAGGGTGCTGTACAAAACTTCCTGAAAAAAACATCACTGCACCCTGCCTCACTATTCCTCCCAGTAGCCCTAATGCAAGCATGGCTAAATTTTTTGGCCGAATTTACATGAATATCAAAAAGCCTTGATGGGCAGATGTCAGTTTGGAGGAGAGGCTATTCCTAGGCAGGTTACATTTATATACAGACCATTCTAGGTAATGACCACTTGTGATGCGGTGCCTCCATCATTGAAAGAACTGAAATTCAATTAATCTAATGGGTGATCCAGGGAAAGTTTGGTGGGGGGGCAAGAAGATGGTGGACATCCTACTGTCAGAAAATGAGGTTATATCTAACTTGCTGCAGTGTGCAGTGATATCAGAGTAAGCAGGTTCAGTACAGGAGAATAACCAGTACAACTGTGTAAGATAAGGCTGGAGTTCAGCTTTAAAGCTCAATTTGAGGATAAGCAAATATTGTCTAATAAAAGTGGTATATGTATTCTTACTTGAATCGTGGTGTGCTTTTTAAATTTTTTCTGTGCAGAAATGCAGCATAACATTTTACAGGAACTTCCTGTAATCAAGACCAGTCAGTCATTGCTGCTCTCTCCTTATGCAGGGTGACTGGTCTTGAATCCGCCCCTTGCTATAGTTTTCTGCAGGAAGCCTATAGTGAGTAAACCTGTTGGGTCTTCCCTAAACTCTGCTCACTGTACAGGCAATGTGCAACACAATGATGGTGTCACTGCAACCTAAATATGACTAAAAGTAAATATTACACCATTCAGTACCATCAACTGTAAAGCCCCTTACACACGGTCGGATTTTCCGATGGATTCTGTCCTATCGGACAATGTTGTCGGAAATTCCGACCGTGTGTAGGCACCATCGGACAGTTTCCATCGGATTGTCCGACGGACAAAGTCCTATCTCCTGCTGGATAGATTTTTCGACAACAAAGTCCGATCACACCAAATCCGTGTGTATCGAATTCCGACGGACAAAGTGCCACGCATGCTCAGATCACATTACAAGACCAAAGCTATTGGCTACTAGCCTCTACGTAGTCCCGTCGTACGCAACAAACGTCACCACGTTCAGAATGATCCGATTTTCCGACAACTTTGTCCGACAGTGTGTATGCAACACCAGTGTCGGACTAAATCCGTCAGACAAAATCCGATGGATTTGGTGGTCGGATTTTCCGACCGTGTGTATGGGGCTTAATAGTGTATCAAACTACTTTATGTTGCCATATAAAGTTTGGGCGGCACAGTGGTGTAGTGGTTAGCACTCTCACCAAGCAGTAAGAAAATTGCTGGTTCAAATCCCAACCACGACACTACCTGCCTGGAGTTTGCATGTTCTCCCTGTGCCTGCATGGGTTTCCTCCGGGTACTCTGGTTTCCTCCCACAATCCAAAGACATGCAGATAGGTTAATTGGCTTCTGTCCAAAAATTGGCCCTAGTATATGCATGGGGACCTTGGATTGTGGGCTCCTGGAGGGTAGGGACCGATGTGAGTGTACAATGTACAGGGATAGGGACAGTTGTAGACACTTACTTAGGTTGAACTGGATGGACTGATGTCTTTATTCAACCTTACTAACTACGAAACTATGAAAGTTATCCTATGTTATTAATCTTCCCTGATTCATACATTGATAGCCTGTTTTTTTGTTTTTTTTCAGCTGAAACTAAGATCTGCTTTAAGTACTATCATGGCGTGAGTGGAGCTCTGCGTGCTACAACTCCCAGTGTTACTGTGAAGAATCCCTCTGCCCCTGTGAGTATTTGATTTATGTACTCTTCTTTATGCATAAAGGTGTTTTTTTCCAAAGTAAAATAAGAGATATATGAAAAACGTTAGGTATATCCAATATTTCAGCTGAGCATTCATGTCTAGTAAGTAGTAGTTGCTTCACGATCAGTTTAACGGTATACTGTATGTATATGACAGACTTAGACCATTTTGATTTTCCTGTGACAAAGAAAATTCTTAGTTTTCAAAGGTTGGCCTCAATGTAAAGAATGTACAGTACTTGTATGTTGTGCACTGCTGTGATTTGTGTCTTAAAGGTTATGATTCCCCTTTTAGTATTTTCAGTATTGTTATAATAAATTAACATTAAAGCCAAAGGATGAGCATGCAGAAAAACACATTTTTGATTCCCACTAGACCCACTTTCAAGCAAATTGCAGCTTTTGTTTAAAAAAAATATGTTATTGAAAGACCCAATTTTCTATTTTAAACTGTGGTCATGTAACAGGCTGCATCCCAGTTCTTCTCTCTTTTGGAGTGTAGTGTGGGAGGGCAACCCGGTTACATGAGGACTGTCCATTGGCTGTGAAAATACAATGGTACAGCAAGTCCTGCACTGTTATATCATGGATCTCATGATGCCATAGTACAAAGGATGACAACAAGAGTTATAAGCTGCACAGAGAGTAGCTTGCACTGACTGAACTGTGGTATATACCATGCTAATGTAAAGTAAATAAGACTAATAGTGAAAAAAAGTATGGAATGCCGCTTCTACTGAGATCCAGACGTCCTTCTTACTCCTGAAAGGGGCCTTCAGTCCGCTATCCTCAGTGATACGATTTCCCAGACAGGACCGTAATAAAATCCAGGCGTCTTTCTCACTCCAGAAAGGGGGCGGGCTTCCGTCCACTGTATTCTCTATGGTCTCCCAAACGTAGCGTATGGAAAAATAAAGAAGGCCTCCAATAGTGTGTTAAGTTTAAACAGCGGCCCCTGGAAGACGTCACGTATGACAAAACATGTTGAGCGGAGCTACGGGTTGACGTCATCACACCCCACGTGACCCCCGGAAGTGCTAGCGTTCGTTTTTGCTTTTATATTGCCAGAAAATTTTTAATTTCTCTTAAGCTACATTGGAATTTTTGAAGAAATAAATGAACAGTGTTTAAACTTTAATACACTATTGGAGGCCTTCTTTATTTTTCCATACACTACGCTCCCGTTTGGGAGACCGTGTCTCTGAATACAGCGGATGGAAGTCGTCCCCCCCCCCTCTTTCTGGAGTGAGGAGGACGCCTGGATTTCATTACGGTCCTGTCTGGGAGATCATATCTCTAAGGATAGCGGACAAAGGGCCCCTCTCTGGAGTGAGGAGGACGTCTGGATCTCGGTAGGACGGGGATTCCATACTCACCCTAGACCCTGCAGAAGGCTATATCTGCAGGCGCTGTTGACCTCGCTTCTAATAGGGGGTCCTGTATATCTGTTAAGAGTTTTTAATTCTTCCGGTGTGTATCCCAAGAAAAGGGCTATCTCAAGTCCCCCTTCGGTTGTGGTGGATCATCTTGAACATTATTTCATCTTCTTTTCTTCTAAATCCCTTTTCCATCTTTGGATTGGATTTGCAGATCATTTTGTGTGGACTTTGCACATTTATATGCTTACGTTTATATATGATTTTTATTCATTTCATGTGGACTGTTTTATGCATACAGTTTTATTGATATCTGTTTTATTCATTTTTTCAGATTCATCAATTTGTGTTTACGAGTATTATCATCATTCACTTAAGGTTTTCACTAATTCTTACTTTATTCAATAGCGCGACCTTCCCCCCCCCCCTTTTTTTACACAGTTTCCATTACTGTAAAGCCCCATACACACGGTCGGATTTTCCGATGGATTCTGTCCTATCGGACAATGTTGTCGGAAATTCCGACCGTGTGTAGGCACCATCGGACATTTTCCATCGGATTGTCCGACGGACAAAGTTGTATCTCCTGCTCTAAAAATTTTCCGACAACAAAGTCCGATCACACCAATTCCGATCGTGTGTAGCGAATTCCGACGGACAAAGTGCCACGCATGCTCAGATCACATTACAAGACCAAAGCTATTGGCTACTAGCCCCTACGTAGTCCCGTCGTAGGCAACAAACGTCACCACGCTCAGAATGATCGGATTTTCCGACAACTTTGTCCGACCGTGTGTATGCAACACCAGTGTCGGACTAAATCCATCGGACCAAATCCGATGGATTTGGTGGTCGGATTTTCCGACCGTGTGTATGGGGCTTAAGAGGTGCCCCTGATGCTAACACCAGACAGAAGATTCAAGTAACTAAATGAGAATTTTATTGAGTATATTAAACATAATTAAATATTGAGGTACTAGTGTAATATATTATATTTACCATACCCCTAAATAAACTATTTGTCACAACAGCTTGACCTGCATGGCCTCTTGGGACTGGAGCTCACTTGAGCCAATAAAGCCATATGTTTTTATTTATGATCATTTGACTTTGCTTTGCAAGCATAGCTGTATATTAGTCTATATATTTAAAGATGAATTTCCAGGCATGATATACGGGGTAGTATCAAAGAGTTTTTAGAATAGTTCTGTTTACAAAAAAGTACTTTATTTATCTATGTTTACACACTATCACCTTCAAAATAGTCCCCTTGCACAGCAATACACCGCTCACAGAATTCCTGCCACTTCTGGAATATGTCCTGGAAGTCTTCCTTTCGAAACGTGTCAAGCATCTTCTGCTATTCTGGATTTCTGCGATGGTGTCAAAACAGCAACCTTTGAGCTGAATCTTCAACTCATTGCAGTATCGCTCTAAACTTGCCAAATCATGTCAAACGTCTCTGTGGCAGATTTGCCCAGTTTCACGCAGAATTCCACATTTGCTCTCTGTTCTAACTTGCTGTCCATGATGAAATAGCAGAAGTGATAATGCAGGTGGTCAGAATAGCACCAGTTGCACATCTCCCGATGTACATGGATGTTGTCTTTTGGCACACTGACTTATGAAGGTTGCGGCTCCCTGTGACTGTGCATGCACCATTGTGCTGCCATCTGTTGGCGTGTTACAAAACTAGTCTCAAAACTTTTTGTTACCACCTCATATTTTTACATAGTTACATTGGTCCAGCTTGGACCAATGTAACTATGTATATATCATATTTGGCCAATGCCACTTAAAGCTGGAAATCACTGAAGTAAACCCTGCTACTTCAGTGATCCTCACTTGTCTGATGAATTGTGAATACAGGAGGTCAGCCATTAAACACAGGCACCATTCAGAGAATGCTTTGCAAAGTGATCTCTGATTGGACGAGGTGGAGAGCATCACATCAGTGAATGCTTTATTTTAGAAGCAAAGTAAGAAAACATGAAAAATAAATCTGTAAGACCAAATACTTGAGTGATAGAATTGAACAAAGCTGCTGTAACAGGCAAAGAGTAGACACCAAGGAAACCATAAGCACTGCAAAGCAAATGCCATGGGAAAAGTTTAGAGAATGTTTAGAAGACCTAAAAGCTAATTTAAGATCCTTAAAATATGAGATGCGAAAAGAATGTCCAATAAAATGGGTGAAAAAAAAGAGATGAAGACTTCTTACAAAGGCGTCGAACATTATAGAACAGTGCAAAGAGTATTTTTTAGAGTAGCTGCTAAGTGATCCACAAAGGAATGACACTGAAACAGACAGCAATGTGGCTGCACTGGAAGAAGACAAAATAAAACAATGGAAGAACAGAAGAATACTTCTACAAAAAGAAAACATTAAAAGCAGAAAGAAGACTGAGTCTGAGTCTTAAAACCGAATTCTAGCCAAACGTTTATTTTTAGTATTATGTTGTCCCTGATATTCTTTATTTTTTGTGTGATAGCATCAAAAAAGTTATTGAAGTTGCAAAATTGGTATTCAGCAATAATCAAAGCAGATGGACATGTCAATGACACAGTTATCCAACTAGTTGGACAAATTTAGGCTTTCAAATCCATGTTTCTCTCTGCTACTGACCCTTATGATTCCTGTCAAGAACACTCTGCATAATTGGCATGACTTCATCTACTGCAACCCATACTCGGGTCAGACCTTGTGTACGCCACACCAAGGGGATTGCTGTCTCAGCTGGTGTTTCTGTAGGGCATTACTTGCTAAGTGTAGGTATCATATCACCATTGATCCACTGTGCAGATTTGTTACTCTGAAGGCCTGCTGACCACAGTTTACTTCATAGGAATGAAGTCAATTTACACTTCCCACAAATGGAATACATCATTATTTTTTGTATTTGTTACTTAAAGATGCTTGCTAATCAAATTGAGATTTTCTGGATTTAGGGTTTGTAATTGTTAGAGCTGATTGTCTTTCAGGATTTATCAAAGGCTCAAAATGAAAATCTGCTGTATTTGTCCTTTATAAGATAATAGGGCATTAACAGAAGAGGACTGCAAAAATATATTTAAACTTAGCGTGCAAAGCACACTAATTTCCATTTAAAATATTTAATTTAGTTAAAAGTTCTATGATTTATTTGACCTTGGTTAGGACGATCCAGCAAAACACAATGTTGCTGAAGCGGATCATGAAAATAAAATAGAATATATGATTACACAAGTATGCCCTGTGTATAGTACATTTTTGCTTTAATTCATAAATGCTGGCTACTTAACATTTAAAAATAATGAATGACGACAAAGAACACGTAGGCTGCTTTCACACTGGGGCGGTTTGCAGGCGCTATTGCCCTGAGGGCTTTCACACTGGAGCGGTGCGCTAGCAGGACGGTAAAAAAAGTCCTAGCTGCATCTTTGGAGAGGTGAAGGAGCCGTGTGTTCACCGCTCCTATACCGCTCCTACCCATTGAAATCAATGGGAGACCGCGGGGATACCGCCCGCAAAGCGCCGCTGCAGCGGCGCTTTGCGGAGGTTTTTAACCCTTTTTCGGCCGCTAGCGGGGGTTAAAACCACCCTGCTAGCGGCTGCATACCGCGGGTAAAACGATGGTAAAGCAGCGCTAAATATAGCGCTGCTTTACCGTCGCCGCCCCGCACTGCCCCAGTGTGAAAGCAGCCTTGTTTTTAGGTGGATTATTAGGTTTAACAACATATCACCAACTATAGATGTTTAAACTTATTACTCTTATTATAATAAAAAGGAACATATATCAAAAGATATAGATGAATTCATCAATTTCACAGCATATCACCAACTATAGATGGTTAAACTCATTATTATTCTTATTATTATTATTATTATTACTACAGTATATCTGATGGGTAAAATTGTACTAAATAATATCACCTCACAAAGCATGCAGGGTGGAACTAAACCCATCAAATTGTTTCCCAGAACAGTTTCATTCAAAGCATGCCCTGAATGATAACTGTCACAGTTGCTTGGGCTCTCAACCAAACGATGAAGCTGTCATGACTGCGCACATGTGCAACACCATGGCAACTGCAGATCAAACAGAGGCTTAGATGGCAGCTTCTTTGGCTGTAAAGGATGGGAGGGTTTAGTTCTGCTTTAATGTAGTACAGAAAAGCTTTTTCAGTAAAATGCATTACCCACCTGGCACTATCTGTGCTGCTGGCTCACTTTCACCGCCCTACTATTCTGGCCAGACTGCAACAAGTTTGGGTTCACAATTTGTCTGAATGGATGGACTTTGTGCATACTTTAGTGTCATTAAAATCTATGCTGTGTTGCACATTTTTCAATCAGTTGCTTTTGTCTTATACCCATTGGTCTGTTAGTCTTTTAGTGCTTTTTTGCATTTTGAAGATTTGCACTACAGTCCATTTAACATGGTTTCCTATGGAACACTTTCTGTAGTGCAAATCTGGAAAATGCAAAAAGCACTAAAAATGCATAGGCGTGAATCCAGCCTTATACTTTTTTTGGAAACATCAGCTAAAGCAGTCTCTGCGATCAAAAAGGAAGGACTGTGTGAGGGTTGTGAATTTTGCTGATCTAGGAAAGTAAAGTACTTACAACAATGTATTTTGTATTATACAACCACACGCTTTAATATCCATTTGGCAAACTTTACAATTATCAGAGGGTCTGCCATATGCAAAGTCTTGCTAAGCATGCCTTTGTTTTGATTTTATAATCATTGACAAATTATTTCCTTTTTTTTGTCCTATCAGGATTTAATGTTTAATATAAACTATATCATTTTTTTTTTTTTTGTTTCTAGTATATAATTCACAATAGTAATACATTTAAATTCTTGCAAAATTATTTAATTTTAATAATTGTCTTTGACATTATACAAATTTAAATAGAAAACCTGGGAAAGATGGAAACCCTAATCTCTTCCAAAACCTTTTATAATCTTCCTAATACTTTGTAATCTCAGTAGCAGAATAGACGATTAAATTTGGGACATCATAGATATTTTAGGTCACATGGTTCCACTTCCAGAAGATATTTTAGCTGTAAGCATTGCTTAGTAAAGCTGGAAACATGCATTACAATCTGTAAACCTTATCTGTGCAATTTCTTGTCACATATAGACAAGAAATTATCTATAGACACATATAGCTATACTAACAACTATTTAATGTGAAGGCATAAACAATACATAAAATTTATATTTAATCAGGTTGGCTATTGCATTACATATTTGTTGGTAAATTGGCTTGGAGAAAAGATTTTAGAACCAGACTGTTATGTGTGTTGTCAGCTACGTACACATGTGTCTACACAGGCTTTTGATTGCATCAGAACAAATGTCCTCAGAGGCATTCAGAGGTGCTCTCTCACCAATGCCCCCCACAGAGTGGGTCAGTGAATGCAGTCAAATGCAGATTTGAAGTCAATGAAGATAATGATGGTTTGCTTTCTTTACATGATCCTGTCCCATGCCAGTTGAAAAATGGTGAATATTTGATTGATGCAGCCCCAATGTGGCCTAAATCCTGCTTTCTCTTCTTGGCTGATCTGTTCACAATGTTTCTGCAGTCTTGAATGTATGATGATCTTCATGAGCACCCAGCTAGCGATTGAAAGAAGGCCGACCCTGTAGTCGTTTTTACATTCCAAGCTATTTCATTTCTTCTTGTGGATCCAGTGTACGGAGCATCGTGCAGATCTGAAATTAATTATCAAATTAATTTCCTATTCAAACTATGATCCTCGAGGGTGATGTTACTTCAACCCAGCTTTTTAATATTGCGATTGATTCCATTATTAGGAAAGCATCTGTGGATAGATGTGGGGTACAATATGATTAGAACAACTTTGGAAACAAGTTGATAATCACAGACACCTGTGCAATATTTGCTGACATGGATGCAGAGAACACTGGCGTCCTTTACCACATACCTGCATCACCCAATCAATGTGGATAAGATAAAAGTGATGACTACAGACTGACCCCAGGCCTATGTTCACATCAAAGGAATATAAATTGAGCAGGCCTAAGTACTCAAATACCAGGGATCATTGGTGCAGCAGAAGAAGTCGGCACCTACAACAGATGTCCACAGCAGTAAGGTAGTACACTAAAAATATATTATATGACGGACCCTCAAGGTACTGCCTACCTTTTGAATAAGTCAGAAAAAGTGAAACAATACTAACATATGGGGATTGGATACCCTCAATAACAGAATCAAAATGAAAAGGGGGGGGGGTGGAGAAGGAGGGGGTGGGAGCTCACGGTATGCTGGAGATTAAATAACAAACTTAAAAATATAAACCTGTATGTCTCCCTTTTTCTTACTCTACCTCTCCTCCTCCTCAAACCCTACTAAAATGGCTGTTCATATACTCCTCTAACAAGAACAAGCCTCTGAGGCTGTGAATCCCATGTACTTGACACCCCATGAACCTGCTGTAGTTGACCAATACTACCTGTTGTCTAAGTTCTGGGGACATCCCCTACCGATACATGATGTTCCTACTGAGCTAGCATCACCATCCCTATTTGCCTTACTTTATAATAGCGTGCGCTAATAGCACTTATAATGATGCACTACTGATGTTTTGTAATTGTTGCATTATTTACACAGTGAGATACTTGTAAAATCACCAATGTTGACTATTTCTTGTTATACTCCTCTGTATTTTTGTTCTAATAAAAATCTTTGAAACCAAAAATAAAAACCTGTAATAGCTAAACCAACCCTAAGGTAGTACATATCTATGGAACTTCATTCACCATACAAGCACGATTAGCAAAACAATTTTTTTGATGTCAAAGTTAAGAAAAGGACATTAAAAACAACATGCATACATAGCAATGGAGCTATAAAAACAATAACAAAAGGACCATTTCTGGATAGGTGGTGTAATTCCACACAGGTTTCAAAGGCTGTTAATACTGTAATACAGCTGGGATTATATCCCCAGGTCCAATGACCTATGAAGAGTGACCCTGGTGTTGAATCAAGGTCAAACTAGTAATCAAAGGGGGAGGATGAATGAAGTCAAACCACAAGGTTGGAGCTATGAAGGAATATCAATAGTTCTCTATCTGCATTGTAAAACTGTGGACAAGTGGATGATTGTATGTTGAAGTAGAAAATTACTGTGATGGAAGGGGGAACCCTTACTGGGTAACAGTGGTCAAGAGGAGGTATACAAGTGGGTTGGTGTAAGTGTTTAATGTACAATAGGGTGATGTGTGGCTCGCTTGAACCATAAATAGGTGAACACAGTCCTCCTTAACCTCCATCTCACTGTACCAAGCAGGGTCCCTTTGAGACTCGCTCTCAAACCCCAAATGAGACAGCCATATGAAGAGGTGGATATGTCCAAAAGGTGATTGTCCTTTCCAAAAAATAAGAGGTATACTTATCAGCTTGTGATCAAGTCCACAGATACAAAGTCCCAGGGTGTGTTCCTCCCTTATCTTTAAAACAACAGCCTTGTAAAATATATAATACCATAGACGGGTCAAAAGCATGTAGTCCAGAGGTGGGCCAACAGGTATACCTCCTCTTGACCACTGTTATCCAGCAAGGCTCCCCCTTTCATCACAGTAATTTTCCTTGTCAAAAGATTTTTATTAAGCTCAAAGTAATAAGCTTAACATATCATCACAGTAATTTTCTACTTCAACATACAATCATCCACTTGTCCACAGTTTCCCAATGCAGATCGGGAGAAATATTGATATTCCTTCATAGTTCCAACCTTGTGGTTTGACTTCATTTATCCTCCCCCTTTGATTACTAGTTCAACCTTGATTCAACACCAGGGTCACTTTTCATAATCCTAGCTGTATTACAGCATTAACAACATTTGAAACCTGGGTGGAATTACACCACCTAACCAGAGATTGTCCTTTTGTTATTGTTTTTATAGCTCCAATGCTATGTATGCATGTTGTTTTAATGTCCTTTTCTTAACTTTGACATCAATAAATTAGTTTTGCTAATCATGCTTGTATGGTGATTGAAGTTTCATAGATAGGTAGTACCTTAGGGTTAGTTGCGCTATTACAGGTTTATATTTCTAAGTTTGTTATCCAAAACATTAAAGCCAGACAACAGTAGTGACTTTGGTAGACAGTTAACATCCCCACCAAGACCAAAATTCAAAGGATTAAAAAAGAACAACAAATATAAAAAAATACAAAAGTAGCTGAATACAGTATAGAAGAAGGTCAAGCGGAGGTCAAAAGTACATTGGAACAAATGAAGCAGGGGAGTACCTAGGGTATTTTACACCCGGGGCGGATCCTATATCTAGCACCCCCCAACAATATCGCAGCGCACAAAGCCTGTTGCTCAAAAAGGTGCAGGAGCTTCTTTTGAGTGACAGGGTCACGTGGTGTGATTTGCAGCGACTGCAGCATGATAAATTGCACCGCGATCGGGGTGCCATTAAGAAGGTTAGGGTATCATAGTGGCTGGTTAGGACTGTATAGGGTATTATAGTGGCAGTTCTGAGTAGTATAAGGTATTATAGTGGCAGGCTGGGTTGCATAGGCTATTATGGTGGCAGGCTTGGGTAGTATAGGGTATTATGGTGGCAGGTTAGGGCTGTATAGGGTATTTTAGTGGTAAGTTAGGGCTGTATACAGTGACAATGTGCTCAGTCACTTACAGCATGCCTGGAGATGCAGACACCCGCGGCTCCTGTGTGCTCTCCTATTTCTCCTCCTCCAGCTGCAGGATCAGCCAGTGAATGAGTCTTTGGGAGGAGTGGAGGAGGCAGCTGGAGTAGGGCAGAGCCAGGGGTGTGGCTGCCTCCTCCACTCCTCCCAAAGACTCATTCACTGGCTGATCCTGCAGCTGGAGGAGGAGACTCGGGAGATATTGAAGATCCCTGAAGGACAGTTGCCTGATTGGATGACTGGGGAAACAGGCAGCCGCCCTCCTCCGCACTGCTGGGCCCCTTGCCGACCTGATCATGGACTACTGATGTTTACAAGCTAGGAAAGTGCAGGGGCGCCCGCTCATTAAGACAGCCCTGCTGTGATCTCCTCTCCAGATCATCCCACACTGCACACCGCTGGGCTGACACCCCCCAATGTGTGGCACCCGGGGCGGACTGCCCCCCCCCCCTCGGTACGCCACTGCAAAGAAGCATCCCAAGGTGATCTCACATGCAAGCTAGATTCACCTGAGGCATTCTACATATGTCGATCTACACAAGCCCTTCAACTTACCATACAGTAGATTGACAGATGTTTCCCCAAGAGCAATAGGCTAAGGGCGTGTGTAGAATGACGTCAGACCCAAAAGCAAGAAAAGTTCAGTATGCTTTCAGGTGCCTTTTGGGTGCCTTACTCATTTGAGTTGCATTGAATTGCCTTTCAAGAGCTCAAGCAGTTTCTTTTGAGTTGCATTAAGCTGTGTCTGATTTAGGTTTGGCACATCTCTTGTAAAGATTAAACTTTGTATGGGCACCTTTAAGCTTTTAAGATGTAGCAAAATGATTTCCCAAATACATGTGATTTTACATTCAAGTACAAGTGCTTTGCATTAAATTAAATTGCTCAAAGGCTGCTATAAAATGTTTGGGTGAGTCTTAAAGAAGGTTTAGTTTGATTTTAATGTAACATGGTTTAAGAAATACCCAAGATAAATATTAAAAATGCCATGCAGGAGCCACCTGCTTGATACTCCTAATCCTGTAAAATACCCATGATAATATTTCAAATGCTAATCCCCTGCTTTCTAGATCCTCTCCCACAATCTGTTAATCCTAAAACATTGCCTTATGTCAAGAGAACTGCAACCTTAGCTTGGAAAGGTCATACAAATATACAGTGAACAACTGTATGTGAGGTTGGGCAACTATCTCAAATTAAGCCTTTAAATGATAAAAAAATATAAACTTTTGCATTGTGTGTTTTTGGTAGCAGCAATTTACTAGATAGGTAGAAAAATGTTCACTTAGCTTAGTGCATATGGTGCACCTATGTTCACTCTCTATACCCAATCATGTGCAAGGGCAAATAAAAAAATACCATGTTACTCATGGTTATATAAAAAGCTAAGATCATTCACAAATGGAGTGGAGAGTTTTCATTTGGTATGTTAGTAAAGAAGCTATTTAAAGAGAATATTTGATTTGTTAAGTGAACAGTCTCTTCATTTTAGTAAACCACATTGAGTAGCATGTATGTGTTTTATATTCTTTTACTTTCCTTTGTTTTGGTTTGGTATTGGCCACTAAAGCAGTTGAGTAGGATTATTAGAATGTTTGTAAACCCTAACAATGAGTTTTCCTTATTTGCTCCCTTTTTCCCCATTAAATATACAGTTGAACACATTTTGTTATATACAATTTGAAACACGAAATCATAAACTATAATATAATAAATAACTATAAATAATTTATAACAAATAATAATATAATAATAATAAAATGTATTCAATAATGTAATCAAATCAAAAACACAGAAATTTGCTCAGTTGCAGAATTGTCGTTACTTTTGTGTTTGATGATGCATTTCCCCACAAATCACTATCGCTCAATTTTGCAAGTGATTCTAATTTACTATGTGTTGGAGTAACAGCGCTGTCTGGTTCATGAAAAATAAATAATCTAAATGTGCTACTCAATTGATGTGTGTATACACGTAAAAGACTAATCCCATATAAAAAGGATGTGATCAAAAATAAATGGATAAAACAAACTAAATTTCCTGCCGCAACTTGAGGTGAGATACACACACAAAGTACAAATGCAAAAAAGTAGCTGCGCTGGAAATTTACATGCATTGAATAACAATAGTGAAAAAATTTTTAGTGAAAACTAGTTCTCCCTTGAACCAATGAACTAGTGTGTGGATGCAATCTGATTGGCCCAAAACATTACCACACAAATTGCACCACCCCAATGCTACACAATTACAGTGCTTATGAACATGTGATTGTGAACAAGAACGTATACAATAATATCTAGGAAATTTTCTTTCAATTGTAGTGAAAACAAGAATTAATAGATATAATAATAAAGAAAATTCGTGATTAAATGACAATGAGATATTATTCAAGAAAGTCCACACAGGGTATTGTAATCCTGTTGCTAAAGTTCTCGTGGTGTTCCTATGTTTGACACCCTCAGAAAGGAGTGATTGAAAAGGAAAGAAGGATCCTCCACCAAACAAAAAGACTGCCGCTTACCAGCTGCTTTGATCCCTGTGTTAGAGAGATCAAAAAAGGCCTGCGGCATATCCCCCTGCCCGGGTCTCTATCCAGGGTCTTCCAAGTCTCTCTCACTGTGTATGGATACACTCAAAGATCCTATCGGGATGATCCTTGCGGCTCCTGATGTTCTTCTAGCTGATGTATTATTTTAATAGGAAGGCACAGCGGGATACATGTTTCTTTTACCCCTGACCTCATCAGTCCCAGAACCTGTAATGTCCTCCTACTGTCTAGCTGGTCTACTTTTGACGTAAAGGGACACTTTTTGGTTGCTATAGACAATCTCAAGTTTCCAGGCAGAAAAAACTGTATATATAATATAAAACTGCATGCAGGACACTGGACAAAGCACTGGGGACAAAAGGGATGTGAAATAATTGCATACAGTAATGTAATCTGTAAAATTACAGTGTACTGTATGTGTTTTGTTTTTTGCACTTTTTGAATTTGGCGCCAGGCTCCGTCCCCATGCGTCGCGATGCTCGCAGGGAATCGAGCCCGGCACACAGAGAAACGGAGAACACAGCAGGAGGACATCGCAGGATCCTGGGGACAAGTTAAGTAGCTTTCCCAGGATACTGCGATGCAATCCCGAGTGTGGCTTCGGGGGTTAACGCTTTTGGTAATGAAAATTCACCCCGATCCACACTCGGGATTACCGCCAGGGAGGTTAAAGTGTTTGTAGCCATAAAAATAAAAAAAGATGAGATCCTGTTCCCATATAGCAGATTAAACAGCACAGTGCTTGCAGTTTAATCTGCCCCTTTCTAAGATGTAAAAAACCTGACTGGTCCTGCCAGTTCCTATGTCCCCCTCTTTGTACTGACCACGATAATCATGGCTGCTGAGTCCTAATTACCATGGTCAGTTTACGTGCCTCCGTCATCCGCAGCTCTGTTCTCTACCCCTGCTCCCCCTGCATCCCCCTGATCTCTCCCCCCCTTGGAGTCGTCTGTGCCCCCCCCCTTTCTGCCGCTATCAGTAGAAAATTAAACTTCAACAATTGTTACTGGCAGCCCCACTACTTTATGCAGCCATAATGCTCTGTGTAAGTATTTTTTTTTAAACGATGCTGCTAAATACTTTTTTTCAGATAGCTTCAGGCCGGTCACGTCAGCAGCACATGCGCTCTGAAGGTCTGGCATATCGTGCCAGAACTTCAGAGCTTCTTGCCGGATCCGAGGGCTCCTGTCACTCAGAGCGCCAGAGCCCGCAGACCCCGAAAGAAACTCCAGGGGAAGATGTTAGCCCCATCAGCGGTGACCGGGCCCCGCTGTGGGGGCTTTGTTCTAAGGTAAGTATTTCATAATGTGCTAGTATGTGATGCATACTAGCAAATTATGCCATTGACTTGCAAGTTTGTTTTTTTTTTCAGCGGTTTACTAACGCTTTAAGAGCTGGTGCATTTCTAGCAGAACAACGGACATTTTTTCTGTACTTGCAAAAAATGTTTTGCATATGTATTTGGCCTGATGTAAACTTAAACATTATTCAAGGTGTCTTTCTGCTTTCTTTCCATGATCTGTGATTTTTTGTGCCCGGTTAGAGCAAGGGACACTCTCATAGTAAATGCCTGTGAATGCGCACACTCTATTTTTTATTTTTTTTGGCAACCAAATACAGCAGATCCAGCAATACTAAGTGTGCAACAAGAAAAGGGAACACTTCAAAAAATGAACAACATGCAGTCCTCTAACAACATGAATATACCGCACCACTATGTTTTATTGGATGACCCAGGGAGGCACCACCCTTCTTTTGTACTATAGGTTTTTATACATTATTCATCCGTATCAACCTATTGGATTAGAAATATATTTAACTCATTATCTGTTGCTGTCCTATTATTGTGGCCTGGATCATATCAACATGGAACTCCATGAGCATTTTCCAGTATATTTGAGCTTATTATGGACTTGTGACATATGTTTTGTTTTTAAAGGCCCCTTTCACACCTGTGCGACTTTTTCTTGCGACTTTGGACATCAGAGTCATATGACAAGTCATACCCCATGATTTCCAAAGAGTACTATTCATATCTGTGCGACTACAAGTTGCAGCCACTTCAAAGTAGTCCCTGCACTACTTTGGTTCGACTTTGATGTGACTTGAGGTCCAAAGACCTCAAGATTACACAGGCATAGCTTCAAGTTGCGTCAAATGTCAGGTAGAGTTTGCCTCATTTTGTGGCTGGAGGCCATCCAGCATCATCTAGCCCTTCCCTCCTTGGTATAACTGCCCTGGCCCACCCCATTCATTCATTGAAATTCAGTTCTTTCAATTATGGAGACACAGCATCACAGGTGAACTTCATCATAGCTTTCTGTTTTCAGGAAGCAATGTACAGCATCCTGCTGGAATCTTCAACCAGCCATGACCTGCCTGCATTGCATATAGAACCACAAAGACCTAGTGATTACATCACTGAGTCTAAATAAGGTATTTGATGAAAACAGAAAGATTTGAATAATTTAATTTGTATGTTGATGAGAGGGGAACAAAGCAACGTATAAGCCCCCCCCCCCTTTTTTATGTGATAAGCCGGGGTGTGCAATGTACAGTATGGTTCAATCCAGTATGTCCTATTTAACAGTAAATTTGTATTTTCTAATAAAAGGATTTTGCCGAAAGATTTTTTTTTGTTTATTAATTCTTTTCTTTTGAAGAGCTTTAAAATTAAAAAGGCTGGATGATGCCTAATGTTTATGTCAGGAAATTTAGTGATCTTCCTAACCAATATTTTTTCATATGACGTACCAATATTGGATTTTAACGTTTTAAGGATTTTTTCATCCTTTTAACCATCAAGTATGAATAGCCATTTTTGGTTCATTCTTCAGTTTATTGTCTGAAGCGTAATTCCTAACAGAGCATAAGTTACATCTTTATGCCTCTGTTTTATATCTCAATATCTGTCTGTCAATTAAATGAAGGCATCCATGGGTATTTCTTTAGGTAGAACAGATATTGATACATTGACTGCATTGTGTCGTGTGTATATAAAGATGATACAGATTGTCAATCTGACACAGAGGCCTCTGGATATTCTAGGCAGCTGTCAGAATAATTATGAAAAATCCTGAGCTTCACAATCGTTTTTACAGGGAACTCGCTATCCATCTCTCAAATACACCAACATTTTCTTCCGCTCCATTTGGACTGACATCTAAATCCTTGGAAAGGAGCTCATTCTGCAGGCAAACATAATGCCGCAACCTGTTAGCAAACATAACAATGCCACGTCTCCTTTTTCACAATTTCAACCTGATTATAAGACTTTGTTTTTGATGGGCTTGAACAGCCCTGGGACACAGGATCAGTGTTATAATTGAGGGTTTTACGAAATGCAGTGCTGTGCCAAGATTAAAGCTGAACTCCAGGCAAACAGCTAAATACACCGTTAAAATACATACATGCAAATTGCTTTACCTTGCAAATGATTGATAATCAGGCATTCTCGTGACCTAGGTACCCCTGACAAACAGCGCAGCCACATCTTAGACATATCTGGACACCATAGTTAAGTAATGTAGCTTCATCTAGGTCCAGGGCATCTGTAAATAAAAAATGAAGCAAAAGGCCATTCATATGCTCACCCCTTGAGTAAGCATGTTTAGGAGGGAAGACTTACAGCAATAAACAATCAGTATAGTCCTGATTGGTTCCTAGCTCCTGATTGCTGCTCTTTCCTCTCTTCATCTAAAGCTGGCCATATTCAGCTGGTTTGGCAGGGGCTGGACATATTTCGATCCATCTATGGCATTTCCCCTTCAAGAAGAGTCAACCTAATGATCAGTTGCTCTTGAATGGGACTGTTGAAAAATTAGCGTTCAATCAGTGCAGGCAGCCAATACAATAGCGCAGCGGGGAGGCTTCTTTCATCCACCTCAAAATGTGTGGCTGGGGGAATCTCGTTTTTTACTAGGGACACTCTGATGGGCACATTTTATGTTAAGGGGCATGCTGATGGGCACAACAAAATGTGCCCATCAGCATGCCCCTTAATGTAAAATGTATCCATCAGAGTGCCCCTAGCATAAAATAAGGGGCATGCCAAGGCGCACATTTTATTTTAAGGGGACACACTGATGGGCACATATTATGTTAGTGGGGGTACACTGATGGGCACACGTTATGTTAAGGAGGCACTCTGATGGGGACACCTGAATAGATGGGGACACCTGATGAAGGGGGCACTCTGATGGTAATACCTAATGTAAAGAGGCACTCTGAAGGGGAACACCTGATGTAAGGGGCCTCTCTGATGGGAACCCAAATGTAAAGGGCACTCTAAAGGGGACCCCTGAAGTAAAGGGACACTCTGATGGGGACATCTGATGTAAAGGGGCACTGTTATGGGGACTCCTGATGTAAAGGGACATGCTGATGGGGACACCTGATGTAAGGTGGCACTGTGATGGGGACACCTGATGTAAGGGGGCACACTGATGGGGACACCTGATGTAAGGTGGCACTGTGATGGGGACACCTGATGTAAGGGGGCACTGTGATGGGGACACCTGATGTAAGGGGGCAATCTGATGGGGACCCCGATGTAAAGTGGCACTCTGATGGAGACCCCTGATGTAAAGGGGCACTCTGATGACGTCACCTAATATAAGTGGACACTCTGATGGGACAAATGATGTAAGGGGGCACACTGATGATGGAACCTAATTTAAGGGGACACTCTGATGGGGACAAATTATGTAAGGGGGCACACTGATGTAAGACACCAGATGTAAGGGAGTCTTCTGATGAAGAAACCTGTTGGGAATGCCTGATATAAGGGGGTACCCTGGCGGTGGCAACTGATTTATGGTGGTAGTCTAAAGGGGGCACCCAATGTAATGAATTTCTCTGGTAGGGGCACCTGATGTAAGGGGAACACTATTGGGGACATTTACATTCACAGAGTATTACCAGAGCGTGTGGAGGAAACCATAAGAAAAGCACCATAGAGAGTGTCTTGCGACAAAAAAGGGAAGGAAGACACGTACAATCATTCATGGCACATGCTTGTGATTCAGACCTTGGCCGGAAATTTGTTTTTAGTGACCGGACCGCCTTGAATTTCAGTCCTCTCCTGTAGTACATGGCTGGGAGTGCTGGCAAGGACAGAGCTCTTCCCAGCTCCAATGATACAACAGACAAAAAAGGTCCTATGCGCCGCACCTCACTGCAAGGCCCTGTGGATGTGTGAAATTACAGCCTCAGCCCAGGCTACAGCCAAGCCATGCCCCCAATGCTTTTCATTCCACCCCTGGAGCTTGATCATTGGGATCAACTGGATTAAGTGTTATTTTTATAGCTTCCTGAAGTACACTTTTAAAGTGTATATCAAGCCAAAAACTGTTTTAGATTTAGTGTGAAGGATTACAAGCCCTGCTATAAAGAGCTGCATTAGAGAGATTTACCCCCCACATCCTTTCCTGCTAACAGTAGTTTCGCCAAACAGTAAGTAAAATAAATTGTGTACCAGGGACTTAGACGGTAATAAAAGAAAAATCTGATAGGGTTTCTAGCCTTTCCCTACTTTACAAAACAAAACCATTTTTATATCTGTCTGTGTTGCTGTTTGAGATCTCCCCTCCTGTCCTACCTGGTAAAACGTTATCAGCAGGACAGCAAGTGAGAGTAATGCCCTGTACACACTATAGGATTTTCCGACAACAAAATCCATGGAATTTTTTCCGACGGATGTTGGCTCAAACTTGTCTTGCATACACACGGTCACACAAAGTTGGTCGGAAATTCCGAACATCAAGAACGCAATGAAGTACAACACATATGACAAGCCGAGAAAAATGAAGTTCAATAGCCAGTGCTGCTCTTCTGCTTGATTCCGAGCATACGTGGCACTTTGTGCGTCGGAATTGTGTACACATGATCGGAATTTCCGACAACGGATTTTGTTGTCGGAAAATTTGAGAACAAGATGTCAAATTTTGTTTGACAGAAATTCCTATGGAAAATGTGTGATGGAGCCTACACGGTCGGAATTTCCGACAACAAGGTCCTATCACACATTTTCCATCGGAAAATCCTATCGTGTGTACAGGGCATAAAGCTCTCTAACGGAGCTCCAAATAGCAGAAAAAACTTGACCATAGTTCTAACCCTTTCCCACTGTATCCAAAACTAAGAAATAAAGTTTTAGCTGGAGCTGCACTTTAAATTAGACATCCTTTCCCAGGGTAAAAAAGTAGAAAGTTTAACACTATGTTTTCTTAAATCTTCATACAGAAAAGGTAAACAAAAAGGTTAGGCATTTCATCATGAAATAGTAAATTATTAGGTTTCTGCGTTTGGTACTTTTGGTATGCATCAGTATGATTCACTTCTCAAAGTTAGGCTGATTTGTCTGTATCCAGCCTTCCCTCCTTTCCTAATACTTCTGATAATTATATTATTCCATAGGCAGAGTGGACATGAATTAAACCCTGGTAAGCAGATACGGTATGTCCTCATGTTGAACTTGGCACTACCCTTCCCAACCTTTGGTCATTGAAGCTGCTCACTTTAGTGTCCAGGACTCCGACCAATGTCCCCTGGCTGAGCATGCAAGGGGAAAGTTAATCTGGATTTTCTCAGCAAACTGCTATTGTTTCCTCTGAGACCGGCTCTTGACTCTAGTGCCTCCCCTCCCTTCTCCATAGGTACAAACATTCAAGTCCTGTCTTTGCAAGCTCATTTGAAGTATGATGCTTTATTGAAGAAAACTTTTGTGGCCAGATCATGCACTGTCAGCCAGTCACTGTTTAATCTTCATAGACTGCTTAAAATATCTGATATATGCAATATTTCCTTCTCAGTGAATTCATATAATCCTAAACAGATATGCACAAGCATTATGCATGTCTGTACTCCACCACTTCACTACAAGAATCAGTTCTAACCAGAATCTTTTGCCCATGATGGATTACATTGCACATTTTCCTATAAATAATGCATTGCAATTGGCTCAATTGACCAAGCTGAAAGACCAGGATAAGGATCCTTATTTTTTTTTAAAAAGAGTTATTTCAGCTCCAAGAAAACATGAAAATGTCACATGACTGAAAAAAAAGGCTCTTATCCTTATGTAAAGCTTTGTGAATTTACATATTTAGCAATTTACATATTTGTTAACTTTTGATATCCCTCCTCACTAGCTTCTACAAACTACATAAAACAGATGATAATATTACTTTAGACTATGACAACTATGAGAAGTAGCCAGTGGCAGCCCATTCATAGGGGTTGCAGGGGCACCGCCCCCCAAAAGTTACTCCCACTCTGGGATTATGTGTCCTGTGGTGGTTAGTTAAAAGCGGGGACGTAGGGCGGTGCTTTTATCCGTAAGGGCAGTGCTTTTATCCGACCCGCCAATCACTTCTGTTTTTTTGAGAGACTCACCCTGGTTGGTCTGATCCGTGAAGGTGGATGACAGGAGATGACAACAGGAAGGGAAGACAAGCTTCCTTCACTGCACACCGATCTGTGCTGGATCAGGACACTGACAGGCAGATCTATCATCTCCTGATCATTAAACCTCTCCTTCATCGCTGCATCCACCCATCCATCCATCCACCATCCATCCATCCACCTATCCATCCACCCACCCATCCACCCTTCCATCCACCCATCCATCCACACCATCCATCCATACATCCACCCACCCATCCATCCACCACCCACCCACCTATCCATCCATCCGCCCACCTATCCATCCATCCACCCACCCACCCACCATCCATCCACCCATCCATCCATCCACCCACCCATCCACCCACCTATCCATCCACCCACCCACCTATCCATCCACTTATCCATCCAACCACCCACCCACCCATCTATCCACCTATCCATCCATCCACCCACATACCTATCCATCCATCCATCCATCCACCCACCTATCCATCCACCCACTCACCTACCCATCCATCCACCCACCTACCTATCCATCCACCCACCTACCCATCCATCCACTCACCTACCCACCCATCCATCCACCTACCCACCCATCCATCCACCTATCCATCCATCCATCCACCTATCCATCCATCCATCCACCTATCCATCCACCCACCTATCCATCCACCCACCTATCCACCATCCACCCACAAATCCATCCACCCACCTATCTATCCATCCATCCACCCACCTATCCATCCATCCACCCATCTATCCACCTATCCATCCATCCACCCATCCACCTATCCATCCACCCACCTATCCATCCACCCACCTATCCATCCATCCACCCACCCACCAACCTATCCATCCATCCACCTATCCATACATCTATAAATCCATAAATCCAATTACAAATCCATCCATCCATACACCCACCCATTCATCCACCCACCCATCCATCTATCCACCCACCCATCCATCCACCTACCCATCCACCCACCTATACATCCATCCACCCACCCACCTATACATCCATCCACCCACCCACCTATACATCCATCCACCCACCTATCCATCCATCCACCCATCTATCCATCTAGCCATCCACCCATCCACCCACCTATCCATCCACCCACCTATCCATCTATCCACCCACCTATCCATCCATCCATCAACCTATCCATCCAGCCACCAATCCATACATCCATAAATCCCACCCGTCCCTGCACACCCCTTCCTGCTGGTTGTGTATATCCTGGCTATCCCTCCTATTTCCTATATGAAAGCAGTTTATTTCTTGGTCCTAAAGCTGACCATACTCTGTCCAATCCCCTTTTTCAGCAGACCATACACAATACAGTCTGTACAATCTCCTACAGATCTGCCAACTACTATGTAGTGCAAGAGCCTGCCTTGGGGGCAGGCTATCCATCCACCCACCTATCCATCCACCCACCTATCCACCATCCATCCACCCACCCACCCACCCACAAATCCATCCACCCACCTATCTATCCATCCATCCACCCACCTATCCATCCATCCACCCATCTATCCACCTATCCATCCATCCACCCATCCACCTATCCATCCACCCACCTATCCATCCATCCACCCACCCACCAACCTATCCATCCATCCACCTATCCATACATCTATAAATCCATAAATCCAATTACAAATCCATCCATCCATCAACCCACCTATCCATACAGCCACCCATTCATCCACCCACCTATCCATCCATCCACCCACCCACCCACCTATCCATCCACTTATCCATCCACCCACCTATCCATCCATCCACCCACCTACCCATCCATCCACCCACCTATCCACCCACCTATCCATCCATCCACCCACCTACCCATCCATCCACCCACCTACCTATCTATCCATCCATCCATCCACCCACCTACCCATCCATCCACTCACCTACCTACCCACCCATCCATCCATCCATCCACCTATCCATCCACCCACCTATCCATCCACCCACCTATCCACCATCCATCCATCCATCCACCCACCCACAAATCCATCCACCCACCTATCTATCCATCCATCCACCCACCATCCATCCATCCATACATCCATCCACCCATCTATCCACCTATCCATCCATCCACCCATCCACCTATCCATCCACCCACCTATCCATCCATCCACCCACCCACCAACCTATCCATCCATCCATCCACCTATCCATACATCTATAAATCCATAAATCCAATTACAAATCCATCCATCCATCAACCCACCTATCCATACACCCACCCATTCATCCACCCACCCATCCATCTATCCACCCACCCATCCACCCACCTACCCATCCACCCATCCACCCACCTATCCATCCATCCACCCACCCACCTATACATCCATCCACCCACCCACCCACCTATACATCCATCCACCCACCTATCCATCCATCCACCCATCTATCCATCTATCCATCCACCCATCCACCCACCTATCCATCCACCCACCTATCCATCTATCCACCCACCTATCCATCCATCCATCAACCTATTCATCCAGCCACCAATCCATACATCCATAAATCCCACCCGTCCCTGCACACCCCTTCCTGCTGGTTGTGTATATCCTGGCTATCCCTCCTATTTCCTATATGAAAGCAGTTTATTTCTTGGTCCTAAAGCTGACCATACTCTGTCCAATCCCCTTTTTCAGCAGACCATACACAATACAGTCTGTGCAATCTCCTACAGATCTGCCAACTACTATATAGTGCAAGAGCCTGCCTTGGGGGTGGGCGGTGCTAGTGAGAGGGCCAGGTCTGTTTTGCGCCCCCCCCCCCAAAATTTTGACCACCAGCTGCCACTGGAAGTAGCCCTGTTGCCTTAGCTGCCTTCCAAACCTATTGTCATGGTGTTATCACCCAAGACAGGCTTGGGGGTCAATTACGTGTCCAAAATGGAACCTTTTGGCAAACAGTGATGGATTTTCAATTTGGTGTAGACACTTTTTACCCACATTACTGTAACTCAAGTAGTTGTTCAATCTTTAGTTGATCAGTCTTTCCCTCCAGAACTCTACACAGGATCATAAGATGATGTTGCAGAAGGGGAACCTGGTGGCGAAGTTACCACTCTGTCTTTCCAGATGGAACAGCAGATTTTGTTGTCACTGTCTCATAGCCATTAGCAGATATAATCCTTAAACAATAAAAAAAAAAAAAAGAAAGAATTCTGAAAAAAAATATTTACTATTTCTCAATTATTTAATTGTTTCCTCATTTTTTTTTTTTTTTTTTAGCACATGACATTAACATATATTAGTCATGTAGCTACTAATGGAAAACAGATTTTCTATTAAAGGTTTTATGTAGAGGTTTCATAAAGATCCAATGAAGATTTGATAAAAAGCGTTTTATATCTGATGGAGTACACAGAGTAGGGTTTAGGTTTATACCTATCTTAAGGCCCCTTTCACACTGGGGCGGTTTGCAGGCGTTATTGCGCTAAAAATAGCGCCTGCAAACCGACCCGAAACAGCTGTTGCTGTGTCTTCAGTGTGAAAGCCCGAGGGCTTTCACACTGAAGCGGTGCGCTTGCAGGACGCTGGAAAATGTCCTGCAAGCCGCATCTTTGGCTCGCTGTAGGAGCGGTATATTTACCGCTCCTATAGCGCCCGTTCCCATTGAAAACAATGGGGCAGCGCTCCGAACCCGCCCGCAAAACGCCATTGCAGCAGCGGTTTGCGGGCGGTATTAACCCTTTTTCGGCCGCTCGCGGGGGGGTAAAACCACCCCGCTAGCGGCCGAAATGCGCCGCTAAAACGACGGTAAAGCGGCGCTAAATATAGCACCGCTTTACCGCCAGCGCCCCCAACGCCCCAGTGTGAAAGTAGCCTTATTGTTGTGGATTATGAAGCTGGTACACCTGTTACTCATTTGAAAGACAAGCTGAGCTTTGAGATGTGACCAGGTGTTTTGAGTTTGTGTTGTAGTTTGTTTTAGTGTGTCTAAAAGAACCTTTCTTCTATTGGTCCTTCTTCATCTCTAAAGTGGGGTACACACCATAAGAAAATTGGGCGAACGTTCCTCTGATTTTTCTCAATGTTTCACAGCAAATCGGAACCAATGAAAGAAAATTTGTTTGGAAATTCCTACAAATTTTCTCGTACAACAAAGGCGTTTATTGTTTCTGATCATGCGCAGTCTTTCTTTTCTGATTTTTCTTGTACGAAAACGGTACACATTTAACGTAAATCATTTGTTCTGTTCCCATACGAGAAAAATTTTGGAGTTTGTCCCTTCGGGAATTTTTGTATGAAAATTCGGAATCGGCCGTCGAAAGTTGTGTACACACTATTGAAAACAATTGTTATTGTGTTTAATTTAAGTTAGGTCATGGCACATAAACCAAAGGTGCATAGACACATCCCAACAGGAGGTGTGTACGGAGGGGCTGTCTGCTTATCATAATCCCTTTGTGTGTTTCAACTGTAATTTCTGTTGAATGTACAAGTGTCGAGATTCTATTGGTTCTTCCTTGTCCCCTACCCCCTCTATGACAAGGCTAAGGAGAGTGTCCCTGTGTTTAAAGGTGTATGTTTTGTACTTAATAAACAGTTTATGCTCTGCATGTTTAACCCTCAACACATGTGTGGTTTGCCTCGTGATTGGGGGGTTAAGTGCTGGTAATGGCAAGTCTGCCAGCTGCGGGTGCATTTGGAGAACAGGAAACATGGGTCTAACGGAGGTACCCAGCCGGGATATCCGAGATCCATCATATTGGTGGCAGCAATGGGAAGGAGAAAGATCTAGATGGGGTCTTACAGACGCACTCTGTGTTCATGAATGTGTCCAAATGTCAGGTGGCCAGGTACAGCAGATGGCAGCCCGACAGAAGGTGTTGGCTACGGGGGCTGCTCCATCAAAAAATGTACGGAGACCCAGACTTTGGGAGCAATGGGGAGTGGCGGCTGGAAGACATCTTTGACTTCTGAGATTAGGTGCTGGACCTTCCCGAAGAGTCATGTGACCTGGAGGGATTGGAGTTCCTGGTCAAGCAGGAATGGGAGCTTGAGATTGCCTACAAGCGGCTGTTCGATGGTGATCATCAGCCCAGCATGGCTCCCATTGCCTGGGACTGTCCAGGAGAAGTAGTGAACAGTGGCGAAGATGCAGAGGAATTGGGGCCGGGGGTGCCCATACGTTTTCCCATTTTAACCACAGTGGAAGAAGCAGCGATGATAAAGAGGGCACTGCGAGTGCTAGAATGCCGCAGGAAAAAATCTTAGGTTCCCCAGGCAGGGAGACAAGCTAATAGCATAAAGGTCTCAGAAGGGGGAGTTTAGATGGGCGATGGAAGGCTGTTAGATGGTGATCGGCAGCAAGCCCAGAGTATCGCATACGGTGACTCAGCCAAATCGCTGGCTACGTGGCAGAGCGCCGCTGGCAGCTGCCCATCGTCAGAGTTGGATCCGGATTTCTGTGAGCTGTTTCCCCAGCAGCAGATATCCCTACCCTATCCCTAGCCATTCTCCCTCCCAGCAATTGGACACTACCCCAGTGTTCATCCCCCCAGCAGAAGTGCTGGCTATGGGGCAGAGTGCCGCTGGCCACCACCCAGCATCCGTGTATGTTTTCGGAGGGGTTGGGCAGACAGTCCCTATCAGAAATCGCCCCAGTGGCTGGTCACAGATCCGGGAGGGGAGAAGACCCTTCCCCCTCTCCAGCGGCTGATCTCTACCTTTGTATCCGCCCCCCCAGCAGAAGCGCTGGCTATGGGGCAGAGAGCTGTTGGTCTCTGCGCAGCATCAGAAAAAGAGACAGAGTGTCCGGGAGATAGTTCCCACAAGATACTTCCCCAGCAGCTCGTAACTACACCGGGAGGAAAGCAAGTACCTCTTCCTCCCCAACAGCTTAGCACTACCAGCCTACATTCCCTACCAGCTGAAGCGCTGGCATCTGGGCAGAGGGTTATTCACCTCTCCACAATACCTGCAACTCAGCCCAAGATCACGGGAGTGCAGACAGCCGGTTCTGCTTTGCAGCGGCTGTTTATATTCACTGGAAACCATATGTGCGGTTTTGCTCCCCAGCACCAGAGTCGTACTGTTCCATTTGCTGTTTGCCTGGGGTGGGAGTTTGTGACTAGCGCAGGTCCAGGCCAGTTGAAGGTCAGTGACCTGGTTAGTCTGTTTTTAAAAGGGGAGAAATGTGACAGAACCCACTGTCACTGTGTGTTTTGGAGAGCGCTGTGGGCTGGCCTCCTACCCACAGACTATGGCCCAGCAGAGAATGAGAGACTTGGGGACAAAATGGCGTTGGGATAATGTAAATGATGTCTCTATATAAGTTGCATCATTTCTCCCCCATCCTCCCCCTCTTGTTATTGTGTTTAATTATGTTGGATCATCATCAAAAGGTGTGGAGACACATCCCAGTGGGGGATATGTAATGAGGGACTACCTGCTTATCATAATACCCTTTTTTTTTTTAACTGTAGTTTCTGTTTGAATGTACAGGTGTTGAGTTTCCATTGGTTCTTTCTTGTCCCCTACCCCCTCTATGACAAGGCTAACTGAGTGTCCCTAACTGTGTTTAAAGGTGTATGATTTGTACTTAATAAACAGTTTATGCTCTGCATGTTTAACCCTGAACACCTGTGTGTTTTGCCTCTTGATTGGGGGGGTTAAGGGCTGGTTATGGTGAGTCCGCTGGCTGTGGGTGTGTTTGGAGAACAGGAGACACAGGTCTGACGGAGGTGCCCAGTCGGGGTATCAGAGATCCGTCACAGTTGGTCCTAAGGTGGGAACTGTTGTTGCAATGCCAGTGGATGTATAATACAATAAAAATTGATTTAATGACCTTTCTGGTGTGTGGCACTCTCTGTTTCTACATGAATTTGGACAGAATTTCAAATTCTTTGGAAAATATGACAGTTCTCATATATTTATTTCAACTGTGAATTTAGCTGGTTGCCTGGAGGCCAGCTTTAAGTACAAAAAGCCAGAAATAGCATCTACAGCCACAGAATTATGTCTGATAAGCTCTATGACCTTGCCTCATTTCTCTTTGTTGTATATACCATATCCTCTCAGTATGTCCTTCTAGGCTTTTATATAATGTCCAACTTTGAAATGAAGTAGCTTTCAAATCAAGTTAGGATCATAAACAACTTTGTGGCTGAAGGATGCCACAATGTAGTAATCTATATAAGACTTAGTACTTGGCATATTTAGAACAAAAAGTGATCAAAGTATAATCTAAAATACAAATCTTTTAGCTTCTCTGTCCTCAACCTTGGTGTGATTTGTGTGTCAACCATTTAAAATCCAATTGTGTTAGTGTGATATTAAGGCTATACAATCAACTGGGGTATTAAAGGGGCAACACAAAACAGTAAGGGTGGAAAGTATAAATCAGGTACAGCACAAAGGATAAATTTAGGGCTTGTTCACACCAGCGCACTGTGTTGCAACCAGCACAGTTAGGTGTATTTGTTATGCACCTTACCTGCGTTGTTGCATTGAAATTCCATATGTTTTGAATGGCACCCCAATGCTTTTATGTAATGCATCTGAACTGCAATGCACTGCAGCATACCCCTCTTACCTGCATCATTCTGTTGGAAACCACTTAGCCTGCATCCTCCTGGCTTCTATTTCCATCCTCATTTGCTGCACAGGAAGCTATTTGTGGCCACTGTTAAGAAGTGCTGTTTCTTAATTCCACTGCAGATCTCATCTCTGTTTTGTCACCAGAACTCTCTCCTGCAACCTGCTGTGCTCCAGACCCTAAATCAGGTCAGAAGCACAATGGGCGTGCCATTGCTTTATGCAGATACCAACCAATTCCAATGCTGAAAACAATGGTCTAGCATTAAGACCAGGAGTGGGGTCCCCCAAAATTCATGCAAGACCCTTATTCAAGCATGCAGCCTGGCAGGCCAGGAAAGGGGGGGAGTAAGTGCCCCTCCTCCTGAATCATACCAGGCCACATGCCCTCAAATAAATAATTAAAATATATATTTTTGAAAGCATTCTTACTTTACAGCATTTCTTCACACCTGCTTAAAACTGTTGCACAGTACTGTATGCAGCTGCCAGAGAAATGGAAATGGAAACATGCCTCAAACACACACATTTTCAACTTGCATCCAGACACAGAAAAACAGTCCTTGAGCTTTTTTTTTTTTGTTATGGGATGCCCAACTTGACAGTAACAGAATAAAACCAGGGACAATATCCTCCCTTTTTACAGCTCCACTTCTTCTTCCTGCACAAATCTTGCTCCTTTGCACAGCTCTGCTGGTTTCAGGTCCTTGGAAACTAACAATCTCTCGTTAGCTTAGCAAAAGCCCATTACAGGCTAGGAACTCTCAGTCCCTCCCCTTGTCTGTCTCTGCACCGTGCTAATCTACTGACTCTGTTTCTCTTTGCTCCTGCTGCCTTTCCGAAAAGTTTTCCTCTCACTGCCTACTGCTGTAGGATCCTTCCAGGCCAGCCTCCCGAGCTCCAGCCTAAGGTAAACCCCCCTTCTGGCAGGGGTCCCTCAAGGGCCACTAACAGACTCCCTCAGAATTGCTTCTCTATCTTCCACCCGACTCCCCTGATGGCTTGGTCCATGTCTATTTAAGGGCTCCTTAGTTCCCTGCCAGGCCCACTCCTGGGGATTGGCCAAGGGCCCCCAAATATGCAGAACAGCCCCTCCTCACCTCCACCCACTAGTATCTAGAATGTTCTCCAACTTTCCAGATCCAGGGGGAGGCACCAGAGGGCTGTCTGTATCATTCACCTAGCCTACCCTCTAATAACCCTGACCCAATTAAAGACTCACAGGCTAAGCATGAGTGAGAGTATAGTTTGCCTACTCTCACTCTCGTAGCACATACTACTAGACGGTGCTACGTTTAAAACAGTGGCAAATAGAGTATAAAGTTGTTTTAAAAAGTACTGTATATATTCTGTATAAATAGAGTGGGAATGGGGGTTTACAGTTATTAATAAGACATAAGTCCAAAGGTTGATGCCTAAACTCTATACTAGGGAGGATTCTGTATAAAAGATGATGTTACAATAACAGTCTGTCAGTCTGTATTAAACCCTTTCCCTACTGGCCAACAAATTGGGGCCCAGATCTAGCATTAGAATACTCAAGATAAGGTCCTCCTAACCTGGGTATAAATGCCTGTACTGTATTCCCAAGCAAACAATACTGTTCCTCTTTAGTGAGGTGAAGTAACGTTTGGTCAGTGGTCTCTCACCAACTTTAGGGGTGACAGCTGGTCTCCCTCTGTTATCCTTCAGTGGCTCAGCAACATCAGCAGCAGCTTTTATGTACCAGGAGATGTCTGCTACTCTGCCTTTCTGCATTCCTAATGTAGTGGCAAAATGTTCTGCAAACAGCTTGCAGCATGGTCTGTCTCCCGGAATATCCTCACCACATCTGCCTTGAACCCTAGCAACAGAACTTCCTTTTCCTCTCCACAGATCCCTGGTCAAGGTAATATATGTAACATTTTCCACAAGTCTTAGTTGCACCCAGCAGGCTCTGTCATTCCACAGTCCACGGTAATTCAGTGTCCATAGTAGTTCACTTTCTTTTTCCTCTCTGTAATTCTGTGTGGTGAGCAGGGCTATCCTCTAGCTCTTTCTGTGGCTGCATGCAGTCCTGCAGGTTGCCAGCGCTCTGTCTCTTTGTGGCTGCATATGGTCCTTAAAAGTTTGAGAGGAGGAGAGAAAATGCAGGGCAGCAGGCAGTGATAGTAGCCAGGCCCCTGCTGCAAGACAGCCAGCTGTGGACCAGGGTCCACATTACATTAGCATCTTCTGCAAATGGGTTAAATTGTCCAGTGTGCATCATAATATAAAGTGCTAATAATAGAAATTAAGTCTTTTTAACACATGTTACCATGGACATGTCAAGGGCCCCCTGACAAGGGTCAACAGAAGCCACTTTCTTAAAGTGTCTTTAAAGGCAGAAAGATTTTTCCCTAAATGCATTCTATACAGCTCCTCCCTTATACTTACCTGAGCCAAATCTCAATCCAGCACTGTGCACAAGAGCCAAGGCTGTCTTGGCTCCCTCCCTCCTCATTGGCTGTCAATCACAGCCAGAGAGGAGGGAGTGGGGGCAGGGTCAAGCAGCCCTCTGTGTGTCTATGGACACTCAGAGCCGGCTCTGGAGCGAGCCCACATGAGTGCTCCCATAGCAGGCGACTTGCTATGGTTGTGCTCGGAGGGAGGTAGGAGCCAGGAGTGCCGGCGGGGGACCCTAGAAGAGGAGGATCAGGGCTGCTCTGTGCAAAACTATTGCACAAAGCAGGTAAGTATAACAATTTGTTATTTAAAAAAAAATGTAATCCTTTACAAACACTTTAAAAGCACACAAGATTTGAAGCTGGCTACACGCAGACTTATGGTAATAAAAGTGCCGTAAGTATCTTTCCTGCTAAGCTGCATCATCTTACTATGCAAATAAATATAGATTCTTCTCTAAAAACGTTCCGTGGGAGAACGTGTAAAGAAAGTGGTCTTTTACCCTTTCCTTCTTCCCCTTCCCACTTTCCCCTTCCTTTTGCCTCCCTTCTTTCATTTCCCTTCTTTTTTTTTCTTTTATATACGCTATGTCATAAAGATGTACTGTTTATATTATTCATCAATTAATATATTGTGTGAACTTCAATTGGATCCTGAAGAAGCCCATTCTGTACGAAATGTGTAGACCCCACCACCACGTTTGGCTCTGTTGGTTGTATAACAAATCTGGCAGCATTGTTCACATGTTTTTAGATAGTTTTTTTTCAAATGTATCCTATGTACTAATAAATATTGTTAATAACTGTTCAGAGAAAAAGTAGTTGATCTTTAAATTATAGGTACCCACATCCTAAATAATATCAGGAAAGAATTTGGACAGAGTGGGGCAGCAAAATTACCTTGGTACTGTCAAAAGAGATTACAAGATTGTTAAAATCAATACTTTTTTGTATACAAATACAATATATAAAAACAGTATGTCAGGACAAAAAATATACACTCAATTCCCTCTTGATGATACCTACACCCCCACTAGGGGAGTCACCTCTATTAGAGAGAGACATTACTCCAGGGGGATTATTATGTAGGTCATCAAGCTCTCAACATGTTTCGTGGTTGCCTGCTTCTTCAGGAGAATATAGAGAGGGTAGGATCTTTGGGTGAGTGTTTGCACATTACTGTGATTTTCCTTCTAGTACCTACCCTCTCTATATTCTCCTGAAGAAGCGGGCAACCGCAAAACATTTTGAGAGCCTGATGGCCTACATAATAAATCCCCCTGGAGTAATGTCTCTGATAGAGGTGACTCCCCTGGTGGGGGTGCAGGTACCGTCAACAGGGAATTGAGTGTCCTGACAGACTGTTTTTATATATTGTATTTGTATGCAAATAAAATGTATTGATTTTAATCAATAGTGTTGTTTTTAAGCATATTGTTATTTTTTTTTATTATTGTGTGTGGCACACTAAAAATCCCCCATATTACTATGTCTCCCCTAGTGGGAGATTCGGGGATACCCTGTGTTCTTTAAATAGAGATTGTTCTCTCTCATCAGACAAGAATATGGCATTTTCTTTTGCACTTGTAATACAGTGGGGTACAATATCCCTTCCTGTGAATCAGCCCAGCACACAAATACACTTTTCTATTAATAAAAGCATTGTCAGTCAAATCAATCATGTGACATTGCCCTACGTGTTTTTTTCTATGGAAGCCTTGAGTCAACTAATGGAAAAGCAATCAAATTATTTTATTAATAATCCCTTCTGACTGAGATTATGGGTTTTGCATTAATTGAAACAAATATGGTATTGACCAGTATCTCACATCGTCTTTTCCTTCCAGGTTTTCAAAAGTATCAACAATGAAGATACATCTCATGGGCAAGGAAGTCGTAGGCTCATCAGTTTTACTCTTTCAGGTAAATGTGAACTGTTTTAGTCTAATGTTTGCTAGGTTGAAAGTTATGATGGGTTCAAGCCACAGAGTTCTCGTATGAAGATAAAATTATTTCTTCAGTTTTGCCACACTGTGTTAATGTGTATTGCTTGGCAATTTATAATCAATGGCGTCCCTAGGGGGGGGGCCAGAGGGGGCCCTGACCCCCCCAAAATAATGCTGTGCCCCACCATGTGCCCCCCCCCCAAAAAAGGCAATGTCTTTTTGTTTGCATCCGTAGCGGATGCGCCACATCTTACTCAGGCTGCCGCTGGAGTAACACAGTCTCTATTGAGAGGGGGAGTATTCTTCTAGCCTGGACGCGTGGGTAAGTGTGTGCACTGCAGTACACTGTAATCACTGAACTGCATTATCTCCATCCCTTCTCTCCCCCCATCTGTCGCTCCCCCTCTCCTGTTCTTTCAAGACCTTCACAACTTACTTTCACTTTCAGTTAGGCAGGTAATAGACTATGCAAATTTCTTTCCTGCATCCACAGAGTGCAGGAAAGAAACTTGCATGATTCCCCCATTAACACAGACAGTGGTGACAGGGGAATATCCTTCCTGCCCAGCAATTGTATTCTCCCAACAAACAGTCATTATCACTAGTGGCTATAGCAACCACTAGTGATAATCATAAGAGTATCTGTCAGGCTGGTTGTTCCCAATTTGATCGATCAACTTGGTACATTCAGCCTGCTCATTAATGGTTCAAACCTCAACCAGCTGAGATTTAAACTGCCTATGGCTGGTCTTCGCACTTAGGCAGCCCATACATTGATCACTTTTTTCATTTAACTAGTAGGTTGCATGAAAAAAAAAGAAATGATCCAATTCTCCCATCTACACATTATAGGTGGATGGGGGAATCCTCGCAGTGTGGACCAGTGGTGGATCTACCAGGGTTGCTGTCCTGTCCTGGCTATTCACAGCGCTGGTCTCTGTCTCCATGGCAGCGGCGGCACATTGGAACCCAGTGCTGGTTACTTTATGGGGCTAATGTACAGGAGAGCCAGCACAATTTGTTGTTAGAGATGGGCAGGGCATGTTCAAAATCCCACATGCCCGACCCCGCCAGGAAGCCCACACTGCACAGTGCTAAGCACAGGCAGTGAGACATTTCCCGGTCCGCAGCTGCACAGATCAGGAATGTCTGACTGCCTGTGATTAGCCGTGTGCAGTGTCGGCTTCCTGGCGGGATCGGGCATGTGGGGTTTCAAACACACCCGAGCCCATCTCTAATGGTTGTAGAGTAGACAGTTGACCTCCCTGCAGGTTGCTTAGCAGCAGTGCAGCCTTCTCTGACATGCTGATCGTGATGTAATCCAGGTGATGCTCCTAGTCAAATCCTAATGTTAAATATCATAGTGATTTTATTGATCAAAGCCCACACCTTACAGGCATAGAGCCCACACCTTACAGGCATAGAGCCCACACCTTACAGGCATAGAGCCCACACCTTACAGGCATGGAGCCCACACCTTACAGGTATGGAGCCCACACCTTACAGGCATAGAGCCCACACCTTACAGGCATAGAGCCCACACCTTACAGGCATAGAGCCCACACCTTACAGGCATGGAGCCCACACCTTACAGGCATAGAGCCCACACCTTACAGGCATAGAGCCCACATGGCTGCTGAACATACGGTGGATGTGGTTGTACTCTTGATGCTAATAAATACTGTGTTTATTAGGTCTGATTGGGAGCATCACCTGGATCACATCCCGATCAGCATGTCAACGGAGAAGGTTATACAGCATTACTGCTGCTAGGTGACCAGCTGGGGGCTCGGCTCTCTACAACAAATAGTGCCAGCCTTCCCCTGCATGCACCCATAATGTCACCAGCACTAGGTCCTAATAGACTGCTGCCACTGCCAAGGAGACAGGTGCAAGACCAGCACTGTCAATAGCAGGGGCAGGACAGCAAGAGGAGGCTGGGGAACACCACAGTGGCAGAACACCAAGGCCCCGTGGCAAGACAACCTTTGCAACCCTGATAGTTCTCCCACTGCTTTGGACCCTTATATTTTCTTGGTATGCTGGTGACATATATCTCTTGTTTTCTGCCACCCTGGGGATCGTAGTAAAATTGCATTTTATAGTTGCCCCCCTACTTTTGTCCCTGTCCCCCCATGTACCCCCCCTAAATATGAAAGCTGGAGACGCCACTGTTTATAATGCATATGTAACTAAAGCCAGATCCAATTTTTTTGTAAAGGAAATATCAGTCAGGTGAAAAAAGACACGTGTCCATCAAGTTCAACCAATAGAAAAATTTTAAATTAAACAGAAAATCCGCAACCACAGAATCCTAAACACACAGTTGATCAAGAGGAAGGCTGCATTTAAACATTTACATTTTAACATGCTGGTTGGAATGCTCTAAAATATTTGTGTAATCAAAGGCAGCGCTGATAGACAGAGCCATTTTTGAAAATAGCTAAGGCCTGTTTTTGTCTGTTTTTATGAGTTTAGAGACCCATAGAATTCAATGGTAATGCATGAAAACATACAGTTTTGTAAGACTCTTTGTTTATTTTTGTATTAATGCCAATAACACAACCATTGACCAGAAAAAGTCCACTGCAGACAAATCATTTAACATTGAGGGTTTATTCTTAGATTTTTACATACAGTAGGCCCCATGTACACGGGACGCTGTCAAACGTACGTTCAGAGGCAGTTGGAAGCTTTTTTCAACTGCCCTTGAACTCATTTAATGTTATCCTATGTGACCATGTAAACAGTTTCGTTTATTGCCGTTTTTAGGCAGTTGCGTTTAACAGCTTTTCTTCGAAAGCAAAAAAATGGGTTCAGACGCCAAAGTTTCCAACACTTCGTGCGCCAAGTGTTTAGTTTATAGGCGTTTTTTTGGCCATTTAAAAACGCTTATAAACGCAATCGCAGCTAAATGTGGAATGTAAACGTGGCAAAACGGATGTTTTAAACGTGGGTTACTATCTGTCAAGTTAAATCGTTCAGAAGAGGTTGTAAAAACTTCCCGTTTACATGGGGCCTTAATGTCCAGTAATACGCAGACATGGAAATCAGGGTGCCCTTCCAAGTCAATAGGATGTGTCATCTGCTTGCACACAGTTGTGTTTGGGAGATTCCATGTGTACAGTGGGCATGCTTCTTATAGTTTGATATTAAACTCTAGGCCTCATTTACACTGCCGCTGCTAAACGGACGTTTAGGAGCAGTTGGGCATTTTTTTCAACTGCTCCTGAACTCTCCTTTATGTTATCTTATCAGTACATGATTGGACACAGCGAGAGCCAATCAGAGTGTCCGGCGGATGCATTGTCTGTCGAGACACGGCGATCATTCTTAAGAGAGGCAGACCGCCGTTCTGTGAGAGGGGACGATGGGGATTTCGTGTTCCTGCTATGCAGGAGCATGGATCTCTGTCTACCCCCAGTCAAAGCACCCCCCGCACAGTTAGAAAGTACTCCCTAGGAGCACATTTAACCCTTTGATTGCCCTTGATGTTAACCCCTTCCCTGCCAGTGTCATTAGTACAGCGACAGTGCATTTTTTTAGCACTGATAACTGTATTAGTGTCACTGGTCCCCAAAAAGTGTCACTTAGTGTCAGATTTGTCGCAGTCCTGCTATAAATCACTGATCGCCACCATTACTAGTAAAAAAATAAAATAAAAATTCAATAAATATATCCCATCGTTTGTAGACGCTATAACTCTTGCACAAACCAATCAATATACCCTTATTGGGATTTTTTTTTTACCAAAAACATCAAGTAGAATACATATTGGCCTAATTTCATGAAGAAATTTGATTTTTTCTACATTTTTTATTAAGTAAGTTTTATAGTGTAAGTAAACAATATTGTTTGTTTGTTTTTTTTCAAAATTATTGTTCTTATTTGGTCTACCATCAAAAGAAAGGTCTATTTGTGGGAAAAAAAGGACATCAGTGCTGTATCGCAAAAAAATGTCCTGGTCATGAAGGGGGATAAACCTTCCGGGGCTAATGTTCTTTTATTATGTGCAGTAGTAAAAAACAGCATTATGGCCACTAGATGGTGCTGAGGAGTATAGAAAATATATAAGTATTTTTGACCAGTTCCGACCCAGCCCCAGTACATTTACCGTGGCAGGGCGGCATGGGCAGGCTGGATCATGTACATGTATGTCATGCAGCCTTTTCCAGGTTAGGGGTGCGCAGTGCGCCGCTCCCGAAACTGCTGTGTCCACCAGACACAGTGGATTGTGGCTCCCGGTAACTGGCCGCATGAATGAATTTCATTCATAACAGCTGTGATTCCTATAGTAATGTTGTGATAGGCCCACAGCTATCATATGGTACCTGGGCCAATCACATTCATCATAGTTCAAAACATTGCTGTTACAGTGAACATCAAAATAAACTATAGTGACACTGAACTATTCTGATGAAAGTATGTAAAACAAAATGTAAAAAAAAGAAAAAAAAATGTCAAAAAATGTTTTGTATTTTATTTAACATAGTGTCACCAGTCATTATCCCCGACGGCTACAGCGCGTTCGGCTTATTCTGGGAGGGCATCCATGGACGTCCTCACAGAACCGTACTGGGAATGTCCATAACCGTCGGGTCTGGTAGAATGCATTAAGGTGAAACTTTTTTTACCTTTACAACCCCTTTAACTATGGTATTCTAGAGAACACTAAAGAGGATTAACAAATTAATGTAACCAATAAATGTTAAGGATTACATGTATTTGTTTATTCCCTCTAGCATTGTTACATTGTATCTCTTTTTACAAAGACATATGAATTTCCCAAGCTCCTCAGATTATCTAGTGCCATTTTACTCCTGCCCATAGTAAAAGAACATTCATTCAGAATAAAAAATTGTCTAAAGAACATTTGTTTTTGCCCAGTTTTGCACAGTAACCTGGACTTCGGTAACTGTCTGCCCATAGGGAAGATATGTGCAGGCAGATGTGCTGACAATCTGTAGGAGCCTGAAATTGCACCCATGATCTGCTGATAGCAAATTAAATGCTTCACAGAGTCCTAAGAAAAATAGTAATAAATGCACATTTTTACCTGGAAAAAAAGTGCATTTATTATTTTTTTCAAAGTGAACTTATCTGATTAAAAAATTAATTGAATAGGGCCGTTTGTGTTTTTTTTTCAGGTAGTATTAACAGTATTGCGGCATGTTTTGGTATGTTTTGGCATGTTTTGGTATGCAAAGTACAATAATTTCAACCATGATTTGGTAAAAAAAAAAAACAACTAAAAGCATGTACAAGAATATTTGAAAGTTCAAGCAGTCAAATACACAATTGTGAATACACAGATAGCAAGGATAACTTGCCACACATTTGTGGCAGTATTGATTTGTAAGTCTTGTTAACTTTCTGCACATTTTCACTGGCAAGTTGTACACTTGCAAAGCACTTGAAGCACAAGTTCTAGTTGACACTTTTCCAATTTGTAGCAAATTTGCATGGCAAGTCTCTAGCAAGAGCAAAGTTGCAGTGGTGAGTCTACAGCAAGAGCTCTGCAAGTCACAGTGACCCATGTGGTGGGATGACTATTGCACCACATAATTGAACCAGAACTTGCAGCAGACTTGAAGAATGTTTGCAAAGAAAGTTGATCTGGAGTCATGCAATGCGGACATGCTGCAAGTGTGCAACAAACTTGTGAAGCATGGCAAGTGTAGCAATAGCTTAGCGAGTCATTTTCAAACTTGTGGCTCAATTGCTTGCTATCTGAGTAGTACAACATGCAAATGTTTGATAACTGTCCTCAGTATGTTTGATGGTACTTGGCAACATGTTTGAAGACAAATCCTAGTTTGATGATTTTATGCTCATTTTTATTTTTTTTAGATTTCCAAGCTTTGGGGTTAAAGAAAGGGATGTTCTTCAATCCAGACCCATATCTAAAAATTTCTATTCAGCCTGGTAAACACAGTATTTTTCCAGCACTCCCACACCATGGCCAAGAGAAAAGGTCAAAAATTATATGCAACACCGTCAATCCTGTTTGGAAAAGAGAAGTAAGTCTCATTATATTATGTAATTACTGTTAACGTTAAATTAATCTTTCCTTGATAATAAGTAAAGTAACAGATTCACTTTACAGTGGGCACTGTAGGCAGTCTGTACTTTCCTTTCCCCCCTAATACCCTGCCACCCCGAAAGGCCACCAAAGCCCAGAGCACGACCTGGTACTTCCTGAACACTCAGGGCCCAAGACAGGCTAGAAATATACATATAGGTGCCACCTCAGGAAGGACACCTGAAATTGCTGCGACTAAGCTATGAAAATGATAACTGATTGCTGGTCTGCTGCAGAAGTGCTGACAGATCTCCTGAAGCACCGCACCTGCAAAACCAAGCCACGCTGCCTGCAATCCCACCCAATTATATCCTGCCAACCAGGTGCTGCAGCACACACATGAGATATTGATTGCGCAGCTGGCTCCAAAGAAAGGAACTGCAGGGGAGCACAATGGGTCTATCAGGTGAGTCTGCATTAGGCTATGCCCCTCTGATCCTTGCTGCAGCTGAACCACTGACAAAGGGGAAAACGATGTGAACCAGTGAATTACCTGGGCGCACTACTGGATGGAGCATCAGTCCCTGCTTGTGGAAGTTGGCAGGCAGGGCCGAGGCAAGTAAAGGGCTTGATGGGATTCAAAGATGATTTTTGTCATATGGGATGGTGGTTTCCCTGACTTCAAGAGCTTTTTCACAATTGATTTCTTCCAAGAATAGTGTTTAGCACAGAGGTTCCCTTCCTTGATGTACGTATTACATCCCAAGATGGAAAGATGTCAACTTCAGTGTCATTAAACCCACCAATAAGAACACGCTGCTACATTACCATTTCCAGTTTATGCATGTGTTATGAATCTGTTCAGATCCAGTCACACTTACTCATCAAACAAATGCTATGTACCAGAAATTTGTTACCCCACAATAGTTCTTGATCCGACACTTGAACTGCAAGGAAACTGACAGTGTAAAGTTGTAAGACAAACACTTGTTGAGAGAATTCGCTACACACGATCGGAAAAAGTCCGATAGGACTTTGTTGTCGGAAAATTTGAGAGCAGGATCTCAAACTTTTTCCGTCGGAAATTCCGAAGGAAAAAGTCAGATGGAGCCCACACACGGTCGGAATTTCCGACAACATGGTCCGATAGGACATTTTCCGTCGGAAAATCCGACCGTGTGTACGGGGCATTAGTGTGAAGAAACCTTTCCGTATTTGGAGATAAAATCTCTTTTCCTCCAGACGTAAAGAGTGCCCCCTTGTCCTCAGTGTTGACCGTAAAGTGAATAACTCAAGACCAAGTTCACTATATGGACCCCTTATATATTTAACCAGATCTGCCCCCTGCACCCCTCTTACACATACTACATACATAAAAGTGATCACTGGTTCACCACCTCCCGCAGCAGAGTGCCTGGAGCCTAAAAGGCCGATCAGCAAGCCTGGGCATATATACCCCTTTGTAAATTTCTCAGATATGTAACATTTAAACATGACTTCTGAGGGATCTGGCAGCCAAAGTAAAGGCTCCTTACAGTTCCTTCTTTAAAATTAATCTTTCACTTTGCTTTTATGGTAATAGTATAATTTCACTTTAAAGTCACAAATTCACAAGCCTAATCTACAGCTGGGAAAAGCAGATTATCTATATTCCCTATTTACCCTTGCTCCTGAGCTGCCCCCTGACACTAATAGTTGATTCAATGCATTGCATTGCTTCTCTAGCAGTATCCAAGCATCTTCAACATCTACAAATCCAAAGGTTACCAAACCTTAATCAGCATGATCAGACTGTTGCCACTAGATGGCAGCTCAACAGTATTTTATTAAAATCTTGCAAAAGTGTAATAATTTAGTTGAAAAAAAAAAAAGTTTCCACCAGGTGAACTATATACATTTACTGTACCAAGGATTTTGGCAAACATATTGCAGACTTATATTTATTTCTATTTTGAAGAAACTGCCTCTTGTTTTATTATGTCCTTTGCCAAACTGACTTTTAAATAGGAAGTACAGCCTTTGTTATCAACACCTGGTGCAATCTTAGTTTTGTAGTGAAAAAAGCAGCAGTGTCTGCATTCCTTTAGGCTGGATTCACACCTATGCATTTTTAGTGCTTTTGCATTTTGCAGATTTGCACAACAGATCGTGTTCCATAGGAAACCATGGTAAATGAACTGTAGTGCAAATCTGCAAAATGCAAAAAGCACTAAAACTGCATAGGTGTGAATCCAGCCTTAGGGTACTTTCCCACTGCTCTGTAGCAAAATTGTGGTAAAAACACATATGCCGTGATTTTGCTGTGTTTCAGGTGCATTTGCTGTGTGTCTTTGGTGCGTTTTTTGGGTTGTCTGGGTTGTCAAAAATGCGATTTTGCCGCCATTTCCATTCATTTCAATGGGAAGCTGCATTTTTGGTGCAGTTTTCAAAACCGCACCAAAGTTGCAGCATGCAGGACTTTTCAAAACGCACTGCACCTGTAACACAGTGGTGTGAAAACTCCCATAGGATTTTTTTTTTTTTTTCAAAAGAATTTTATTAAGTTTAAACAAACAGTACAGTTAAAGACAACAGTACAGTCAACATCAGGCGTTGCGTAATACATGTACTTATGAGGTGCAAACAGGGTAAAGGGGATACAAATCAGCCTAGAAAGTCTAGTACAGTAGCAATAAGAAAAATTATACAAACACAAGTAAAGTGTTAAATGGTTGTTAAACAATGCTGGATTCTGAAGGAACATAGACAAAAGCGTGAGGGAGACACAATAAGATGAAAGTGGTGTCAAGGTAGCAAATTCAACATAAGCAGAAGGGAAAACATGTATGTGAGAATATGTGCATGCGACGATGTTTGCCTTGGTGCCATCCAAATCCATTCACCCCATTCGGGAGCTAGCTGTGAACGGTTTGGGTCGTGATACAAATACAAGGGGGTCAACAGGAGGTAATAGGTGTTAGGTAGAAGAGCGTAGACGACTCACCTAATGTCGCGAGAACGGACATAAAGCATGTTTTCTAGAATACATAGGGAGGGATGTATAACAGCGTCAGAATTGTAGGTATTGCGAAGAAAGGAACTCCCATAGGATTTAAAGGGAAACATTTTTGTTGAATTTTTATGGCAAATAAAGAATGCAGGAAAAACATATTAGTGTGAAAGGGCCATTAGAAGGAATGGACTTTACAGAATATCTAACTAAGCTGATTTTTTATCTTTTTAACAAAACTGGATTTTTTTTTTTTTTTTCAACACTTCTATAAAGCCACCCGTAGACATTTCTACAGATAAATATATGGATATACTATAAATCCAGAGATGACTGGGCATTTCAGCAAATCTAAAGCTATAGAAGGATTCGGTCAGAATGAGTGTCCTCATCGAAAGATTTCCTTTCTAATCATGTTCTGGCGACAATCCAAAACTTGAGATTTTCTTTCACTTTTTGTGACAACCTTAAGCAGGGCAAATGGAAACAGGACACAAGGGGTGACTGGAGGTGGGGGGAAGGGAGAAATAAAAAAGTTTTACCTTTAGTTATATTTTAAAGCTGAGTATAGAGAAGTATATTAAACCCCATTAGTTTATTAAATATGCCATTGGAAGTGATTTGTTATATCTGTTTGATACGTTTAAAACATTCTTATTCATCCTGTCAGAAATCCAGTGCTATCCTGTCCACCCTGCAGTTTACTTCTGTCAGCTACTGAAAACCTGCCCCTATTTTAAGACGATGAGGAGAGGGGGAGGTGTACTGTAGACGTTAATATACTTCGGTCCTAGAGTAACAATGCTGCTCCTCCATAGATACAGTATAATAAGTCACCCTAGGATAGGACATGTGTTACTATCAGAACCAACAGGTAAAAATAAATTAATTGGAAAAAAGAAAACAAATGCAGTCACCACATCTAAGGACTATAAGCAGCAATATATTTCACTTCTATTTCTGGGTTTAAGCTTACATATTTTCAATCTGATGGTTTTTATCTTTTTAATATTTAAATAAACATTTTATTTTACAAATAAGTATTTAATACAGGGTACACCCACGACAGGTTTTGAGTATTATGTATAAAGAGAGCGCATAGCAGTATATTTTTCCTCTCATGCTGCGTACACAGGGCTGGAATTTCCGATGGAAACAGTCCGATGGGAGCTTTACATCGGATTTTCCGACCATGTGTATGCCCGGTCTTTTTCTGTCAGCATTTCCGACGGACTTTAGATTGAGACCTGTAAATTTTTCCATCGGAAATGCCTACGGAGTTTTGGACGGTGCAAAGTCCGGCCGTGTGTACGCGGCATTAGACTGTCTTTCAATAATGGAAACTCTGTTTGGAAGTTGTATAGATCAGCAAGTGGATCATACTGTTGTGTCTCTTTCAGCTATGTGTGTAATTTGAGCTTCAAATAATCAGCTCTGTGAGTAACAGGCTTTTTTTTTTTTTTTTACAGTAAGGCAGTTAAGATTAGCCTAGTAACCCCTGGATACCTGGTATTCTACATTAAAGCAAAACAATACTCACCTCAGCGATGCAGCGTCCTCAAGCTCCCCGTCTGGTCGCTGACATCTTCGGGCGGCTGGCTGCCGGGCCTCGATCACCGGCTGCTGTCATTGGCCGGTCGGGGTGATGTCACTCCTGCGCATGTGCGGGAGTTCAGTCAGATTCAGCATTGCTAAATTTGTATAGTGAGTTGCGTGTGTGCGGCTCACTGTACAAGGGCGGACTGGCCTTGTAACTTTAATGCAGAAGAGACAAAGCATCTTCTGCATTAAAAATCCTCCTGTCCGCCAATTTTATTTCCATAGGCTAAATTTTAATTGGCCTGAAACAAATATTTTTTACAACTATATTCATTTACATGAAAAAAAACTATTTTTACAACTTTTTACTTTTTACTTTTTTACACCAAATAACACAAATAAAATATAGAAAATACTATAAGCACCCCAAGAAAAAGCAAGCTCAGTAATTGTGGAAGATTATAGTGGTTGGCAGTCGATTGAGGGTAGTCAGATCCAACAGTTGTCAACAAGATGGATTCTTCTTCAGCTAGATATACAGTAGGTTGGCTAACAACCGCCAGTGAGATCTCTACATGTCCACTTCTGCATCTATCAGGGACCTGCTTCATTCTTCTCCTATGTTTAAACAATGGGTGAATAGTAATGCTTTATTATTTTTTATTGTACATTATGTTACATAATTGCATCTATGCAAATTTTAGGATAGAGTCTGGCACAAAAAAAAAAGGATTTGGAAAAATCATCAAACATGTCACTTTAAATGACTTTATTTTAATTGTATGTAATAATTTTCTTTAAAATGCTTATGTGCATATTAATTGGTTGTCCCATTTTCTGCCCATTGGCATACACTACTACATGCTTTTTAGAGGATAATTAAAAGCACAACTGATAAATATTTTAGTGTGCTGGGCACAGGGAGGATAATTGCAAAGGACAAGTAAGTGGTTTTATATTTAATATCCCGAGCAAGCTTTGCATTTTATGGACTTTTTTGATATGCCAGTATGCTAGCTCATATAAACATTGCTAGAATTATCTTACAAAAGTGATCAAAACTATTTAATCACACACTGTGTGAATGACACTTACAGCCAGTAGCATAGGAGGTGGTCAATATAGTAGGTAAGGCTGGGGATAGAGAAACTGCATAAGCAGTCTAGAGTAAGGATGAGCCCGGTGTTCGATTCGAACCCATGTTCGAATCAAGCACCGGGCATTCGCTTGCTCGGCGAGCCCAGAACTATTGAGGCCGCTCGCATCAAATTCGTGTGATGCGAGCGGCCCCGCAATGCATTGTGGCCCGCGCAGTGCAATGCTGGCTGATGATTGGCCAAGCATGCACTGTGACCCCGCATGCTTGGCCAATCACAGCCCCGGCAGCGAGGAGAGCCATAATTGGCTACAGGCAGGATGCCTGTAGCCAATTATAGCTCAGGGGCTTTAGTACACGCCCCACGGTATAAGAGGCCGCCGCGCCGGCGGCCTCGCATATTATGTTTCAGTCAGTGTCAGCGTGTCAGTGTGCTGCTGACAATATGTGCTTTATTTCTGGGGATATGTGTGTGCGTGCTGTTAGAACAGCATTGCAGTATCACATCTGGGGGGTGTCTATAGGTGGCCTGTGAAGGGGGGCAGGTTTCCTGTGCTTAGAACTTTCCCTGCAAAAAAGTGTCATTTTTGCAGGAAAAAAGCTATTTAAAATCACTCGCGGCTAATGAATTGATGGCTCCTGTAACACAGAGAACTGTCATTCATTAATAAAAAAACAAAAAAAAAGCGTAGGGGTCCCCCCAAATTCAATAACCAGGCCCTTCAGGTCTGGGATGGATATTAAGGGGAACCCCAGCCAAAAAAAAAAAAAAAATGGTGTAGGGTCCCCCTCAAAATCCATACCAGACCCTTGAGGTCTGGTATGGATTTTAAGGGGAACCCTAGCCAAAAAAAATGGCGTGGGGTCCCCCTCAAAATCCATACCAGACCCTTATCCGAGCACGCAACCTGGCAGGCCGCAGGAAAAGAGGGGGGGACGAGAGCGGCCCCCCCTCCCGCCTGAACCGTACCAGGCCACATGCCCTCAACATTGGGAGGATGCTTTGGGGGTCTAAGACCCCCAAAGCACCTTGTCCCCATGTTGATGAGGACAAGGGCCTCTTCCCCACAACCGTGCCCGTGGTTGTGGGGGTCTGCGGGCGGGGGGCTTATCGGAATCTGGAAGCCCCCTTTAACAAGGGGACCCCCAGATCCCGGCCCCCCCCTGTGTGAAATGGTAAGGGGGTACAAAAGTACCCCTACCATTTCACCAAAAAAGTGGCAAAAATGGTAAAAATTACAGGAGACAGTCTTTGACAATTCCTTTATTAAAATCTTCTTTCTTCTTTCTTCATCCTTCGGTTTCTTCATCTTCTCCTTCTTCTTCATCTTCTTCTTCATTTTCTTCTTCCTCCGATCCGCTTCTTCTTGCGCTGGTCTTCTCGTCCTTCTCGTCCGGCATCTTCTTCCGTCGGCATCGGTGTCGGTGTCTCTGTCTCTTCTTGGGCCGCTCCGCGCAATGGGAGGCTCCCGCTGTGTGAGGCTCCGCTCCGTCTGACAGGTCTTTTATAATGGAGGGCACCTGGTGACCCCGCCCCCTCTGACGCACAGGGACGTCATGGGGAATTCCATGATGGCTTTCCCCATGACGTCAGAGGGGGGCGGGGTCACCAGGTGCCCTCCGTTTTAAAAGACCTGTCAGATGGAGCGGAGCCTCACACAGCGGGAGCCTCCCATTGCGCGGAGCGGCCCAAGAAGACACCGACACCGACGCCGACGCCGACGGAAGAAGATGCCGGACGAGAAGGACGAGAAGACCAGCGCAAGAAGAAGCGGATCGGAGGAAGAAGAAAATGGAAGAAGAAGATGGAAGAAGATGAAGGAAGGAGAAGATGAAGAAACCGAAGGATGAAGAAAGAAGAAAGAAGATTTTAATAAAGGAATTGTCAAAGACCGTCTCCTGTCATTTTTATCATTTTTGCCACTTTTTTGGTGAAATGGTAGGGGTACTTTTGTACCCCCTTACCATTTCACACAGGGGGGGGGGCGGGATCTGGGGGTCCCCTTGTTAAAGGGGGCTTCCAGATTCCGATAAGCCCCCCTGCCCGCAGACCCCCACAACCACCGGGCACGGTTGTGGGGAAGAGGCTCTTGTCCTCATCAACATGGGGACAAGGTGCTTTGGGGGTCTTAGACCCCCAAAGCATCCTCCCAATGTTGAGGGCATGTGGCCTGGTACGGTTCAGGCGGGAGGGGGGGGCGCTCTCGCCCCCCCCTCTTTTCCTGCGGCCTGCCAGGTTGCGTGCTCGGATAAGGGTCTGGTATGGATTTTGAGGGGGACCCCACGCCATTTTTTTTGGCTAGGGTTCCCCTTAAAATCCATACCAGACCTCAAGGGTCTGGTATGGATTTTGAGGGGGACCCTACGCCATTTTTTTTTTGGCTGGGGTTCCCCTTAATATCCATCCCAGACCTGAAGGGCCTGGTTATTGAATTTGGGGGGACCCCTACGCTTTTTTTTTTTTTCATTTTTTTTATTTTTTATCAATGACTTTTTTTTATGAATGAGTTTCAATGAATCACTGTTCTCTGTGTTACGGGAGCCGTGAATTAACATTAGCCGCGAGTGATTTTAAATAGCTTTTTTACTTTCAAAAATGACACTTTGAATATGACACTTTTATTGTTTCAATTTAAGCATTATTAAAATCACTGCTCCTGAAAAAACAGCCGTTTTTAAAAAAAAAATTTGCATTGATACATGTCCCCTGGGGCAGGACCCAGGTCCCCAAACACTTTTTATGACATTAACATGCATATTAGCCTTTAAAATGAGCACTTTTAATTTCGAAAGTTCGCATCCAGTATAACTAATAGGGTTCTAAAGCTCGCACGGACTTTAGGTCCGTTCGCGGGTTCTGGTGCGAGCCGAACGGGGGGGTGTTCGGCTCATTCCTAGTCTAGAGGTGCATTGCTTTAGGTCTTGGCAAATCCTCAATATGGTGAGCTGTAAATCCATACTGTACTGTGGGCTATGAGGCAACTGGTGATATTAAACTTCATGTAAACGCTAAAAATTAGCTTCTGTTATTTCATCCTTTTTGTTCTCTTTAACCACTTCAGCCCCGGACCATTTGGCTGGCCAAAGATCAGAGCACTTTTTGCGATTCGGCACTGCGTCACTTTAACTGACAATTGCGCGGTCGTGCGACATGGCTCCAAAAAAAAAATGATGTCCTTTTTTTTTCCCACAAATATAGCTTTCTTTTGGTGGTATTTGATCACCTCTGCGATTTAAATTTTTTGCGCTATAAGCAAAAAAATAGCGTCAATTTTGAAAAAACGCATTATTTTTAACTTTTTGCTGTAATAAATATCCCCCAAAAATATATAAAAAAAACAATTTTTTTCCTTAGTTTAGGCTGATACGTATTCTTCTAAATATTTTTGGTAAAAAAAAATTGCAATTAGCCTTTAGTGATTGGTTTGCGCAAAAGTTATAGCGTCTACAAAATAGGGGATAGTTTTATGGCATTTTTATTAATCATTTTTTTTTTTACTAGTAATGGCGCTGATCAGCGATTTTTATCATGACTGTGACATGGTGGACATATCGGACAATTTTGACACATTTTTGGGACCATTCACATTTATACAGCGATCAGTGCGATTAAAAATGCATTGATTACTGTGTAAATGTGACTGGCAGTGAAGGGGTTAACACTAGGTGGCGCTGTAGGGGTTAAGTGTGTTCTAGGGAGTGATTCTAACTGTGGGGGGGAGGGGCTACGTGTGACACATCACTGATCACCGCTCCCGATTACAGGGAGCTGTGATCAGTGACAGTGTCACTAGGCAGAACGGGGAAATGCTTGTTTACAATAACATTTCCACGTTCTTCCTCTCCGTGAGACGATCGCGGGTATCCCCGCGGACATCGAGTCCGCGGGACCTGCGATCCTACTCACGGAGCGCTCGACGGGCGTGCACGCGATCTCACGGCAGCAAATTCAAAGGGACGTACAGGTATGCCCATTTGCGCAGCCGTACCAATCAGTCGACGTACATGCGGCGGTCAGGAACCGGTTAAGCAGAGCTTGCCATAGAAAATAGGGTAAACCAGCGGAAGGTGGTGAGTTCTCCTTTTGGAGGGAGGCAAACAAACAACACCCCCCCCCCCAGCGACACGGCAATAAAACAGAACCCCCCCCCTGCGGGCGGTCCGTCACTTACTCGCTCGTGTGCCCTGGCTGTGGTGTCCTCTCCTCCTCTCCTGGAGTGCGGGCAGCAGTCGCGGAGGCTCCGGTGTCCGCTCCTCCAGCTTCCTCCGACATGTTTCTCCTCTTCCGCCAAAGTGCTAGGCATCCCATTGGATCGCCTGACGCTTTGGCCAAACCTGCCTCCTGCTTGGCGGGGAGGAACTTTAGTGTGATAATAGGGAAAATGTATTTGCTTATCGTCACACAACTGGGTGGGCTCGGAGCACAATGCTCTGAGCCAACCTTTATTTGAAGCCTATTAAAGCCTTTGGCTCTAATCAGGTGCTTCAAAAAAACACCCCACCGCATTGGAATCCATGGTCCAGCGCATGATTTATATCAGGGCTTTCACTAGGCAAGTCTTTAACACTGTATTTATTCTTTTTGAACCATTCCTTGGTGGATTTGCTAGTGTGCTTCAAATAATTATCATTTTTAGTTCAACTTTAAGTTTCAGAAATTTCTTTGAAGCATTCTTCAAACTGTTGCAGAATTCATAGATGACTTGAAGACTGCAAGCTGCTCAGGCCCTGAAGCACCAAAACCATAGCATTGCCATCGCCATGTCTCACATGTTTGTACAAGGTTCTGAGATGATGTCTTCCATTTGCACCAAAAATGTTTACTGTGACTGTTGCCAAAAAAAATCTCTTTGGTTCATCAGTCCACAGCACACAGTAGTTTAGAAGGCTACTTTTAAAATCAAACAGGCAATTCTTGGGCTGAATTTACTGGGCAAATTAGCAATAATGTGAAATCTACACCACCTGTACCGTACTCCTTATCCACTTCCCGACCGCCTCATGTAGATATACGTCTACAGAATGGCACAGGCAGGCAAAAGCACGTACGGGTACGTCCCCTTTAATTTGCCTGCCCGTGGGTCGCGCTCGCGACCCGGTCGGGAGCTCCGTGACCACGGCCGCGGGACCAGCGGACCCGATCGCCGCTGGTATCCCGCGATCGGGTTACGGAGCTGAAGAACGGGGAGAGGTCTATGTAAACAAACCTCTCCCCGCGCTTCCTACACTGCCTGTCAGTGATCGGCTGTTCCCTGTCATCGGGAACGCCGATCAATGACGTCAGACGTACAGCCACGCCCCCTACTGTAAAAAAAAACACAACACGTCACACTGACTCCTCCCCGCCCCCTAGTGGTTAACCCCTTCACTACAACTGTCATTTACATAGGAATCAGTGCTATTTAAATAGCACTGATTTCTGTATAAATGACAAATGTCCCAAAAATGTGTCAAAAATGTCCGATGTGTCCGCCATAATGTCGCAGTCACAATAAAAATCGCTGATCGCCGCCATTACTAGTAAAAAAAAAAATTTATAAAAATGCTATAAAACTATCCCCTATTTTGTAAACGCTATAACTTTTGCGCAAACTAATCAATAATCGCTAATTGCGATTTTTTTTTTTTACCAAAAATATGTAGAAGAATACGTATCGGCCTAAACTGAGGAAAAAAAATGTTTTTTTATATATTTTTTGGGGATAGTTATTATAGCAAAAAGTAAAAAATATTGCATTTTTTTCAAAATTGTCGCTCTATTTTTGTTTATAGCGCAAAAAAAAAAAAACGCCGGGGGCGATCAATTACCACCAAAAGAAAGCTCTATTTGTGGGAAAAAAAGGACGCCAATTTTGTTTGGGAGCCACGTCGCACGACCGCGCAATTGTCAGTTAAAGCGACGCAGTGCCGAATCGCAAAAAGGGGCCTGGTCCTTTGGCTGCAAATTGGTCCGGGGCTGAAGTGGTTATAGTGGAATGATTGATAAAAAAATAGTGACCTTTTAAAACCCTGGTCAGGGGTCAGGTATCCAGTTTATTTCTGAGTGCCTTACAGAGCTCTCTTAACCATTTGACAATAGGCCCAGGCGGGACATTCATCTTTCCGGGCGGGCGTCATATGACATTCTCCCAGAATGCACCTCTGGTCGCGCTGCAGCCCGATCCATCACGGCTGTGTCCAGAGCTGATGACTGATCAGTGTACTGGCCCAGTGCCATGTGATCATTGTTACCAATCACAGCAGATCACATCACAATTGTAAACAATGGATGGTTTTCTTTTGTGCAATTCATTGCATACAATTGTGTTGCTAGCCAATCACAGCCCATCTGTACCATGTGATTAGCTGTGGCCAATCACAACAATACACACTGAATGAATCAATTTCATTCAGTAAAAATTGTTGTTTATACCAGTGAAATATACTAGTATAAGCAATCATATTGTGTTAAAAAAAAAATCATAAAAAAAGAAACAAAAATTTAAAAAAAATAAAAAGGGGAAAAAAAAAAAATGAAAACTTTATAATTTTTTTTTTTACATACTGTCACCAGTCAGTGTCCCTGATCACCACCACACCAGTTATATGGTGATGCTGTACTGCACTGGTGACAGTATGTAAAAAAATAAATAAAAAAAATTGTGACAGGAAACTCTCCATGCCTCTTACTAAATACATTGTCACCTTTTCAAATAGGGGTCATTTGGGGGATATTTGTACTGTCCTGGCATTTTTGGGCTGTCAGTACATCAGTATTGAACAATTTTCAGATACTGTATATATATATATATATATATATATATATATATATATATACCAGTTTATATATATATATATACCAGTTTGTGGACTCATCACCATCACTATCACTTTCCTGCAGACTAAATAATAAACACTGATTTGGGTTATTTTCACCAAAAAAAAGTAGTAGAATACATTTTGGCCTAAATATTTAAAGAAAGATTATAAACGCAAAATTTTCTAGCTTTTTTTGTTTATTTGGCAAAAATAAAAACCGCAGTGATGATTAAAAATTTTAAAAATGTCATATGGGTACAGTGCTGCATGGCCACGCAATTGTCATTCAAAGTGCGACAATGCTAAATGCAGAAAATTGGCCTGGGCAGGAAGAGGGTGAAAGTGCCCTGTGTTGAAGTGGTAATTTTGCACCACACATATCAACAGCAAAGAGAACACCAGACCCCAGATATCTGAAGTTTAAATAAAACAGGTTCAACCTGCAAACTCACAAATATGGTTCAAACCACCTAATCTGGATCATCTGATTCTAATTTCATGGTGGTGGTCAATGTGATGAGATTAACATACTTTTTCCATGGGACAAATCTGAATTTAGATTATGAGAATGATTACACCATACCAATGTTATGTGTCATTTATTCAATAATATCACCTTTATTTGTAGGTTTAATTGCTTACGTACTGCCCACCCGCAATGTCCTGCGAACGGGCGGCCCATGCAGGCACATGACGTACCTGTATGCCGCTGCCTGTTTCCAGGTACAAGGCACACATGTGCGCCCTTGCCAGCCTACTCCCACTGTGATTGTACACATCAGGAGTTTGTCAGCAGGTCCCAGCCAATGATTCATGACCGGGGACCTGCTGATTGGTTGTGTTCAATCACAGCCAAGAGCCCTGTGTTGACAATCAACACAGGGCTCTGTATAGAGGGATCAATCTTTCTGTTTCTTCTCCCTACAAAGCAAGGATAAGAAACAAAGCGATATTTAGTAAAAATCAGCACACATCAACACTTCTTAGGCACGCATTTAACCCCTTGATTACCCAATATGTTAACCCCTTCTCAGCCAGTGTCATTAGTACAGTGACAGTGTATAGTATTATCACTGATCACTGTATTAGTGTCACTGGAGATAGTTCGTGGCAGTTAGTCAGTTACCCCCTAGTGTCAATTAGTGTTGGATTGCCTGCCGCACTATCAGTCCCACTTTAAGTCACTGATCACCGCCATTGCTAGTATAGAATTTTTTTTAATAAAAAATCCAGTATATATACCATTGTTTGTATATATTAAAACTTTCACACAATCCAATCACTTATTGTTTTTTTTTTTTACCAAAGACATGTAGCAGAATACATTTTGATCTAAATTAATGAAGACATTTAATTAAAAAACATTTTTTTATTGGATATGTTTTATAGCAGTAAGTAAAAAATTGTCAGCCTTTTTCCGTTTAGATGATAAAAAATAAAAATCCATCAAATACCACCAAAAGAAAGTTCTATTTGTGTGAAAAATACGACATACATTTTTTTCGTGTACAGCGTTGCATGAAAGTGCAATTACAAGTTAAAATAGAACAGTGCTAAATAGCAAATAATGGCCTGGTCATGAAGGGGGTAAAACCTTCTGCAGCTGAAGTGGTTAAATGAAGATCTAATGTTTGTTCAAACATGTTAAAAAGTCAATAACTTACTTACTTACAATTTAAATAATTGTATGGAACATAGACATCAAAATTTTGAATTCACAGTTCTATATTCCATGTTCCATATTTTGAGTTCCAAGTTCAGAGTTCCATAATCCCTGTTCCATGTTTTATGGTCCATATTTCGAGTTCCTTGTTTCATATATCAAGATCCAAATTCTGAATTCCATGTTTCATATTCCAGGTTCTGCATGCTATATTCCAAGTTCCTATTCTATGTTCAGAGTTCAGTGTTACAAGTTCCATTTACCATATCCCCAGTTCCATTTTCCATGATTTGAGTTCCATGCAATTCAGAACATGGGACATTGATATCAAAATATGGAACATGGAACTTGGAATATTGAACTTCGTACATAGATCTTGGAACATGAAATTTAGAACTTGGAATATTGAACTGAAAATATTTTTTTTTGGAACAAGAAATATAGAAAATGTTGAAAATGGAATATGGAGTTTAAAACATGGAACTGGAAATATGGAACTTGGTATACAGAACATGTAACTCAGAAAATGGAACAAGGAACTTGATATGTAGACCATGGAACATTGAACGTGAAATTTGGAAGTCTGTATATGAAATTTAAAATAAGGCAAGAACAAGGAACTCAGAATAGGGTGCGTAGAACTCAGAATATGGAACATGGAGCACCAAACATAGGACATGGAATATCAACTTCAGAACATTAAATTTGGAATATGGAATTTAAAACTTGGAACTCTGGACATCGAATACATATGGATTTTCAAGAATGGAACTTGGAATGTGGAACATTGATTATGAAACTCTGTATATGATATTCAGAATAAGAAAATTGGACTATGAACAATGGAACTCCAAATATAAAACATGGATTTCGAAACTTGTAATGCCAATCTTGGAATATAGAACTTGGAATGTGAAAAATGGAAATTAGATCATGGAACTGAAACTCAGAATGTAGAACACAGAACAAGGAGCTTGGAATATGCAACTCAGAATATGGATCATGGAACATGGAGTATGCTAAATGTAATTCAGAACATGGAACTTTGAATATGGAACATGGGATATGGAACATTGAACTCCAAACATAGACCTTGGAACATGGAATTTGAAACATGGAATATAAAACTTGAAATATAGAACTCAGAACGTAAAATGATTGTCAAGTTAGTTTTTATTTTCCCAAACAATAAACATGTTTTACCTACCTCCTGTTGCTCTGGGCAATGGTTTTGGACACAGCAACTCTGAACCTTCTCTTATGGGGTTCCCCGGCCAGCACTCCAGGCTCCTCCTTTTCTGCGTGTGCCACCATAGGAAGCCACTTTCTATTGTGGCATAAGTGTAGCCTCGCTTCTGATCTGGGCTCTGTGCGTCAATTGATACACTGTGTGGCTCGTCCCATGCTCCCTCCTCACTAGATTTGACTGACAGTGGTAGGAGCCATGGCTTCTGCTGCTCTCAGCAATGCCTGAAAGAGAATGGAGATTCTCAATTACAATTATTTGTAAAAAAAATTTGAAAACCATTTATCATTTTCCTTCCACTTTGTGTTTATCTATCACATAAAATTCCAATAAAATACATTTATGTTTTTGGTTGCAACATGACAAAATGTTGAAAAATTCAAGGGGAATGAATACCCTTTCAAGGCACCGTGTGTATGTGTATATATATATATATATATATAATATTATATATATATATATATGACTTATTAGAAATTAATTTGTAATATTACTTCCTTTCACACAGCAAGACTACACCTAAATCAAAGGATATGTTTAAAGCTAGGCAGCTTACTATATGTTATATTTTGTTTTTCAGTGCACATAGGATTGTAGTAACTCTATCTTATTCATGTCTTTCATGTTTTTATTTCGATCACAAATCAAAAACAGTTACTCTTTTAAGAGAGAGCATTGCCATGCTGAGCATTTCTGTGTGCCCCACTGGAATCTTTCCATCCAAAATTGCTAGTGTATAATATAGATATAGTCTAAAATTCCATTAAGAAGGGCTTTACAATATCGGGTTATGATAAGTAAGTCTTGCATTAAGGAGGCAATTATCCTCTGTGTAATTTTTTTAGAAGAGGTCAGAATTAATCATTTTTTTCTTAAAATAATTTGTCAATAGTAGCATAACATTTTGAACTCTAATAATACATCATTGCATAATATTTCTGCAGTTGTTCAGCTTTGTATCTCTTCCAACTGATGTCTTGGAAATTGAAGTAAAGGATAAGTTTGCAAAGAGTCGACCAATTATCAAACGATTTTTGGGCAAGCTCTCAATGCCAGTTCAACGGCTTTTGGAAAGACATGCAATTGGGTGAGTATTATGGTCTGTGTGAACTGCACACATTTATATTGTGGCCTTTACAATTATTGCCTGTAATGGTATTATAATTATGTCACAGAACACCAGTCTGCATTTGGGAAGAAATGGGATATCTCTACAATGGGAATCAGCACAGCTACAAAAAAAGAATCTTAGTAAAGTGGGGACTGGGGAAGGATTAGGTTTTTATTGCTGAATGTGTTTCAGTCACATCCATTCCTGTTATTTGTTGTTGTTTTTTTTACCATATGGTTAGAAATTGATGGAACCATTAGTGTAGTTTGGTCACAGCAATGGTCCATAAAGACTTGGATGCGAGTTTTGGGTGGAAGAACTTGACTGGCCTGCACATAGTCCTGACCTCAACCTGATAAAACACCTTTGGGATGAATTAGAGCAGAGACTGCGAGCCAGGCCTTCTCATCCAACATCAGTGCCTGACCTCACAAATGCGCTTCTGGAAGAATGGTCAAACATTCCCATAGACACACTCCTAAACCTTGTGGACAGCCTTCCCAGAGGAGTTAAAGCTGTTATAGCTGCAAAGGGTGGGGCAACGCAATATTGAACGCTACATACCAAGACTGGGATGCCATTAAAGTTCATGTGCGTGTAAAGGCAGGTGCCCCAATACTTTTGACAACATAGTGTATATCACTTGTCTGAAAAAAAAAGAGAAAAAGGTATAATAATATGTAACACTTTTGCTTGCCTTTATCTTCTAGGGATCGTGTTGTTAGCTACACCTTAGGACGCCGGCTGCCAACGGATCATGTTAGTGGACAACTGCAATTTCGATTTGAAATAACATCGTCTATACATCCTGGTACAGTCTCTCTCAATTATGTTAGAAGTTTAATTTTTATACAATGCATAATCTGCTCAATTATATTAAAAAAAAGTTCTGCCCTTAATAGCATATAAAAATATATGAACACAACTGTAATTAGTTTTTAAAAAATTAGTTTTTATTCAGCCTTATTTGAAACAGTGTATGGAAGACCAATTACATTTAATTTATATCAGTTTATAGCAAACAGAACAATTAAAGATTGTTTCTTATTCTTGCTATGGGTTCATGAACTTTAATGTAATATATGCCTGATCCCTTTATCTAATGCATAGATAAATAATATTTAGATAAATGTATATAAAATGAAAGTATTGCTCTGTTATATCTGACATATTACCAAAAGTTTAAAGCAAACTTTTGCATTTAGGCATGGTTAGCTGACTGCTTTTATGGGTTACATTCATGGGCTTCCACACCATAGGGCAAGGGGGGTCAATTGCCCCCCCCTGGAATCGTAAGAGTGTTGAAGTCAGAGTGAAGACACTTGCCCCCTGTGTTGCAATGGCCGCCGCGGCAGCCGTGGACTTTTTTTTCAAAGTCTGCTGCTGGCCTGGGGGCTGGGGCTGCTCTGTCTTTTCCGACTACACATCCATCCCTCTCTCCTCACCCCCGGCCCGAGCATCGGATTGGCTCTGCCGCTCGGGCCTCTGCTTAACATCACTGTGACCCGGCTGTTCCCTGATTGGCTGCTGCCTCAGCCTGCCACTGCCTGTGTAAATGTATGTTTTGCCTATGCCGATCCGGCCGGTCGTGGCGCCGGCTCCTCCCACAGGTCACAGGTGCGTGGCGTGCAGTGGCCAAGATGACAGAGAATACACTGCCTGGCCTGTCCTGGGCCTATCGCTGAAGAACCACAGGTAACAGCAGTGCCTGTGCCACAACACCACTGTGTACATCTTTTTGTATTGCAAATTGCAATACATGATCTTAAAATTATGCCCCCCCCCCTGAAAAAAGTTCAGCGGACGCCCATGGTTACATTCATCTCCTAGTGCCTAGTGCCTGCATGCATTTTCAGCCTTTTCGGAAAGTGTGCCAGTAGCCTTGATTTGAATAGACAACAAAAAAATTGTAAGCAGAGTTTGCATGTGTAACTTCACTACCTGTGCCATCTTATTTTCTGGAAAAATAAAAATAAAATAGGGGCCTCAGTGAATAATAGGAATGTGCAGAAACTGAAAAAGTGTGAATACATAGAAATAATATAAGCTGTGCTGACAGTATCCTGCATAGAACACTCAAGGACTTTGTACTACTAGGGTGAGAGAGAAGCTGAAATCCCACCCGAAGGTTCCTGATACCCACAAAGACAGCCAGCTTGTCAATTTCCCGTTGTGTAAACTTTCAGTAAAAACCAAGGTGAAATATAATATAAATGTAAAGGAAAGTTATTGTTTGCCCCAAAAGATAGGTGTAGTGGGTTTTGAGGAAAAAGAGAAATCTGGATGGCCGCACTTCAGCAAAAACGTCTTTATTAGGCGAAAGATAAAATCCAAAGTAGTGACATCTCATGCGATACAGCAAAACAGCAACAGTAGCTTACGCGTTTCACGCCTCAAAGGCGCTTAGTCATAGTAGTGGGTTTTGCCAATAAAAAAAGTGAAATATCAGAGCTCCCCATGGACTGAAGAAATTACAAATTATGTCTAACCTCAAGAGCCCCCAAATCTTAACCATTCCTTGGTTGAGCCTTTAATAGTTAACCTCCCCTCTTACACGTGACCTTTCCTCTAACCTTAACATTTAATTTCCTAAGTGAATCCTTGACACCTGCTATGTTAGTTTTCCTTGCCAGATCGTAGCTGCTGGTTTTTGGTGTAGAAAGTGCTGCCTTACCATATTGTCCCCCTCACATTTTTCCTCTAATCCTTCCACTAACCCTCCTGGCAACTTTATGTATTTAAGAATTCGTATCACCACAGAGTGGTACTTTGGATACGACACACTGATAATTACTGCCACGTCCCGATAATTAAGATTATTAAAATAAATTTTAGATGATTGACTTTGTAGGCATAACACAAAAAAGTTTATTTATTTAAATAGTATTTATTACAGAAATAGAACTAAAAAACACATATATAAAATTCCATACATTCACAGATTGTATCTACGAGCATATTAATTACACCATCTACATAATCAAATTTGATATTGAAAATTTTGGAAAACCGAGCAATTCACTTTTAACAATGATATGAAGTTTTGGAGAGACAGTGTATCATATATAACTCAGCTCAGCTTGCTCTACATGTTGCGCGTTCAATAACACTTCCTCAGGAGATTTTGGCGTATTCTATGAATGAAAGAATAAGCATAACTTCATCACACTCAACATATATAACACAAACATTGATGTATAATACTGTTGCCCCAATGACCTTGGCAATTCAGACCGTGACCCCCGGACAAAACCTCCCCACTGCCACATGAAAACATGTGAAAACGCCCAAAAAGGGCAGAAAAAAGAGACAGAAAAGCATTAGCATGGAATATGGGAATTATGGGAACGGGTGTAACATTCAGATTGTTAAATGAATGGGCAGTAAATAGGGAGCTTGTCAGCATAAGGATATAATTGTCACCAGATATCTACTTACATTTTTCAAAAAGAAGAAGAAATAGAATAAACTGAGCGGGGAATAGTGTTCTCGACCCTAGTGGATGTTTAGAGAAACAGATCTTCAAGTCGCTTCTTGAAGTAGTCTGTACGTATACATGGATATTATGAATTCAATATTATATAATTAAAATTGATTTTAATTTAAACAATTATTATTGAAGAGGGATAGAGAGAAAAAATATTATTCATTGTCTCACCTAATAGAACCAACTTGTACCAAATACCCTAGCCTAGGGTAATTAGTGATAGCTGATACAGACAATAGCATCCATAACAAACAACCAGGTATAGGCTGAATCAATTTGGGAAAGCCTCCCACTATATGAAAGCCAGTAGTCCAGAAAGTAATAAGTGGTCCCTCATAGATAACTGTTTAGGGGGATACAAAAAGAAGAAAGCCTCTTGTCAGTGTATACAGGGGGTCCCCTACTTGCAAACATCCGACTTACAAACGACTCCTACTTACAAACGGAGGGAGACAACAGGAAGTGAGAGGAAATCCACCCCTAGGAAGGGAAATTCACTCCTGTAAGAGTTAATATGGGAAAAAGGTGTCTCCACTGATGCTTTATCACCAGTCCATGTTTCCTTAACAACCCAAAATTTTCAAAATCCAATTGTCATTGGGACAGAATGTGAGGTGAAATCTTCTGAACAGGGGCTCAAACAGCAAAACAAATGTTACAGGGGTGATAACCCTTCTCTATGTTATCTAAAAAACTTAAAAATAGATTTTTTGGCTGGAGCTACACTTAAAAAATGTACCTGTTCCAACTTACAAACAGATTCAACTTAAGAACAAACCTACAGTCCCTATCTTGTTTGTAACCCGGGGACCCCCTGTATAGTCAGAGAACTATCTCTGACTATTAGGCTTAGGGTGGTTCAGGAGTGGCATCTACAACATAAAGCAGTTACCTTGAACATTGATGTTCCCTGGAACTCCCTGCTCAAATGACAGTGCCACACAGGGTAGGGTGCTTCTAATAGTCAAAGATAGTTCTCTGACTATATAAACTGACAAGAGGCTTTTTTCTTTTTGTATCCCCCTAAACAGATATCTATCAGGGACCACTTATTACTTTCTGGACTACTGGCTTTCATATAGTGGGAGGCTTTCCCAAATTGATTTAGCCTATACCTGGTTGTTTGTTATGGATGCTATCGTCTGTATCATTATGTTGACAAGCTCCCTATTTACTGCCCATTCATTTAACAATCTGAATGTAACACCCGTTCCCATAATTCCCATAGTCCATGCTAATGCTTTTCTGTCTCTTTTTTCTGCCCTTTTTGGGCCTTTTCATGTGGCAGTGGGGAGGTTTTGGCGGGGGATCATGGTCTGAATTGCCAAGGTCATTGGGGCAACAGTATTATACATCAATGTTTGTGTTATATATGTAGAGTGTGATGAACTTATGCTTATTCTTTCGTTCATAGAATACGCCAAAAGCTCCTGAGGAAGCGTTGTTGAACGTGCAACATGTAGAGCAAGCTGCGCTGAGTTACATATGATAGACTGTTTCTCCGAAACTCCGTATCATTGTTAAAAGTGAATTGCTTGGTTTTCCGAAATTTTCTAAATTAAATTTGATTATGTAGATGGTGTAATTAATATGCTCATAGGCACAATCTGTGAATATATGGAATTTTATGTATGTGTTTTTTAGTTCTATTTCTGTAATAAATACAATTTTTAAAAAAATATATTTTTGTGTTATGCCTACAAAGTCCACCATCCAAAATGTATTTCAATAATCCTGGCAACTTTAACCTTTCCTAATTAAACTTAACTTAATAAAAAAAAGTGTCTGAAACAAGTCCTACCTCAACTGGTGCCCTTGCCCATAGCAACGTTGTAACGTTAATTTTTTGAACTCAGCTTAGAAAATTAAGATTTAAAAGCTGAATGGCTATGCCCCAGGTGAGACAAAGTTTGCCTTATGCCGCGTACACACGTTCAGACTTTGTCCGCCGGACCTAGTCCGGCGGATTGTCCGCCGGACCTAGTCCGGCGGGACTTCCCCACACACGCCCGGACTTCCGAGCGTGTGACTTGCCCCACACACGCCCGGACTTCTCCGGCGGACAATCCGCTGGACAAAGTCCGCGGGACTTTTGAAAATGAACGGACTTGCCCACACACGGAGCAGTCCGTTCATTTAGAAAGTAACTGCAGGTAAACGGAGCTAGCGAAGGCAGTGAATGCCGCCTCGCTAGCCCCGTCACCTGGCATGGATTTAAAGGGATTCCCCACGGCGTGGGGGTCCCCCAAAAATCCATCTCAGACCCTTATCCGAGCACGCAGCCCGGCAGGCCAGGAAAGGGGTGGGGACGAGCGAGCGCCCCCCCCTCCTGAGCCGTACCAGGCCGCGTGCCCTCAACATGGGGGTGCCCTGGGGAAAGGGGGGCCGTGCGGCCCCCCCACCCCAAAGCACCTTGTCCCCATGTTGATGAGGACAATGGCCTCTTCCCGACAACCCTGGCCGTTGGTTGTCGGGGTCTGCGGGCGGGGGCTTATCGGAATCTGGGAGCCCCCTTTAATAAGGGGGCCCCCAGATCCCGGCCCCCCACCCTATGTGAATGAGTATGGGGTACGATGTACCCCTACCCATTCACCTAAGGTGTAAAGTAAAAAAAACACACAATTTTGAAAAAATATTTTATTGCACTGCTCCGGGGGTCTTCTTCCGTCTTGGGGGGTCTTCTCGACGGACTCCTCCGCCATTTACCTAGCTCTTTTACCGAGCGGAGAAGTCCGGCTACCTTCTTCGTCGTCGACGCCGTCGTCTGGGGGTCTCGATCCGCCTTCGGGGGTCTTCCGGGGTCTCTTCTGTTCTTGCCGCGGTCGTCGTTTTCCGCGCCGCCTTCTTCTTCTTCTTCTTCTTCTTCCGATGTTGACCCGTCGCTGTCTCTGGCCGGAATGCCAGAGCCGCGCTGTGCTGGGACTTATATAGGGACAAGGGGACAGGGTCACATGCTCATGTCACATGGTGACCCCGCCCCCTGTGATGTCACAGTCCCAGCATCCTCCGGGACTGTGACATCATAGGGGGCGGGGTCACCATGTGACATGAGCATGTGACCCTGTCCCCTTGTCCCTATATAAGTCCCAGCACAGCGCGGCTCTGGCATTCCGGCCAGAGAGAGCGACGGGTCAACATCGGAAGAAGAAGAAGAAGAAGGCGGCGCCGGCGGCACGGAAAACGACGACCGCGGCAAGAACAGAAGAGACCCCGGAAGACCCCGAAAGACCCCCGAAGGGGGATCGAGACCCCCAGACGACGGCGTCGACGACGAAGAAGGTAGCCGGACTTCTCCGCTCGGTAAAAGAGCTAGGTAAATGGCGGAGGAGTCCGGTGAGAAGACCCCCCAAGACAGAAGAAGACCCCCGGAACAGTGCAATAAAATATTTTTTCAAAATTGTGTGTTTTTTTACTTTACACCTTAGGTGAATGGGTAGGGGTACATCGTACCCCATACTCATTCACATAGGGTGGGGGGCCGGGATCTGGGGGCCCCCTTATTAAAGGGGGCTCCCAGATTCCGATAAGCCCCCGCCCGCAGACCCCGACAACCAACGGCCAGGGTTGTCGGGAAGAGGCCCGTGTCCTCATCAACATGGGGACAAGGTGCTTTGGGGTGGGGGGGCCGCACGGCCCCCTTTCCCCAGGGCACCCCCCATGTTGAGGGCACGCGGCCTGGTATGGCTCAGGAGGGGGGGCGCTCGCTCGTCCCCACCCCTTTCCTGGCCTGCCGGGCTGCGTGCTCGGATAAGGGTCTGAGATGGATTTGGGGGGGACCCCCACGCCGTTTTTCGGCGTGGGGAGTCCCTTTAAATCCATGCCAGGTGACGGGGCTAGCGCGGCAGCATTCACTGCCTTCGCTAGCTCCGTCTACCTGAAGTCACGTGCTAAATGAACGGACTTTCCGATGAGCGGCAAGTCTGTTCATTTCAAAAGTCCGGCGGACTAGCCTACTAACGGCGGGATTGTCCGCCGGACAATTTTAAAACAAAACTTAAAACCTAGTCCGCCGGACTTTTGGCGCCAAAAAGTCTGCCGTGCCCACACACGAGGGGATTGTCCGGTGGACTTGAGTCCAGCGGATAATCCCGCGGGATAGTCCCTTCGTGTGTACGCGGCATTAGACATTTGTCATTAATTTCCCCCAAGGTGTTAAGTTTACTATGCTGAGAGCCAACCTTTTGGTGCTGAAAGATAGCAGGGCAAAGTGCAGGTGCAAGGTTACCTCCTGTCTCCCTTAAAATCGAATATCCTCCCCCAAAGCTTAACCCCTAATTGAGCGCTTGACACCTAAGCTTTGATCATAACCCAATTCTATGAACAAAAACACAGAGGTTGCAACTATTCAGCACCAGCACCAAGCAGCAGTAGGTATTATGTGTTTTAAAATTACAAGTTTCAGCTTCAATGATGCATGGGTGACATGATACTAATTAATATGTTCTTTCTTTATAGCTTTTTTTCTGGAGAACAATTTGTGTTTTTACTGAGGTAGTATAATGAATAATGATGCGTATTAGGTCATAGAAATCAATAATGTGTTTAATTAATGCTGCAATTTGTACTGTTAATAAATGCTTCTGCTGTGATCCTAAAATATTTTATTGTGCTTTGTATTTTTTATTTTTTTTAATTCTGGATTTACAATTTATACTTTAGATGATGAAGATATTTCGATCACTGCAGATCCTGACCCAGTTCCGAATGAAAGTCCACTGCGCCACCCAGTGGAAGTTCTCTCTAATGAGCCCCAGCGAAGGACATCAGTTGCCACTGAAAACCCAACATCAGAATTGCCAAATGATTGCATTTCTAGAAGTGGTCATGATAAGCACCCAGCCATCGACAGCAGATCAATAAGTCAACATAGTTTACATAGGACACCAATTACAAGTACATGTGCTGGAGTTCTTGTAGCCAGTGCAACAGAAAAAGAAAATGACCCCTCTGAAGTGAGTGTTCCAGATCCTGAGCAGGAACCAGCATTATCTATTGAGTCTGATACCAAAGTAGAGAGTTCTGCTGATTCCAGGGTTGATAATGAAGAAGAGAGCACTGGTGTAATACATGCAGAGGAAGCTAGCTTGTCAATGGAAACAGACAAAAATCAAGAGAAACATGAAGAAGAGTCACACGACAGCAGTCAGCAGCAGGACAATGAGCCAAAACTGAGAAATACAGTGAAAAGAAAAAACAGACCATGTTCTTTGCCTGTGTCTGAGCTGGAAACAGTTATTGCTTCAGCTTGTGGAGAACCTGAAACACCTCGTACACACTACATAAGGATTCACAACTTGTTACATAGTCTGCCTTCTGCTCAGATGGTCAGAGATGGAGAAGAAGAAGAAGAAGAAGATGATCAAAACAGTGCAGATATTGATGAAGAGTCAACAGTGAAAGAGGCATCCGAGAAGGACATCGTGAGCGAAACGGAAACCGTGGCAGCTGATCCTTCTATTGACATTGTAGCCGATGAAGGTGATGACCTAGAAAACAGTAGAAGTACTTTACCCCATGATATTTCTTCTGATCACCTTCCTGTTTGTAACCATCTCTGTGTAGATGAAGAACACCCTAGGACTGAAAGCGAAAGTGACTCTAGTCCAAGGGTTCATGGGGACCATGACTGTGACACTTGTGACACCTCATGCTATAGCACTTCCTGTTATAGCACCTCTTGCTATAGTACCTCTTGTTATAGTCCGTCCTGTTATGATAGTCACAACCGTTTTTCGAGCCACACACGTTTCTCTTCTGTGGACAGTGCCAGGATCTCTGAAAGTACTGTTTTCTCCTCTCAAGATGATGATGAGGAGGAAAATAGCGCATTTGAATCCATGCCTGATTCTAATCAAAGCCCAGAGCCTGACCGGGAACATGGTGATGGCTCAATTCAATGGTCTGATGATCTATCTAGTCAGAGTATTACTTCAGAGAGGACTTCTGGTGCCCCTGAATCTCCAGTTGCAGGGCCAAGCAGTAGGAGAGAAGGTTAGATTGAAGTATCTTCAATGGAATCATCAATAAATATCATATTAAATATTAAGGTTATCTCTTATATTTCACAAGTGACATAAGTGTATGTAAGATACTTTGTAAATTATAACATTTTTGTTGAGTAGTAAAGTAAAATTTGCAAAAACATTAGTAATATTTGGAGAATAGTGATGTCACTGATGTCATGTGAATCATTTTGAAAGTTTGGTGAAATTGGTAACCGTAGGTAAATATACTGTATGGGTACGGTATGTTGGTCATTTCATACAAGTAACAGATGCAAAACTCATGCTTGTATGCTAAGATGTGTTTAAGTTTGGAGCTAAAGTGGAAATGTTGACCCAGGCAAACACTCAAATAATTTATTTTCTTAAAGAGTATAAGATTACGTCTGACTGGTTGCTGTGATCAACTGGTCCACTCTTGCTTAATTTGACTTTGATTTAGTTTTCATAAGTTTAGTTTTCAGTAAAAGAAAAAAAAAAAGCAATGTAGTATATGTATAAATTTGTCCATAAAAGGGATGTAAGGCCAATACTTTTTTTGGCTACAGACTTATTTTGTGTAATGGGAGTACATTTACTAATGTACTCCTGTGACCCAAAGTAAGCTAACACTGCTGTCACCCTAAGTCATGCTCACTATCTGTTGAAGGGGCAAAGCCACACTGTGGTATAGAAGGATCACAACAATTTTGTCAGGATTCACTGTGGCTGTCTAACTAACACTTGGCTCTGCCTCTCTGTACACAACTGAGAGCCAAAGCCAACCACACCCACCCAGTGGCGTCACTAGGGTTGGTGTCACCCGGTGCGAAAAAAAATGGTGTCACCTCCCCACCAACTATAGTCCCCCCTCAGTACAGACCCCCCTCCCGCAATATAGATCCCCCTCCTTCAGTACAGACCCCCCACTAAGTACAGACCACCCTCCATCAATATAGACCCCCCTCCCTCAGTATAAACCTCCTCCCTCAGTACAGACACCCCTTCAGTGCAGACCCCTCCATCAGTACAGACACCCCCACCTCAGTGCAGACAACCCCCCTTAGTGCAGACCCCCCTCATTACAGACACCCCCCCAGTGCAGACCCCCCCCAGCAGTACAGATACCCCTCTCAGTGCAGACCCCCCCAGCATTACAGACACCCCCCTCAGGACAGACATCCTCCTCAGTGCAGACCCCCGCAGTGCAGACCCCCAGCAGTACAGACACCCCCCCCTTAGTACAGACCCCCTCAGTACAGACACCCCCCAGTGCAGACCTCCCCAGCAGTACAGATACCCCCTCAGTACAGACATCCCCCTCAGTGCAGACCCCCCTTAAGGCAGGCCCCCCTCAGTACAGACACCCCCCAGTACAGACTCCCAGCAGTGCAGACCCCCCAGCAGTACAGACACCCCCCCCCTCAGCACAGACATCCCCCCAGTGCAGACCCCCCCAGCAGTTCAGATACCCCTCCCTCAGTGCAGACCCCCCTCAGTACAGACACCCCCCAGTACAGACCCCCAGCAGTGCAGACCCCCCCAGCAGTACAGACACCCCCCCCCCCCCCCTCAGCACAGACATCCCCCCAGTGCAGACCCCCCCAGCAGTACAGATACCCCTCCCTTAGTGCAGACCCCCTCAGTACAGACACCCCCAGTACAGACCCCCAGCAGTGCAGACCCCCCAGCAGTACAGACACCCCCCCCCCTCAGCACAGGCATCCCCCCAGTGCAGACCCCCCAGTGCAGACCCCCCCAGCAGTACATATACCCCTCCCTTAGTGCAGACCCCCCTCAGTACAGACACCCCCCAGGGCAGAGCCCCCCAGCTGTACAGATATCACCCCTCAGTGCAGACCACCCAGCAGTGCAGACCCCCCCCCAGTGCAGACACCCCCCTGGGTGCAGACACCCCCCCCAGTGCAGAAACACCCCCAGTGCAAATCCCCCCAGTACAGACATTCCTCAATACAGACACCCCCTTACATACCTCAGATACAGACAGCGGTGTGTGTCCCTCCTCAAGCTCCTCCTCCTCTGTGGATGTAAACAGAGAGGAGGGGGAGGCGGCTTCGTTCCGCTCCGCTGAGGGACACAGCCGCGGCGACTGTGAGACACAGGGCGGCGGGCGGTGTTAGCGGTGCCGCTACCCACGGGTGTCACCCCTTTGGCTGGTGTCACCCGGGTGCGACGCGCACCCCCCTGCACCCGGCTAACAACGCCACTGCACCCACCCTCTTCTTGGCTTGTAGCTCAAGCCAGCACTAAAGAAGTAAAGAGGCGGGGGGGTTATCTTTGTGGCTGACAGCCATGGCCCTCCGCTGGGAGCATATACTTAGATATGACTAGTTAGCGGTCACATGATGGGTCAGCTCTGGGTCAGCTGCAGTTATAACAAGGACACTAAAGTAATGGGTGAGTATAAATGTTTATCATTTTATTTATCTTGTCCTTTAAAAGCCCAAATTAAGCCATGTGTTTTAATATTGTTATGAAGTCAGACTGCAAAACAAGTAAAGAATATGTGCTTATGTTTTTTTAAGTGTTAAAAAGGCTTTGCAAAATCAGTGCATTGATTACATTGCTTGTAACACAATCTATGAATGGGGGAGAGTCTGGTAAATGACTTGATTCTCTGCTTCATTCACAGATCAGTCTACATGCTGTAAACAAGTGGGTACAGCCTGTTTCTGGCCCTCTATCATACTTTTATATGTCTACAGCAGACCCTATCCACAACAGCAAGGCAGGCGGACCAGGGACTCCATCTTCACTCTAGTTTAATTTGCTGCATGCTTTTTCTGTGCCCGCGGCTTAGAATGTGTTGAAACCAGAAGCTGTAAAACAGAAAAAAAAATCAGAAAGCTCTCCTCATATTGTTACTTTGTGGGTATTGAGACTTTAAAGGCTTGTTCACACTTTTCTAGTGCTTAACAAACGCTCCTATAGCATTAGTATTCGCATTAGACTCATGTTAGACTCACATTAATGAGCTTTAGTATGGGCATTAGACTGACATTTTACAAGCATTAATAAAGAGGTAAAAATGGTCTCCAAATACCCTATGGGCAGTTTTAAAGCGTTTGATGAGTGTTTAGGTGCATTAAAACTGCTCCACAAATGCCTATTCCATTACAGGAAATCAGCTTATCTTAATGCCCCACAACTGCCTGCCAGCGCATTCGCAAAGTGTTACCATAGGCTTGAATGTTAGGCGTTGAAAAGCTTCAAATGCCTCCTGACTTCAATTTTGAAGCAACGCAACGCTAACACATGTTTTGATAGTGTGAACAGCACTCTATGCTGTCTATTATATCTTGTGCACAGGCATTTGAGGGGCGTTTTTAACGCCTTTCAAGCACCTGCTTTTAATGCCAGTACGAAATTAGCCTAAGGCTTAATGCTCATCAAGCGCTTCACAACTGCCCATAGGGCATTTGGGAAGCATTTTTAACTCATCATTAACGCTTGTGAAATGCCAGACTAATGTCCATACTAAAGCTTATTAACGCAAGTCTAACACCCATAGTAACGTAAGATACAATAGACAGCAGGTGCTGAATCCAATATACTAACTATGCACTTTAATCTTCACATTGTAAAATTGTATTCATCAGTTAAAAATGATTATATCCACATTAAAAAGAAAATAATAAAGTGCTTGTTTACACTATGGGGCCTAATAAGGTGACTCTAGACCAGGAGTGCCCAACCTTTTGAAGAGCGAGGGCCACTTAAGCGACTTAGTAACCAGTCGCGGGCCACAATGAGCAGAGTGGGTGGATGACAGGTCCGTGTCCACTCTGCATATGAGAGTGGACACAGACAGCCCACTCTACTATATGGGCCCTCTAATCTGATCAGATTTTTTTTTTTAGCAGCTCGGATCTGGGGTAGGCTGGTGTAAACGGACACAAGTCTGTTTTCATCTGCCGCTCCATAGAGGTGAATAGAGGGTCCGATTGGGTTGCCCCAATCGTGTAAAAGGGGCCTAAGGCCGCTTTTACACTGATGGTTTGTGGTCTACCCACGCTGCAGGTGCAGCACAGTTCACCTGTGGTTTTCCTGTGGGTTAGCTGCACTTTGCCATACAATTCTATTATATCCTGCAGGTTTGGTGCACTTTCTGAAAGCGCCCCAACCCGCAGGTAAAACCATAAGTCTATGGCTCAGTACAGGTAACCCGCAGGTGCACCTGCTGATCAGTGTGAAAGCAGCCCAGTAACTACTGCAGAACAGATATGCCCTTACATACACTGTGATTTTAGTTCCATTCAGTTATCGCCAGCTGCTGCTGTCCCAGGCAGAACGCATTTGGTATCACTCCGCCTATGACAGGAGCCGACACTATACAGGAAGCGTTGGCTTATGCGGCTCTGCAGGCGCTTGCTTCCTCTACCGTCGGCTTCATTCACAACACTGATGCTCTGGGATGGCGGGTTGGCAATCTGCAATCTGGGCTCGCCAACCTGCCATCTCAGGGCAAGAGGTCGCGGGCCACATCAGAGGGCTCCGCGGGCCACATCAGAGGGCACCGCGGGCCACATCAGAGGGCACCGCGGGCCACATGTGGCCCCCGGGCCACTGGTTGGGCACCCCTGCTCTAGACCAACATCTATTTACAAATCAAATTAAATGTATAAACAGTATGTACATATGATCCTTCATATGACACCCTCATAACCCACACACTTCAACATGTTCTATATATCTCTTGAACACTTGATCACAGATATCTTGCATGTTGATCATGTGGTGGGGCCAGAGCTAAATCAACGCGTTTAGTAGGTCATTGTGCCCACTTCATCATGAATTATGAAGGACGATATTTTAGTTGGACTGAGCATCCAACTGAGCATTGGAGGCCTTCACCTCACCAGAGGGGAGTGGACAGGATGAAAGATCATATCAGGGTCATAACATCAACTGGTCCAGAGCAACCCAGACAACCGAGGTACCCAAAATTAATCAAACTGTATATACACGATCACAGATATACACTCACTATAGAGATGGCAATAGTGCAACCCCTTCTATATAGATACTATTAACTCAGGACCACAAAATTCTGGTCTTTCCCCACCAATCCCTGAGTTAATAAGAGGGGTTGCAATATTCCCATCACTATAGTGAGTGTATATCCGTAGTTTTGTATATACAGATTAATACATTTTGGGTACCTCGGTTGTTTGGCCATGGAGGTCTGGTGAGGTGACTTGTTCATCAGGAATTATGAAGGAAGATAGTTTACAGTAGTTGGACTGAGCACCTGACCGAGCATTGGAGGCCTCGACCACACCAGACCTCCAAAACCAGACAACCGAGGTACCCAAAATGAATCCAGCTATAGATCTATTACTCCCTTATAGTCCTTTTCAAATGCTTGCCTGAATTAGGCACAGGTAGTTCTTAAGGAAACTACTGCCAGAAAAGTCCTGCTAGTGATTTGAACTTGTTAAAGCTTTTTACGTACATTCTTTGTAGATTACTGTTTTCATCTAAATTATGATAAAGTTTGATAAATATGCGCTTAAGGAATTGATATCACCAACAATGGAAGCATAATAATTAACCTGTGTACCTATGCATTCCCCTCTTCCATCCTCTAGGTGAATGTCCTTTGCCACATAATGCCACTACTGTTAGTCAGTTACCCTCTCTCCGGACAGATCACCATCATTACCCCACCATTGATGAGCCACTCCCACCAAGTAAGGCCTTATCTGTAAAAACAATGTTCAGTATATGCATGAAGTTTTACCAATAATGTTATCTTTATCAGTGCTAACCATTGCCATATACAGTATCTCACAAAATTTAGTACACCCCTCACATTTTTGTAAATATTTTATTATATCTTTTCATGTGACAACACTGAAGAAATTACACTTTTCTACAATGTAAAGTAGTGAGTGTACTGCTTATATAACAGTGTACATTTTGTGACCCCTCAAAACATCTCAACACACAGCCATTAATGTCTAAACCGCTGGCAACAAAAGTGAGTACACCCCTAAGTGAAAATGTCGAAATTGGGCACAAAGTGTCAATATTTTGTGTGGCCACCATTATTTTTCAGCACTGCCTTAATCCTCTTGGGCGTGGAGTTCACCAGAGCATCACAGGTTGCCACTGGAGTCCTCTTCCACTCCTCCATGACGACATCATGGAGCTGGTGGATGTAAGAGACCTTGCGCTCCTGCACCTTCTGTTTGAGGATGCCCCACAGATGCTCAATAGGGTTTAGGTCTGGAGACATGCTTGGTCAGTCCATCACCTTTACCCTCCTTTTTTAGCAAGGCAGTGGTCGTCTTGGAGGTGTGTTTGGGGTCATTATCATGTTGGAATACTGCCCTGCCAGTCTCCAAAGGGATGGGATCATGCTCTACTTTAATATGTCACAGTACATGTTGGTATTCATGGTTCCCTCAATTGACTGTAGCTCCCTAATGTCGGCAGCACTCATGCAGCCCCAGACCATGACACTCCCACCACCATGCTTGACTATAGGTAAGACTTGCCGCCACCCACGCTTGACAACATCTGAACCAAATAAGTTTATCTTGGTCTCATCAGACCACAGGACATGGTTCCAGTAATTCATGTCCTTAGTCTGCTTGTCTTCAGCAAACTGTTTGCGGGCCTTCTTTTGCATCATCTTTAGAAGAGGCTTCCTTCTGGGATGACAACCATGTAGACCAATTTGATGCAGTGCGTGGCATATGGTCTAGTCATATGGTCTAAGCACTGACAGGCCGACCCCCCACCCCTTCAGCCTCTGCAACAATGCTGGCAGCATTGTCATACATCTATTCCCAAAGACAACCTCTGGCTATGACGCTGAACATGTGCACTTAACTTCTTTGGTCGACAATGGCAAGGCCTGTTCTGAGTGGAACCTGTCCTGTTTAACCGCTGTATAGAGAGTAAAAGCGACCACACCAAATTTAACACACCTGCTCCCCATTCACACCCGAGACCTTGTAACATTAACAAGTCACATGACACTGGGGAGGGAAATGGCTAATTGGGCCCAATTTGAACATTTTCACTTGGGGGTCTACTCACTTTTGTTGCCAGCTGTTTGGACATTAATGGCTGTGTGTTGAGTTATTTTGAGGGGTCAGCAAATGTACACTGTTATACAAGCCATACACTCACTACCTTACATTGTAGCAAAGTGTCATTTGTCACTTCAGTGTTGTCACATGAAAACTTATAATAAAATATTTACAAAAATGTGAGGGGCGTACTCACTTTTGTGAGATACTGTATGTGTCATGTTATTTAATAAACAAGTTTGTGTTTTGTCACTGTTGGAAATGATCACCTGCCTTAATTCTGTATTGTGAAACCTAGACTGGGAGGCTCGTATTGATAGCCATGGAAGAGTATTCTATGTGGATCATGTGAATCGCACCACGACATGGCAGAGACCGACAACAGCTGCAACACCAGATGGATTAAGTAGATCTGGGTCCATTCAGCAGATGGAGCAATTAAACCGAAGGTATGTGCAGCAATGTATAGATATTATTAAAGGAAACATAACATCAGAAATAAATGGTAACCCTTTAAAGTGTTACTAAACCCAGGACCCTGCAAACACTATATCTGGTCTCCTACAGTACACAGAACATGTAAATGTTATTATTTTATAGTAAATATAAACTGCTAAATACCTTTTCTCATCAGCAGTTAAAGCAGTCTTGTAACTTCTGTCAGTGTCCAGACAAGCACTGGTTAAATCTTGTAGGAGAAGTTTTCTGACTGACCTATGAGACTGCAAAACCCCTGACCCTCTGTCTGGACAGTGCTGATTGGCCATGTGCTGGTCACATGCACCCTCCCAAGAAAAAAAAACCTCTCTAGGTGTGTACCAAACTGAGCATGTGCAACCTGACTCCATAGACTCTGTGTTATCAGGGGACGGAGGGGAGGATCAGAGGAGCCAGGATCAAACAGGCTTTTTACACAATGCGTGGGATAACCCCTTAGGTTCCACAGTGAGTATAACAAGCATGCTTTACTGCATATACAGACTGATTTTACTGGTGTGGGTTTAGTAACACTTTAAATAACAGTAGCTATGCAGCAGCATCATATTGGTTGGTAATCAAATGTTAAAATATTGTGTGTGGTTTGTCAAAAATGAACAATTCAGATTTTAACTGTTTTCACATGATGGATCTTATTTTCTAACATGGTAAAAATGGAACTGGCATTTCTTGCAATGAAATGAAACAAATGCCCAAAGCTTGATACCCATGCAAAAAAATGTCAACGAAGCTTGTAAAGCACAAAAAAAATGCTTCAAAAGCACTAGGAATACACTCTGCTCAGGTGTAAATGCAGGTAGGGTCTCATGTAGTGATTAATGCTGTCAAGGCAAATAATAATGTGTTTTACTATGTTCTGGTATTATACCATGCCATGGCAGGTTAAATATAGTTTGTATAATTGCAATTTCTGTTATTTACAGTTTTAAAATCTAAGAAGATCTAAATAGGTAAAAGCAAATGAAAGATCTTCTTGGTGGCCACACAAGCATATATAGATGCTATGTTATGTATTAGGTTTTAGTTCCTTATATACTTTATAGGGTAATATACGAGTGAATTATAGGTTTAAAGAGGAACTTCAGTCCTTTTGCTCCACTTCCCCTCTGGCACCGCCATTATGGTGCTTGTGCAGATGTCAAAAAAGGGCCCTTCCCTGCAATCGGGTCTCGGCAAAGCCCTTCAGCAAAGATGGCAAAGTTCAGGACTTTCAAAACTGCTGTCTTTGTGCATGCAAGCCTAGTTGAAAAATACCATTAATATCCAACTGTGAGATAGGGAGGGGGAGTAGGTAGGGCAACATAACATTTATTTAAGGGTGAAGATCTATTTTAAGACCTGCCCTGCTGTACCCTGTCTCCTTCTTTGATAGAAATGATAGCAATGCTCCACCAGTCTGAAAACATTGTTACCAAATTCCTCTAGATCTGTAAAATGAGGTTGATATGATACAGTAGACACTGTATCCTAAAGTGATGTAGTTTTCAGAGGATGTGGCAGTGGGCATGGGAATCTGACACTCATGGAAGTTTTGAATGTTGATGCTGCAATGCTAGATTGAGGGATAGTAGGAGGTATGATTTGCCAGAGAGGTAAGTATGATAGCTCTTCTGTTGCTGGGAATTGCAACTAGTTTCAGCAATGTGCTATTTTGAGCACCATTGTGACATATTGTCTTCTATATTAAATTAAGGTATCAAAATATTCAGAGGACTATTGCAACTGAGCGGCCAGAGGAAGAAGCTGGTGGACGAAATGACAGAATTCCTGGGGTTGGGGATTCTGAAACTGACTTGTCACAACCAAATCCAGGTATTTTTGTTTATTATAATACGGATTCGTAATCCATCTATACTACTGCAGTAGGAGTAAGTAATGCAGAGAAAAATAATAAATATTTCAGTTTTAAGATAATGCTACTGATGGACTTAATGGAATCATTCCAGAAAATAAGGTCATTATGACAGAAATATACCATTATGTAATCATTCCTTTAATCAGAGTAATGTATGTACTGTTGAGTTTGATTTTATTCGATATATGGACAATATTGCGGAATGATAATATTTTTTATACTGCATATCCTTTTCTATTCTCTCTCAGTTGTTTTCTATGTAATAAAATTGCTTTAAAACTGAAAAAGGCTAATTCAACTTAAATTGGACCGTGCCATAAACTACATTAATGTTAATAGCTCACAAAAGTACCTGCAAAGAAAAAAGCTAGATTTATATTTTACCGCGTCTTCCACCTGTGGCACCTGTGATGACATCGAACTCCGTCTGGCCAGATCCTGGGGAATAAAGATACTCTTACAAAGGATCAGAGTGGCTTATCTCAGGATTTTATCCGCCCTGCATTCCCTAGGTATCTTCCTGGAAGGAGAGCGATGACATGCGGAAACAGGGGTAGGGTACAAGTGAACCTAACTTTTTTCTACACAAGGAACCTTGCAAACTATTAACATTAGGTCTTTTTAGAGGTGACTTTGCATTGTACTGCAAGGTCCACATTTTTTAGTGCACCTGTGCCTAGGCTATGGTCATTATTATATGCAGACCTTGCATAATTATTATTTTTATTGTTATTATTATTATATAGGATATATTTAGTAGTAGTAGTAGCGGTAGTAGTAGTAGTAACAAAGAAGTATTTATTTATTGTGCTCCTCAGCTCCTAGTGGGCATTATATGGTATTTTCCTGGTTCACACTATTCTTATGAATAAATAAACATCTGCCCTGGAGATAAAATGGCCTAGTAACATTCAATTTTGCTGGCATTCATACAGACGAATGTACATGCAGTTTTGCATGATGAATAGCTCTTCAGTTTGTGTATAACTTTCTGTGGAACACTAGCCTCTCCATATTTGTATTGCCCTATGCAGAAGCTTTTTGAGTAAGCCTCCCTGTGTGGATAATATAGAATTACATTCATAGGCATGTATATATACAAAAAAAAAATTGCACTTTCACTGGGCGAATTGCTATGTAGTGATTTGTTTTTATAAATGCAACCCATACATTAATTCAAATAACCTAATAGCCAGTGTTCTGCCTTTGAGAACTGATGGTTTAGGTTTGATTACCCTATATAGCTCGTGTACATTCTTCTGTCATTTCTACACGACAGCTTTACAGGTGTATTAAGTAGATCTTTAGAGTGTGCTTATATTTTAGAAGTGAATTTCACAGAGGTTATGCACTGTCAATAACTAATGTAATTCCTCTCTCACACCACATACATACAGGGAGAGATTTACTAAAACGGGTGCACACAGAATCTGGTGCAGCACTGAATAGTAACCAATCAGCTTCCAGATTTTATTGTCAAAGCTTAATTGAACAAGCTGAAGTTGGAAGCTGATTGGTTAGCACCAGATTCGGTGTGCACCTGTTTTAGTAAATCTTCCCCATAGAGTCATTGAGAGTTCCCAACATCAGAAGACTTGGGTTTGCAAACACCAATAATAAGTACATTTTTATTAAAAAATATTGCAGAACAGACCTTAAATACATCTGCACACAAGGTGAAAAAATAAATAAAAGACCCAGGCCTGTTCAGTAAGTTCAGAATACAAAGATGAATCACAGAAAAATTGGTTGTTAAGCAGACCAGTATGCTCAGCATATGTCACTGTTTCATAGCAATATACGTTAAGCTTCTTGAGCTTAAATAGCAGGATGGAAGCACTTGAAAAGCACTGGCAGTCAGTTAAAATTTCTTTGTAATTCTTTGTAATCTTGAACTGAGCACCTAGGGTGCTGGATATCAAATGCGGTGTTAATATTTTATAACAATATAAAAATGTCAGTTATGCAGTATATCTTATAAGATACAGATTTAAGGTCAAAAAATAAATTACAGTGGACTTCAGATGAAAAGAAGAAAATCTAAAAAGTATAATCTACAGTATATTGTTGCCTGTGCAAAGAAGATTGTAAAGACATTACTTTTGGTATTCATTTTAAGTGAAGATCCACTAGGTTGCTGACTATATCTGGCCATAAATCTTATGGCAGCACAGTTTTCTGGGTATGCGGGTCCTGTGATTTTTTATGTCAGTAATCACACTCCTGTACAGTCTTGGCTGCCCTGAAGTCTTTGAGGTTAGTTTACTGAGTGCAAATAGGCTGTTCACTTTGCAAGACAATTTGCTTTTAGCTTAAGTGGATGAAGTGAGGTTCTGCTGTCTTCCATAATTCAACCATGTGCAAGCAAAGATATGTATTTTTAAAAATCTTCCTTGCATGTGATTGGGTATTCAGGGCAAAGTAAATTTTCACCACATTCATCAAGCTAAGTGAAAATGCCCTTGCAAAAGTAAACAGCCTAATTTACTTTATTAAATCCATGTGTATTTCATATGTTTTACTAGACTTTGAGGGTTGTAATAAGAAGAGATATGAGAAGAGAATTGACAGCTCAAGATCTTACTCCTAAAGTAAGATGGGGACCTTAAAGTAAGATTAGCAAATCTGGTTTATAATGATTTTGAGTTTTAATGGGTTCTTTTTGACAAGTAGTGTTTTATTATGTTTATGATGTAAGTGTCAGAGGAAAGTGTATTTGCCAAGTGAGTGCTGCTATATAATGATAAAAGAGGACATATGTATTTCTAATTTTTGAACTTGCAGAAACTTGATAATATGTACAAAATAACATTAACCTGTCTTTTGGGTTGAAACAAAATCTCATATTGACACAGACACCCAGAGATGAAAGCTTGCAAGTTTTCTCTTCTGCTTTTACTTGTGTTCAGTAAGAGATGACCACCTGCTGGATTTATAGATGACACTTGCAAAAACTGCTCACATTTGTAATAAAGTCCTTCATAAGGATGCTTGCTGTGTAACCTGGGATTTATAATGACAAGTCCCTTGTGAAGTAGAGATCAAATGGATTTTCGTTTCTGTAACACTTGACGGCATGGTCATACCTCTAACAGCAGGTCATTGTGCTTTCTCCTTTGCAGAGCTTAGAAGAGATGCAACATTAACACCTATAAATTCCCAGAAAATTACCTTATTACTGCAGTCTCCAGCTGTCAAGTTTATAACACACCCTGAATTTTTTACCGTGCTGCATGCAAACTATGTAAGTAAAACAGTAAGACTTTATTTGAATGGTAACCTCTGGAAACAATAAAGAGTTTCAAGATTTTTACAATTGTTTTTTTTTGCTTAGCTCAATGCTTATCTGGACAATTTAAAGCAAATTCTCTGGAAACAATATAGAGTTTCAAGAGTTTTACAATTTTCTGCTTAGCTCCATGCTGATCTGGACAAATGGGGGGACAGGTTTATAGAACTAGTGTGACTAGAGCAACAGAGATTTAAAGAAGATGTTTAAGACACCTAACTCAAGTTCATTAGATAAAGGATCACATAATATAACTATTTTTACTTTTACATACACAGTACATTTTGGTTTTGTCCAATTTAAGTTTATTTGTTTATAAAAATACATCACCCAATAGTCACCAATTCCCCAGCAATGTCTCCCAAAGACTTATTGCTTTTGTGGTCTAATGACGATCCTCATCTGGGGTGAATGATACCGTGAGCTCAGGGCATTGTGGACCCACTCCTTGAACATGTGTCATCATGGTGCCCTACGCTCGAAGTACATCGAAGCAAAAAATGCAATGATGATTTTCCCTAACCTTCCCTAACCTTCAAGAGCCATTTAAAGTCCATTGCACCCTACAAACCATTAGATACACCTTATTTTAACTTTCCCTATGGACAATAATGCACTTTGTTTTCACTCACATTAGAAACAATGGAACTATTTTTTCTTGAATAGTATACTATGATTTTGTCCAGTTCAAATTGGTTCCTTTTCTTCTTAAAAATACATTGTCTAGCAGTTTAAAAACAAAAATAGCACCTTTCATTGCAATCATCATCAATTTCCCAGCGATGTATTCCAAAGCCTCATTGCTTCATCTAGTGCTGGTCCTCATCTGTGGTGAATTATCCTGTGGGGCTCGGGGCATCATGAACCCACTTCCTGGAGTCGTGTCATCATGGCGCCATGTGCTCAAAGTACATGCAGAGAACAGCCCAGATGAGTTTCCATAACCTTCAAGAGCCATTTAAAGCCCATTGCACTCTGAAATTTTTCTTAAAAAACATTTAATTTTCACCTTCCCTGTTGACATGAATTCACTTTGCAAGACTGGTAAGATTACACTGAAATCTTCTGTGTTTTGCTGAAATTTCCAAAAAAATTTATTTAATTTATCCCCAATAACAGCGGAAAGCCATTGACACTTGGGCATTGTAACTTTTTTCTTGTTGTTTACTTATTTTCACAAAAAATAAACCATGGTTATTTGATAATCTGTTGTGAGCATGGGAGGGCACATGTTTAGCTGTAGTGACTTTGGCAGAATGTGTGAATAATTTAGGTTGATGAAGTTTTCCTTTAATGACTTGCCATCTCCATATTTGCCCCACGATTACAGAGTGCCTACAGAGTCTTCACTAACAGCACCTGCTTGAAGCACATGGTTCTGAAAATCCGCAGGGATGCCAGGAATTTTGAGCGCTATCAGCACAATAGGGACCTGGTGAACTTTATTATTATGTTTGCTGACACAAGGCTGGAGCTTCCGCGTGGCTGGGAGATTAAAACTGACCAACAAGGAAAGGTAAGTCAAGATATACATAAAAAACACTATAGACTGTGGGCATGAAAGGATCAGAAACACTATTAATGTATTATAGGATACAACTGTAGCAGATGGAACAAAAGCATTTGAAAGTAGTATTGATGTTATCTTTTTTTGCCAGTCTTTCTTTGTAGATCATAATAGTCGAGCAACAACATTCATTGATCCACGGATCCCTCTTCAAAATGGCCGCCTTCCAAATCATCTGACACACAGACAGCATCTTCAGCGACTTAGAAGTTATAGTGCTGGGGAGGTATGATAACTTCTTTGTGAAAAAAATAAAACCTTTAACCACTTCAGCTCCGGAAGGTTTACCCCCCTTCATGACCAGGCCATTTACTTTAACTGAAAATTGCGCGGTTGTGCGACACTGTACCCAAATAAAATTGATGTCCTTTTTTCCCACAAACAGAGCTTTCTTTTGGTGGTATTTGCTCACCTCTGCAGTTTTTATTTTTTGCGCTATAAACACATAAATAAATAAATAATTTTGAAAAAAAAACTATTTTATTTTCTGCTATAAAACATACACAATAAAAAAATGCAAAAAAATCGAATTTCTTTATCAATTTAGGCCAATATCATATGTATTCTGCTACATGTTTTTGGTACAAAAAAATCCCAATAAGCGTATATTTATTGGTTTGCGCAAAAGTTATTGCGCCTACAAACCAGGGGATAGATTTATGGAATTTTTTATTTTTTTACTAGTAATGGCGGCGGTCAGTGATTTTTAGCGAAACTGCGATATTGCGGTGGACAAATCTGACACTAAGTGCCACTTTTTGGAGACCAGTGACACCAATACAGTGACCAGTGCTAAAAAAATGCACTGTCACTGTACTAATGACACTGACAGGGAAGGGGTTAACATCAGGAGCGATCAAAGGGTTTAATGTGTTCCTTGAGAGCGCTTGCTAATAGTGTTGGGATGCTTTGACTGGAGGAAGACAAATATCTGTGTTCCTGCCTTGCAGAAACAGACGATTTCCATCTTTCCCTCTCACAGAATGGCAATCTGCCTTGTTTACATAGTCAGACTGACATTTTGCCTGCCTCGGGAATGATTGCTGGGTGCTGGAGAACATTGGGTCCGCCAGACCCGCTGATTGGCTCGCCGGCAGCGCACATATGCGCCGAGACCCGGAAACAAAAAAGATGTACAAGTACGTGATTTCACGCTAAAGGGCCGCCCTGCCGCAGTATATGTGCGTGGGGCAGTCCGGAAGTGGTTAAAGGGAAAATTAGATATCATATATAAGAAGATAATTTACTGTATTAAAATAGTAGATTTTACCATTAATCTTATGGATCAATGTTCATTTTGAACTTCCATCCTCTAAAAAAGCTATTTTTTTAAAGCCCCATTCATAGTGTGTGTTGTGTTCACTGCGCATTATGTCTTAAGCCCCATACACACGCTCGGACAATCCGCGGACCAGGTCGGTCGGACTTTGTCCGACGTACTTTGTCCGATGTTGGCGTTGCGTACACACGGTCGGACAAAGTTGTCGGAATATCCGGTCCGGAAGAACGTCGTGACGTAAGTCGTCGTCCACGAGATTACAAAAGGGAAGTTCAGCACCACGTCAGGCACCCGTTGGGCTCCTTCTGCTGATCCCGTGTTTATCGAGAGTTAGTGGAAGTTTGGTGACTTAAGATTCGCGCTTCTCAGTTTTCTGACTCAGATCGTTACTGCTCTTCAGTTTGTGCTTGTCGTGCGTATCTGTTTATTAGTGCGTGTAGTCAGTTCGCATTTGTTGGTCATTGCGGCCTATATCTTGATATAGGACGCTTTGATTTGCACTGCTTATTGTCTGCTCGTTGCTGGTATTCACTTCGTTCTTTCAGGCCTTGCTGTTTATCGGTGCTTTCTGTTTGTCCGTTCTGACCAGCCGACCTTTTGTGACCTTCTGAGCGATGTTTCCCGTGCGTACTCGTCGCCGAGTTCGTGCTGTACGCGGAATTGGTGTCGGGCTTTTAGCTTTGACCCAAGACCCGTCCATGAACAGAGTGATGAGGAGTATGTGGACCAAGAATTGGTTGCTTCAGCGTGAACAGTTCTCGCACATGCCTTTGCTTCGTGAGATCCGGGAGAATAATCCTGATGATTTCAGGAACTTTCTCAGGATGACGGACCCCGATTTTCACCGTCTTTTGGCTTTGCTGACCCCCTTTATCAGCCGGCAGGATACCTGCATGAGACAAGCCATTACTCCGGAGCAGAGGCTTGTTGCCACGTTGAGGTACTTGGCGACAGGGAGAAGTCTTCAGGATTTGAAGTTCTCTTCAGGTATCTCTCCCCAGGCCCTGGGAATCATTATTCCAGAGACCTGTTCTGCCATCATTCAGGTCCTGCAGGAGGACTATATTAAGGTAACATTTCTACTTTACTATTCCCTTCTATGTATGCTCTGTTTGCTAATGACTTGTATTTTTGACCTCCTTCCCTAATTACCATGATTGCAATATGTTCTAATATGCTGTGCCCCTTTTCTCCTTCATGCATTTTTCCCTTCACTTACCTCACCAGCATGCTCTTCTGCCCCAATAGACACCTATGGCCTACTCACTTAAGCAATGTCTTTTGTCTGCTGCATAGTATTGTTTGCCCCAAAACACCCCCTAAAATATGCACAAATGTTTGCTGTGTGGTTTACTTCATGTAGAGCCCCCTTTTTTTGTTCTTTTGGTGGGGGGGGGGGGCAAACTCATTAGGAACCCCCTCCCCCAACTGCTCTGTCAGATGGTACCAATCCTTTATCTGCTGGCTTTCCCAAGGTCCATACACACTATATACCTACCTCTTTATAGTGCGCATCTTTAGGGATGAATTCAGCAAAGCATGTAGTGCAAGGGACTGCCTCCATACATTCCATTTCCTATTTTTTTGTCTTCTTTCCCTCCTATTAGCTTGCTTGGTAATTTAATAATGTCACACTGTGCCTGCCTTTTTTTGGGGGGGGGGGGGGTTGAAATGTTATTTGATCTTTCCTGTGGCCTGCCAATAGTGTTAAGTACAGAGGGTCTGGCCAAACTAGCCCACATTATTGAGCCATTTGCCAATCAATGAAGTGCAGAGGGTTAGCTGTCCACCACCCCCCCCCCCCCAAAACCCCTAGTTATTGCCAATGGCCCATCAGAAGTGGGGGGATTGATGGGGGGGTGAGTAATCTGTGAAGGGGAGCCTCTACTTTTCTGTGCAAATACTTTCCAGCCTCCAATTTTAGACAATGCTCTTGTTCCAAGATGTTGATTGTCTAATCTGCTTGCAATGTTTAGGTGCAAAGTGACTAATTTTTTTTTCTTGTTTCACTCCACAGTTCCCTTCCACGCCACAGGAATGGCAGACTGTGGCCTCCCACTTTGCCAGCCGTTGGGACTTTCCTAACTGCGGAGGGGCAATTGATGGGAAACACGTCCGCATCGTCCCACCGCCCAACTCGGGGTCCTACTATTATAATTATAAAGGGTTTAATAGTGTAGTGATGTTGGCGGTGGTGTCGGCAACATACGAGTTTATGTATGTGGACGTGGGGATGAACGGCCGGATATCGGATGGTGGGGCCATTACGCACACGGAGTTCTACTGGCGTCTCCAAAGTGGCAGTCTGTGCTTGCCACCTCCAGAGGAGAATGCCGAAGGACTCCCCTTCGTCTTTGTCGCAGATGAAGCGTTTGCGTTGACTCCCCATGTGATGAGGCCGTTCCCGATGAGGACCCTCACCCCGGACCAGAGGGTCTTCAACTACAGGCTGTCCAGAGCCAGAAGAGTTGTGGAGAACGCTTTTGGCATCCTGGCCAGCCGCTTCCGCCTGTTCCTGACGGCATTTAACTTGGCGGAATACAAACTGAACCACATAGTTCTTGCCTGTTGCATATTGCACAACTTCCTCAAAAGACATAACAGGAACTATGTGGTGCCCGTTGGCCCAGATGTGGAGGGCCCTCCAAATGCCGAACTCACAGCCCTTCGAGTGGCACGTCCAGGCTTGCCCCCTCTAAATGCCCGTGTGGTCCGGGACCAATATATGCAGTACTTTGTGGGTAGGGGGGCCATTGCTCTGCCTGACGATGTGTGAGAGGCATTTTTTAATAAATCTGATATTTTAACCAACCTATGATTTCATGTCATTTCAGTCTTCTTTTTAGCTTATTTTACTTTGACATTTTTTCCCTTTGCCTTCGACAGTGGGAATGCACTTTCTGGGCAAAAGGAGGTAACAGTCTCTTCTTCCCAAAAAGATTATTCTCATGTTGTGTGTTTGCTACCTAATCTTTGGTCTAGAGAAGGTTTGTACTGCATAACTGACACCCAAAATACTCCTTTTCATCACCAGGTCTGACATGTGTGTATTCTCCAAAATGCTGTGCTCCGTGTTTTCGTACAAAGCACTGTGGGTGTCATTTACATAAGTCAAATCCGCTATGCTCTACAAGTGCATTGAAAAAGTTCCCCGGGAAAGAAAATTGGAGTGCAAAGTGGATTTGCCTTTAGTAAATAACACCCATTGCCCCCCATATCCTTTTCATTTTACATACATAATGCATTGTGTTTTTTAAATAAGGAAGCCACACATTTAGAAAAATAAAAGTTTACTAGGAAAACATTCCCAAGTGCGTTTACAATCTTCACGCCAAAACTGACAACATCTTGGTTATTTACAACATTGTTTACAAACATTCCGCAATTGGTAAAACCAGGCATGGAGCAAAACAGAACCTAGGAACTTGGAAAGTTCAACTTTGTAAAGTGAAGCCAAGATCAGACATGACTATATGTTCAAAGTGTGTTTGATCTTGCCTTCATCACATGGGGGGGTCACCCCCGAAAAGTGGAAATAAATAGAAATAGGAAATGACAAACATTGCTTGAAAGTGACGGACACTATTTTAGTTTGGCCAGTTACAAATGTCAACTACATGAATGTAGTCACTTTGTAAAGGTGCTAAACTGACTAGCTTTTTGGTAGAAGTTTGTGTGATGGAGACCCCCCTCTAGTATCCACTGGAGCACATGTGTGGAAAAGGCTAATAAAAAGGGGGTTTGGGTGTCCCAGCACTAGTGCTCTCGAGTCCAGATGGGTAAACAGCTACTGGGTGACCTCTCCTTTACATTGAATAAATTGGCTTTACATTCTGGATGACATTTCTAGGGAGAACAAACTTCCTTTCCCCCAAAAAAACACCAAACATCGTATTATAAGTGGCCGCATGATCGAGGTTGCGTACGATCGAATGGACACACACACGACCATGACAGTGGCAGAAAGATCGAGGCTGAGTACGATCGAATGCACAGACGAACATGAAAGTGGCCATTTTGGAATGTACAACTTTGTAAAAATCAAACCACATGGAGCAGTATGCAAGCAAGAAATCAAACACAAAACACAACTACTTACTTTTTTGAAGAATTCTCTTGATCTTTCTGTACTGATCGGCCTCCCTCAGTTTCAGGTCTGACCAGCGTTTCCTCAGTTGCTCCTTGGATCGTTGTACCCCAAAATGATTGTACAGCCTTCTCACAACTTTAGACATGATCTTGGCCTTGCGGACATTGGGGTTGAGGTAAGGCCCATACTTCCCATCATAGTCGCTCCTCTTTAATATGTCCACCATCTCCAACATTTCTCCAAATGACATATTGGAGGCCTTGAATTTCAGGCTCCGGGATCGGGACGTTTCTGCCTCCGGCCTTTCCTCGTCCTCCTCCTCGTTGGGGGGATATTTGGGGCGCACCTGCTGTGTCCCCGCCATGTGCTCTCCCCACTGCGCCGTAAAGAGAAGGGGTGGGGAATAGACGAGAAAGATCGTCAGGGGCGGGCGGAGTTTGACGCATGCGCACTGTATATAAAACGTCACACGCCTGTGTCGTAGCCACGATCTGGGAGACGAGGGGAGAGAAAGCTCACGCACGAGACGATCGCTACAAACGAAGGTACAATTTGACGTTGGTACATAACTAGCCTAGACTGATTAGAACTTGAGGCTTCTTTATGGAGAAGATTAGGAGAGTTTAGGCTGACATTATTTATATTGTTTTGTGTGGCGTTGTGTCTTGCAGAGGTGATGGAGGCGTTCTACAACGTGAGCTTTCTACCACACTTCATTGATAAATACCGGCAATTCCCCCTCTTATGGCAGGCAAAACACAGGGATTATAGCAACAGACCAAAGAGGTACGCAGCCCTGCTGAAACTGGTGGCATTTGTAAAGCCTACCCTGCCCATGGCAACCGTCGCAAACTTAAAAGTGAAGATAAACAACATGAAGACTACCTATTTCCGGGAGCGCAATAAGGTCCTGAAGTCACAAGCATCTGGAGCTGCAGCAGCTGATGTCCATGTCCCCACGCTCTGGTACTATGACAGGCTCCACTTTCTCAAAGACCAGGCTACTGTCAGGAAGTCACTCTCGACTCTTCCTTGCACGCGTCCTTCCACGCACGCCACCCCTGATGAGGCTTCCGAGGACCAACCTGGGCCTTCCAGTCAGGAATATGTGCAGGTGCCCAGCTTGTTCCAGGTATAGTAGTTTTGGAACCAGTTTGTTGAATAATGAATGATGTTCAGTTAATTCAGGATCCCCAATTGCTTATTTCCTAACGTGATTGACATATCAACAGACAGTGGTGTGGGAGACATTTTTGGGAAGAATCTAAACTGCAGGGCTGAGAATTGTATGGTTTTGTATTTGAAAACATTTTGCAACAGTCACTAGATGAGAATTGTGTGTGTTTGATGAACAAATAACTGAAACTATGTCCCTTTTTCATACACAGGAAGACCTCAGCCAGGAGGTGGCTGTGGAAGGTGGCAGTCAGGAGGAGGCAGGGGGTAGTGGCAGCCAAGAGGGGGGTAGGCGTAGGAGCCTGACTGTCTCCCAAGTCTCTCCCCTCCGCCTTCCCTACAGAAGGGCGAAAAACATGGGGGAGGTGGGAGAGTCAGCGCTCCAGCTGATAAAAGATGCCTCAGCCTCCCTCTATGCCACACCCACCTACGAGGAGGCCTTTGCCTCCTTGGTTACAAGTAAATTTACGGGTATGGAGGCGGGGCAACGCAGCATGTGTGAGGAGGTCATCCTCAAAATACTAAATGAGGGGATGGCTGGGGAGATGACTCCCCTCACACATGTTTGCGAGAGTGACCTTGCTCCGCCTCCTCCTCCTCCTTCTGCCACCCCACCAGCACCAGCACCACGGCGTGGAAGGAAGCGTACAAGGAAGACAAGAGAGTGACAACCTGGACTCAGTCTGGTCTGAGAGAAGATGGAGCCTCTCGTAGTACCAGAGCCTGGGGACCTAGATGGCATCTGCTGCAGTTCCGGATGTTTTGGACTTCAGGACCAGATTGCGCTCCCTTATTATTTAGATAGGTAGTCTTCATGCCCCCAATTGTTTAAGTCTGTAAAATGATGGTTGCCATGGGTGTCCAAGGCTTTGCAAATTCCCCAAGTTTCACCATGGCTGCGTTCCTCTTTGGTCTGTTGCTGAGACCTAAATAAAGGTTTTTTTGCTTTGAAATAATCATTGACTATTGTGTTTTACTTTTCTACAATGACAGTTTTTCTTTGAGTAGGCAGGTACATTTCACTAATCCTAGAATTAACAAGGGGCACCAACAACCAACAAACTCCTAGTAAATGTAAGCAAGAAATACAAATGTTAATAATGTGGTTTTGCTAAGTTGAGACATACAAACCCCCTCCAAAAAAAAAAAAACCTCCTTCAAATATGTATTCCCCCCAAAAAAAAAAATCTGGGTAAAAAAATAAGAAAGATTGTATTACGATCTGAGTAAAAATAAACATGTAGTGTATAAATGCTGCAAAGTAATAAAGAAGTAAGTTTGTGAGAAGTGCGGGTGAATAGGAGCAGCTAAAAGATGTCATTCTTGTTGCATTGTAAAGAAAAAGAGAATGCGCTGCATTAAAGACATTTTAACATTGCAGCGTGACGAATGTGCTGTGTCGATTAGGAAAGGTAGTTTTACCTGACCGAGCGCTTCCGTCACAGAATTTCTTCTGAGCATGCGTAGCACTTTGTCCGTCGGACAAGCGTACACACGCTCGGATTTGGTGTGATCGGACCGGGTTGACGGGAAATCTTTCCAGCAGGAGATAAGACTTTGTCCGACGGACAAACCGACGAACACTGTCCGATGGTGCATACACACGGTCTGATTTTTCAACAACCTTGTCCGATCGGACCAAATTGATGAAAAAGTCCGACCGTGTGTATGGGGCTTAAGTGTGTTAAGGTGCCCAATTAATTTTAAATAGGTTGGCAGCACAACTTTATATACAGACAAACACTAAGGTTTTAATGTACTACACCAAAATCACAACCACAGGTGCATTATCCTGGGCTTCCTAGGTGCCTTAGGGTACCATTGAAAATTAAACACATTATTATAAGGCACAGTAAAATGTGTGTTTTACTGTGTGTTACTGCAATGTGATAGTTAAAATGGTCCCTTAAAATGAATATTTTCCTTTTTGCATGATTTTGTGATTAAAAGTATAAAGCCAAGTCAAAAAGTACAACTTTAGTAGACAATTCCCATAGCCTATTACTTCACCAGTCAGCTATACTGCAGTCAGTGTAACTGTAACTGTGCCTATGAGACTACAAAGCAGCACATATTCACAATTTAATTTTTTTACCTTCAGTAGTGGCAGGAAACTCATGCTCAGGGTTTATAGCAGGAAACCTGTGTAACCAGTCCATTTGAATCTTGAAATCCGCCCCTTTTAAGGGTGGAGACTGCAGACCGCTTGCTATAACTAGACGTGAGGTGCACCAAGATGGCACCGCCTCAGACTACGTCCTATGATGAAACACGTAAGGTGGCGCTTGGTACGCACTCACGTCACTTCTGGTTACGAAGTTCCTGCCCGTGGAATGCAGGCTGGTCCAGAGCTTACAGTTTACAACCAGGATACAGGGGGTCCCCGAGTTACGAACTCGTTAGGGACTGCCCGCCTGTACGGAAGTCGGAAATGTTCGTAAGTCGGCCGCGCATGCGCAGACCGACAAATACGGAGATTTCCGGACATTTCCGATGTTCCATCTATTGCCGTTCTGCGCATGCGCGGCAAATTACGGACATTTCCGGCATTTTCCGAAGCTCCATATGGCCGCGCATGCGCAGAACGGCCGAAAGACGCCGAAAAAGAACGAAAAATGGCGGAGGGTCCCCGCAGCACCCCGTTCGTAAGTAGGGGTTGTTCGTAGGTCGGGTGTTCGTAAGTCGGGGACCCCCTGTATGCCAGTTATACTTGAGTTTTTGCCTTTAAATTTTTTATTTTTAAATAAACTACCATTTAGATTTGTGCTATGAGTGCCATCTCTTTCGTCTATGAGGATATCCCACAGTGAAATGTAGAGGCGATTACGCCAAATCCATTTCACCTGAGGAGGTGAGCCCCTGGAGGGACTGAGACGTCCAACATACCTCAGTGTCTGCTGAGCCAAGGAGGAGGTGATTGGTCCGCGAGCTGCCTTATTTGTTTTCTGGACTTCTGACTCCAATCATGCACCTGTAAAACTTGGACATGTAACTCAAAAAATGCATCCAAAACAAAAATGTGCTTTTGATGTGTTTTTGGAGATGGGAGCACCAAAGATGCAGCCTACAGGACTTTTAAAAACACACCATACCCGCAGCGCATTGGTGTAAACAGTTTGATAGGCTTTAAAGATGCATTTTTCCTTTCACTTTTTACCCTGAAAACACGTGAAAAATAGATCAGTGGGCAAGGACCCTTAAGGTCACCTTGTCTACATAGTTAGTAAATGAAGCACATTTCGTTTTGGGTGGTATCCATTTATAGATGATTTAGCACAAATTGCAACTGTTGTGCTAGTGATATTGGCAAAACAAACCAACAGTACAATCTACCATTTTCCTATATATTTAAATATCCTATTTGGTGTAATTGTTTTATCTCTTTCTGACAGGCTTCAGAAGTATCCAGAAACAGAGGAGCTGCTCTGCTAGCTAGACCGGGAAATAGCTTGGTAACGGCGATCAGAAGCCAACATCCACAGGAAACAGTACCTTTAGGTAAGCTAGTCTAGACCTTTTAGGAATATTTTGGTAAGAGAGTTGGGGTTGGCGCATCTAATCGTAGTCAGGGTCAGGGAATGTATCTGTAATGGTAGCCCCACAAGCAGCATATGCTCATTTTCCTCTTGCTTCTCTGCTGCTCTATTCAACCACTGGGAGAAAAGACGGGACTATAAAGTGACAGTGCTGATGTTTGGGGGCATGGAGATCCTCCGCCGTGTAAAAGCTCCGACTAGAATCTAGTTGATGTGTGCACATTTCCTCACTTTGCAGAGGTAAGTACAGTATGTGCAGCTGGTGGTGCTAGCATTAAAGTAAACCTGTTGTTTTGCCCTAAATGGGTAGGGCATAGGTTCACTCTAAAGGGTAAGTAAGCTTTCACCCTTTTGCCCCCACCCTCCAAAGCAGGTGTAGCCCTCCCAATTCGCTATACTTACATAGATCACACTCCTATGGATGCAATATTGTTTACCTTCCTCCAGCTGCTTGTTAATCTAATATCGATGCATGCATAGTTTGGTCCCCTAGATTTTTATGGAGTTGTCAGATGAATAGGAGCCAATCCATAGTGAATTGAGAAGGTAGGGTCTGCATCTCTTAGAGAGTAGGAGGCAAAACACATTTTATATGAAAATGTCCTTATCCTTTAAATTATTCACTATAGGCATACTGTCTGTTTTACTTATTCTAACTAGAATATTCTAGCAGAATGCAAAAAATATAGCACTACTTTCCTAAATGGAAAGTATTCATAAGAAATCAGTTTACAAATATAGGATAATACAGTTGAACACACATATATTTGGAGGGGGGAGTATAATCACATTTAAATCGGCTTATTACTGTTCTCATTTTAATTGTATTATGTAGCTAAAACAACAAAGCCAGCCTTTGTCAAGTCTTTATATTGTTTAATGCTCGAAATTATTGTAATACATACCATAGCTTTTTCTGAATACAAATATGTACTTGTCATTAGTATCTTTTAATAGTAGTATTACTAGCATGTGATTTGTTAACATACACTGTATGTTACCTCAACATTTCACATTCCTGATATGTGTCTGATATGTGGCTGTGTTACCATGTACTTGTATTAAAAAGGATCATGTTCTCCTGCTGCATTGCATCATTTGTGTGAAAGACCTGGTAAACCTGCCAGTCCCCCTGCTTTCCAATTTTAAACTGACCATGCCAGGCATGGAAGAACATCTATTTTAGCGTGGGCAGTTTTCATCTTAACATACTACTTGGGAGCACAAAAGAGGGTGCACAACCAACCTTTGCAACACTAAAATGTATTTATAGGTAAAATAACATACTCACAAACAAGTGAAAAAATCAAGCAGATGATAAAAAGTCCATCATATGTATCATCCAGCAGGATCTGCTGGCCAGTAAACTGGGGTGGGATGAAAGTCCAAAAAGAGCTGAGAGACAAAAAGAGTCCAAAACTGTTTTGAGGGGTAACCGCTCTTCAGCTCTGAAGAAGAGGGGTTACCCCTCGAAACAAGTCAGTTCTCTTTGGACTTTCATCACACCCCAGTTTACAGGCTAGCAGATCCTGTTGGATGATACATGTGATGGACTTTTTATCATCTGCTTGATTTTATCACTCGTTTTGAAAGTATGCTATTTTACCTATAAATACATTTTAGTGTTCCAAAGGTAATGCGCAAAGCTTGTGCGCCCTCTGTTTTTGTTTTCTTGTAGAGTTTCTTATGGGTTCCCCCTGACCTGTTGAGAGTGGCAGCACAGCCGATGCGGTGGTGTGATTTGTAGAGATTTTCTTCGATACTTATCCCACGGCAAGCTTTTGAGCGCAGGAGCATTTGTTTTTTTTTTACTTGGGAGCACAACTTGCCTGTGCTCCAGTGGTCAAGCTTGTGCTCAACGCCCCACCCCCCTGCATGGATATTTACCGGGAAGATAATATATATATATATATATATATATATATATATATATATATATATATACACACACTGTATATGTTTTTAAATATAAATACAGTATCTCACAAAAGTGAGTACACCCCTCACATTTTTGTAAATATTTTATTATATCTTTTCATGTGACAACACTGAAGAAATTACACTTTGCTAAAATGTAAAGTAGTTATGATTGTACAGCTTGTATGACAGTGTAAATTTGCTGCCCTCAAAATAACTCAACACACAGCCATTAATGTCTAAACCACTGGCAACAAAAGTGAGTGCACCCCTAAGTGAAAATGTCCAAATTGGGCCCAATTAGCCATTTCCCTCCCCGGTGTCATGTGACTCATTAGTGTAACAAGTTCTCAGGTGTGAATGGGGAGCAGGTCTGGTAAATGTAAAAAGCTCTCACTCTCTCATACTGGTCACTAAAAGTTCAACATGGCACCTGATGGCAAAGAACTCTCTGAGGATCTGAAAAAAAGAATTGTTGCTCTACATAAAGATGGCCTAGGCTATAAGAAGATTGCCAAGACCCTGAAACTGAGCTGCATTACGGTGACTAAGCCAATACAGCTGTTTAACAGGACATGTTCCGCTCAGAACAGGCCTCACTATGGTCGACCAAAGAAGTTAAGTGCACGTGCTCAGCATCATATCCAGAGGTTGCATGGCTGTCATCCTAGAAGGAAGCCTCTTTTAAAGATGAGGCACAAGAAAGCCTGCAGTTTGCTGGAGACAAGCAGACTAAGGACATGGATTACTGGAACCATGTCCTGTGGTCTGATGAGGCCAAGATAAACTTATTTGGTTCAGATGGTGTCAAGCGTGTGTGGCAGCAACCAGATGAGGAGTACAAAGACAAGTGTGTCTTGCCTACAGTCAAGCATGGTGGTGGGAGTGTCATGGTTTGGGGCTGCATGATTTGGTGTCGGCACTGGGGAACTACAGTTTATACAGGGAACCATGAATGCCAACATGTACTGTGACATACTGAAGCAGAGCATGATCCCCTCCCTTCGGGGACTGGGCCACAGGGCAGTATTCCAACATGATAACAACCCCAAACACACCTCCAAGGCGACCACTGCCTTGCTTAAGAAGCTGAGGGTAAAGATGATGGACTGGCCAAGTATGTCTACAGACCTAAACCCTGTTGAGCATCTGTAGTGCATCCTCAAATGGAAGGTGGAGGAGCTCAAGGTCTCTAACATCCACCAGCTCCGTGATGTCGTCATGGAGGAGTGGAAGAGGACTCCAGTGGCAATCTGTGAAGCTCTGGTGAACTCCATGCCCAAGAGGGTTAAGGCAGTGCTCGAAAATAATGGTGGCTACACAAAATATTGACACTTTGGGCCCAATTTGGACATTTTCACTTAGGGGTGTACTCACTTTTATTGCCAGCGGTTTAGACATTAATGGCTGTGTGTTGAGTTATTTTGAGGGGACAGCAAATTTACACTGTTATACAAGCTGTACACTCACTACTTTACATTGTAGCAAAGTGTAATTTCTTGTCACATGAAAAGATATAATAAAATATTTACAAAAATGGGGTGTACTCACTTTTGTGAGATACTGTATAAATACACACACGCGCGTTTCACGTTTTGCCTTCTATTTTAAACAAAATGGTTTGTTCAACAAGATAAGGATTTACATATACTTTAATTACTCTATTTTTACTCATTTCAGCTTATAATGATAAGATTGTTGCCTTTCTGCGACAGCCAAACATATTTGAAATGCTACAGGAACGTCAACCCAGTTTAGCAAGAAACCATGCGCTCAGGTATTTGTTTCTTTGCACTATAAAAGTAACCATGCATACACACACACAGAGCATTTCATCATCCATAAACATCATGAACAACTGTCAGTATACACTAAAACACCTTCTGTCATACGCAATCCAGGAATTTTGGGTGTGGATCTTTTATATTTAAAGTACAGCTGTACCTTTGTATGAAAATCCCTGAACCACATCAGCGGGTAAAGGTCAATCTTTCTTTTTGCATTACAGGGAGAAGATTCATTACATTAGAACAGAGGGCACTCATGGACTTGAAAAATTGTCTTGTGATGCTGATTTAGTTATTCTTTTAAGGTACTGTACTAGTTCAGGTGCAGTGAATATATTCAGTTTGCATCAGTGAGCAAATTGCAGAACTCAGAGTTAACTTTACCTTCTCTGATGCCTTTAATCACACCATATATTTCTATGGTCTTTGTGTCCAGTGCAGGTCCCATGGTCACCCAAATGTTCAAAAGGCAATCTGGATGTTTGGGTACTCATAGACAGCAAGGTTGATTTACTAAATTAGGTTTAGTGGCTTACAGTGAAATTTCATTGCCCCCCCCCCCCCCCCCCCCCCCAGCCTATAAGCCTATAACTGAAAGGAGACTGTTGTTTAGGGAGGGTGGACGGATACAGTCAGAGCGGCCTGAAAATAGGTAAGTATATACAGTACACCTTTCTTATACAGGTTAGTTAGCATAGGTGTTAGAAGGGGGGAGAGAATAGTTTTAACAGTAGTTAGGTATAAGCCTGGAATTCTACTTTAAGGAGTCACTTTACTTCAATAAATATATATACAGTTTTTTTTATAATAAATACTGTATATAATATAATAAATGTATAATAAATATATATATATATATATATCTATATATATATATATATAGATATATATATATATATATATATATACAAATAATATAGATGCTGACTTTTAACAAACAGGTGCTTTCCAGCCCATGGTGTCCAATGATGTCTTAAGCATAAAATTCCACTTTAAGGAGATTATTTCCCCATCTTCTTTTTTACTTACTGGTGCAAAGGACAGCTTACCTTCTGTAACCACAGAACATGGTAGAATGGACAGCTCATCTGCATATATGCAATAACTAATGCACTAAAATTATATTTATTTTAGTAATCCACTATCTGGGGTGGGGTGGATATTCTTTATATGTAAAACAAGATCACCTCTTATTATAAGTGTAACATGTGGGTGGTGCTAAATTAGTTACAACTCGTGCTTTCATTCATCTCAAAGAGTACTGTAAGCATTGAATTTACAGTGCTGAAACACACACCTCCGGGGACAGTACAGTGATGATAGTGGGTTGCTCCCTCTACCTTGTCCATTCAAAAAATGCTGTGTATTCTTTTCACATGTAGCGGTGTCCCCGACCCCTAAAGGCCTAATGGTGAGCTCCAAAGCCAGAGAGAGCTGACATCCGTCCTCGAAGTGTGGGTTATTAGGCATGGTGGGTGTAATGCAAGTTGGAAACATGGGCGCCAGTCACTTTTTGAATGCAAGAAAAAGAGATTTGTTGTCTCTTAAACAGAACTGGTGGAGAGAGGGCCAGGACACCCTTACGCAGATGCAAAAGCAATTGGCAGACTCTGAGGCAAAAATAATAGGCAAACAGCTATACAGGTGTAGAGCCTTTAAGCTGGATGCAGCAACTGTATTTGTAGAACTGCTGTCTCCTATGGCAACTGAACTTTCAACAGTCAATAGAGATCTATACACGTGACTCACAGTAACCCATTACAGATCTTCTCTCACATCTCACAGTATTCCACTGTAGATCTTCACTCACTGAGCTCCCGGTCTCTCACTAGACTTCAAGATCCCAGTCGTAACTGGATCCCCTGAGCTCTTCCACAGCTAACCCGCTGTATACTCCTCAAGTTTCACCCCTGCTAACCCACTTCTTCACTGTCCCCAGCTGGTGAAAAGGCTGCTCTGTCCCTTGGTGGCGACTGCTTCCCCTTTACCTTTGGCCTTGATTCTCACTTCCCCCTGGTGACAGGAGTGGTCGTCCCTTATGGCAGCTGTTTCTCCCTCACCGCTGGCAAAAATTTGGTTCCCCGTTCGGCGAAACCTCTGCAACTTGGTTGGGCATCCGACCTGAAGCCCCAACCCTGCTGCTGCCTCTGGCTTCTGGCCTAGCAACCCAGAGCCTTGTAACACATGTCCACCCAGACAACAGTCCAGGTGGCACAGAACCCCGATCACCTGACTCCTCCTGATGAATAAATAGGCTCTCCCAGCAGGCCAAGGGGCCAAAGAAACCCCTGCCAATTGGCTGAGACAACCCATCCACTCCTAGTCTGAATTCACTATGCCCTTGTCATTCTAATGCCACAGGCAATGATGCCACCTAGTGACAGAAGAGAGAGGTGCATCAAATCCAGAGTTAGAGAAAAGTCAGTGGATCCCCCTAACAATTAGCCAAGCTAGTTACCACCAAACTAAATTTGTTAGCAACCCTGCCTACAATCAGGATGCTACACACAGAATACAGTGCCTTCACAAAACAATGTGAATACAAGACATTTTAGGAATGGACGAGGTGTAGAGTAAGCGACCCACTGTCATCACTGTGCTATTGCCAGAACTGTAGGTTTCACTAATAGAAGTTCTGTGCCTGCTTTTCGGCATGAATGAAGTAAGAGTTTTAACGCAGCACCACCCACACCTTGTACAGCTACCATTAGAGGTAATTTATCTTTACTTAGAAAAGTCCCAACAATGCTTTTTTTCCCCTGGATTTCAGCATTAATGCAATTGGTTTATTATACCAGTATGCCTATGGACATTATCCAAATAATATATGTTAGGTAACAATCCATTCTATCACTTTGAGTTTTTTCTCAGTACTGATGATTTCCTTGCACTGAAACTCAATAAGAGGATATTTGCTAAACATGTCAGGCCAACCAATAGACTTTCTTTTTGGTCCAATTTAAAAATCTTATATCCATCTTTGGCCCACTAGTAGCCCCACCGGCATCCTAACCCATTGCACTGACAGGTACAGTTTGGTGGGTATCTGATGTCTGGGTGACTGGTAAAATTAAATATACTTTGATGAAAAGGTTATTGCTGTTTCTTCTACAATAACCCCCATTATAAAGTGTAATGTATCGGATGTAAATCACCTCTGGCACTAAGAGATTCTGAAACGTACTTATGCTTTGTTCTACCCATGATTTCATCTATAAAGTTTTCTAAAATATATGAAATCACTTCAGGCTTCATCTTATATTGCAAGCTGCAGGTGTGTATGACTTAATTTCTGTTTAATTGGAGACTCGAGATGAAGTCTAAAGTGTTCAGTAATTTGGAAAACATGTTTAATCAGGAAATGTAACATTCTCACAGAATCCGTTCTGAGTTGCTGTGAAGTGTTATCTAGGTTCTCCCAAGGCTTTGAAGTTAACAGAAATCATTTGAAATGAACAGAAGCTGTATTGTTTAACAGGGAGCCATGTAAACACTGATATCATAATCAGCAGCATTTCTCAACTGTGAGTCTCTGTTTGGCATCGGTCCAGTTAAGCACTATGATGTATTTGTGGCAGAACATTGTATTCACTGTACATATGAAAGATAAGAAAGATATTACAGTGATATTAAACTCGAGCTAAAAAAAAAAAATATTCTATTCAAGTATGTAGTTTTAACTCAAAAAAGTACCTTCTATTGCTTTCAGCCTCCTCCAAACCTCCAGATTCCATTTTTTTTCCTTCTGTGATCATACTTTCTTTTAGAGCAGTGGTTCTCAACCGTTCTAATGCCGTGACCCCTCGATAAAATTTCCCAAGTTGTGGGGACCCCTAACAGTAAAATTATTTTCGTAGCATGGGTTGCCAGCACCCAAGGCAAGACAAGTAATTTGTGCCCCTAACCCACAGACATTTAGTGCTCCCTGAGTCCCTTCCACTTGTACAGTATTAAAACCTCTTATGGTACATTTTAGGATGTACCACTCTTTCTCTTTGTTCTCCTTTCTTTCCCTTTTATCTCTCTATCCTAATTTCTTGTTTTTTTTCCCCATCCCTCTCTCTAGCCGTCTTTCTTGTTCTTTCTCTTCCTTTTTCTTTGTTCCTCCCCCTCTTTTCCTCTCCCTTCCATGTATTCTCTATTTTTATTCCTTGGTGGGAAGTGAGGGGAATGGGATGAGTGGCAGGGAGTTGGGAAGAGTGGCAGTTCTGGTGGGGGGTGGGATCAGTGTCAGTGCTGGGGGGAGTTCTGATCAAACAACTTAGGTGCTCTTGATCAAGGTCATCTGCTGATCTGAGAACTGTAGTGGGGACTTTTAATGGCAACTCTAATCACAGGGAGTGTTTCTGACTTTGTCCCTGGCTTCACTGTGTCTCCAGCTTTGTGGTGTCTCGCAGCAGTGACACCTATGCCGAAATCAGGAGATAGGGTCTCCTCCAGCCCCTCCCACTTCACATTCCTCACCAGTCAGCTGACCCCTAGTCTGTCCCCCACCCATGCTGTGAACTGAATGGGTGGCTGCAAAGAGGCTGTGCGGGCAGCCGCAGGCTCCAGGAACAGCCCAGCTGGGTGGCCTCAGGCTTCAGAGACAGCCCTACTGGGCATCCGCGAAAAGGCTGGGAGAGTGGTGCGGGCTTCAGAAACAGCCCAGGATTTGGTGACCCCTGAAAATTGTCATTCGACCCCCAGGTTGAGAACCACTTTTTTAGAGGGTAATAATGCTCGATCTCCATGGTCCTACTGTATGTAGAACGTGGCTACCCTCTCTTGCTCACTTCCGAGAAAGATTAGTGTGTGTCTAGTGTGCAAAGAGCAGTGCACATGACTGCATCTAACGTGCAAATCTAGTTCCAAACAAATGGATGTAAGGGAGGGAAAAGGAGAGGTTTGGGCTAACGGAGGATGTTACAAGGTGGCAGAAAAACACAGTAATAAACTATTTAATGAAGATAGATTACAGGGACATTAAGTAGTGAATATGTGTGGATTATTTTAGGAGAATAAAGATATTGTTTAGTGTCGTCTTAATGAATTGTAAGTGTAACTGCTTTGTAGAGAAAAACAATCCTATGCAGGTTATATACATTGGAGAAGGGCTTTAGCAAACTTGGTCACAGTTTTAGGCCTCATGCACACTGAGCTTACAAAATGACGCTTTTATAGGCGTTCACATTTTTATTTTCAGCCCATAAAAGCACCTCATATGTTAGCGTGTCCATGCACACATAGGCATTTGCATGCCTATTAAAAGAGGAGCCTTTACAGGTTAAAAAAAAAATCAAAAGTGCATTCAAGATACGAGCTTTTGAGCAGAAAAAATGCTTGAAGCACCTAAATGCGTGCAAACACATCTAAACGCTAGATGTGTTTGCGTGCATTTGAGCGTTAATGTGTTCCAATGGCCAAAATAAATGAATCTATTAACACCCAAGTGCTTGATGTGCCTGAATGCACCTAAATGTGTGTGAAATAGACGACTTCAGGCACTTTTTTTAAGTAGGTGCCCAGTGTGCATGAGGACTTATACCTTTTCTGTTCTGGAGAAACTGTTGTTTGTTTTGTGTCTTTTTCTTTCTGAATATGAGAATTTCCTTAATTATAACCATCCAACAGAGGGTTGTAATGAGAAAACCCTCAGTGTCTGCATGCCATACGTAGGAAAACCTTAGAAAGTATCATACCAAAAATGAAACCCCTTTTGGAAGGGATGCCTAAATTTGAATAGTGCAGTGGTTCTCAACTTTTTTGCGCAAGGGAGTTTTACAAGAAACCTGGCCACTCATTAAAATTAGAAGAAAAGAGGTTTAACCTTAAACTACGTAGAGGGTTCTTTACTGTAAGAGCGGAAAGGATGTTGAATTCCCTTCCACAGGTGGTGGTCTCAGTGGGGAGCATCGATAGTTTCAAAAAACTATTAGATAAGCACCTGAACGACCGCAACATACAGGTATGTACAATGTAATACTGACATATAAACACACACATAGGTTGGACTTGATGGACTTGTGTCTTTTTTTTCAACCTCACCTACGATGTAACTATCTAACTATGTAACTCCTGTCCTCAGGACCCACTAACAGGCCAGGTTTGCAAGATAACTGAAATACATCACAGGTGATATCAGTGATTGCAGTTTTCTAGTCTGCGTCTCCCCAACAAGGTAATACTTAAAATCTGGCCTGTTAGTGGGTCTTGAGGACAGGAGTTGAGAACCACTGCAATAGTGTAATTAATATCTTCAAATTGCTATTTTGCAAGAAAGACACTTTTTTAAAAAGTTTTAAAAGATCACAGTGGCTGTAGATTGAAATGGAAAAGTCTTTTTTAATACCAGTAACTTTTTTAAATACTCCATTGTAACGTGTTGCAACGCATGGGAGCGAATAGTACTGCACTGTGTTAAAAACAAAGGGCCATATGTGATTTTTTGGCACACTAGGGTGCATTGGCAGCACATTATTTTTGTATAGCAGCAAAGTAGCTAGCTTTTTCAAAAAGGGGTCAGCAATGACAGCATCCATATTGACTGAAAAGTTTACTTTAAGATACCCACCTATAGCTAGCGGTCGAAGCAGGAAGAGGCCTTAATAAGTCTTAATTTTCCTGCAATGGTTGCCATGTTTACCTTTTAGCTGTCAAGATGTTCACTGGGGGGGGGGGGGGGGGGTTAAATAAATTAGTAAGTGAAGTAGAAGCCCCCTTTTCCAGTTTTCTTGGCTATATACAGTATTTTATCTTCTATTTTGCCAGTTTGCTTGGTCTGTGCATTTATTTTTAAATACCGTATATACTCGAGTATAGGCCGACCCGAATATAAGCCGAGGCACCTAATTTTACCACAAACAACTGGGAAAACTTATTGACTCGAGTATAAGCCTAGGGTGAGAAATGCGCAGCTACTGTAAGTGGAAAAGAGGGTCAACGATGCCCATTTGCAGCCTCACTGTGCCCATGCAGATGGACACAGTTGACCGATTTGGGGCCCTGTATCTCAGGGTCACTTAGTGCTAGGAACCCCATCTTTAGATATGTTGTAATGCTAATTCCACTGGGTTGGAATACAACATTTGGGGTTCCTAGCACCAAGTGTCCCCGAGATATGGGGCCCCAAATTCCGGTCAGAAAATGTCAACCACTTTTCTGCAGCAGAGAATGACATTTTCCGAACCGACTTTGGGGCCCCGTATCTCGGGGCCACTTAGTGCTAGGAACCCCATATTTGGATATGTTATAGTGCTAGGTCCACTGGGTTGGCACACCAACACCAACTCCTAGGCCCAAGTGGCCCCGAGATACAGGGCCCCAAAGTCGGGTCGGAAATTTTTTTTTTTTTTTTGCTGCAGAAAAGTGCTTGACTCGAGTATAAGCCGAAAAAATGACAAATGACAAAAAATGTGCTGAAAAACTCGGCTTATACTCGAGTATATACGGTATACACAAAATTAATTTGACCTAACCATACTTATTTCAATGGTCAAACCCCCTCTTGTAATGTTGCCAGTTAGTGTGCCATATCAGTTTAAATGCACTCTATTTGCTAACTCTAAGCATATTCTGGTACTACAATTATACTATTGCCACAATTACGCTACGAGACCAGGACATTGAAATCTGAGATCGTTGTTGCTCAGTAAACATCGAAAATTAAATTTTTGTCAAGTTCTGGAACGCCTGTCTGTAAAAAAACATTCTGTACCACAGGACAGTCTTGGCATGTGCAGGGGATCTTTTATACATCCCTAACATTAACAACTTCAGCCCTGGAAGATTTGGCTGCTCAATAACCAGAGCATTTTTTGCGATATGGCACTGCGTTGCTTTAACTGACAATTGCATGGTCGTGCGACCCTGTACCCAAACAAAATTTACTTCCTTTTTCCCCACAAATAGAGCTTTTTTTTGGTGGTATTTGATCATCTCTGCGGTTTTTATTTTTTGCTCTATAAACAAAAAAAGAGCGACAATTTTGGAAAAAAACACAATATTTTGTACTTTTTGCTATAATAAATATCCCCAATTTTTTTAAGAAAAGCTAATTTTTTTCTCAGTTTAGGCCGATATGTGTTCTTCTACATATCTTTGGTAATATAAATTGCAATAAGCGTATATTGATTGGTTTGCGCAAAAGTTATAGCGTCTATAATATAGGGGATAGATTGATGGCATTTTTATTATTTTTTTTTTTTTTACTAGTAATGGTGGCGATCTGCTTTTTTTAATTGTGACTGCGACATTATGGCGGACACATCGAACTCTGTTGACACATTTTTGGGACGGTTGACAATTATACAGCGATCAGTGCTATAAAAATGCACTGATTACTGTATAAATGTCACTGGCAAGGAAGGGGTTAACACTAGGGGGCATTCAAGGGGTTAACTGTGTTCCCTGACTGTAAGTTCTAACTTTAGGGGGAGGGGACTGACTATAGGAGATAACAGATCATGTTTCCTAGCTATTAGGAACTCACGATCTGCATCTCCTCTCAGAAAAGAACAGGGATTTGTGTGTTTACACACACACGTCCCTGTTCTGCCTCTCGTGCCTGCGAACGCTCGTCGCCGGCGGTCATCACCACCGCTGGTCATGAGCATCGGCACCCCCGCAGCGTAGCGGGCGGGCTTGCGCACGCCTGCTATCCCGCATAAAAGAGCCGACGTATAGCTACGACAGCTTGCGGGAACGTGCCGACCTGCCACAGTATAATGACAGCGGCTGGTCGGCAAGTGGTGAAAGTGTATTTCCATTTTTGTAGCCAATTTGGGATAACAGCTACTTTATATTTGTTAAAAAAAAATGCTAACCTTTATACTTACTTATTTTTTTTGAAAACTCCAAAACTGAAGTTCTTCTCTTCTATGCAATGTTAAGGAGACCTAAGAAGTTATGTTTACCACAAAGATTTCAAGTTTTGGGTGGTACATTGTATGTTAATGCATTTTTAAACCAATTGGTCCTTTGTTAGTTATTCAGAACAATACTAGTTGCCTATAGAGTTATATGCATAACCCTTCTCTGCAAAGAACTAAAAAGCTAAGAAATATATATTTTTAATTATCTTAAGTACACTGTGTGAATGGGAACACATAGCAAACATATAATGAGGGTTTCTTAAATGTGGCTGCAAAGGTGGAAACACATATTAAGAAAGCTTTTATTTCTTCAAATTTATATTTTAATTTATGTAGCAGAGTATGCTCAGCCCTTTCCCCAAACAACGGATTTCAAAGCTATTATATGAGTCCAATAGTCCTAGCACTTGATAGCCCTTCCTATTCACTTTCAGCTATCTTGATTTGTCAACACAGTTCATTAGCTTTAAGAAGAATATTTAAAAGCTTGAGTACATTTTAGTCTAATCATTTAATGTAAAACTTTAAAACTGATGTTCTATATCTGTTTTTCCTTTCTATTTAAAACGTTATTTTACAAATATACACTACACTGATGCCAGAGCAGTAAGGGTTTTCTAAAGAGGGAGAAGAGCAGAAGCTGTTTTCTTTTGGACTTTTGGACTCTCTTTTCATTGAACGTCTTTACAGAACTACTCTGAATTTTTCAGTTAGTATGTGTACATTTACGCTCGATCGAGTTTAGGCAAACCATATTTATCCAGTGAAGCAGGTAAAAATAGAAAATTAAACACGTCAAATGGAGCTCCACCAGACAGATTGAAATGTAAATATGACATATTCATGTGCAATTTTCATTTTTTTTCTAATTAAATAAAATTAAAAAAGGTGTTTTTTTTTTTACATGTTTTTAGTTTTGAACTTTATAAATACAATTATATACAATAAGACTTTATTTTTCCTTCAAGGGGGTACTTGGGCAATGCCAATATATCATACCATTCACACAAATGGGTAGTCGTTTAAAAACGTTTTAAAAGCTTGAAATGGTAGCTGGTATTTAATCTATGTGAAACTTGCAAAATACATTATATTTATATGCATGACTGAAAATTGGAATTTTGCTTTATGAATTTTTTGCAGCCTTTTTGAAGAAGATATCATGTCATACATCCCACTACAGGCAGCCTTCCACCCGGGATACAGCTTCTCCCCTCGCTGTTCTCCGGGTTCCTCCCCTCAGAATTCCCCAGGTAAAGTATAGATCGAAAGTGGTAAATCTCATAATTTAGCAATAAATCTGCCAGTTGAAAAAAAAGGTTTCACTTGATGTGCCCATTTACTGTTTAGTATATGTCAGATATTCCCCCTGTTAATTTATAATGCTAGTTAATTTTAGATAGACTAGGCAATGGTAAAACTCCTGTCAACTCTTTTTTTTTTTTTTTTTTTTATATATCTGGGGGGATTTTCCTTTACTTATTGAGGAAATCGCTCCAAAGTAAAGCTGGCAATACACAGAGCAAATTTCCAATTTCCTCCAGTTCCTGATAAACCATCTGAAATTTGAGCCATAGTTGTTGCCATTTTCCATCCCTAATATACAGGTTTGCCAACCAAGTACTTGTTTTTATGGGCAGTTCAAATTATTTACAGTATATTTTCAACATTACTGCAATAATAGTAATATTTTATTACAACCCCAATTCCGAAAAAGTTGAGATGCTGTATAGAATCTAGATAAAAACACAATGCAATGATATGCAAATCTAATAAATCCATAATTAGAAAATATCAAATGAGAAAAAAAAAACAAAGAAAATGTACCATTTAAAAATAAGGTCATTTTGAAATTGATGGCAGCAACACATCTCAAAAAGTTGGGTCAGGGACACAAAAAGCTGGCAAAGAAAGTGGTAATAACAAGGAAGAGCTGAAAGAACATTTTACAACTAATTATATTAATTGGGAACAGGTCAGTAGTATGACTGGGTATAAAAAGAGAGTCAGAGTGTCTCAGAAGTAAAGATGGGCTGAGGTTCACCAATCCGTGAAAACCTGCGTTTAAAAATTGTCGAACACTTTCAGAATAAAGTTCCTCAACTTAAAATTGAAAAGACTTTAAATATATCATCATATACAGTGCATAAAATCATCAGAAGTTTCCAAGAATCTGGAGAAATCTCTGTGTGCGAGGGACATGGCCGAAACACAATATTGGATGTCTGTGATCTTCGTGTGATTCGTGTAATGTACCCTGCCACCCTTAAAAAATGGTTCAATGAGTTAACGTGGCCTCCAAATTCTCCAGATCCCTATTCAATCGAGCACCTGACATGCAGACAGTGACATGGATGGGAAGGGAAGTGTCCAGTTGCTAGGACATCTGGAGGCTTGCTAATAACTGGTATAGCGATGTAAGCTGGTGCTCTGCCTGTCAGGCTTGCTTCACCAGTCCAGTGCTGTGCAGAGAGATCATCACATCCAAAGAGGGGTCTCCATCCAGGTGAATGTTAAAGACTGAGATGTGGTTTTGAAGAGCCTTTAAGCATTTGCTTTTGTGAACGTATAATATATTGGAATTTTAACTTATTAAAAGGATTAATTGAACTTACAACACTTAAAGGATTTGCTCCTGATGGCTTGGTGCCAGATACCACAGCATACCTTCAGATGATCAGTTGTGTCCATGCCTTGACAGGCCAGGGGTGTTTTGGCAGCAAAAGGGGGACCTACTCAATATTAAGTGGATGGTCATAAAGTTACAGTCATTTTAAAATGTAATCAAGTAAAAACATGACTAGAACACTGTAGTGAGCTTATTAAGTTTAGGTTAGGTTTTTATTGCACAGTGTGTCCCACAGGGGAGGTTCACTGTCTCTGTATGCCCTGGTGACTATTGTTGTTGGAAATGAAATGAGGGATAACATTTTGAGTTGTCACTGAAACAGAGAAATCCTCAAGTGACAATATATCTGGTGACTACTGTCTAAGAGAAGATTTCCCATTAAGATGGCCATACATTGTAAGATTTCTCTTATTTAGCCTTGTGTGTTGGACAATATTGATATGATATGACATTCCTGCCAACTATTGTATATCGGCACTCACAGTTGTTAGAATACCCGAACAGCGGTTGCATTGCCAGCTGGTGTTTGGCTTTTGATTTTCTGCGCAGCTCGGGGTTGGACGGGGTTGGTGCCACCAGTTTAAAATTTCAACTGGTTTACCAACTTTGGAGAGGTTTACTCGGATTTTCTATTGTGCCTTCAAGACAGGAAGTAAAAAGGAAGCACTCCCTATTGTAACAAAGCATAGCAAAAAAAAAACAAAAAAAAACTTGACAGTTTTACCATTGCCGATTCTATCTAAAGCAAACTAAAATTTTTTAACATAGCCCATACATTTCTGGATGGCTGTCCCTGCCCTCTCCAACTTTACCATAACCCGTTTTTAATTTTTACCACAAGTTTTACACACATCTTCAGTTAGTCTGCAATTTTATATTTTTATAGCCATCGGGACATACTATTGTGTAACTTCTATGCATATTTTGGGAAAGTGTGGCATTACTTTCTGTGTAAATACTGCTGTAAACATTGTGACAACATTACATGTTCTAATGGTATATTGCCATATTTCATTCTCCCTAGGGCTTCAACGTGCTAGTGCAAGGGCTCCTTCCCCATACAGAAGAGATTTTGAAGCCAAGTTAAGAAACTTCTATAGAAAACTTGAAGCGAAAGGATATGGGCAAGGCCCGGGGAAAATTAAGTAAGTATGTTTTTAGATAATATAGCTAGGATAACAGTTGCTATTAAGCACAGCAGGCAAGTGGATATAGGCAGTATAGGCAAAGAAGCAGTTTTCCCTTTATAGATATCAGTCATACATCATCAGTAGAAATACATTCATCTCACATAAGCTTCTTAATACATTGAGGCAATTATGATCGCTAACGCTACCTCCCAGTGACTCTTTAAGCTGGCTTTGAAACAGAACTGAGCCCTCCTATCATTTACACCCAAGGAAGCTGCCATATTAGTCTCAGTCTGATCTGCAGTTGCCATGGTGCTGCACATGTGATCAGCTATGACACCAGCTATTTGATGGCTTGACAGTTTTCTTGAGAGCACAAGCAACTGTGAAAGATATTATATACGACATGTCTGAAAAAAAAGCAACCATTTTGGAAGAGTTAAACCGGTGGGTTTAGTCCAATTTAATGTTCAAGAGGTGGCATGGGACTGGGAATTGTCGATGAAAGTTTGTCAGTGTGCTGGGAGTGCGAAGGGAGCATGCTCTCAAAACACAACCTCATGCCGTGGCTGGGCTTTAAAGCCCACCCTTTTTGCCACCGCATATATGAAGTTCAAGGTAATAAAAATGTCAAAAGCCAGGATATGATCAATTAGTAAAACAAGAAAAAAGTTTAAAACAGGTGATAAAGTACACCACTTCATGAAAACAGTATTCACTGGTGTCAGTAGCCTCTTTCAGCAGGATAATGAGCCCTGCCACACTGCAAAAATGGTTCAGTGAGTTTCATGAATTAACGTGGCTTCCAAATTCTCCAGATCCAATTGAGCATCTGACACACAGACAGTGACATGGAGGGGAAAGTAAGTGTCCAGTTGCTAGGACATCTGGACGCTTGCTAGCAACTGAATGCTTCCCATCTCCTCCATATCACTGTCTGTTCCTTCCGCTATCCCCAGTGAGCAGTGTGGGCTTGTGTTGAAGCTGTGAATGCCCAATCTATCTCGCGGCCTGCCTGTGTGGCATAGCGGTGGCAGCTACTGTTCTCCCTGTCAGGCTTGCTTCACCAGTCCAGTGCTGTGCAGAGAGATCATCAAAGAGGGGTCTCCATTCAGGTGGATGTTAAAGCCTGAGATGTGGTTTTAATGAGCCTTTAAGCATTTGATTTTGTGAGTGCATAATATACTTACTTATTTAAAGGATTATTTGAACTTGCAACACTTAACCGCTTCAATACAGGGCTTTTAAACACCCTTCCTTACCAGAGCACTTTTTGCGATTCGGCACTGCGTCGCTTTAACTAACAATTGCGCGGTCGTGCGACGTTACACCCAAACAAAATTGACATCCTTTTTTTCCCACAAATAGAGCTTTCTTTTGGTGGTATTTGATCGCCCCTGCGGTTTTTATTTTTTGCGCTATAAACAAAAGAAGAGCGACAATTTTGAAAAAAAACACAATATTTTTTACTTTTTGCTATAATAAATATCCCATTTTTTTAAAAAAAAAAAATTTTTTTCCTCAGTTTAGGCCGATACGTATTCTTCTACATATTTTTGGTAAAAAAAATCGCAATAAGCGTATATTGATCGGTTTGCGCAAAAGTTATAGCGTCTACAAAATAGGGGATAGATTTATTGAATTTTTTTTTTACTAGTAATGGCGGCGATTTGCGATTTTTTTTTTCGTGACTGCGACATTGCGGCGGACACTTCGGACACTTTTGACACATTTTTGGAACCATTCACATTTACACAGCGATCGTTGCTATAAAATTGCAATGATTACTGTGTAAATGTGACTGGCAGGGAAGGGGTTAACACTAGAGGGCGCTGGAGGGGTTAATGTGTTCCCTGATAGGAGTGATTCTAACTGTGGGGGGGAGGGGACTCAAGGGGAGGAGACCGATCATGTGTTCCTCTGTACTGGGATCACATGATCGGTCTCCTCCCCGCTGACAGGACGTGGAGCTGTGTGTTACACACAGCTCCACGGTCCCGCCCGGTCCCGTTGTTTTAACGGGCAATCGCGGGTGCCCGGCGGACATCGCGGCCGCCGGGCACTCGCACCGGGTCCCGAGCGATGGCGCGCGCCCCCCAGGCGGCCGGGAATCCGAGGACGTCATATGACGCCCACCCAGGATGGTAGATCCACCTTGTGGGCGTCATATGACTATACGCGGGTATTAAAGTGGTTAAAGGATCTGCTGCCTTCTGTCATGTACCTGGAGATGGAGCCTGATGTGGAGAGTGGATCTCTTACTCCTTCGGCCTGGTGCCCCTGATAGAGTTAACAGGAGGCACGGAAGCCTGGAGGGGCACAGGTGTCTAGGAGTTCGGATAGTGAAGGCTGCAGATGAGGGGTCTGTGCTTACATTGATACAGGCTGGCAGGTAGTAGACAGCAGGTACTTGGCAGGCTGGTAGGTAGCAGGCTGGGTACAGAGCAGGGTCAGACACGCCGGGACGTTCACTAGCAGGCACTTCAGGAACAAAGCAGTAGGCAGCAGAGTAGTCAGGTTCAGGCCAAAGTTGGCAACAGCAAACAGAGGGCTCAAGCAGAGACGTGGTCAAAGAGAAAGCCAAGGGGCAGTTCAGGTAGAGCACACGCGCCGTCAGGCGGATCAGAACAGCAACAGGATCCAACACAGGAAACAGGTAGCAGGTAGCAGAACGCTGTAGACCATAAGGCAAAGTCCTAGTGCAGCTGAGGGGTTTATAAAGTCCATTTGGCACCACTCAGTGGCGAGCGCTCACGCCGGTGTGCGCCTAGGTGCATGCGCCTGTGCGTGGGTCAGACTAATGGGAATTCTCTGTCCATGGGTTTGGCTAATAGTTTTTTTCTGTCTGTGGATTTGGCTAACAGAGATTCTCCATTTGCACATAACTATGTGCCTGGGCTTATTTCTTCTTTCCTGACACTGCCCCTCACCTCAGGGCAGCATCCGGATGCCCAACTGGGTAAATTTTTCAGGTTACCAGAAGAGGTCCAGTGGTGTCCATGCCTCAACGTGTCAGGGGTGTTTTGGCAGCAAAAGGGGGACTTACTCAATATTAACTGGGTGGGCATAAAGTTACAGTAATTTCAAAATGTAATCATATACTTTCTTTAGAGTTATACTAAAGTCTAGTTGTTTCCCTATAAAAATAACAAACATGTTATACTTACCTGCTCTGTGTAGTGGTTTTGCACAGAGCAGCCCAGATCCTCCAGCCCGTCTCTCTTCTGCTCTCTTGACCCTTCCCTCCTGTTCAGTGCCTCGACAGCAAGCAGCTTGCTATGAGGACACCTGAGCTGAGTTACATTCAGACACGGAGCCCTGACCTGGCCCTGCCCCCTCTATCCCGTGATTGGCTAGCTGACTTTGATTGACAGCAGTGGGAGCCAATAGCACCACTGCTGTGCCTTAGCCAATCAGGAAGGAGAATCTCGGACGGTCGAGGGACTTCTGGACATCGCTGGGCAGAGAGGGACCTCAGGTAAGTGTTAGGGGAGCTGAGGGGGGCTGCTGCACACAGAAGGCTTTTTATCTTAATGCATAGAATGCATTAAAATAAAAACATTCTGCCTTTACAACCCCTTTAAGCACCAAATGTTTTCTGCCTACAGGCTCTGGGGGTGTAATTGTGACATGGAGAATAAGCATACCATAGCAGCCAAGCTCCAAGAACAGGGTTAATGCAGCAACAGCTATATAGTGAAGGATTATGCTCTCAGCTTCCTCCTGTTTTTATTTGCTTTCCCAAAATTTCACCAAAGCAACTGCTATCAGTTTCACATTTTTTTCCATGAAGATCTGTAAAAATGGCAACACAATAAAAGCAGCTTATAGGAAACATGCTTAAAATTTGGCACTGGCCTTTCTTCATGTGTCTCTGCATGCTGAATAAAGAATGGGGGAAGTGCCCTAATAATACAAACAAAATGTTTCATTTGTAATCTCACTGTCTTCGCTGTCTGTTGTGTAGCACAGACTCTAATGCCGTGTACACACGACCGGACTTTTCGACGGACTGAATTCCGTCTGACTTTTCGATGGAGTTTCGACAGACTTCCGTTGAATCGGACTTGTCTTCACACAATCACACCAAAGTCTGACGGATTCGACTGTGATGACGTACGACTGGACTAGAATAAGGAAGTTCATAGCCAGTAGCCAATAGCTGCCCTAGCGTCGGTTTTCGTCCGCCGGACTAGCATACAGACGAACGCATTTTTCGACCGGACTCGAGTCCGTCGGAAAGATTGGAAACATGTTCTAAATCTAAAGTCTGTCTGATTTTCGATAGAAAAGGTCCGCTAAGGGTCCGATGAAGCCCACACAAGGTCGAATTCCGATGGATTCATTCCGTCGGACCAGTTCGGTCGAAAAGTCCAGTGGTGTGTACGCAGCATAAGGCCCCTTTCACACGGGCAGATAGAATTCAGCTTTTAGCTGCAGATAGATGAAGTTATCTACCGCACCTAAACTCACACAATGCTTTCCTATGGCCCTAATCAAACACTGCATTTAGCGACGGGTTCATTACATGGGGTTTTGTGCAGTACGAAAACATTTATTTTACTGCGTCCATGACCTATTTAGTGCAGCTATCTGCACATAACTGCAGGTAATTGCAGTGTACTATTTCTCCTGCGGGTAGCAGCGGTAACGAGGAAAGAAAAACAACAGGAAGCACATCAGAAATGACAAGAATGTTCCACCGCAGCTAAACACAGCCGCATGTAAATGCACGTAAACGCTGCTAATCGCAATGTACAACTGCAAGTGATCGCTGTGCCTGGAGTCTTGGAATTTCAAAATAACAAAACATGCTTTTAACAGCGGCAGAACAGCCGCCCGTGTGAAAGAGGCCCAATAGTCAGATCTGGAGGCGATGAAAAAAGTAACCCGCGACTGTGCTTTGACAATCCATAAACCTGTGTATTTTACTTCCCAATATAAACATCTACTTCTCTTGTGTCTCTGCCTTTATCTGCCTTGAGTTCTTAAAATCAGGCTGCTGAGGTTAAAACAATATATATAGAGCTTTCATCAAGCTGCTCTCACTACCTTAATTCTCCTAGAAACCCTAGAAAACTATACAAATGGCTCTCCAATGAGCAATAATTTCAGGACTGAGTCAGACCAAGCTGACTGAAGTAATCCTCGGGAGGACTAGCAAGTTATAAATATTCTGGTCTTGTTTTCACGGAGCTGCTTGTAAAGATTCATGTACTGTACAAAGGCTATGCTTTATACAATAGGGTCTTTGTGCTTTTTCCATTTGTTTTTAGATTTAAAATGTACATTTTTAAGTATGTATCAGCGGCACCTCACTCGCATAAAAGTTTAAAACCAGAATTGGTTTCCTGCATGTGTATATGTCTTCAAACATTTATGGCCTTTTCTGCTTTGATGTCTTCATTGTGTTCTGTAACCATGAACCTTCTATAACATGATTGTGCTATACACATGTATGTAGTACTGGGGGAAAAAGTGGCCAATTGAATAAATTCAGTTCAGACTTCACCCCAGATCAACTGCATAGCTCCCAACTGTCCCTGATTTCGAGGGACTGTCCCTCATTTTGGTCTGATCTATATATTGTATATAAAATGCACTATTTATCTTTCAAAAAGTGTTTCCCAGTGCTAAACCATTCATCCAATTTCTAAATTGCTGCATTTGTAAATACCAAAAGCCAATATATAGGAATAGTATTTAAAAAAAAACATTTGTGGGTTTAACCAAACATTTGGGCACACCGTTTGCCATGTCGAACTGCACGTGTAGCCAAATTGTGTTAATGGTGGGAGGGGCTTAAGGGGCATGGTTAACCACATACAGACCAGACCAATTTGCAGCCAAAGGACCAGGCCCTTTTTTTGCGATTCGGCACTGCATCGCTTTAACTGACAATTGCGCTCCCGGCGCGCTCCCGATGGCACGGACGGCATTAAGAAGGGACTTATATATACGCCCTCCTGCCTGTCCGTGCCATTCTGCCGACGTATATCGTCGTGCGCCGGTCGGGAAGCGGTTAAATAAAACAAGATCAGTTTGTCCCCCAGTACAATCTTCCCCCCAGGTCAGTCTGTCCACCATTATAACCATTTCCCCCTCCAGATCAACCTGTCCCCCAGTATAATCCTTTCCCCTCCCCCTAGGTCAATCTGTACCGCAGTATAATGCCACCAGGTCAGTCTGTCCCCCAGTACGATCTTTCCCCGCAAGGTCAATGTGTCCTCCGATATAATCCCCCCCCAGGTCAGTCTGTCCCCCAGTATAATCACCCCCAGGTCAGTCTGTCCCTCAGTAAAACCCCCCTCTGGTCAGTTTGTCCCCCAGTATAATTAAACTAACCCCTCAGTGCAATCCCAGCAATAGTTGATTTTTTAGGCCCGGCAATAGTTACCCAAATGTTTATCAAATCACTGTTTTCCCAAAAAAATACACTAAAATCAATATTAACACACATAAACACAACATAACTTATTACATTCCTACCAAGGCCTCATTCACATAGGACATACTAAAGTGCACACTCATGTGAGGGCCATGTTTACACACACGGGGGTGCACAGGTGTTCTGTGCATCCCTGTGCAGGTATTCCCATTCATGTCAATTGGGACACAGTGGCTGCATGGACACAGCCACTGCTCTCCATCAGCCCCAAATGTAGACAGTGTAAGTTCAGGATCAGATGTTAAATCGAGAGCAGCAGCTGTATCTGTGAAGCCACTATTTCCCAATTGATATCAGTAGGACTGTCTGCATGGGGGTGAATGGAACATCTGTGCATCCCTGTGTGGGTAAACATGTCCTCGCAGGGTGGAGTAGTGTGCACTGTAGTATGCACTGCTTGAATGAGGCCTTGCTACGTTTATTTGTATTTTTTTTGAGACTCTGGGGTGGATTTACTAAAACTGGAGAGTGAAAAACCTGGTGCAGCTGTGCATGGTAGCCAATCAGCTTCTAACTTCAGTTTGTCCAATTAAGCTTTGAGAGTAGAGAGCTGCACCAGATTTAGCATTTTCCAGTTTTAGTAAATCAACCCCATAGAGTCCTTCTCTGCACCCTCAGCTGCACTGCAGATGAATAAATAGAAGTCTCTGTACTGTGAAGAATGAACACAGGAGAGATCAGTACCTTTCATTCATTGTGTTCATTAAGGAACACTAATTGTGTTCATTCATATCATGTTTACCAGACATCCACCACCCACCCACTCGCCATCCTGAAACCGATCTTCCACCCCCGCAACAGATGCAGTCAGTGGGAGGGGGAGGAGGGGAAGCTGGCAAGCAGACCTTGGGGGGGGGAGCGGAGTATCGGTGCTGTGAGGGATGGGGGAACATTCCAGGACAGAATTCAAAGCTTTGGAGAGTTAAGTGGGAGGGGGAGAAGAAAGCTAACCAGCAGTGCTACAAGGAGGGGGCACCAGGGGCAGCATCGGTAAGGGGATGCCAGTATAGGGTGTGTCAGAAAAGCAGGGGGGATTGGTTGGATTACTCCTGGTGTGCAGTGTGTGACAGGGCACCCTGGACCCCCCTTCCCTCAGGGCCTGGGTGCCCTGCAAACGCTTGCACACTTGATGATACGCTACTGGCATAGACTCTGATAGGAGTGAAGTGTGGTTGCACATTTTATATATTTCTTTATGTTGCAGTGGCTCCTCTTTATTCACACCTAAGTGGATTCTAAGATGAGAATATTCCTGGTGATTTTGAAGAATTTTTTTCATCATTTTATAAGGTTTTCTCAAACATTTTTGCATGTGTATCAAGATTCAGGCATTTGTTTCCTGGGATTGACACAGAACAAATAGCTGTTCTAAAGGAGGAGATGATGTTCTTCAGATGCAAAAAAAACACAAAAATGTGCATATTGTGTGTTTACAGGTACTATCATTGAAGTCTATAGGGTCAAAAAGCCTGAATACAAATAAAAAGCTTATGTACTTTTTTGAGTGCAAGGTATAGAGTGTAGGACTGAGGATTCTGCATGTGACCAGAAACCAAATGATGGGTTCTTCTCAAGGCTCCAGCTGGGTCTTCTCTACACTGCTGGAAGTGCTGGCAAGGACTGAGCTCAACCGAGCTCCAGTAATGCAAGTGAGAGCAAAAAAAGCCTTATGTGCAAGGTCCTGTGAAAGTGTGAATCACAGCCTCAGCCCAGGCTCGGGAGTGTGGCTTTGCTGGAGCCCAGGCTGAGGCTGTCATTTACACTTTCACAGGGTCTTGCTGCAATGTGTGGAGCATGGGACTTTTTTGTTCGTGGAGTTCCACCCAAAAGTGGAAGCTCCATTTCTATGTCTCCTCCCCCCCTCCAGGGCCTAATTTGGCACTTTTCGGGGGGAGCGGGTACATTTTTTGATAGGTACCTGTCCCCACCTCCATTGGACCCCGCCATGGTGAGATACATCACAAGTTTGGCCCCCCTCCTCCACCCTTCTCCTTTCCCCGCTACCGGGCCAGTTAGAGAGCACAGCGCGGTTCACGCATGCACAGTAAGGAACCGGCTGTGAAGCCACAAGACTTCACTGTCAGTTTCCTTTACTGACTATGGCGGCCTTTACCGACTATGGCGGCGGCAGCACCCGAGAGCCGATGGAAACTGCTGACTTTTTACATTTTTTTGTGCGGGGTTGGAACTTCACTTTAATGGGATTCAGCATGTTGAGCAGATTTAGACATAGTCAAATGCAGGGAAACAAGCTGAAAGGTGTGAATGGGGGCTTAGTGAAAGTGTGTGTAAACACAGACTTAAACACATACTTAAAACATGTGTACTACATCTCTGTAATTCAAGCAAATTTTCCCATGCTTTGTCTGTAAGTACAGAAAAAACTGTTGCGCTGCCAGAAGTTTAGAGAGCTCCTAATGTCTTGTACTGTTCTGAAAACGCTACCTCTGCTGCACTGGAATTCAAAACAGTGTTGTCAACTCTGCCTGGGTTCTCCCCTACAGACCGTCCCCTTTCTCCTATTCTCCATCATATATGGCGAGTAGTTCTATAGTTTCTCCATAGAAGACAAACAATTGGTACCCATTTGTACAGAGATTTTCCAATATGTTCCATACACAACAACCTTCTAGGGAACTACTACACAGTTGGGATGTTGCAGGCAGAGCTTAAACCTAAAATGAAAATAGTGTTGCGCTGTAATAGGTATACTAAAATTATACACAATGCAATGGTGCATATCATACGGCCAAAACTAGGCAAATCACAAATAAAGTGACAAAGTGCAAAAGTGCCAGTGATAATAAACTAAATAGACATCCGCTAAAAAATGAACAATAGATCCACAACAAACGTCCCTAGTTCCTGGTGAACGTTCAATAGCATAAGGTAAGATGTAGTATCATATAATGTCCCTTTTCTTCTTGAAATAAAAACAGTGAAAATCAAAAAAAAAAAACAATCAGCTATGTCCGTAAGGTGTCTTCTTTATATGCAGTGCAAAAAAGCAAAATAAAGTGCTGGAGAACTGGTGATGACTTTCTTATATAAAGTGCAGATGAATGGTGACTTCTTATCTTCAGTGCAATACGTGGTATATGCAGAATACAGTGCTGAAAAACTGGTGATAACTTTCTTATATAAAGTGCAGATGAATGGAATAGGAAGTCACCATTCATGTGCACTTTATATAAGAAAGTTATCACCAGTTTTTCACCCCCTTATTCTGCATATACCACATATTGCACTGAAGATAAGAAGTCACCATTCAACTGCACTTTATATAAGAAAGTCATCACCAGTTCTCCAGCACTTTATTTTGCTTTTTTGCACTGCATATAAAGAAGACACCTTACTGACATAGCAGATTGTTTTTTATTTTTATTTTCACTGTTTTTATTTCAAGAAGAAAAGGGACATTATATGATACTACATCTTACCTTATGCTATTGAACGTTCATCAGGAACTAGGGATATAGCTGATATAGCACTGACTGTATAGTATTGCTCAGAGGCTTGCATAACTGGAATCCTGGGATCAATTTACAGTAGCTGCATTATTATATATTAATATTATTGAATTATTGATGTGAACATTATTATACATTTATATAATGTACAGTGTTGTACAGAGAACTTTAAACTAACCATAGTATCTGGCCAATAGGAACTGACATCCTAATGTCCTCACCATAGTCACACAGGCTATTATTAAAGTAATATAGAGTTGTGACACAATCTGGAGTGTTGTATATTGAACGATGATCCATTCACTGATCCGTTATTCTCTGCAGCAGAGGAGCTTATACTACGGCCAACAGTCACACATTATTATTTAATATTACTTAATGATACACCCATGATTTAAGAGCACCCAAGCATTTAGGAATTACAGAGCACCAATAATACCCTTTACCGTCATGCCATGGTCTTGTCTGCTGAACATGCCATCTCAGTGTTCTATTATATTAACACAAGTAGGTTTCTGATTTAAGTTATAGAGATCGAACAGAGGTGATATAAATAATTCATTTACTTGATGTTTTTATGCAGACTAGTAGATGAGTCCAGGCCAGGTTCAAAGCTATGAGGCAGAAAGTAAGTGATACTGCACTGTAAAGTTTTACTTTATGGCAAAGCTAGAAGTTTATTAGCTTCTCTCATCTCCAAAGGAGGCATCTGCTGCATGCATTAGGTATTAGTCTTGGGATGGGGTGTTATTTTCTAATGCAATATTATGATCTTTCTTGGTTCATAATGGTAAACAGGTTTCAGAGTCGTCCTCAATGTGTTAATGGAATCAGGCATCTATACAAAAAATATGGCAAAATAGCAAAACAGCATGAGGGCAATTAAAGCTGTGCACCTTTCACAGACAACTTTTAAAACAATATACATTATACAAAATAATATAATATATATATTGGTTACAGTAATTTGCCCCAAAAATTTGATCTGATCCTCATAAAGTTGGCTATAAATGGGTAGAACTTTGAATAAAAATTCTTGGGAAAAAAAGTTCTAAGAAAGTTTGTTCATTTTGCTAATCATTACTGGGTTAAATTGGCATTCATTTTCGACCACAGTGATGAAGGAGCAGGATGGAAACTTTTTCTCGAACAAGTGACTTTTCTAAAACCGGGTACACGCTATTCATTTTTTTTTCTTTTTCGTTCAACCCCACGGGCGGAGCCGCTGTACTAGCCATGCAAGGTTATTTCAGCAATCTCCCCCACTGAGCTGTTGTGCTCTGATAGGGGGACCCCCCCCCCTGCCAGAACACTCTGATCAGCGCTCCTTGCCATTGGCATCCAAGCATGCACGTCCGAAAGAAGCCGGCCGAACGGGCTGAATGTTGGACGTTTTTTTTTTTAACCAGCCACTGTCTCCCAACATTCGGCTTGTGTGTACAGGGCTAACAGTGTGTATGTTTTTTTGTTCAGTAAAGCCTATTTATTCCAAAATCAAATGTTAAAAGTGAACAAAATCTTTTGAATGACAAACGAATATTCTGAGAATTTTGGTAAGTGAAGAGAATTTTCCTAAAGCCGGTCATAGATGGTTCGAACCTCAGCCAGTTCAGCAGGGCCTGATTTGGGTACAACCAGCATGTCAGATTTATAGAATGCAATTATTCCCAGTAGCCAGGGCCGGCCCAAGACATTGTGCTGCCTGGGCCCAAATGCTGCCCCCCCCAAAAAAAAAAAAATCACGCTCACCAAAAGGCCCCCACATTCATTATTTTATATCATAACTAAAATAAAATTTATCAGAAAATCAGCTTAACCTCTTTCCGACAGCCGCACGACGATATACGCGTACCTGTACGTCCCTTTGTAATCCCAGGATAGCGGGCGCGCCCCCGCCGCCTCAATGTCCGCCGGTGGCCCGCGATCATGGCGAGGAGAGGCAGAACGCCCCCCTACAGTCCCCCCTACAGTTAGAACATGCTAAGGGAACACATTTAACCCCTTGATCGCCCCCTAGTGTTTAACCCCTTCCTTGCCAGTGACATTTATGCAGTAATCAGTGGCTATTTTTAGCACTGACCGTTGTATAAATGTCAGTGGTCCCAAAATAGTGTCAAAAGTGTCCGATCTGTCCGCCGCAATGTCGCAGTCCCAATCAGATCACCGATATTACTAATAAAAAATGCCATAAATCTATCCCCTATTTTGTAGACGCTATAACTTTTGCGCAAACCAATCAATATACACTTACTGCAATTTTTTTTTACCAAAAATATGTAGAAGAATACATATTGGCCTAAACTGACGAAGAAAATCATTTTTTTTATTTATTTTTTGGGGATATTTATTATAGCAAAAAGTAAAAAATATTGTTTTTTTTTTAAATTGTCAGTCTTTTTTTGTTTATAGCGTAAAAAAAAAAAAAAGAAAATGCAGAGGTGATCAAATACCACCAAAAGAAAGCTCTCATTGTGGGAAAAAAAGGACGTCAATTTTGTTTGGGTACAATGTCGCAGGACCGTGCAATTGTCAGTTAAAACGACGCAGTGCCGAATCGCAAAAAATGCTCTGGTTATTAAGGGGGTAAAACCTTCCGGGGCTGAAGTGGTTAAAAATGCAAGAAATCTATTCCCTATTTTGTAGATGCAATAACTTTTACGCAAACCAGTCAATATACACTTATTGCGATTTTTTTTTAACCAAAAATATGTAGGCTAATTGGGCTAAACTGACATTTTTTTATAGCCAATATCTAAAGGGGGGGGGGGGGTTGCACCATCCCTGCTAAGTTTCATTTTATACAGTATGTCTTATTTTCAGTTTGATGTGTATTATATGTGAAGTTGCGTATCAGAGACCGGTATTGTTGTAATTTAGAAGCCTATTGAGATTTCCATACATTAGAGGATTATACCATTATTGTTAAGTTATTGATCAGTAAGTTAGCTCTGCACTTTTTTTTTTTTTGTGGTGTGGGAACATATAACAGTGCAGCAGGCCTTTTACTGACACTTTTTTTAATTTTACCTCCAGTAGTTTATTGTAAATAGTAGTGTGGTGATTACCTATTATACTATTACATTTATAGGTAAAGTTGATCCAGGGAAAATCCGATTGCCTCTTGGTGGATCAGGAAGGGATTTTTTCCCCTGCTGTAGCAGATTGGAGCATGGAGCTGCTGGTTTTTCTTTTGCCTTCCTCTGGATCAACTGTGGGTATAGAATTGGGTATATTGGATTGTACAATATTTTTTATTTTATTTATTTATTTTTTTGGTTGAACTGGATGGACTTTTTTTTTCAGCCTAGCTAACTATGTAAAGATCGGCATGTGGAATTAATAAACATGAACAGATTTCAGTTGTGCCCCACCAGGCCGCCCCCCCCATGGACAATGTGCCTGGCTGCTGAGTTCATCGCCCCATCCCTGCACTCAGTGCACTGATTGGCAGCACTGACAGGCAGCAATGATTGGCACTGATAGGTGGCACTGATTGGCACTAATTAAAAGTACTGATTGGCAACACTGATTGGCACTGATAGGCAGCACTGATGGGCCCTGATTGGCACTGATAGGTGGCACTGATTGGCAGCACTGATTGGCACTAATAGGCAGCACTGATCGGCACTGATAGGAAGCACTGATTGGCACTGATAGTCAGCACTGATTGGCAGCACTGGTGGGCACTGATAGGTGGCACTCATGGGCATTGATTGGCAGCACTGATAATTGGCACTGATTTTCACTGACAGATGGCACTGATTGAAAACACTGACACTGACAGGTGGCACTGTTTGGCACTGATTGGGACTGACATGTGGCACTGATTGGAAACACTGATTGGCACAGACAGGTGGCACTGATTAGCACTGGCAAGTGACACTGGCACTGGCAGATGGCACTGATTGGCACTGACAGCTGGCACTGATTGGCACTGACAGAGGAGAGGGAGTTTCACACTGAGCCGATATTGACACTTAGTGAAACTGTGTATTAAACTGACATGTAATGTAACTGCAAGCAGAGAGAGACCAGCTGTCAAAATTCAGTGGTGATGTTGGGGGTGGGCGGGACCTGGGGTGGGGGCGGGGCGGGACCACCCCGGGTCCACCCAGCAGCTATCAAACACCAGCCAATGATTGGGCTGCTTAAGAAAGGGGCGGGGCTACATACACGTAGCGGCCCGCCCAGACCCCAACCTATTGGCTGGTGTTTGATAACTGCTGGATCCCGCCCACCCCCGACATCAACACTGAATTCTGACAGCTGGGCTCCCTCTGCATTCAGTTACATTACATGACAGTTTCACACACTGGCAATCGTCAATATCGGCTCAGTTTGAAACTGTCTCACAAGTAGCACGGACTGCATGCTCATTGGATGCAACATTTCACAGCAGTCCCACAGGCAGATCTTGGGAGACAGTCAGCAGGGGTGACGTATGGGTACAACTTGTCACTGCAACTGCCGCTCCTATTAAGATGCTACCTGGGACCATGGGCCCACTGGGTCCCATGGTAGGGCCGGCCCTGCCGGTAGCTATAGCCGCTAGCAATAATCACTGTGTTCTCCTGGCAGGGATGGCTCCCTGTGCCTCCGATTGCAGGAAAGAAAATCGTATCATCTATGGCCTGCCTAAGACATTTCCAAAGAAGTCTCATTCAGAATTATATCAATCCATGGCCAGCTTTAATCACAACAATACACAAACTCAGGGTGCTTAAGCTGATAACACACAAATAATTCAAACTTATTGTGTATTTATTGAACAAACCCGTTAAACATTTACAGTGCTGGAGGAAAAAAGTAACTTAACCCATAAACCAATTATTTCAACAAAAGCTAATTGGAATCAGTAGTTTGCACACCTAGCATCCAGTTAATGAAATTAGTTTGGAGATGTGGTTTACAGATACTTTGATTGAAAAAAGACTCTAAAAACATTTTAAGATTACTAGAAGCATCAGCTGGTGTGAACCATGCAAAAAGGAGCTCTTAGAAGATATATGATCAAGAATGGTTGATCTATATAAGGCTGGAATAGGGATACCAGGGACATACCTAGAGCATCTGGCACCCGGGGCGGATCCTATATCTGGCACCCCCCACGTTAAAATGTAAAAACACCCCACTGTGCCCCCTGCATACCTCTGCATTCCCAATATCTCTTTGTCACTAATGTGTACCCCCTCTCCACAACTGCACCTCTGGACCCCTTTACATTACACAGCCCCTGCAGCTCTGGACCCCTTTGCATTACACAGCATCCTGCACCTCTGGACCCCTTTACATTACACAGCACCCTGCATCTCTGGACCCCTCTACATTACACAGCACCCTGCACCTCTGGACCCCTTTACATTTATATTACACAGCACCCTGCACCTATGGACCCCTTTCCATTACATAGCACCCTGCACCTCATGGGCCCCTTTACATTACACAGCAACCTGCATCTCTGGAGCCCTTTACATTACAAAGCCCCCGCAGCTCTGGACCCCTGCACGTTACACAGACCCCCCCCACAGCTCTGGACCCCCTGCATGTTTCATAGACCCCCCCAGGTCTGCCCCTTACTAACTTATTAATGCAGAGATCAATTATAAATTAGCCTCAATCATTATCAAAACGATGTTAAAAAGTTAAAGGGTACCATCACCCAGAACAGTATATATGGAAAAAGAGGAGGGGAATAGGGACAGTTGCTTAAGCTCTGGCACCAACCACAAAGTTTGATTATCATAAAATATTCATTTATTACAAATAAAAACATAAATCACAACATTAATTTATCAAAACAATAAAGGAAAGTCAATACAGCAATACAATACTTGTAGACTTTCAGACTGATTTACTGGTTAAAGAGTATGTTCACATATTTATACAGTCCTCAACAGTTTCGCGATCATAGGACCGCTTCTTCAGGAGGATAAATCTATAAGATAAATGGTATGGATTAACAATCATAATAAATATATAAATCTCATATAGTATATCAGACAAGGTATATGATGGATAGAACAAAACAGCAAAAAACAATAAATGGGCATAACTACTTAACTATTTATGCAGAGGGTGATTAATCTGGGTAAAATATATAAATATATATATATATATATATATATATATATATATATATATATATATATATATATATATAAATAAATGGGGTATGTAAATACGTATGGACTGAAAAGAGGAAGGAGGAAAGACTAAAGACTTGCAAGTTAATAATACTTTGTTAATCTAATTATTACCACCAGAGACTAGGTCTACAAGGAAAGGTATCCACTCTACAATTACTCACTTGTTCTTAACAGTATTATAATGCACTAATACTCAAATTATACATTAATACACACAAAGTAATTTAAATCTGACTCATTGTGACCTCTTGGACTTCAGCATGCCAGGCCTGTCTGCATAATTTGTCATAGAGCTTGGAGCTGTATGTGGGTGCAGAGGAAAAAAAGGAAAAAAAGCAGAGAATTATATAAAGAGGGAACGCACATGCACATTAGTGCTATGGTAGATGTAGTGCCTATTCTTAGGAAGCTGAGTGGAACTATTTTGTAGGATTGCTCCAGCGACCATTGTGACCCTGCAGCAGTTATAGAGAGGACAGTGACTACTCCTAAAAGAGTAAAGTGTGTATTTCAATAATCGTTCAGTGTCATCACCCCCCTCAAAGGAAGCTACCAGAATGATATGACCTAAAAAGAACATGTGAGTATCTCTGGCCTGGTCCTGAATGTGATCTTATAAGTACTGTTATGATAGCTCCCAGTTATAACGGTTGACTAGCTCAGGATTGCTATTGATAACTGTTTATTTCCCAATTCGGGATTTAAATCCTACTTGGACTGTCTGTCTCTGAGGCTCGTCTGCCCTGACTACTCTGTGGTATTCTGGTTATAGCCTAAGGGGAATCCTCTGCTAAAAAGAAAGAGTCTGCAGGAACTGTAAATGATTAATGTATTTCTGTGTTCCTTTACTCAATCCTGGATGTTGTTCCCAATTGTTTAGGAGTGCATTAAAATCTGTCAGTTAATGATAAAGCCTTTGTCTGTATAAGTCAGTTCTACCACTCTGCATGTCCATACTTCGTATTACATTTGTATATAAGTGTTCCAAGCTTTCCATACCAACCAATCCTATACTGGTGTGCCATTTGAACAGAAAACATACTTTGCTGTTTTTTTTACACTATGTTAATACTTTGGTGTAATAAAATTCAACTTCAGACAAATATTGTGTTTTATCAAAATGGTTTAAAAATGACTGCGCTGTCCTGAATATTATGTGAAATAAATTGTGAATTATATTGAAAACTGAAGAAAATATAGAAAAACAGCTGCGACTTCCTGCGAGATTTCCTGGAAATCAACAATTTCCAATATCAAGTCGTGCTATATTTTCATAAAGTGAATCTGTGCAATGAGTTAATCTAATTCAACCCTTCTAGAGTGAAAATCATAAATAAAATTGATCAATCTGCACACTGTAAACAGTCCATTCTATTGATAGTAGATCTCCAAAGTGAAATCAGCACACAATACACCCAGGAATAGCGATGAGAAAAAAGATGTGCCTTCCATCCCCACACACACTGCCGCTTACTGACTCTTGTTGATCTTTTATTACAGGAGATCGCATGCGCTTCTGGCTTAATACCCAGCCCAGGCCTTTTATATACAAAGTCAAGATCTCAGCGTCTTCCCAGATGTTGTATCCTTTACAGGTACACTTTGCCGGATAATCCTTATCTATAGCTCTAAGCACCATGCACAGTGTGTCGGATCATGGAAGAACAATGTATGGGTACCCACTCTGGTGGGCCCAGGCCCGGGCTGGGTATTAAGCCAGAAGCGCATGCGATCTCCTGTAATAAGAGATCAACAAGAGTCGGTAAGCGTCAGTCTGTGTGGAGATGGAAGGCACATCTTTTTCTCATCACTATTCCCGGGTGTATTGTGTGCTGATTTCACATTGGAGATCTACTATCAATAGAATTGACTGTTTACAGTGTGCAAATTGATCAATTTTATTTATGATTTTCACTCTAGAAGGGTTGAATTAGATTAACTCATTGCACAGATATACTTTATGAAAATATAGTGCGACTTGATATTGGAAAATATTGTGTTTTGGAAAGAGTGGGAGAGGATTAAAACCTCTATCAAGTTTTTTTTTTTTTGCCATCTGTAGAGACTTTCCCTTCCTGGTGACAGAAGGTCAGGTGTTATGTGAGTTGCTCCTTAATATACAGTAATATGAAATGTGAAATACATATCAGCAAGTATATCATACCAAAGAAAATCCTATGAGGGCCTCCATTATGTTGTTTTTTAAAAGAAATGTTTTTATGTTTCTCTAAGCAGTTTGTTTCTCTACTATTTTTCTGTATAGGCTTATTATACGACGTGATCATCTTTTGGAAGGCACGTTTAACCAAGTTATGGCTTACTCCCGCAAAGAGCTTCAGAGGAACAAGTTATATATCACATTTGTGGGAGAGGAGGGGTAAGAATACTTCAATACTCAAGAATATCATTTATTTGTTTAAAAAGGTGAGATGAGATCAAAGTGTTTGGTACTCAACCTAAACTCTTGAATTAAAAATATCAGCACAGAAGCAGCCATATGCTGGCTACTATTCTTTTGATAGACTTATGTGACTCATTTCTTAGGTATTTAGTTACTGATATGGCTATAACAGCTTAATTACAGTACCTGAAATACAGTAATGATATGGCATTAGATGATCTATTTGTTAAAACGTGTTTAAAAAAAAAAAAAAACTGTAAATTCCCTGACTGCTTGGGACACATTCATGTATTAGTGGGTCCAAAATTTTTTACCTGCAAAACCACCATTTTTTTTTGGCTTTTTGAAAATTCAGGCTCCTTTCACTTGCTCCAGGTCTATGGCTTAATAAATGTAGAAGTTTAGTATTTTCTGAGGGAAAGGGGGGCTTCTTACACATTAGTTACTAATTACACATTACTTATGTGTGTAGCGCTACCCCTGTAGGAGCTGCTAAGTAGTTTGCCCAGATCCTTTTCCTAGTAGTTTCATCGCAGCCAAACACACAGTTCCAGTCACTCTTCAGGCTCATTAACCAGTCTAGGGGTATGCTTTTTCTGATGTTTTAATAAGAACTTGGATAGGTAGTGGGTAATGGTAGTCTCTTGTAGAACTGTGAGCCAAGTCCTTGTGCAAGTAAAGTGTGGACTGGGCTTTGTAATAGCAACTTGATGAGATTAATTTTCCTCTCTGGAAAGTCTGAGCAACTTTCTTTCACTAAGAATTAAAGTGTAACTTTACCCACAACAACTTGATAAAAATAATGTTCTTTAGCAAGGAACATACATTCCACATTAATAATTGTGTGCTGTAAATTGCCTCCAACATTGCTCTTTTTTCTTCTTGCTGGAGGCTGCCATTTTGCTGAAGCCCAGAGCCCCTGAACAGCAGTAAATCTTTAGGCTGTCAGCAGAACAGCCTCTTCAAATTCAGAATAGAAAAAAATTGAAAAAATAGAGAGCAACTGTGCATGTGCAGAGCAGGGTGTCCCGCTGACCTGTATGGTGGCGATCTACTGTTCTGAGCCCCGGTATAGCCGCCTCACGACTCCGGGGGTTAGAAATCCCCAGAGTTTAATCTCCTAAACGTACCCCGTCAGAAGGGACATTTAGGAGCATTCTAATTGGTCAGTGCCGCCACATGGATGGCGCCGACCAGTCAGGACCCACGTAGCCCGTCCTCTCAGCATGGAAGAAGAAGAGAGAAAGCTGAGGGGATTTCTAAGCACTCGTAGCCATGAGGCGGCTATACCGGGGCTCAGAATGGGAGATCACGGCCATTCATGTCAGTGGGACTGGGGGGGGGGGGGCGAGAAGGGGGTCCTGTTTAAGTTCATCTTACAGATTTTTTTATAAAGGTGAACTTACACTTTCATTTTCTGACTAAAGTTCCACTTTAAATAAACTAAGCTCTATACACAGGACACAAGTTCCCTTTACACATGCTGACTTTAGCACAAGAGGAATGGCACCAGCACACAGTCTCTAGGATCTCTCTCGCCAGTCTGTACTCAAATATCCTTGGAAAGTTGATTGTCTCCTTTCAATATCCTCAAGACACATTCACTGCATGGTACCAGACCAGATCCTCGGATTAACAGCCCTTCAGTCAGCTTTCAGCAACTTTCAGAAGCATAGGCCTCCAGGTAGCAACACTGAGGCCTCAAAACCCCACAGGCACATGGCATATTGGCCTAGGGGGCTTTCAGCTCCCTTAAGCTGTGATCTCCTCCTCAGGAAAAAAGACCTGGCTGCTCTCAGTCTCCGAGTAATTATACACACTGCCAGTTACCATCCAGGCACAGGGATTGGCCAGGGCTGTAGGAATATTCAGGTGCTGATTAGACTCATCCTGCCCACTAACTTCCAGAATCATTCTGGATCAGCAGAGGCAGAAGCAGTCAATCCTGCAGCCACTGAAACATAGAACAGACAAGAGCAATGAACACAGCCACGCTGATTACAGTGAGCCAAAACAAAATTTGCCTAACAGCGAAATGCAGCTACACTGCATACAGTGAGCCAGAACTGAATTTACCTAATCCTAGCACCTATCTAGGAGGGTGCTAATTGTGTGTATCCCATTACCTGCAGACGGCTACTTCTATTAAAAATCTTCCCTGCTGCGCCTCCTTCCAAGATGCTGGATACTGTCCTGAGTGGCTGACATAGCAGAGAAGATTTTTTAGCAAAATACAATACTCTGCATCTGAACTGCTTTAGGTGCAGTACAATTGCATCTCAGCAAGACCTGCGGCATCTAAAGAAATGCAACACAAAGCCTGTCAAATGAAGCCTGGGAACCATCATCCACACTAAACCATTGGAAAAAATGGGAATCTTTGCGACCTGAGTTTCACATGCATTTGAAACACCCTACAGTATATTTTTAGTTTGTCATTAAATTTTGTTTCTATTTCTTTTTTAGACTAGATTACAGTGGTCCCTCAAGAGAGTTCTTCTTCCTCCTCTCCCAAGAGCTCTTCAATCCATACTATGGCCTATTTGAGTATTCAGCAAATGACACATACACTGTGCAGATAAGTCCAATGTCTGCATTTGTGGAAAATCATCTTGAATGGCAAGTACTATTTTTTACACAATCATGTATTTTGCTTGCATGAACTTTCTAGGTCCTTTTTCATGTATATTGCCCATTTATAAAGGTAAGTTAACAACCGACATGAAATGATCATTGTTTTGACAGTTTCCATTAGCCTGACTAATATGTCTTTTGATGTCCTTAGACTGAATACATTCCTTCCCTAAGAACTTTGAGATTTAGGCAGATCTATATCTGTATGTTAACCTAAATCCCAGTGAGATAATAGTGGAACCTGGAATACGATTTTAGCAGCAAGGTTATAATTTAAAAAATAGTTCAGGTGTTTTTTAAATGTCTCAACACTATGTAATATCTATGGTCTTCATGACCACATTGATTAAGCCATTTAGCTATCATTTTTGTTACAGTGATACACCTATGTCCAGTTATATTTAGCCAGATAATGTTGGATGATAGTAGGCCTCAACATTATTAAAAAGACTGCAATAAATATTTTAGGGCCTATTCACAATGGAACGCACACTTTCCTTTGCGATCCTGCGTGTTCCTGTGCAGTGTAGTTTTGACAGCCCATTCACTTGAATGGGCTGCAAAATGCACTAGAACACAGAAAAAGTAGTGCAAGCTCTACTTTTTCATAACACGGTGCACCAAACTGTATGGTCCTGTGGTACCATGCATCTTTGAGGCTGCAAACGCATTATTTTTGCGAGATGCATTTGGGGTCCTATTAACAATTCATTGGCACCTACATACCTCTCACAAGGTTCACGTGCAGTGCAGGAAATACGCACAGGACATGCCATTCCCGCACCGCCTTTTGGTGTGAACAGGTTCTTAAAGCTGCAAATATCTTTACATTATAATGTTTTTTTTTATAGTTGAATGTGATAAATATAAAAAAAAAATTCATAAAGGTACTTATTTATAATTAATTATGAACCTTATACAGACTGGCAGCAGCTTCACTCCAGACCTCTAATGGCTGATGGACTAATGATTGAAATGGATAGACATACAAATCTTGTAAGCCCCCGTACACACAGTTGAACATTCCGACCACAAAATCCGTTGGATTTTTTCCGACGGATTTTGTCCGAAAGTGGTGTTGCATACACGCGGTCGGACAAAGTTGTCGGAAAATCAGATCGTTCGGAACGTGATGACGTTCGTTCATTAAGACTGGACTACGTTCAGGCTAGTAGCCAATAGCTATAGTCTCGTAATTTGATCTGAGCATGCGTTGCACTTTTTCCGATGGGAATTCTCTACAAACGATCGGACAAAGTCTGATCGAATTTTGTTGTCGGAAAATTTCCTGCTCTCAAATTTTTTTCTTTTTTCAAAAGTCTGACAGAGCCCACACACGATCAGATTTTCCGACAATATAATCCGATCGGACTTTTTCCGTAGGATTTTCCGACCGTGTGTGTCTAAAACAAATGCATTAGTGTTTAAGACAGAGTTCCTCATTAAGTAGAATTATAAACATTGTGATACAATTTTAAATCCTTGCATTGAAGATACTCATCTATTTTACATCTAGGGGAAGGTAGCTGTTTAGTAATAACAAATAAGTACTATTATGTTTTCCTTGGCTATAATATAGTAATACTGTAGTGTTATGACATTAGAAAAAGTTTAGCGAAAGCATGTGGCACTTAAAAATGTATTTGCCTACATGCAGATTTTCTCAGTAGATTCTGCAGTGTGTTCTGCTGAAACCTGACAGAGTGGGTAATTAAGCCAGAAAAGACATGTCCACAATGTGATAACTGTCACAATGAGATGATGCTCTTTTCCAGTTTTAATCTGCTTACAGGATTCTGTCTTCAGTCATTTGGAAGCAGTAATGGATAATACAAAAGTGTGCTTTGTCCAGCTCCTAGCTGTCCAAGTCGCAGGCAACAATGCCTGTCCGAGCAGTCCAGAGTACATGACTGACAGTGGCTTCAGGGAGCTTTTCTAAAATCACACTGTGTGTTTTGACTAAAGTTCTGCTTTTACACCACTCTGCTCTGCAAAATCTGGGGAGAAGGACATGTATAACCTGCAGAAACACCACCAGGTCTCCAGCATAGTTCCTCTAACCAGCCCAGAGGTCAGAGGATAAAAAAAGCTGTAGCAGGACCTGCGCAAATGAAATAAAAAACTGGGCAACTTTGATTTTAGAGTTTGATAGAATGATTGAGGCGTCTGTGCCTTACAATATACCGGGGGAGAGCATCTGGGTTTACTGCCACTTTAAGCTGCAAAAGTCTTGAACTCCAATAGTTAAGTCAGCATATTGACTCATGATCATCTGTCAAAGCAATAACATGAGATTTAACTGCCCCTTTGCTTGTAAGTCATCTTCAATAGACATGCCAGGATTTACCGTACAGAGCCACAAGTTCATGAAAATTTGCTGCTGGGTAAAATCCAATGACCTTAAAGTCATAAATCTTCTTTCCAGCATCTGGAGAGCAAGATTGGCTCATTAATTCACAAACACATAATTAGCACTTTATATTTCCTTCAAGACATTCCAAAAATGTTCTATTCTCAGACTGTTATTATTAAAGAACTTGCCCATTTTATGGTATGTTTCGGATAGTTTCCTTGGTATGTTGCTGTCAAAGCACATTTTAGCACTTGCTTATGACAGACCATCTGTCAATTTGATGACCTTACCACCAACACCACTAACTCAATGTAATGTTTATACTGCAATATTATGCTCATATGTTCATAAGTATAGAAATATATACACTTCTGCTTTGGATAGCTCAGCAGAATTAATCAAATTATTTGATGAACTCATGTGTTTATAACCCAAAACTAAATTGAAGAAACAAACAAAGGCACATTGACAAAGCACACCCACCACAGCTTTTTATTATCTTTTAACATTAAAAATTCACATGGAACAGATACAGTGCCTTGCGAAAGTATTCGGCCCCCTTGAACTTTTCAACCTTTTGCCACATTTCAGGCTTCAAACATAAAGATATAACATTTTAATTTTTTGTGAAGAATCACCAACAAGTGGGACACAGTTGTGAAGTGGAACGAAATCTTTTGGATTTTTGAAGCTTTTTTAACTAATAAAAAAATTAAAAGTGGGGCGTGCAATATTATTCGGCCCCCTTGCTTTAATACTTTGTAGAGCCACCTTTTGCTGCGATTACAGCTGCAAGTCGCTTGGGGTATGTCTCTATCAGTTTTGCACATCGAGAGACTGAAATTCTTGCCCATTCTTCCTTGCAAAACAGCTCAAGCTCAGGGAGGTTGGATGGAGAGCGTTTGTGAACAGCAGTTTTCAGCTCTTTTCACAGATTCTCGATTGGATTCAGGACTGGACTTTGACTTGGCCATTCTAACACCTGGATACGTTTATTTGTGAACCATTCCTTTGTAGATTTTGCTGTATGTTTGGGATCATTGTCTTGTTGGAAGATAAATCTCCGTCCCACTTTCAGGTCTTTTGCAGACTCCAACAGGTTTTCATCCAGAATGGTCCTGTATTTGGCTGCATCCATCTTCCCCTCAATTTTAACCATCTTCCCAGTCCCTGCTGAAGAAAAGCAGGCCCAAACCATGATGCTGCCACCACCATGTTTGACAGTGGGGATGGTGTGTTGAGGGTGATGAGCTGTGTTGCTTTTACGCCAAACATATCGTTTTGCATTGTGGGCAAAAGTTCGATTTTGGTTTCATCGGACCAGAGCACCTTCTTCCACATGTTTGGTGTGTCTCCCAGGTGGCTTGTGGCAAACTTTAGACGAGACTTTTTATGGATATCTTTGAGAAATGGCTTTCTTCTTGCCACTCTTCCATAAAGGCCAGATTTGTGCAGTGTATGACTGATTGTTGTCCTATGGACAGACTCTCCCACCTCAGCTGTAGTTCTCTGCAGTTCATCCAGAGTGATCATGGGCCTCTTGGCTGCATCTCTGATCAGTCTTCTCCTTGTCTGAGCTGAAAGTTTAGAGGGACAGCCAGGTCTTGGTAGATTTGCAGTGGTCTGATACTCCTTCCATTTCAAAATGATCGCTTGCACAGTGCTCCTTGGGATGTTTAAAGCTTGGGAAATCTTTTTGTATCCAAATCCAGCTTTAAACTTCTCCACAACAGTATTACGGACCTGCCTGGTGTGTTCCTTGGTCTTCATGATGCTCTCTGCGCTTTCAACAGAACCCTGAGACTATCACAGAGCAGGTGCATTTATACAGAGACTTGATTACACACAGGTGGATTCTATTTATCACCATCAGTCATTTAGGACAACATTGGATCATTCAGGGATCCTCGCTGAACTTCTGGAGTGAGTTTGCTGCACTGAAAGTAAAGAGGCCGAATAATTTTGCACGCACCACTTTTCAGTTTTTTATTTGCTAAAAAAGTTTAAAATATCCAATAGATTTCGTTCCACTTCACAATTGTGTCCCACTTGTTGGTGATTCTTCACAAAAAATTTAAATTTTATATCTTTATGTTTGAAGCCTGAAATGTGGCAAAAGGTTGAAAAGTTCAAGGGGGCCGAATACTTTCGCAAGCCACTGTAAGTCTTACTGATACATCAATCTCCCGAACAGCAATTGTACCTGTGTATGTGATCATCTTGCAGTTGGCCTATAGCCCATTACCTTTCCAACCCTATCAAAAACACAGGTATTGTGCGATGGATGTCAGAATTACTATTGATAAATTGGCAAACTCATATCCTTTAAGTAAAAAGTCCACTGTTATCTCTCCATTCACAGTAAAGTCAAGAAGGAACAAACAATTAAAGCCCATCTCCAAGATATTAGCAAGCCCAATCACCTCTCCCTCTAACTAACCACTGATATAAAAAAAAAAATGAAAATCCCTATTTTACTTCACTAAAGACACAATCACATAATGATCCTTCTCTCTTCTTCTGTTTACTTACTGGGATTCTACTTCGGGTGTCTACATCACTGTCTACTTGTTGTGGACACCTTCTATTGGTGACATCAACACTTCCAGCAGCCTGTTCTCCTTCATTGGCTCCAAAGGCAGCAAAACTTATGGGGCAGTGAGGAGACAAGTGCCCAAAAAGATAACGAACAGTGAAAAATGCCTGGTTCCCAGGGCAAAAAATGAGCCTAACTCATAGAGGAAACCATGATTTTGATCCATCCATTACACTGTAGGATGGCTTAGGAAGAGGTGTTTAAAATCAAGAATTTAATCATTTCCTGGAATTGGGCTTTAATTCTGGCCTATAATAGGCACCATAAGCTGTACCTTATCTAACAGACATTGGTATAAAATAACCAGTTAATAATTGAATTGTCCGGGTATTGTAGGAAAAAAATGTTTTCCAACCAATTGTAATAGATGTACTATATATCTGCTTTTTAAAGCTTTCTAATGCTTAACTCTGATTTTTGTCACATAGGTTTCGATTTAGTGGACGAATCCTTGGCCTTGCTCTCATTCACCAGTATCTTCTGGATGCCTTCTTCACAAGACCATTTTATAAGGCTCTTTTAAGGCTGTGAGTATAATATTCAGGATATTCACTGTTAACAGAGGAACCTGTAAAGACTGGTAGCAAAAATTTTGTTTTAAAATAAGTTTCTGGACATCTTTATACTATGAGAGATGACTTTCAAGCTATTGTGATCTAATAAGGGCAGGAAAAATGTAACATTCTAGGGGCTCAATATAAAAATGCTAGTAGATTACATTTAGATTTTCTTATAGAAATTTCTAGCAGCACCACCAATTGCTATACGTTTCTCCAATGCAATATGTTTATTGCTATCTAATCTCACTTGGTCTGTTCATGTTTTGACTAATAGATTCCATGATTGTCAATTAACTATTGTACCACCCCTTTTTCCGTTTCTTTTCAAAGGAGCTGTTTTTGTTATAAAAGTTCGATGTTAATGCTGTTAACTTATGCTACACCCGAGACACGTTAACATTATGTGGATTGTACACTGATATTGTACCAAATAAAATTCTTATAAGAAGAAGCTTTGGGTTGCTGGCCATTTCTTCTAATATGTTTATTTGTAGTTTTAAAGTGGATTTAAACCCCAACATTTTTTTTTGATGTCATAATGTAGAGAATAAGATTTCCTTTCATTTCAGCCCAGTCTTGCCACACAGATTTACTCGAGGCCTGAGCAATCCTCTTTTATTGTTCAGTTAGAGAAATCTTGACAAAGTCTTGAAAACTTTGTCAAAAACGCCCCCTTGCTGTGAGTGACAGGTGATTTACATATCTCATGCACTAGCCTGAGACAGGTTATCATCAGATCACTGGATGTTCTAATCTGCCCAGCTCTGACTACATACATGTCCCCTAAATCACTTGTCTGTCTATAGTCTGCTGACTGTTCACTGCATCCAGTCACTGCATCAAAAACATCCAGTCAAAACACAGTAAAGCTGGGAGAGCTGGAGGGGGGGGGGGGGGGATGTGAATTGTGAACTTTTTACACAGGATGTGCCTGTCTCAGGCTAGTGCATGATATGTAAAACACCTGTCACTCACAGCAAGGGGGCGTTTTTGACAAAGTTTTCAAGATTTCACTAACTGAACAATTAAAGAGGATTGCTCAGGCCTTGAGTAAATCTGTGTGGCAAGACTGGGCTCAAATGAAAGGAAATCTTATTCTCTACATTATGACATCAAAAAAATTCTTCACAGTGTATCTAGCTGAAAAGCTTTCCCATGAAGACTTTCTGTATACAAATGTGTGAAGTATAATAATACAGTATAGGATAAGTAAGAAACCATTCAACTATTTAGGTATCATGATGTTAAATACCCTAGTAAACACCTTGATACCACTAGAATACAAAATACGTGCATATCACTTTAAGGATACTGAAAGCTGCTGACAGGTATAAAGTTTTGGCACCCAGAGGTGCACATATCTGCATCAGCTTTCAATATGTTCTACTTCGCCTGAAGGACAGGATTGTTCTGACAGATAAAGCTCCAACACTTCAGGTAGTGTCAGAGCTTGTCACTAATCCTCTCCTCAACACACACGCATAAATATATCTATTGGCCCATCAATCTGATGAGCTGTTTTACTGGCAAATAGAAATGTGGGGTGTGCAAAGTACAGAAGTTCCTAAATTGTTTAGCCAGTTTTATTTTAGTTCTGGATGATGAAGGGAAGGATTAGAACCCCTGCTAGATTATACTGTGTCCTCCTGGGGGGGGGGGGGGGGGGTCACTCTCTATTTGTCCTGGTGACCATTGTTGTCTAGACAAAATATGATGGGAAATCCAAGATTTGACATCTTTGACCAGAACTAGAGCCAACAAAAATCTGTGCCAGTGACAAATGTCTAAGTTGGGAATTCCCTTTACTTTTAAGAGCTTCCTTTTCACTTACTGTTGCATCTCTGGAGCAGAAAGTAAAGGGAGATACTCTTGTTGATATGTGCAAGCCCTTCATACCTGTCAGGATGTTTCAGTAATCTTAAAGTGACAGAATCTTTTTTGGGATTGCTGAACACCAGTTTTTAACCAGTTTCTTCCCTTCATGTATTTTAACCTGTAGATTTATTAATCGTGTCTTGTTTAATGTACCGTTGTATATAAATGTGTGAAAAATCTGTAATTTCTTGGTATGTTTGTCTAGACCATGTGATCTCAGTGATCTGGAGTACTTAGATGAAGAGTTCCACCAGAGTTTACAGTGGATGAAGGACAATGACATCACAGACATTTTAGACCTAACATTCACAGTCAATGAGGAAGTGTTTGGTCAGGTTAGTTTACCTTCTTAATTGGTAATTTTTCTTGTAAACTTCTGTATGAACTACCCCTTAATATTTGAGTATTTCTTATAAATCTCATGCAGATGTCTAAAATGACAGTCAAGTTCAGTTTTAAGTTAAATTGACTATATTCCAATAGATTGTAATGCTCAACTCAGCTCTGAAGACCTCCAACAAATATAGCATGGCAGATGGAAGTTGTGACCGCCACATAATAGCTGTATAACAGTAGAACAGCAGTTCTGTCGAACATAAACATGCAGCACTACAGTGCCTATATTTCTACCCTATGCACTGGGCCTGGCTGAAGGAAATAATGATGTAAGGACAGAAAATTCAGTCACAAACAATTGTTTCTTTCCCTGAGATTGGTTGACCCTAATGCCCTGTACACACGATCGGACATTCCGACAAAAAATCCATAAGATTTTTTCCGACAGATGTTGGCTCAAACTTGTCTTGCATACACGCGGTCGTACAAAGTTGGTCGGAAATTCCAAACGTCAAGAACGCAGTGACGTACAACACGTACGACGAGCCGAGAAAAATGACGTTCAATAGCCAGTGCTGCTCTTCTGCTTGATTCCGAGCATGCGTCGCACTTTGTGCGTCGGAATTGTGTACACACGTTCAGAATTTCCCACAACGGATTTTGTCATCGGAAAATTTTAGATCCAGCTCTCAAACTTTGTGTGTCGGAAATTCCGATGGAAAAAGTGCGATGGAGCCTACACACGGTCGGAATTTCTGACAACAAGCTCCGATCGCACATTTTCCGTCGAAAAGTCTGATCGTGTGTGTATAGGGCTAGGGATGAGCCGAACACCCCCGGGTTCGGTTCGCACCAGAACCTGCGAACGGACCGAAAGTTTGCACGAACGTTAGAACCCTATTAGTTACAATCGACGCGAACGTTCGAAATCTAAAGTGCTAATTATAACGGCCAATATGCATGTTATTGTTATAAAAAAGGTTTTGGGACCCAGGTCCTGCCCCCAGGGGACATGCATCAATGCAAAAAGCAGTGATTTTATTGATGCATAAAGTGAAAAAAAGTGCTTGCGGCTTTAATGTCATGTCTTGTCCAGGCAATATGGATGAAAATCTTTGAGAAAAATGGCATGGCTACCCCATCCCCCCCCCCCCCCCACCCCAGCCTATTACCAGCCCCTTTGGGTCTTGTATGGATATTAAGGGGAACCCTGCACCCAAAATAAAACCCTATACCTAAAACCCTATATACTCTGAACCGCAGTATACAGGCGGTGGAAACAAGACAGGGACTGTAGGTATATACTGTATGTATGTATGTATGTATGTATGGACTGTTGGTGTATACTGTACTGTGCTGGAGGTACACAAAACACACTAACTCCTGCAGATGGCTGTCTTAGGTGACAACAGGGCAGATACAGTGTAAGGTGGTTTAGTGTGCTACTGCTGTGCTATACTCACACAGCACACACACACTCTAACTCCTGCAGATGGCTGGATTGGTAGAGAACAGCACTGAGAAGAACACACTATCCCTGCCTATTTTTCCTCTTTCCCTACACTTTCCCCACACAGAAATGATTCACATATAGTGTGTACATGTACAGTACACTGTCACTGTTCCTCAAGCGGGAACACACTACACGAGGCTGCCTTATATAGTGTGGGGCGTGTACTAAACCCCCTGAGCTATAATTGGCCACAGGCAGGATTGCTCTCCTCGCCGCTGGCTCTATGTTTGGCCAAGCATGCGGGGTCACAGTGCATGCTTGGCCAATCATCAGCCAGCAATGCACTGCGACTGGCGCAGTGCATTGTGGACCGTTCGCATCACACGAATTTGATGCGTACGGTCCTCAGAGTTCTGCCCTCGACGAGCGGATGAACGGCCGATGTTCGATTCGAACATGGGTTCGAATCGAACACCGGGCCTATCCCTATGCAGGGCATTAGGATGTCTGTACACAACAAAGAAGCCCCACAGTCCAGTCCAAAACAGTCCAAATTAGTATCAGTCAAGCAGCAATCATCCTTTGTAAAACCAAGAAATGGGAAGAATTATACCTTCCCATACAGTGAATAGGACTTTAAATGATATGAGATTGTTGCTGAGGTGAGCAGAAAGACATTAATTTAAATTTCATTTTTATTTATATAAACATCAATGAAAGTATCATAAAAAACATATAGATCTGTGAATAACATATTGCACATAGCCAGTAATGATACTTGTTCTCAACATGAACATAGAGAAGTTCTTAAGCGTAGAGTAATCCAACGCGTTTCGCAGAGCTGGCTCTCCGATTCTTCAGGGAAACTCAATATTGTCAGGGCTGGGCTTAGCCCTCCCTTCTCAGTGCTCAGGTTGCTCAGCAGTCGGTTAATTACCAGCACTAATCCTACCACAGTGGCTCAGCTGGTGATCATTTCCTGCTTGTCAGCCAGCCCCTTCTGGCTATTTAAACTGCCTGGTTCATTTCTTCCATGCCTTCGCCTTTGTCAAACATATCTGGATTCTCTGCTGTGTTCCCGTTAAAGACTTGCCTGGCTGAGGTCCCTTATGGATCCTGATCCTGTTTGCTGCCTCCGACTACACTGATCTCTGGCTTCCTGATTTACTGGCTTGCTCTGACTACCGAAACCCTGGATATGTTTTGATTACGTTTATTATTTGTACCATTTTTGCCATTATATTAAAAGGTGTGTTTTTTACTGAATTTTCGGTCTCCATCTGATTCATGGTTCCTGACAGTAGGCGAAGGCCAGGAATTTAGAAGATGCAAGCAATCCACATAGTGGTAATATTTTTTCCAGTTTGAATGAGCAGGACCACCGCATGAATTCGTTTTCCATAGCGTTACAGATGCTCCTGATTCGCACTGCTCACCTGGATCCTGCCACTGTGACTGTTCCGGTACAACATGTGGGGCAGGCCGTCCCTGCTGCTGCTCCAGTCTCTGTGCAGGCACCCGCCTCGAATATTACCACTGTAAGAGGTATGTCTGGTTCCGCTCCTCTTCCCCAGCAATTTGGGGGAGATCCAGTTCAATTCAGAGATTTTCTCAACCAGGTTCTGATAAACTTTGAGATGCTGCCCCAGACATTCCCCACGGACAGAAGAAAAGTAGACTTCATTATTTCTTTGCTTTCTGATAGAGCCTTGGCCTGCAAAAACCCTCTATGGGAGATGCAAAAACCCATCGCCCAGAGTTACCCTGAGTTTGTGGCTTCCTTTAAAAGGGTATTTGATGTTCCCGCCACTCCATTTCTGCTGCTAAGAGCCTCATGTCCATCAAACAGAGTACTAAAACTGTTGCCGATTACGCCATTGAGTTCTGTACTTTGGCAGCAGAGGTCGCTTTGAACAGTGAGGCCCTTGTGGCTGCTTTTTCTCATGGTCTCCCAGATAACATCAAAGACGAGATAGCAGCCCGGGACATACCTACAGATCTGGAGAAGTTGATCTTGTTTGCTATTCTCATTGACTCCAGACTCTGAGAGACCTTCATTTAAGGAGTGCTTGTGAAAGCCTCCTGTACGTTTGGCTCCGAGCTTTGCAGTCCCACCCTTGCCTCCCTCACCTCCCATGTCTCCTGGTAGCGAGTCCACCAGTAAAGTAGAACCCAGGCAGTTGGGCTTCACATGTCTCTCTGCGGAGGAGCGGGCCTTTAGGAGGAGGGAGAGATTGTGCCTTTACCGCGGCCAGGCAGTTCACTTTTTGTAGTCTCGTCCTACCCATCTGGGAAACACTTGCACCTGAGGTCCTGTAGGGGTCAGACTTTAGGTGACGTTGTTACATCCCCAGTTATCCTGAGGGATAAGCCTTTAGTTCCGGCTATCCTTTCTTGGTCTGAGTCGTCCATCGAGACACAGGCTCTAATCGACTCTGGGGCGGAAGGCCTGTTCATAGATAATGCCTTTGTGTCTAAGCAATAAATTCCGCTGCAGCTTTATGCCACTCCACTTGCCATTGAGGCTATTGATGGGAGACCTCTACAGCCTGCCCATGTGACTCATGACACTGCTCCATTGACCATGGCCATAGCGGCTCCTCACCATGAGATAATCCAATTACAAGTTATTTCCTCACCCATTGGTGGTTATTGGTTATGCTTGGTTACAGAGGCACAACCCCTCTTTTGATTGGCTTTGTGCTGAGGTTCTTTCCTGGTCACCACAATGCAGTAAGACAGGTTTTCAGAAAGTGGCTAAGGTCTTGTGCACCTCTTCACTCTCCTCTCTGCCAGAGGAGTACCGCGAGATCGGCAATGTCTTTGACAAAGGTCAAGCTGGTAGTCTGCGTTTAATACTAGGACAGGACATTACGAACACCTCGTAATGCCGTTTGGTCTTTGCAACGCTCCTGCAATTTTTCAGGAATTTATCAACGATGTCCTCTAAGATATGTTGCAGCAATGTGTGGTGGTTTATCTTGATGATATTCTCATATATTCTAAATCCCTAGAGAGCCACCACACAGATGTCTCCTGTGTGCTAAAGAGGCTGAGAGATAATAACCTGTATTGCAAGTTGGAAAAGTGTGAGTTCCATCGTGAACAGGTTAAATGTCTGGGTTTTTCGATGTACCCAGAGAAACTATCTGCAGTACTACAGTGGCCTCGACCCGTAGGTCTATGTCCACTACAACGTTTTCTTGGCTTTGACAATTATTATCGGAATCTATCCATAACATCTCTTCTCTGGTCAAACCCCTGACTGATATGACCAGAAAAGACGGTAACTCACAGAATTGGTCCCTGGATTCCATTAAAGCCTTTGAGTCTCTCAAGGTTGCCTTTGTTTCAGCTCCTGTGTTGGCACATCCTGATCCTACATTACCCTACATTATTGAGGTTGATGCACCTGAGATTGGAGTTGGCACCCTTCTATCTCAACGTCCTACCTCTGAGAGCGCTATGCATCCTTGTGGCTACTTTTTCAAGAAATTGTCTCTTGCAGAATGCAATTACGAGATTGGGGACAGAGATTTGTTAGCAATCATTTTAGCTCTTAAAGAATGGAAGCAACTCCTCGAAGGTACCACTGTGCCAGTCCTCATTTTGACTGACCATAAGAATCTCACATTCTTGTCTGAGGCAAAACGCCTATCTCCCAGAAGGGTGCGATGGGCTCATTTTCTGTCAAGCTTTATTAACATAGTCTTTTTCTTACCCAGTACTAAGAATGTAAGGGCAGATCAATTGTCGCAACAGTTTTTCTCTGCTTCCAAGATGGAGTCGGTTCCTGTTCCTGTGATACCCCTGATCGTATTCTGGCTACTCGTCGTACCAGTCTCACTTCACCTTTGGGTGACAGAATTCTTGCCGCTCAGATCCATTCTCCTCCCGAGAGACCTTGTGACCGCTGTTTTGTCCCTGAGAGTCTCCGCACTGTTTTGTTCCAGACCTACCATTCTCCCAAGGCAGCTGGCTACCCAGGGAGGAATCAACTATTTTGTGCTATTTCTCAACAATTCTGGTGGCCTAGTCTCCACGCTGATGTACCTGCCTTTGTAGCTGCTTGATCCGTGCGTGCTCAGAGTAAGACACCACAACACCTTCCAGTGGGCCTCCTACAACCCATGGTGGTTGACCGGTTCTCGAAAATGTCACATTATATTCCACTTAAGAAGTTGCCCACATCCAAAGAACTGGCATCCATTTTTGTTCGGGAGATCTTTCGATGATAGTTGTGCCTGGAACTGGTAAAACTTTAATTGCCAGCAATCATCCTTTGTTTACGAGGGCCTTTAAACAGCAATATGTTAAAGTTTATGCATAACCAAAACTTTTTTTTCCTTTGAGGAACAGAGTAGATAAGGATTAAATTTCCTGTCATTCTTTTAGTCAATATTTCAGTTTTTTTTAACGTTACTATTTAATTCTTTACTAGCAATATACATTATTCATATTCTATATCAAAATGGCCACAGTGTATACTAATTTTTTAATCACATGTAAACAGGAACTAAATAATGTATGTAGATGAAATGCATGGTGCTAAGTACCCTCTAAAAGCATCATGATTCTATTTTCTCAGAAATTCCCTCTCTGATTAACAGATTCTGTAGACTATGCATACAATGTGTAGCACTACCCCCTTAGGAGCCGCTGGATTTTTGGGTTCCCCTCACATGCACAGCCAGGCAATAGGAATGTCATTCACTCTGTAGTCAAAAACCAGTCCAGGGTGTTTTGTTTTGTTTTTAGTTTATTAGGGGATGAACTTGGATAGGGCTGGGAAGGTATGGGATGCCCAGAACGGTAATTTGGGTGCAACTTGAGGACTTGCTAACTTTCTGGCTGCCAAAAGTCACTATGCTGTCCTCCCGTGCGATAAATGGATCAGCTGAACTGAATATTCCCAATATTCCAAACACTAAATGCAGATGCTATTTTTCTGTAGAAACAGCAGATGCACCTGGCTGCGTCTTTGATTCCCAGAGTAAGAGGTGTAGGGAAGCTGTACTGGCTTTCAGTGGCTCTAAGCTGTCCCTTAGTAGCAAGCAAGCTGGGTCTTGCACCTGGCTGCTTCTCCTCTATCAGGCCCTCGGGTGTTTGAAGCTACTCACTCAGTCCCTTTGGTGGATCCTGAAGCTCATGTGGCTGCTGAACAGGTCCCAATGGCTCCCAGGGTGGCTTCAGCTAAGCCTAGCTGAGGCTGACAGGGTGTAAGGCTTCTGCTGCTTCTGATCTCCCTCTCTCTTCCTCTGGCTCTTTCCTTCTGCCAGGAGCAAAGCCCTCCAGCACAGGGGTCCCCTCCAGACAACTGCACCCTGGACTCTGCTCCCACATGACCAGGCTCCAGAATATTTATGGTCCGTATCTCCGCCTTCTGGGCCTCACCCAAGGATTGTAAGAGACTCCATAAATATTCAGGCCTAATCTCTGCTCCTCTGCCCTCTAAGTTCTAGAACCCTCAAGCAGATCCAGAAGCCAGGAGGAAGTAACAGAGACTCAGTCATTGGAGCTCTGCCAGATACCTCTAAACAAATTAACCCTGGCTCCTCTGCCTACAGAGGAACCCAACTAAATGTTCCTACACTGTACACAGAGGGTGCTATAAATGTCAGTATACAGAAGCTATGCATTTTTTGTTTACAAGCAGCTAAAAATATTTTTCATATTTAAAAATGAGAACATCTGTAGGGGTAGAGTACATTGAAACACATCCTTAAAGTAATGTTTGTACTTGTGCCTCAGTCCATATGCAGTCTTGCCTACTGAGCTCAAGAAGGCTCATATCACTTGAGGCAGGGGTTCAGTTCCATGATCTAGTACATTTATTGTATCTGCATCTTTTCATAAAGTCTATTGGAGATTCTTTTAACATGAAGAAACACTGGTAACAAATGATGAACCATAGGTATCTAGACAATTGTAAAGTTGACTTTTTTCAAGAATCTCTATCCAATTGAATAATAGTAACAAAAAAGCTGGACCAAAATCAGATTATCACTGAGCGGAACAACCGTCTGAATGAGATAATCAAAAAATCAAATCAAATTTCTTCCATTCATAGTACTTTTATCTTGTCTGGTATAGTCGTGACTGTCATAAGATGCTATTGGGTTACTGCCATAAAATGGGATAGTATTCAACTGCCTTACAGAAAGATTATGAAAATGTACAGAAGAGCAATGAATCATAGTCTCCCTTTCAAACTCCCATACTGCTATTGAAGAGTGGAAGAAAGATGGGTTTCTATAGGCAACTAGATTTGTTCTCTTTTTAAACAGCTTGCCGCATAAGGTCTAAAATGTTCACAATTAAGTCCTCACTTACTGTATATGCATAGCCAAAACTTTCTTGAAGCTTTGGATAAAGTAGAGAAGGGTTTGTACCATTGTGGAATCCTCTCTCCATTTCCTGTCCCAGAGGCACAACGGGAAGTTACTGAAATGCCCCGTACACACGTTCGGACTTTGTCCGCCGGACCTAGTCTGGCGGACAAACCGTCGTACTTTCCAGCGGGGCTTCGCCGGACTTTCCGAGCGTGTGACTTGCCCACACACGCCCGGACTTCTCCGGCGGACAATCAAAATAAAATTCATTTAGAACGTAACTGCAGGTAGACGGGGCTAGCGAAGGCAGTGAATGCCGCCACGCTAGCCCCGTCACCTGGCATGGATTTAAAGGGAATCGCTACGCCGAAAAAACGGCGTGGGGGTCCCCCCCCAAATCCATCTCAGACCCTTATCCGAGCACGCAGCCCGGCCGGCCAGGAAAGGGGTGGGGACAAGCGAGCGCCCCCCCCTCCTGAGCCGTACCAGGCCGCGTGCCCTCAACATGGGGGGTGCCCTGGGGAAAGGGGGGCCGCGCGCCCCCCCACCCCAAAGCACCTTGTCCCCATCGTACCCCATACTCATTCACATAGGGTGGGGGGCCGGGATCTGGGGGCACCCTTATTAAAGGGGGCTCCCGGATTCTGATAAGCCCCCCGCCCGCAGACCCCCGACAACCAATGGCCATTGTTGTCGGGAAGAGGCCCTTGTCCTCATCAACATGGGGACAAGGTGCTTTGGGCTGGGGGGGGGCGCACGGCCCCCCTTTCCCCAGGGCACCCCCCATGTTGAGGGCACGCGGCCTGGTACGGCTCAGAAGGGGGGGCGCTCGCTCGTCCCCACCCCTTTCCTGGCCGACCGGGCTGCGTGCTCGTATAAGGGTCTGAGATGGATTTGGGGGGGACCCCCACGCCGTTTTTTCGGCGTGGGGATTCCCTTTAAATCCATGCCAGGTGACGGGGCTAGCGCGGCGGCATTCACTGCCTTCGCTAGCTACGTATACCTGAAGTCACGTGCTAAATGAACGGACTTTCCGATGATCGGCATGTCCGTTCATTTCCAAAAGTCCGGCGGACTAGCATACTAACAGCGGGATTGTCCGCCGAATTGCCAAGTCCAGCGAATAATTTTAAAACAAAACTTAAAACCTAGTCCACCGGACTTTTTTGGCGCCAAAAAGTCCGCCGGCGCCCACACACGGGGGGATTGTCCGGCGGACTTCAGTCCGGCAGACAATCACGCGGGAAAGTCCGCTCGCAGGTACGCCGCATAAGTAATCTCCAAAAGTCACAGGAATTCCTCTATTAGACAGTTGTCCATGGAACAGGTGTCCCCATTGAAATATTTCTCCTTACTTCTTGCCCTGGGGACAACTCAAATTTTTGAAATTATATGTTCATATCATGTCAGCTTTTTAGGTTACATAAAAATGTCTCTATAATTGGTAATACACTTACACATGTTTTTTATGCCACTGTGACTGATACCTTCCTATAGCATGTTTTAACCTGGATCGTCTGACTTTCTAATAGGTCACAGAGAGAGAGCTAAAGTCTGGCGGAACAAACATACAAGTAACAGAAAAGAATAAGAAAGAATATATAGAAAAGATGGTAAAATGGCGAGTGGAACGAGGAGTGGTTCAACAAACTGAAGCCCTTGTACGAGGGTTTTATGAGGTATGTCATACAATATAAAACAATATTATATAAGATACAGCTAAAAAACAAATCAACAGTTCTCGAGAGCTGTACTCCAATGCAGATACTTTTTAACACAGCACTTGCTTTCTTTTTGATACTATATAAAACAATATTATATATAAAATACAGCTAAAACACAAATCAGCAGTTCTTGGGACCTGCTCTTTGCAGCAGACACGTTTTAACACAGTGGGGGTTATTTACTAAAGGCAAGTCGACTCTTCACTACAAGTGCACTGCAAGTGCACTTGAAAGTGTGCTAAAAGTGAGGAGCAGATTTGAAATGAGGAGAAGCTCTACTGATTTTATCATCCAATCATGTGCAAGCTAAAGTGCTATTTTTTTATTTTTCTTGCATGTCCCCCTCAGATCTACAGCGACTGCACTTCCAAGTGCACTTTCAGTGCACTTATAGTGCAAAGTGGATTTGCCTTTCGTAAATAACCCACAGTGCTTGCTTTCTTTTGGCACTGCTGCTCTTGGAGCGGGTAAGGTGACTATACAGTTTCCATATACCAAATAAAAAATTAACAAAAATACGCACAACAGGCGTTACTTTAGTGAGATGTTCCCTTCTTTCACAGACATATTTCTCCACCGATACCCCCCACCTACCCCCTCAGCCACAATCTTCCGGTGTGGCAGGGGTTAGTAGAACTTAGGGGTTGTTATAGGCACTCTTCCAGAGTGTCCAACTATGCCCGCCCTTTTTGCTTAGCTGCTTTATTCATAGAAGCCGTTACTATGCCTTCCATGAACGAAAAATTATATATGAATGGAAAATGGGGGGATGATTGATAGGTACACCCCCTACATTCATAGATCAACAGAGGTTCTATTGCTTTCCCACAAATAGAAGAAACATTCATGGCTTGAGTTGGGTTTTAAATGTTGGGTTGGGTTTGCATAGGGCATAATTCTTTTTAACCACTTGCTTACTGGGCACTTAAACCCCCTTCTTGCCCGATGTCATTCTTTGAATAACAATTGCGCGTTCATGCAACACTGTACCCAAATTACATTTTTACATTTTTATAATTTTTCTCACACAAATAGAGCTTTGTTTTGGTGGAATTTAAACACTGCTGGGTTTTTTATTTTTAATGAACTATATGGCGTTTTTTGCATATACGAAAAATGATTGTTCAATTATTATGATTGTTAAAAGAACGGATATAATGAATGAAAATGTATGATAAGATGGAGATAAATATATGATAAATGACAGTGATGAATGTGATATGATAAAAGATGCAAATGATTATAAATAAAAGAATAGTAAGTCAAATGATAATGTATATATTTATTGATAAAATGATTTGTAAGATGAATAATTATATGAATGATTGATGGAAATTCATGAACATGGCCATGAATATATGATAATAATGATTAAAATGAATTCAATGATGTTAAATATATGAGGTTGATTTAAATGATTATGAAATGATACGTTAATGAAATGATTATATTATAATGAAATGATATTATTTGAAACGATATGGAATAAAATAATATCAAAATATATTAAAGATAAATTAAATTGATAGATGTTACAAAATATGATGATAATGTTGATAAAATAAAGATTAGATGAATGAGCAATAGAGATGTATATGAAAATGATTATATTTAAAAATGAATGAAATGATTTTTGATGACTTAATTGATTATAATGAATGGATTGATGTAATATGAAAGAAGTATGATGATTAATGAATAGAAAATGGTTGATGATAATTGGTGATGCTTTAAATACATTCTAATTGATATGAATAACTATATAAAGAATAAATGGAAATATCTAATGTGATATAAATAATTCTTTATGGGTATATTCGTCTTTGGTATATAATAATAGCAATTAATTTAGATCTAAATGATACGAAAAATTGTATGATTGATGCTATAAATGAATGAGATTGTGGAATGAAATATATGATAAAGTATAATATGAAAATGACAAAAGGGGATGGATAAATGAAGGATGATGATAAATGTATAATGATGATGAAATGATGATGGATAGATTTGATAAAATAATAGAATAAGATGGAATATATAAAATATGAATTTATAATGAGTTGTAAAATGATGACAATTGAAATGATTGCGATACGATCGATGAGTTATAATGATAATGATATGATAGAAAATGATGAATATTGATGATGATGGAAGAAAATAATGTAGAGGTATATTCAAATATGACATTAATTGAATGATTAAATGTATATGGATTATTGATATGAAAATGTAAAAAACAAGGTTGTATGATGATATAGAATGATTTAAAAATATGAATTAAAATATAATAAGATATTAAATGAGGATAATAAATTTTGCTGAGATGAAAATAAAATAAAATGATTGATTGATATTTAATGAGAATGATTCCATAAAATGTCTTAAAATACTCTCTGATTGAATCAGACATATAAATGATAGAATGCATATAATGAAATAGATATGACATTCCATGAAATGAAATGAGATGGATAGAAATGCTGTATGATATAAAGTATATAATAAATGATAATTACATGTGATGATGATTAATAAGATGAATGTATGATTATTATGATATTAAGGTTATGATTTGATACATTATACAAAAAATGAAGATAATTGAAATATGATTATTGATAATAATGAATGTTTGATATAAAATAATAATATCATATGATAAAATATGATAAATATGATTAATCAATCAAAAAAAATGAAAAAATAATTATTTGATTATATATGTATTGTTGAAATGAGAAAGATATGATATGGAAATATATGAAAATAAAATAAATATATGTATTTGTGATTTAGAATTTTATATATATATATATCTGAAAAAAATATATTCAATGATAATTAGATTAAATCTTGATATTTGAAATATGTATGGTTAAAATATAATAAAATATGAAAATAATATAATAAATGAATGAAAGATGAAAAATATATGAGAATATAAATTGATGAATAAATAAAAGAAAATAATGATAGATTTGTGATTGATAGGTACCACCCCCTAATTCATAGACAAATAGAGCTTTGTTTTGGTGGAATTTAAACACTGCTGGGTTTTTTTATTTTTTGCTAAAAGTTTTTTTAAAAAAGACAGAGAAAAAAACAAATAAAAAACAGTTTTAAAGTTTGTTATAAAACAGGTAATTTTTCCCCTTCATTAATGTGCGCTGATGAGGCTGCACTGATAGGCACTGAAAGGCTGCACTGATGGGCACTGATAAGGCGGCACTGATGGACACTGATAGGTGGCATTGATGGGCACTGATAGGTGGCACTGATGAGCATTGATGAGCACTGATAGGCAGAACTCATAGGCTGCACTGATGAACACACTTGATAGGTGGCACGGAAGGGCACTGATAGGTGGCACTGGTGGGCGGCACTGATGGTTACTTCTAGGTGACACTGATAGGCAGCACTGATAGGTGACACTGATGATGAAGCACTGATTGGCAGCACAGATGGGCATTGATAGGTGGCACAGGTAGGCATTGATCGGTGGCACAGGTGGGCACTGTGACCGGTGATCGGCTTTTTTTTCTGCTCACCCTGTCAGCGCGAGCAGAAAAAAAGACAATTATCGATCTTTTGTTTACATCACATGATCAGCTGTCATTGACTGACAGCTGATCATGTGGTAAGGGGCCGAGATCTGCTGATCTGTGATCAGCCGAGTCTCATTGATGCAGGCAGCTCATGCACGGGAGGATGTCTATTGACAGCCTCCCAGCAATTAAGGTCCAGGCTGTAGCCGTCATTCGGCAATAGCGCGGGCGCAAAGCGGTTAACATTTTTTTAACTCATTCTCGTGATTCAAATCTACCTGCACCAGACTTCTGTAACTGAGAACAAAAGTACTGTCTTAAACAATATTTAAAATGTAATATTAGAACGTAGACTGCCTCGATCCAGCTAGATATTCTTACACACATCTCACCAAATTATTGGAAGACATACATATTACCAAGAGTGTTGGGATGTCTGCCTTTACACGCACATGAACTTTAATGGCATCCCAGTCTTAGTCATAGGGTTCAATATTGAGTTGGCCCATCCTTTGCAGCTATAACAGCTTTAACTCTTCTGGGAAGGCTGTCCACAAGGTTTAGGAGTGTGTCTATGGGAATGTTTGACCATTCTTCCAGAAGCACATTTGTGAGGTCAGGCACTGATGTGGACCTGATCAGCTGTCATTGGCTGACAGCTGATCACGTGGTAAGGGGCCGGGATCGGGATCTCATTGACTCTGTGACTCTGTGCATGGGGCATGCAGGCAGCTCATGCATGGGAGGACGTCTATTGATGGCTTCAACTCTTCTGGGAAGGCTGTCCACAAGGTTTAGGAGTGTGTCTATGGGAATGTTTGACCATTCTTCCAGAAGCGCATTTGTGAGGTCAGGCACTGATGTGGACAAGAAGGTCTGGCTCGCAGTCTCTGCTCTAAATCATCCCAAAGGTGTTTTATCGGGTTGAGGTCAGGACTCTGTGCAGGCCAGTCAAGTTCCTCCACCCCAAACTCACTCATCCATGTCTTTATGGACCTTGCTTTGTGCACTGGTGCGCAGTCGTGTTGGAACATGAAGAGCCATCCACAAACTGTTCCCAAAAAATTGGGAGCATGAAATAGTCCAAAATGTCTTGGTATGCTGAAGCCTTAAGAGTTCCCTTCACTGGAACTAAGGGGTCAAGCCCAACCCCTGAAAAACAACCCCACACTATAACCCCCCTCCACTAAACGATTTGGACCAGTGCACAAAGCAAGGTCCATAAAGACATGGATGAGTGAGTTTGGGGTGGAGGAACTTGACTGGCCTGCACAACCAATAGAACACCTTTGGGATGAATTTGAGTGGAGAAGCCAGGCCTTCTTGTCCACATCAGTGCCTGACCTCACAATTGCGCTTCTGGAGTAATGGTCAAACATTCCCATAGGCACACTCCTAAACCTTGTGGACAGCCTTCCTAGAAGAGTTGAAGCTGTTATAGCTGCAAAAGATGGTCCAACTCAATATGGAACCCTATGGACTAAGACTGGGATGCCATTAAAGTTCATGTGCGTGTAAGGCAGGCATCACAATACGTTTGACACTATAGTGTAATTGTTTGTTAAAAAAAAGCCTTCTGTCCTTTTATTTTAAATGTATTTATTTTTTCTTGGTCAGGAGTTCATTTACATTAGCAACATTGTAATGCAGTTTGTGTATTTTCTAAAATTAGTACACTGCATGGACAACTGAAAATCTGTTGTTTTCAATAGACATGTTCCCCCCAGCATGCGTATTGGGAAAACTATTATATGGAATACTACAACTACACATCATTCTCTCCGCTATCATTTGAATAATCCCACAATAGTTTTTGTTTAAACTAATAAATAGTATTAACGATAAAATATGAAAAAATGATAGAAAATGGACGCATTTAACCACAAGGTGGCACTGTGAATGCGTAGAAATATTTAATTAATACTTTTGGAAACAGGTCATTTGCCATGGCATTTTCTAACTGAATTAAGTAAAATGCACAAACATAATGCAGACACACTTATACATACAGTTAGGTCCATATATATTTGGACGCAGGCACAATTTTCATACTTTTGGCTCTGTATGCCACCAGATCAAAATAAAAATGAAACAATTCAAATGAACTTGAAGTGCAGACTTTCAGCTTTAATTCAAGGGGTTGAACATAAATATCAAGTACAAATTTTATTATTTTACACAGTCCCCCATTTTCAGGGGCTCAAATGTAATTGGACAAATTAATATAATCATAAATAAAATTTTCTTTTTTAATATTTTGTTGAGAATCCTTTACTGGCAATGACTGCCTGAAGTCTGGAACCCATGGACATTACCAAAGACTGGGTTTCCTCCTTTCTAATGCTTTGCCAGGCTCTAACTGCAGCTGTCTTCAGTTGTTCTTTGTTTGTTGGTCTTTCTGCCTTTAGTTTTGCCTTCAGCAAGTGAAATGCATGCTCAATTGGGTTGAGATAAGGTGGAATACTCAGCCATTGCAGAATATTCCACTTAATTTCCTTCAAAAGCTCCTGGGTTGCTTTTGCAGTGTGTTTTGGATCATTGTCCATCTGTACTGTGAAGTGCCATCCAATCAACTTTGCTGCATTTGGCTGAATCTGGGCTGACAATATATCTCAAAACACTGCAGAATTCATCTGGCTGCTTCTGTCTTTTGTCACATCATCAATAAACACCAATGACCCAGTGCCGCTGGAAGCCATGCATACCCGTGCCATCACACTGCCTCCACCATGTATTACAGATGACATTGTGTGCTTTGGATCATGAGCTGTTCCAAGCCTTCTCCACACTTTTTTATTCCTGTCATTCTGGTACAAATTAATCTCAGTTTCATCCATCTAAAGAATGCTTTTCCAGAACTGGTCTGGCTTTTTAAGATGTTTTTTGGCAAAGTCTAATCTGGCTTTTCTATTCTTCAGGCTTATGAATGGTTTGCACCTTGTGGTGAACCCTCTGTATTTGCACTCGTGAAGTCTTCTCTTCATTGTAGACTTTGACAATGATACACCCACCTCATGGAGCGTGTCCTTCACTTGTCTGGATGTTGTGAATGTGTTTTTCTTTACCATAGAGGGGATCCTGCGATCATCCACACTGTTGTCTTCCGTGGATGTCCCAGCCTTTTTATGATGCTGAGCTCACCAGTGCATTCTTCTTTCCTCGGGATGTACCAAACTGTTGATTTGGCCACTGCTAATGTTGCTGCTATCTCTCTAAAGGATTTGTTTCATTTTTGAAGCCTTACAATGGCCTGTTTTACTTGCATGGACTTTTCCTTTGAACATATGATGTAGGTTCACAACAAAAGATTCCAAATGCAAATACCACACTTAGAATAAACTCCGGACCTTTTACCTGCTTAATTGATGAAGAAATATTGAAGGAGTAGCCCACACCTGGCCATGAAACATCTTTTGATTAAATTGTCTAATTACTTTTGGTCCCTTGAAAAAGAGGGGTGGCTATTCTTAAGAGCTGTAATTCCTAAATCCTTCCTCTGATTTGGATGTACATACTCTCAAATTAAACCTGAGAGTGTGTACTTTCAGCCCATATTCATTATATAACAATAGCTTGAATATGTTTTGGTAAATACCTGAACATTTTCAAATTGTGCCTGTGTCCAAATATAAATGGACCAAACTGTATACTATGGAGATGTACAAAACTATTCAGATATAAGAATGGAGTTGTTAATACTAATAACACTGTATTTTGGGCAAACATACAGTAGCTTTGTAGCCCAAAATATGTATTCTTGGATGGAGTAATAACTCTTGACTCCTCAGATATATATATCACTAACTCGATTGCTGTTTACGGCAGAGAAACTCATAGCCCAAAAGTGGCTATCGCCATACCCACCTGATTTATGGAAACAATCAGTCAATATTCTTATCCAGAAAGAATAAACTTGTATATCAACATAGAGGATGACCAGATACATTTAAAATGTTGGGGAAAATGGCAAGAAAGCCCAGGCCTTGTGCCTATATTGCTGATTTTGCGTAGGCTTCTGTCTTGATCTTAGTATAGTTGGTGATAGTATTTGTTGGTGATGTTAGTATAGTTGCTGATAGTATTTCAAACATTCTAGACATGTGTCTCAGGTAGCGATGTTTGAAGAATAATAGAGGACATACCACAGGTGGAATTAAAGGATGGTCATTCTATTTAAATGTGGCCAAAATGCTGGCTTAGCTGTCAACCACTGCATCAACAAGGATAGGGTACAGAGGCCCACTGTTGTTATTGTATCAGCCAAGCAGTAATAGGACATGTCACTCATATAGTTTTATGTGGAATGCTATCTGTTGAACTCTAGACATTGAAGGGAAGTGATGTAATTAACAGTACTCCATGTGCTATGTGAAGGGGTAAGTGAATACCTTTACACCTATTAATGATTTGTCTGTTGAGGCTGTTTTGAAGGTGGGGAGGGGGGGGGGAGGTATTACTTGAATATATCAAATGTTTTTTGTTTCATTTTGGAAACAAAAAGCTCAAAACTTTAAAAGTCTGATTAAACAAAATACACAAACCATACCATAACATATTATTTATTGTTTGTTAAACAGATTCTGACATTTATTGATTTACTCATTTATACATACATTTATTCAATACATAAATGTAATTACTAAACCTGGAACATCTGGAAATGAATACCTAAAATGTAAGAGTGAAAGAAAAAGAGTTTTGTTGCCACTTTTTGTGCTTTCTTCCAAGTTTCTCACTAATCTGAACAGTTTCTGGCTATATAATAAAGGCTTATTCTTTTCTTTTCAGGTTGTTGATTCAAGACTTGTGTCGGTTTTTGACGCACGGGAGCTGGAGCTTGTAATTGCAGGCACTGCAGAAATAGATCTCATTGACTGGCGGAATAATACAGAATACCGTGGAGGTAAAGTGTCAGTGCTTGCTTTTATGTATCCAAGTTTAACGGCAATAGGTTTAATTTCAGCAGTACCATGTAATTTATTCAGTAGCTATCACTACTTTGCCTAATGGTCATTAAAAGTATCTATATATATTTGTCACATTAACAGGTATGTAGCACTGACATATAACAAGGTAAATAGAAACAAATAACATCCCCTGTCCCCCCAAAAGGGAATCTTCCATCTGTATTATATCCATTAAAGTGAAAGTTCAGGCAAAATCTAACGCTAAATCGGCTCTCTGGAACATTCTAAACCAAATCTATCTAACCCTGTAAAGCAAAAATTTATATACTTACCTATTCTGCAGCCAATCGGGTCCAGTCCCAGCATCAGCTGTCAGTGGCGGCTTCAGTGTGGAGGCGGATGCAGGAGAGGCAGTTGACAATGGAAGCCCATATAGTAAGTCTATGGCTGCCGTCACTTCCCAGCCATTTCACAGCCCTTGTCGGTCCTTTCCTGCACGCAGCTTCCGCCGCAGGAAAACGGACCGGATCGGCTGCAGAATAGATAAGTACATCGATTTTTGCTTTACAGGGTTAGATAGATTAGGTTTTGAATGTGGCAGGGTACAGGTTTAGAGTTAGTTCGTTTTTGCCTGGACTTACACTTTAAATTAACTTACCAGTATGTTTTAGTTGGAAACCAGAGTACCCAGAGTGAAGTAATACAAACACAAAGTGAGCATAAACACAATATGTACAGTAGATAGAACCCTTTATTAGATTTGAACTCAGAACCCATTAGCTGCAGGGCTACCGTGATATCTACCATGCTTTATAGGCAGTATAATTCAATAGTATTTAAAAAATAGGCCTGAGTATGAAGTATAAACCAGACAAAATGGGGGCTTTTCCGTGAACTGAATTTCCATTACACTAGGTTGGGAAGTACATTCTATGTGTATTTAATTGAGTTCTGGATTTTATTAAAGCCAACCCCCCCCCCCCCCCCCCCCCCACACACACACACACACACACACACACACACACACTTTTACCATATACCAGCGTCAATTTAATTAATAAAGGGTAACCTGCCTGACTTGACTTGTGATATTGCTCTGTCCTCCACATGCCAGAAATCCCATACTACCATTTTCAAAAGCAATGCCATCGGTGGCCAGCCTCTTCTTCCTAGTTCTCTGTTCCGGCCTACTAATCATGTCCACACCTTGAAATCTCGTGAAATAGTACAATCGATTTTCTTCTATCAGAGTCTCACAAATTAACTATGAGAACTTCCTGGGATGATATAGCTTTCCCAGGAGGTAGTTGTGAGGCCACCAGATCAAATAGGCTATTTCTATTGCACATGTTCCTGGAGTAGTTTGAATCAAGTGGGTGCTGTAGCAAGTACCATCTGGGAACTGGTATCAACACAAGTTAAAGTGGTTGTAAACCCTTACACCACTTGAACCTACAGGTAAACCTAGATTAAGGCTTACCTGTAGGTCAAAGAAATATCTCGTAAACCTACACGGTGTAGGAGATATTTGCCAAAAGACAGGCGCGCAGGCGCACTGAGCGTGCCGCTCTCAACAGCCAAATGCCGCGAGTGGCGGCTCCCGTGCGCATGCGCGGGAGTGACGTCATCGCGGCGCCGTCGAATGACAGCTCTGGAGCCATGAGACCCACCAAGAAGATGGAGGCTCCGTACACAAGGGGACAGCGGTGACTTCGCTGGCTCCTGTGTCAGGTAAGTGACACATAATGGACTACTATGCGATGCATAGTAGTCCATTATGCTTTACCTTTGCAGGGAAACAAAGAGGAAGTAAACCCATTAGGGTTTACTTCCTCTTTAAAGCATATACTGCCAGCACACCATGAATTCTTAGCATAACAACCAAAAATGTATTAAAATGATCATATCACAACAGTAAATTGTGGCATTTTGGGACCATGCAGGACCCCTTTATCACATGCCTGATGATGGGGTTCTGCATGGCCCCAAAATATTGACATTTATTGCTGTGATGTGATTTTTTTAATACATTTTTGGATGTTATTCTGAGGATCCATGGTGTGCTGGCAGTATATGCTTTGAGTTGTGGGGCCACGGCTAAGTTAACCAGTGCCTCAAGGAAACCAGAAGGTTGGATCCGATTAATTGTGAGTAACAGATTTAATTTTTGATTAAACAGAAAACATGCAGATGATTTGAGATCCACATGCAAAGGTGAATGCATCATATATTTTTAATGTTTTGGAAAAGGTACTTTTCAACTACAGTAACAGAGGCTGTTCAGTTTGCAAAGTGAATGTTTACCTTGGATAATGTATGTTCACTTTGCAAAGAGAATGTTAGTAAATAAGGTGAAGCTGTGTTCACATTGAATCCTTAACCTCTTGGTGCCAACGCCACGCAAATATGCGGCCTGTCGGCGGGAGGGTCTTCGCGCAGAGCGGACGCCTATTTGTGTACCACATTGCAAACACAGCTGAGCCAAGAGCGTGCGCACTGTGCTGCAAAAGGCTGCTTGCAGTCGGGAGCTTTCTGATCATGTGGCCACAATAACAGCCAATCACGGTGGTCACATGATCATAAACCCTACCTCCCAGCATCTGAAACCCGTTCAAGGACTGGGAGGCACCAAGGAGTTAAGCATGTATGAGGTACATTTGAAAAATCTGGATTTCTCTACCACATGATTGGGTATTAAAGTGAATTCACGTTTATCTTATTCACTAACATTCACTTTGCAAACTGAACATACACTTTCTACCGTGGACCTTCATTTTGATAGGTGAAAGGCCTCTATTTTTTTATCAACTCAACCAAATTGTTTTCTCTACACTGTTGTGAAGTTCATAACCCATACAAGGTGATAAGATGCCCACGTGACATGCACATACTGTATATTATTTGGTAGCAATCACTGCACAAATATAACAGAAATAAAAATTTTACCTGAAAGCATTTTATGCCATTTAGTTGGTTACAAATCTGCACTGTCCTATCTGTTCTAAGGTTATCACGATGGACACATTGTCATCCGGTGGTTCTGGGCAGCCGTGGAGAGGTTCAACAATGAGCAGAGGTTACGACTCTTACAGTTTGTCACTGGAACATCCAGCGTGCCATACGAAGGGTTTGCAGCTCTACGAGGAAGCAATGGACTCAGGCGCTTCTGTATAGAAAAATGGGGGAAAATAACGTCTCTTCCAAGGTAATGTGAAATTGTTATGTATGTTACATGATTACTGAAAAAATCTTCACAGTGCTGAAGTGATAATTAATTTTTGGCCTAAAATAAGTGTCTGAAATGCTGGAAAGGGGCATATATGGTATAAAGTAAGTTTTGATGTATGCATTGCTAAATCCCCCCACCTTCTTTGTTGTGTTTAACAACTCCTGGGCACAATAATACATTTTGTCTCCCTGTACTGTGTAGCTGGAGAAAAGGCACCCCATTTATCCAACATAAATTAATGACTAATAAGACAATTGTCGATAATCTCCATTAACTAACCATGTTTGTAATCACTGATCATATCAAAAATGTAGTGTTAGAAAGAGTATGGATTAACAAATGTAATATTTCATAAAATAACAAAGATCAATACATCCAAATAACACTCCAACAAATTATCAACATACAACAAAGCTTTCAAATGTTTCAAAATAGGAACTCTTACTAAAAATCAATTAAACAAAATTTTTCACTTTATTACTTTTAATAAAATAGTACAGTGACAAATGTGTTAATATAAGATGTAAGGATATATTAATAATAGTTAAAGGGTCAGTCCACTTATCACCTGTAAGTGATATTTTAATTATAGGCGAAGGCAGGTGGTCTGAGTGAACCTCTGGCTGAAGCTGGCCATACATTATAAAATATTTTTGTTCAATTCCCTTTAGATTTACCTTCAACTATGTCTTGCAATGGCCTGTCTGATTGCATATAAATTCAGTATTTAGGTTTAACCTCATATGGTTTTGGTAAATCTAAAGGAAAATTGTACAAGAAAATTGTATAATGTGTGTCCAGCCTTTGTTCTGAGATGTCTGAAAAGCAAAATCTCCCTGACATCATTCCTGGTTCTCTTCGTGTACACCTGGGAGTTTTAGGTGTTTCCTTCAACCCTTGAGTTTTCCACCACCTCCTGTAAGGCAGGCCATACATGTGTCGAATTTCGAAAGAATTTTCTTTCGAAAATCTTATTTAAGAATTTTAGTTCGTATTTCGCACCATTGCACCAATGGTGCGAAATACGAACTAAAATTCTTAAACCACTGCAGCAACAGACGATTTTTGTGCGGCCATCGAATTTGAGTAATCCATTTTAAAACGAAAGATTTTCTAATCGATGATGGGAGAATCATGCGAGAAATGTAATCGAAAAAGAAATGCGCATGTGCAAGAAAAGTAAATTCCCGGAAAGAAAAGAAGATTTCCAGCCACAAATTATTTTCTGTAGCAACAGGAGGTGAAATTGAAGGCTTGGTTGGTCGAATTTCGAAATCAATGGTGGCATCATCGGATCACGAAACGCACTAATTTTCTGATTTTCAAAGGAAAATTCTTTCAAAATTTGACCATGTATGGCCAGCCTTAGATTCTCCAAATATATAAAAAAAATAATAAATAAGAAAGCAGTGCTCCCTCCTAATGGCCATAGTGGGTGTTCAGACACAGGAACTGCAAATATAGTGTTCTGTATATGGAAGTTTCCTATTTTTTTTCTACTGGTTGAACTAGATGGACTTTTTTTCAATCTAACTATGTAACCATGTAACTATGTAACTCAGAATGTCCAAGAAATATAACAAATTGTTAGTTAGTGTAACTCTCCATTATCTACCAAAAACTATTTTTGGGAGGACTGACCTTTTTATAATTTTACATTGATAAATCAGCTATTTTTCACAAACCACCGGAACAAAATTTGTGTAATTCAGCTACCAAAAAACTATATCAAAACAATGCATTCCATACATACTGTATGCTTATTTCTTACATATGAGTTTCTACTTGTTTAGGCTTGCACAAGTAAACATTTGATCTATAATCCACTGTGTTAAAAAAAAAAAAAACATATTTCAATTTTTTCACCCTATTGTGAAAGTATTTGAATAATCAATTTATTACATGTATTACTGTGGTCTTGTGAACATACACACATTAATCTGCTTTGGAAAGCCCAGATTTTGTTCTTATCATTTAATAAATAAAAAGTGGCCCTATTTTGCAAAGTAAACTAATGAATAAAACAGCTGCCAAATGAGACACGGACTTCAGTTTATGTGATGATCAATACCCTGAATATCTAATAATCTTCAATAAACATCTGAAGACAAAAGTCAGCAAAATCTGGGTGAGAATTGACAATTAGGTTTTGTCATAGAGGTTACCGTAGTTGTTTCTTTGCTGAATATTGACTGTTATTTAAAGCAGAACTCCAACTTTAGATAAAAGTGTTAATGCTTTAGTAAAAACCCTATGAAGTCTGCCCTGTAGTTTATTTTTACTGCCTCTCTGCGATTGTAAAGTAAATCCTTCTGGTGCATGCCCTATTTCTGGTTGTGTGACATTAAGCGTTGCTTCCTGTCTGTGGCCATGTCGTTTTGACTCACCTCTGTAGTACGTGAGACTACAGAGATGACATCAGCACGATATTCATGCTGATGCTGAGCAGGATTGAATTGGTTGCAATTATCATACAAATCCTGTCCAGTTAAGCCTATCTTCTATGTCCTGTATACAGTGGTGTGAAAAAGTGTTTGCCCCCTTCCTCATTTCCTGTTCCTTTGCATGTTTGTCACACTTAAGTGTTTCGGAACATCAAACCAATTTAAACAATAGTCAAGGACAACACAAGTAAACACAAAATGCAATTTGTAAATGAAGGTGTTTATTATTAAAGGTGAAAAAAAATCCAAACCATCATGGCCCTGTGTGAAAAAGTGATTGCCCCCTAAACCTAATAACTGGTTGGGCCACCCTTAGCAGCAACAACTGCAACCAAGCGTTTGCGATAACGTGCAATGAGGCTTTTACAGCGTCCTGGAGGAATTTTGGCCCACTCATCTTTGCAGAATTGTCCTAATTCAGTTACATTAGAGGGTTTTCGAGCATGAACGGCCTTTTTAAGGTCATACCACAACATCTCAATAGGATTCAGGTCTGGACTTTGGCTAGGCCACTCCAAAGTCTTCATTTTGTTTTTCTTCAGCCATTCGGTGGTGGACTTGCTGGTGTGTTTAGGATCATTGTCCTGCTGCAGAACCCAAGTTCGTTTCAGCTTGAGTACACGAACAGATGGTCGGACATTCTCCTTCAGGATCTCTTGGTAGACAGCAGAATTCATAGTTCCTTTTATCACGGCAAGTCTTCCAGGTCCTGAAGCAGCAAAACAGCCCCAGACCATCACACTACCACCACCATATTTTACTGTTGGTATAATGTTCTTTTTCTGAAATGCAGTGTTCCTTCTACGCCAGATATACTTGGACACACACCTTCCAAAGAGTTCCACTTTTGTCTCATCGGTCCACAGAATGTTGTCCCAAAAGTCTTGGGGATCATCAAGATGTGTTGTGGAGAAATTGAGACGAGCTTTGATGTTCTTTTTGCTCAGCAGTGGTTTTCTCCTTGGAACTCTGCCATGCAGGCCATTTTTGCCCAGTCTTTTCCTGATGGTGGAGGCATGAACGCTGACCTTAACTGAGGCAAGTGAGGCCTGCAGTTCCTCTGACGTTGTTGTGGGGTCTTTTGTGACCTCTTGGATGAGTCGTCGCTGCGCTCTTGGGGTAATTTTGGGCGGCCGGCCACTCCTGGGAAGGTTCACCACTGTTCCATGTCTTCGCCATTTGTGGATAATGGCTCTCACTGTGGTTCGCTGGATTCCCAAAGCTTTGGAAATGGCTTTATAACCCTTTCCAGACTGATAGATCTCAATTACTTTCTTTCTCAATTGTTCCTGAATTTCTTTGGGTCTCGGCATGATGTGTAGCTTTTAAGGATCTTCTGGTGGACCTTACTGTGTTAAGCAGCTCCTATTTAAGTGATGCCTTGATTGTGAACAGGTGTGGCAATAATCAGGCCTGGGTGTGGCTAGAGAAATTGAACTCAGGTGTGGACAACCACAGTTATAGAATGTTTTAACAAGGGGGGCAATCACTTTTTCACACAGGGCCATGATGGTTTGGATTTTTTTTCACCTTTAATAATAAACACCTTCATTTACAAATTGCATTTTGTGTTTACTTGTGTTGTCCTTGACTATTGTTTAAATTGGTTTGATGTTGCAAAACACTTAAGTGTGACAAACATGCAAAGGAACAGGAAATGAGGAAGGGGGCAAACACTTTTTCACACCACTGTATACTAGACATTCTCCCTGCAAGAAAAACCTACCTAGCCCTCCCCTTCTACCAGCCACAGTAACACCCATAAATGCCCTGAAATGACGCTTGTCCCAGAGCATCAAGTGAAACTATGTACGCAGCAAAGAAAAAAAAACTTTCTCCAGGCGCCTCTGGACTTATAAACAGTTCTGGAGAGAAGCTATGATGCATGAACTGAGAAAATAACAGCAGGTGTTCTGACAGTTCCGAGATATAACATAAGTTGTGAAAAGGTGATGATCCTGGAGTTAAACTTCAAAAGAGCAATACTCAATATGCCAAGTACATAGCAGAGAAAGAGAAATCATCTTGATTGCTGAGAAGCATAGACATAACACTTCAAAATCAAACCCAGAAAAAAGATTGTTCTCTAATAAAGACATAAAAGGCAAAATTGTTTTAGCCTTTTTCCTTTGTAATTAGTGAAACTTACCGTATTTATCGGCATATAACACGCACAGGCGTATAACACGCACCTTCATTTTAGGAGGGAAGTTTCAGGAAAAAATAAATCTAATTTTAAATAAAGAAGTTTGAAGCAAAATAAGGGTCAGTGCCCATCAATGCAGCCTCACCATTGCCCTTCTGCAGCCTGATCAATCCCATCTGCAGCCTCACAATTGCCCATCAATGCAGCTTGATCAATGACCATCTGCAGCCTCACAATTGCCCATCAATGCAGCCTAATCAATGCCCATCTGCAGCCTCACAATTGCCCATCAATGCAGCCTAATCAATGCCCATCTGCAGCCTCACAATTGCCTATCAATGCAGCTTGATCAATGCCCATCTGCAGCCTGATTAATGCCCATATGCAGCCTTATCATTGCCATGAATGCAGCCTGATCAATGCCCATCCGCAGCCTCACCTCAGATTACTGCTGCTTAGGAGGGGACAAGGAGGGGGGTGGGATGAGCGCCATCAGATAACATACAGCGAGAATCTCCTGCTTACTCGGCGGCCTCTTTAATACAAAGTCCCCGACCGGCTTTTATGATAGACAGAACAGTGGTCCAATGCCAGCCCAAGAGACGGGACTTCCTATTACAGAGGCCGCTGAGTAAACAGGAGATTCTTGTTGTATGTAATCTGACGGCGCTTGTCCCGCCCCCTCCCTGTTCCCTACTAGGGAGCCCAAATTGCAGTATCGGCGTTTAACTCGTACACTCTATTTGCACCCAATTTTCAGGGTGAAAAAGTGCCTGTTATATGCCAATAAATGTTAAATAACCATTACAAGTGGAACATGTATGTATTGGCTACATATTTTGAGGTAGACCTGAACAATACCATTACCATAGCCCAAGTGCCTGACCTTACTATGAGTGCTGGGCAGGCATCTGACTGTCCAAAAACCCATTAAGGGAATTAATCAGTAACCACAACTAACTTAAAGAGGATGGCCACCCGCACCAAAAATATTAAAAGTCAGCAGCTACAAATACTGCAGCTGCTGACTTTTAATAAATGGACACTTACCTGTTCCAGGTTCCAGCGGTGTCGGCAGAATGTGACGAGCGACCGATTGTCTCTCGGCTGCCCCGCCGCCATCCTCTGTCAGGGAATCAGGAAGTGAAGACGCAACGGCTTCACTGCCCGGTTCTCTACTGCGCATGCGCGTCTCTATTGGTCCCCGTTGTGTCCTGGGATCTGTGTTTCCCAAGACGTTGTCATCTTCGGATATGGGTGGGACAGCTCCAGCTATCTTTTCCCGCAAGTGGGTGCAAATACCTGTATTATACAGGTATCTGCACCCCCCTCCCCCCTGAAAGGTGCCAATTGTGGCACCGGAGGGGGGGGAGGAATCCGATAAGCGGAAGTTCCACTTTAGGGTGGAACTCCGCTTTAAACCCATCAGATGGCTAAAATTTCTTCCCCTGCACACCATTTAGGCCACATGCACACTAGCATCTGGAGCCATGCAATGTAAAATTTGGGCATATTCCCATAGATAAGTGAAAGGGCGGACTGATGTCGCATGCACATTAATCTCCATGTACCATCCCTTAAAAACAGAAAACAAAAAAAGAAAAACAGCTCTAAACTTCCTAAACTAAAGAGAAAAGAGGGGAGGGGTAATAAGGCGTTTATTGTACCACATGGAGACAACAAATCCACAACCATTTAAAAAGGCTCAACATACAACTTTATTATATCCCTATAAAATAAGACCTTAAAAGCAATTATAGTAATACCATCAATATACAACAATGTTGTTGAATATAGCTTGCATACATACACTATATTACCAAAAGTATTGGGACGCCTGCCTTTATACGCACATTAATGGCATCCCAGTCTTAGTCCGTAGGGTTCAATATTGAGTTGGCCCACCCTTTGCAACTATAATAGCTTCAACTCTTCTGGGAAGGCTGTCCACAAGGTTTAGGAGTGTGTCTATGGGGATGTTTGACCATTCTTCCAAAAAACGCATTTGTGAGGTCAAGCACTGATGTGAACGAGAAGGCCTGGCTTACAGTCTCCACTCTAATTCATCCCAAAGGTGTTCTATCAGGTTGAGGTCAGGACTCTGTGCAGATCAGTCAAGTTCCTCCACCCCAAACTTGCTCATCCATGTCTTTATGGATCTTGTTTGTGCACATGTTCCACATGTTGGAACAGGAAGGTTCCATCCCCAAACTGTTCCCGTAAAATTGTCCAAAATGTCTTGGTATACTGACACCTTAAGAGTTCCCTTCACTGGAACCAAGGGGCACCACACGATAGATAAGCGAGTTTGGGGTAGAGGCACCTGACACAGTGAGTACAAGTGCCTGTGATCTTATCCTCCCCACACTGCCACTGACCCCCCTCACCGCACTTCCACTGATCCCATACCTCCCCAGCATTGTCACTGACCCCCCTCTCAGCACTGCCACTGATCCCTTCCCCCCACCAGCACTGCCACTGATCCCATCTCTCCCCAGCACTGCCACTGATCCCATCCCCCCAGCACTGCCAATGATCCCACCCCCAGCAGCATTGCCACTGATGTCCGTGTCCGTATACTACTGTAGCTTGTCTATATACCACCCTAGCCTGTTCATATACCACCCTAGCCTGTCTATATACCACCCTAGCCTGTCCATACACTACCCTAGCCTGTCCATACACTACCCTAGCCTGTCCATACACTACCCTAGCCTGTCTATATACCACCCTAGCCTGTCCATACACTACCCTAGCCTGTCCATACACTACCCTAGCCTGTCCATACACTACCCTAGCCTGTCCATACACTACCCTAGCCTGTCTGTATACTACCCTAGCCTGTCCATACACTACCCTAGCCTGTCTGTATACTACCCTAGCCTGTACATATACTACCCTAGCCTGTACATATACTTCCCTAGCTTGTCTGTATACTACCCTAGCCTGTCTGTATACTACCCTAGCCTGTCTGTATACTACCCTAGCCTGTCCATACACTACCCTAATCTGTCCGTATACTACCCTAGCCTGTCCATATACTAGCCTGTCTGTATACTACCCTATCCTGTCTGTATACTACCCGTGCCTGTCTGTATACTACCTTATCCTGTCCGTATACTACCCTTGCCTGTCTGTATGTTACCCTAGCATGATCCGTAAACTACCCTATCCTGTCTGTATACTACCATAGCCTGATCCGTAAACTGACCTAGCCTGTCTGTATACTACCCTAGCCTGTCTGTATACTACACTAGCCTGTCTGTATACTACCCTTGCCTGTCTGTATACCACCCTAGCCTGTCCATATACTACCCTAGCCGGTCTGTATACTACCCTATCCTGCCCATATACTATCCTAGCCTGTCCATATACTACCCTAGCCTGTCCACATAATACTCTAGCCTGTCCGTAAACTACCCTAGCCTGTCTGTATACTACCCTAGCCTGTCTGTATACTACCCTAGCCTGTCTATATACTACGTTAGCCTGTCCATGTACTACCCTAGCCTGTCCATATACTACCCTAGCTTGTCCGTATACTATCCTAGCCCGCCCCTATACTACCCTAGCCTGTCCATATACTACCCTAGCCTGTCTGTACACCACCCTAGCCTGTCCGTATACCACCTTAGCCTGTCCGTATACTACCCTAGCTTGTCCGTATACTACCCTAGCCCGCCCCTTGGAATGGAACATAATGGTATGTCATATAATTTTGCATATAGGCATGGTGCTGTTGCATATAAATCTGACTTATTGATAAAAATGTATATTAGTTTTAATTATGATGGATTATAATGAATGTGGGGGCCTTTTGGTGGGCGTGATTTTTTTCAGGCCAGAGTATAAACCCCTTTCATGGATTCTTAAATTTCCCAATTTGGGACCACTCAAACTAAAATTGCAAATGGCTTTTTTCATATTTTTAGGTAAGGTTCAGGAAAGCATTAGAACCCCTGTCAGATTTTTATGGCTGCATATGTCCAAAGCACACAGAGACATACAGTACATACACTTGGTTAGGTAGTAGGTACAAATTTTGCTTGGAAATTAATATTCTTTTTAATAGCATTAAATGTGCTTTTTGTATGCAGTTACCTTAGATATAAATGACTCACATTAGTATTTTATTTGTCTCATACAGGGCGCACACATGCTTCAATCGACTGGATCTTCCGCCGTACCCATCTTACTCTATGTTACATGAGAAGTTGTTGATAGCGGTTGAGGAGACAAGTACTTTTGGACTTGAATAAGCAAATGCAAGAACTTCTCAAAATTTCCTGACTTGACTCCACCTTCCTATTCCACAGACACAGGTTGTCGTTGTGGTCTTGTTTTCACATTTCATTTTTATTTATTTCCTTTGGCGTTCTTGTTACAAAAGAAGCTACTTATAAACATGCATGGGGAACTGGTTCCCTCCGAGATCTTATCTTTGTGCTTTCCTCCTCCAGTTTCAGCATTCTACAAAGCCGTATGCAATATAAAAAAAATAACAACTGGACTCAAGGCTCTGTATATCTGTGCATACCTTCAAAATAAAGTTAAAACACAGCTGCATATTGCAATGCTCTGATCTAAACTTTGACTGTGTCTCTGATCATGATATATCCCATAGTTTATGGTCTTGTAATGCTGCATTTTTCAACAAATACACAAAGCAGATTTTGTTTAATTTATGTGTAATGCCAATCCATATCATTAGATTTGGTTTCTTCAGAAGATCTAAGTGCAAGGATTATCTTTAATCCATTATACAAAGCTGGAATTTACTTTCACTAAACAAAGTGGACTCTGGATGCCTTATGATTGACATATACAACACATCTAATGGCTCGCAAGACCAAAGATTTAAAATGAGCTGTTTTCAAAAGAACATCAATTCTTTAAGGCTGAAACCTTTTTTTAATGGTTTTCTAAACAGACCAAAATCAAGCAAAACAAGACAGTCCATACAGCGAATATGATGCAGAAAGTACATTAACTCAAAGGAAACAATATGATTTCCAAAGCAGCTAACAATGGTTAATTGGGTTATTGTGCTTTGATCATTGCTGTCTTTTATTCTGAAAGCGACCCTCTCATGAGACAAATATGGTGGCTACCGTTGCTGACATCTCCTTTAAAAATGTTAATTTCCTGACTATCATGATGATGCTTTGGCTTCAACACTTTCCGAGTCTTTGAGCTGAAACAAATACAATGGTGTTCTGAAACTTTTATGACATTTTACAGCATGTTTGTTCTGGATCTGTGACTCAAAAGTAAGAAGCCAGACAAAGCTAGGCAGCTAGCATTTGCAAAAATGTCCCTGTAATGACAGTCATACTTTTCTCATAAAAGAGTCGCATTAAACAAGTTAGGGCATACCCTTTACATGTGCACAGTGCATGTGTGGAGAAACCCTGATTCAACTACTTGGATGATTACTTCTTGATACACAGTTCCCTTGGCTTTTTTGGACATTATCTTTTAATTTTACAGTTTTTTGGTCCTTATAAAACTCAAAGGCCAAATCTTTGTCATACAAGAAGAAAAAGGAAACCAACTATGGCTAATATGAGTTCTGGATATGGTGTGCTCTTTCACAGGAAATCTTCATAGTCTACATTACATATTTCTTGGTGGTGACAGCTGTATATTAGATGTAAATACATTTTATTTATTGGGATATAATATTTTTCCATGATGCTACAGTGTATGGCATTTACAGCAAATAAATCCTCAATGAATAGACACTGGCCATGAACCCCTTCCCTGAGAACCATTCACAATATTCTACAATCTACCTCCAATGTCATATGACCACAACCAAAACATTACATTAATGTTATAATGAAAAAAGTAAAATTTCCTAGAAAAAACAGTACCTCTACTTACTTCCTAGATGCACTATTAAGTGCGAGAATGTGGCCAGATCTCACGCTGCTTGCGAAATAGCAGCACACGCACACCCCCCAATATTGGAGGTGATGATTGAAGAACGTATGTTTGGTACCTTCACAAAAAAAAAGCTGTAGTGAATATCTAACAGCACTTGCGCTATGTCAATTCTTTGAGTTTGCCCTTGATTCTACCCACCATGCCATTAAAGCTTTAGAAAATTTTATTTTTTAGCACAATGTGATGTGTTAAAGTATGCTTAAGAGGACACAAGCTTTGATGGAAGGAGTCTGCAGTTTCTGCAGTGTTCAGTCCAATGCCGCGTACACACGATCGAACATTCCGACAACAAAATCCTGGATTTATTTCCGACAGATGTTGCCTCAAACGTGTATTGCATACACACGGTCGCACAAATGTTGTCGGAAATTCCGATTGCAAAGAACGCGGTGACGTACAACACGTACGACGAGCTGAGAAAAATTAAGTTCAATAGCCAGCGCGGCTCTTCTGCTTGATTCCGAGCATGCATTGACTTTTGTGCGTCGGAATTGTGTACGCACAATCAGAATTTAGGACAACGGATTTTGTTGTCGGAAAATTTCCAGCTCTCACATTTTTGTTGTTGGAAATTCCGACAGAAAATGTCCGGTGGAGCCTACACACGGTCGGAATTTCCGACAACAAGCTCACATCAAACATTTGTTGTCAGAAATTCCAACCGTGTGTATGCGGCATAAGTGTTCTCCAGTCATTTTTGATACCATGCTGTCCCCCTGGTAAAAGAGTGGTTTTGAATAAACATTGCTGGGATTTTTTTTATACAACACCATAAAGCGTTCTTAGGTTTAACTCCTGGATAAGCAAATATTGTCTACATACAAGAGGAATATGTATTCGTTCTTGCTTTTCTCCTTGTACAAGGTAAGTGGTCTTGTATCTGTCCTCCTCCTGTAGTTTTCTACAGGCAACCTATGGTGCCTAGGGCACTCCCACAGCATTGCACAGCGTTATGATGTCACCACCAGTTCTACAAAGTAATACCTGGGTTTTTTGCTTCGAGATAATACATTTTAAAGAAAATTGTACACATATATGTTTTACCTGCATAAGGATTTCTATTTCTGTCTATCCATTCCTGAGACTTATACCTGTAGCACCCTCTAGTGTGCTAGAGTAGGTAATGTTAGGTTTTCGTTAGTGTAGGCAAAAATGTTTTAGCTTGGCTGGCAGCCAAGCATGTGTTTAATCTGGGTTGGGTGAGTGATCCAGGGAGGGCTGGTATGACTCATCAGGCAGCATCTCTTGTACCTCCCCCTACTTCTGGAACTTGCTGGGAACTTCCAGAAGAATGGGAGGGAGGTAAGGGGGAGCTACCTGGAGTATTCATGAAGGCCCTGACCAATACCCAACAGATGGGTTGGGAGGGGGCAGGCCCTCAAAAAGCTGGGCAGGAGAGTTTGGAAGTTTGAGATGGAGTACTAGGAGGGAGTCGGCGGGCCCTTGAGGGTACCCCCTAGTCGGGGGGGGTGACCTTGGTCCTGGGAGCTCGGGTGCAACAGGGATCCTCTGATATCCCAAGGAGGAATCCTGTCCAGTGACATGGGAGCAGGTGTGAGGACAACAGGAGCCAGTGAGCACGTCCAGGGGATCTCCAAGGAGAAGACAGCCAGGTGGGCTGGTGAGTGTTGCAGTCAGGGAGGACTGAGAGGCAGTCTGAGAAAACTGAGTGAGAGCAGTCTGAGATGGATGCAGCTTAAGTCTGGGAGGACTGTGGAAGCTTAGCTAGGAGGGCTAGAGAAAGGGGCAGCTGCAGCCAGGTGGGCTGGCAGTACCTGAAGAGGTGGTGCTGGGATCAGGAGCCACAGAAGGACAGCTGGGCACTAGGACTCTGCAACACAACCAAGGGGCCCGCAGTCCCTGTAAATGGCATTTGCTGACTGAGCCCGATTGTGAGATCACCTACAGTTGTGCTCATAAGTTTACATACCCTGGCAGAATTTATGATTTCTTGGCTATTTTTCAGAAAATATGAATGATAACACAAAAACGTTGTCATTATGATTTAAAAAGAGAAAACACAGTTGATTGATAATACATGGCTTCAGCCAAACACTAACCATGAGTGAAAGAAATGTTTTTTCATTCATATTCTCTGAAAAATGGCCAAGAAATCATAAATTCTGCCAGGGTATGTAAACTTATGAGCACAACTGTAACATTGTGCTAGCTGGTCCTGGGAGTTTTAGTGCTTCAAGCAAGTGTTATGCTGAAGGAAGCTGAGGAATGTGTAAATAAACTGTACAGACGAAGTTGTCCCTGAAGAGTTGTGCTAAAGTCAAGTGGGCATCCCATAATACCCCTATCCCCATCCAAGTTCAATATCCCTAATAAAAACACAAAACCAAAGTTGCAAGGTCTGTTTCTTGACTCCAGATTTCTGTGGAATATACTTTGCAGGGTGGGGGGTCCCTTATTCACCAGCGGCTCCTGTGGGGGGTAGCACTACATTTGGGGGCATCGTCCAGGACATCTGCCCATGGTAACCTGCCAGCCATTGCTCCTAGAAGCCTGAGTTTCTCGAACCAGGGAACTGTGCCTTGTTCGGAGACCACCAGAGGGGTTGAACCAGAGAAGGACTTATGTGCTTTGCTTGCTTGTGACTGTTGCTCTAAAAATCAAGTGCCTTTGCCCCTAGCAACCAGTGGGAGTGGCTGTTGGAGCTATTGTCACCCTGCTTACCCAGTTACCCCAACCACAGCTGGGACAGACATTTGTGTGTAAAAGCCTGCTTTTCAGTGAACTATTACCATGTGCTGTCACCCGCACGGTGGGCGATCGCGCCCATGGATTACAAATACACCCAGCGATCTGCTTATGGCTGGGAAAAAGACTTTATGCTTCAAAATCCTGCTAAAGAAAGTAAAGTATGCACATAGATGTCTGCTGTTACTCATGGCAACCACAGTAAATGCATGCTGCCACCTGCTGTCAGTTGCTGGAGCACAGTCGCCATGTCTGGACAAGTTCTGCAAGTGCCAGTGTGTGTGTCATCATCATCATTGTGCCTGCAAACTTCAGTACAGTGAGCAAAGGGTTAAAGCAGAGCGTGCGGGAAAGGGCCTACTTATCACCATTGTGGGCGTAATCCAGTCTGGAAGCTTGGGGGCGGGGCCACCCCCTGGAGCAGACCCAGCATGCCCTTCTAGCAGCGAGAGAGAGGAGCAAAATGAGGAGGGTGCATGCGTGTACCCAGCTTTGACCTGGTTACCCGAACTGCAGGAGCAGACACCCGTGTCTGGTTGGAGCATCCTGGGGGATTCACCCTCAGCATGATTAAAGGGACCAAGCAACTGTGCCTAGAATACCAACCGGGTGGTCAGTGCCTGGATCCTGTGCAGGCACTGACAAGCCGCTCACCAAGCTGACATTCAGCAAGCAGGAGCCACTGAGCTATAATGTGGACCTGCAGTTAGGACTGTGCACCTTACAGCTGCAGAAGTCCTGGAAGGCCGGTGTGGGCCTGGAATCATGCGCTCAAGGCGGGGTTGAGTCTGAGCCTGGAGACTCCTCTGCGAAGAACAGCGACATCGGGGAAGAAAGTTTGAGATCTGCCATGGCCTGCAGCCCGGTTGGGGACCTGGTAACTGTGAGTACTGCCCAGCAGGAAACAGACACAGTCCCTGAAATGCCAGCTGTGAATATCTGCTCTGCCGAATCCATCTGGAAGGAGCTAGTGCATAAGAGAGATGTGCCCTCAGGCGAGCCAGTGGGGGAAGGCAGTGACAAGGCCATAGACTGGGGTTCACCCAGATTGCAGACAGAATTCAGGCCCTTGGATGATGAGTTATAGGACTGGTTGTCACACAGTAGCTCAGAGGAAGAATGGGAGTGGAGATACTCACAGGAGAAGGAGGAAGTCCAGTCTGAGGTGTTGATTGTGCCAGATCCAGCTGAAGGGACCGGAGAAGCTGCAAAGACTCTAGTCAGCATCAGACAAACCTTTAACAGACCAACACCCAGACCAGAGCAGCTAAATTCAAGCAGTGGGTAAGGAGGTCCCTGCAATGCTTGTGTCCTTCCAGGACAAGGGAAGCCAAGAGAACTATTCAGGTTTTCCCAGGTTTGAGAGGGAGGTTCAGCACAAGACAGCTCTGGAGTGGGGTCTGGACTACTCCAATGTCCCTCCCGACATCATGGATATCATTACAGACTCCCGGAGAGAGTGGGAGGATGACCTGGTGTGGGAATACATGCACATCCTCAAGCCACTGTGGGTGCCAGATTGTGAGGGGCCCTGGACCCAGTTTCGAAACATTCATCAGGAATGGAGCCTGGGGAGGGCAATCTACAAAGACAAAGTGGTGGTTGTGAAAGTAGGACAGCCTGCCAGGAGCCACTCTGTTGCTGTCAGGAGAGCTTATGGCAGCATTACAAGATTGCCAAACCTTGATTTCTGTCTGTGAGGGACTGCTAGAGTGTGCAGGTGGTGATCTTCACATGGGCAGCTGGGAGAATTGCTGCCTGTGTTTTTGTTGCTACGCCCTAGGCCAGCCTGCCACCCTGACCTGTGCCAGATGGATGAACTGTTCCCAGTGACGAACTTGGGTGAGGCCTAGGGTGCCCACGTGTCCCGGGCACCTTCATTCCGGGACAATACAGTGTCCCGGAATGAAAAAAAAAATTACCACTGACCAGACCAGTCTGCTCCGCCGACTCACTCCGCCCGTCCGCTGCCAGCCTGCTACCCTTATAAAGTTTAACACATCGTAGGCTGGCTGCCATGCTGGTTGCTAGGCTAGGGGCCACCCCGCGTCTAGTAACCAGTGACGTCAGCTGAGGCCTGAGGGGCGGGCTGACAGACACTTGGTCGGCACTGACAGTCAGTGTAGGCAGTGCACCCGCCCGCATCCTACGGCTGAGAGGCGAGTAGCGCGCGTGGCCACCGCCCAGTAGTCCAGAGAGAGAGAGCAGCCACACCACCAGCCAGCAGTGCCAGTGCCAGTGACGCCAGTGACCTGAGTGACGGTGGCCAGACTCATCACCACCAGACAGAGCCAGTGCCACAGTTGTTCAACTTCTCTCCTCCTGAGCACTGCAGCCAGCCAGCCTGAGCCTCGTCTGACTGAGTCCTCCTCCAGACTCCTCCCGCCCAAGAGGTCCGCAAGTGCCACCTGCAGTCAGTGCCAGACATTCTTCCAGGACCAGGACAGGTTAGTGTACTGTCTGTACAGTCTGTGTTACACTCACACTTTATCCCCCTCCATTCTGCTGCTGTCCCCCTCAGTTCTGCTTTCCCCTTCCATTCTGCTGCTGTCCCCCTCTGTTCTGCTGGCCCCCTCCATTCTGCTGCTGTCCCCCTCCGTTCTGCTGTCCCCCTCCTTTCTGCTGCTGTCCCCCTCCATTCTGCTGCTGTCCCCCTCTGTTCTGCTGGCCCCCTCCATTCTGCTGCTGTCCCCCTCCGTTCTGCTGTCCCCCTCCTTTCTGCTGCTGTCCCCCTCCATTCTGCTGCTGTCCCCCTCCATTCTGCTGCTGTCCCCCTCTGTTCTGCTGTCCCCCTCCATTCTGCTGCTGTCCCCCTCTGTTCTGCTGTCCCCCTCCATTCTGCTGCTGTCCCCCTCCATTCTGCTGCTGTCCCCCTCTGTTCTGCTGCTGTCCCCCTCTGTTCTGCTGTCCCCCTCCATTCTGCTGCTGTCCTCCTTTGCTCTGCTGTCCCCGTCCTTTCTTCCTCTGTGTCCCCCTCCGTTCTGCTGTCCCCGTCCGTTCTGCTGTCCCCCTCCTTTCTTCCTCCGTGTCCCCCTCCGTTCTGCTGTCCCCCTCCATTCTTCCTCCGTGTCCCCCTCCGTTCTGCTGTCCCCCTCCGTTCTTCCTCCGTGTCCCCCTCCATTCTGCTGTCCCCCTCCGCTCTTCCTCCGTGTCCCCCTCCGTTCTTCTGCCCCCCTCCGTTCTTCCTCTGTGTCCCCCTCTGTTCTGCTGTCCCCCTCGGTTCTTCCTCCATGTCCCCCTCCGTTCTGCTTTCCCCCTATGTTCTTCCTCCGTGTCCCCCTCCATTCTGCTGTCCCCCTCTGTTCTTCCTCCGTGTCCCCCTCCGTTCTGCTGTCCCCCTCGGTTCTTCCTCCGTGTCCCCCTCTGTTCTGCTGTCCCCCTCTGTTCTTCCTCCTTGTCCCCCTCCGTTCTGCTGTCCCCCTCCATTCTTCCTCCGTGTCCCCCTCTGTTCTGCTGTCCCCCTCCGTTCTTCCTCCGGGTTTCCCTCTGTTCTGCTGCTGTCCCCCTCCCTTCTTCCTCCGTGTCCCCCTCCGTTCTGCTGGCCCCCTCCGTTCTTCCTCCATGTCCCCCTCCGTTCTGCTGTCCCCCTACATTATTCCTCCGTGCCCCCCTCCGTTCTGCTGTCCCCCTACATTCTTCCTCCGTTCTGCTGTCCCCCTCTGTTCTGCTGTCCCCCTACGTTCTTCCTCCGTTCTGCTGTCCCCCTATGTTCTTCCTCCATGTGCCCCTCCGTTCTGCTGTCCCCCTCCATTCTTCCTCCGTGTCCCCCTCTGTTCTGCTGCTGTCCCCATCCGTTCTTCCTTCGTGTCCCCCTCCGTTCTTCCTCTGTGTCCCCCTCCGTTCTGCTGTCCCCCTCCGCTCTTCCTCCGTGTCCCCCTCTGTTCTGCTGTCCCCCTCTGTTCTGCTGTCCCCCCTCTGTTCTTCCCCTGTGTCCCCCTCTGTTCTTCCTTCGTGTCCCCCTCTGTTCTGCTGTTTTCCCCCCAGTTCTTCCTCCGTGTCCCCCTCCGTTCTGCTGTCCCCCTCCATTCTTCCTCCGTGTCCCCCTCTGTTCTGCTGTCCCCCTCCGTTCTTCCTCCGTGTTTCCCTCTGTTCTGCTGCTGTCCCCCTCCCTTCTTCCTCCGTGTCCCCCTCCGTTCTGCTGGCCCCCTCCGTTCTTCCTCCATGTCCCCCTCCGTTCTGCTGTCCCCCTACATTATTCCTCTGTGCCCCCCTCCGTTCTGCTGTCCCCCTACATTCTTCCTCCGTTCTGCTGTCCCCCTCTGTTCTGCTGTCCCCCTACGTTCTTCCTCCGTTCTGCTGTCCCCTATCTTCTTCCTCCATGTGCCCTCCGTTCTGCTGTCCCCCTCCATTCTTCCTCCGCCTCCCCCCTCCGTTCTGCTGTCCCCCTCCGTTCTTCCTCCGTGTCCCCCTCTGTTTTGCTGTCCCCCTCGGTTCTTCCTCCGTGTCCTCCTCTGTTCTGCTGTCCCCCTCTGTTCTTCCTCCGTGTCCCCCTCCGTTCTTCTGTCCCCCTCCATTCTTCCTCTGTGTCCCCCTCTGTTCTGCTGTTTTCCCCCCAGTTCTACCTTCGTGTCCCCCTCCATTCTGCTGTCCCCCTCCATTCTTCCTCCGTGTCCCCCTCTGTTCTGCTGTCTCCCTCCGTTTTTCCTCCGTGTTTCCCTCTGTTCTGCTGCTGTCCCCCTCCCTTCTTCCTCCGTGTCCCCCTCCGTTCTGCTGGCCCCCTCTGTTCTTTCTCCGTGTCCCCCTCCGTTCTGCTGTCCCCCTACGTTATTCCTCTGTGCCCCCCTCCGTTCTGCTGCTGTCCCCCTCTGTTCTGCTGTCCCCCTCCATTCTGCTGCTGTCCCCCTCTGTTCTGCTGTCCCCCTCCATTCTGCTGCTGTCCCCCTCCATTCTGCTGCTGTCCCCCTCTGTTCTGCTGTCCCCCTCCATTCTGCTGCTGTCCTCCTTTGCTCTGCTGTCCCCCTCCTTTCTTCCTCTGTGTCCCCCTCCGTTCTGCTGTCCCCGTCCGTTCTGCTGTCCCCCTCCTTTCTTCCTCCGTGTCCCCCTCCGTTCTGCTGTCCCCCTCCATTCTTCCTCCATGTCCCCCTCCGTTCTGCTGTCCCCCTCCGTTCTTCCTCCGTGTCCCCCTCTGTTCTGCTGTCCCCCTCCGCTCTTCCTCCGTGTCCCCCTCGGTTCTTCTGTCCCCCTCCGTTCTTCCTCTGTGTCCCCCTCTGTTCTGCTGTCCCCCTCGGTTCTTCCTCCATGTCCCCCTCCGTTCTGCTTTCCCCCTATGTTCTTCCTCCGTGTCCCCCTCCATTCTGCTGTCCCCCTCTGTTCTTCCTCCGTGTCCCCCTCCGTTCTGCTGTCCCCCTCGGTTCTTCCTCCGTGTCCCCCTCTGTTCTGCTGTCCCCCTCCGTTCTTCCTCCTTGTCCCCCTCCGTTCTGCTGTCCCCCTCCATTCTTCCTCCGTGTCCCCCTCTGTTCTGCTGTCCCCCTCCGTTCTTCCTCCGGGTTTCCCTCTGTTCTGCTGCTGTCCCCCTCCCTTCTTCCTCCGTGTCCCCCTCCGTTCTGCTGGCCCCCTCCGTTCTTCCTCCATGTCCCCCTCCGTTCTGCTGTCCCCCTACATTATTCCTCCGTGCCCCCCTCCGTTCTGCTGTCCCCCTACATTCTTCCTCCGTTCTGCTGTCCCCCTCTGTTCTGCTGTCCCCCTACGTTCTTCCTCCGTTCTGCTGTCCCCCTATCTTCTTCCTCCATGTGCCCCTCCGTTCTGCTGTCCCCCTCCATTCTTCCTCCGTGTCCCCCTCTGTTCTGCTGCTGACCCCATCCGTTCTTCCTTCGTGTCCCCCTCCGTTCTTCCTCTGTGTCCCCCTCCGTTCTGCTGTCCCCCTCCGCTCTTCCTCCGTGTCCCCCTCTGTTCTGCTGTCCCCCCTCCGTTCTTCCTCCGTGTCCCCCTCTGTTCTTCCTTCGTGTCCCCCTCTGTTCTGCTGTTTTCCCCCCAGTTCTTCCTCCGTGTCCCCCTCCGTTCTGCTGTCCCCCTCCATTCTTCCTCCGTGTCCCCCTCTGTTCTGCTGTCCCCCTCCGTTCTTCCTCCGTGTTTCCCTCTGTTCTGCTGCTGTCCCCCTCCCTTCTTCCTCCGTGTCCCCCTCCGTTCTGCTGGCCCCCTCCGTTCTTCCTCCATGTCCCCCTCCGTTCTGCTGTCCCCCTACATTATTCCTCCGTGCCCCCCTCCGTTCTGCTGTCCCCCTACATTCTTCCTCCGTTCTGCTGTCCCCCTCTGTTCTGCTGTCCCCCTACGTTCTTCCTCCGTTCTGCTGTCCCCTATCTTCTTCCTCCATGTGCCCCTCCGTTCTGCTGTCCCCCTCCATTCTTCCTCCGCCTCCCCCCTCCGTTCTGCTGTCCCCCTCCGTTCTTCCTCCGAGTGCCCCTCTGTTTTGCTGTCCCCCTCGGTTCTTCCTCTGTGTCCTCCTCTGTTCTGCTGTCCCCCTCCGTTCTTCCTCCGTGTCCCCCTCCGTTCTTCTGTCCCCCTCCATTCTTCCTCTGTGTCCCCCTCTGTTCTGCTGTTTTCCCCCCAGTTCTACCTTCGTGTCCCCCTCCATTCTGCTGTCCCCCTCCATTCTTCCTCCGTGTCCCCCTCTGTTCTGCTGTCTCCCTCCGTTTTTCCTCCGTGTTTCCCTCTGTTCTGCTGCTGTCCCCCTCCCTTCTTCCTCCGTGTCCCCCTCCGTTCTGCTGGCCCCCTCTGTTCTTTCTCCGTGTCCCCCTCCGTTCTGCTGTCCCCCTACGTTATTCCTCTGTGCCCTCCTCCGTTCTGCTGTCCCCCTACATTCTTCCTCTGTTCTGCTGTCCCCATCTGTTCTGCTGTCCCCCTACGTTCTTCCTCCGTTCTGCTGTCCCCCTCCCTTCTTCCTCCGTGTCCCCCTCCGTTCTGCTGTCCCCCTCCGTTCTTCCTCCGTGTCCCCCTCCGTTCTGCTGTCCCCCTCGGTTCTTCCTCCGTGTCCCCCTCTGTTCTGCTGTCCCCCTCCGTTCTTCCTCCGTGTCCCCCTCCGTTCTTCTGTCCCCCCTCCGTTCTTCCTCCGTGTTTCCCTCTGTTCTGCTGCTTTCCCCCTCCGTGCTTCCTCCGTGTCCCCCTCTGTTCTGCTGGCCCCCTCCGTTCTTCCTCCGTGTCCCCCTCCGTTCTGCTGTCCCCCTACGTTATTCCTCCATGCCCCCCTCCGTTCTGCTGTCCCCCTACATTCTTCCTCCGTTCTGCTGTCCCCCTCTGTTCTGCTGTCCCCCTACGTTCTTCCTCCATTCTGCTGTCCCCCTCTGTTCTGCTGTCCCCCTACGTTCTTCCTCCGTTATGCTGTCCCCCTATGTTCTTCCTCCATGTCCCCCTCCATTCTGCTGTCCCCCTCCATTCATTCTCCGTGTCCCCCTCCGTTCTGCTGTCCCCCTCCGTTCTTCCTCCATGTCCCCCTCCGTTCTGCTGTCCCCCCCCTCCGTTCTGCTGTCCCCCTACATTCTTACTCCGTTCTGCTGTTTTCCCCCCAGTTCTTCCTCAGTGTCCCTCTCCGTTCTGCTGTCCCCCTCCATTCTTCCTCCGTGTCCCCCTCCATTCTGCTGTCCCCCTACATTCTTCCTCCGTTCTGCTGTCCCCCTATGTTCTGCTGTCCCCCTACGTTCTTCCTCCGTTCCGCTGTCCCCCTATGTTCTTCCTCCGTGTCCCCCTCCATTCTGCTGTCCCCCTCCGTTCTTCCTCCGTGTCCCCCTCCGTTCTGCTGTCCCCCTCTGTTCTTCCTCCATGTCCCCTTCCGTTCTGCTGTCCCCCCTCCGTTCTGCTGTCCCCCTACATTCTTACTCTGTTCTGCTCTTTTCCCCCCAGTTCTTCCTCCGTGTCCCCCTCCGTTCTGCTGTCCCCCTCCCTTCTTCCTCCGTGTCCCCCTCCGTTCTGCTGTCCCCCTCCATTCTTCCTCCGTGTCCTCCTCCGTTCTGCTGTCCCCCTACGTTATTCCTACGTGCCCCCCTCCGTTCTGCTGTCCCCCTACATTCTTCCTCCGTTCTGCTGTCCCCCTCTGTTCTGCTGTCCCCCTACGTTCTTCCTCCGTTCTGCTGTCCCCCTATGTTCTTCCTCCGTGTCCCCCTCCATTCTGCTGTCCCCCTCTGTTCTTCCTCCGTGTCCCCCTCCGTTTTGCTGTCCCCCTCGGTTCTTCCTCCTTGTCCCCCTCTGTTCTGCTGTCCCCCTCCATTCTTCCTCCGTGTCCCCCTCCATTCTTCTGTCCCCCTCCGTTCTTCCTCCGTGTCCCCTCTGTTCTGCTGTCCCCCTCGGTTCTTCCTCCGTGTCCCCCTCTGTTCTGCTGCTGTCCCCATCCATTGTTCCTCCGTGTCCCCCTCCTGTTCTGTTGTCCCCCTCGGTTCTTCCTCCGTGTCCCCCTCTGTTCTGCTGTCCGCCTCTGTTCTGCTGTCCCCCTCCGTTCTTCCTCTGTGTCCCCCTCTGTTCTGCTGTTTTCCCCCCAGTTCTTCCTCCGTGTCCCCCTCCGTTCTGCTGTCCCCCTCCATTCTTCCTCCATGTCCCCCTCCGTTCTGCTGTCCCCCTACGTTATTCCTCCGTGCCCCCCTCCGTTCTGCTGTCCCCCTACATTCTTCCTCCGTTCTGCTGTCCCCCTCCGTTCTGCTGTCCCCCTACGTTCTTCCTCCGCTCTGCTGTCCCCCTATAATCTTCCTCCGTGTCCCCCTCCGTTCTGCTGTCCCCCTCCGTTCTTCCTCCGTGTCCCCCTCCGTTCTGCTGTCCCCCTCCGTTCTTCCTCCATGTCCTCCTCCGTTCTGCTGTCCCCCTCCGTTCTTCCTCCGTGTCCCCCTCCGTTCTGCTGTCCCCCTCCGTTCTTCCTCCGTGTCCCCCTCCGTTCTGCTGTCCCCCTCGGTTCTTCCTCCGTGTCCCCCTCTGTTCTGCTGTCCCCCTCTGTTCTGCTGTCCCCCTCCGTTCTTCCTCTGTGTCCCCCTCTGTTCTGCTGTTTTCCCCCCAGTTCTTCCTCCGTGTCCCCCTCCGTTCTGCTGTCCCCCTCCATTCTTCCTCCGTGTCCCCCTCCCTTTCTGCTTTCCCCCTACGTTATTCCTCCGTGCCCCCCCCCGTTCTGCTGTCCCCCTACATTCTTCCTCCGTTCTGCTGTCCCCCTCTGTTCTGCTGTCCCCCTACGTTCTTCCTCCGTTCTGCTGTCCCCCTATGTTCTTCCTCCGTGTCCCCCTCCGTTCTGCTGTCCCCCTCCGTTCTTCCTCCGTGTCCCCCTCCGTTCTGCTGTCCCCTCCGTTCTTCCTCCATGTCCCCCTCCGTTCTGCTGTCCCCCTCCGTTCTTCCTCTGTGTCCCCCTCCGTTCTTCCTCCGTGTCCCCCTCCGTTCTGCTGTCCCCCTCTGTTCTTCCTCTGTGTCCCCCTCTGTTCTGCTGTCCCCCTCCGTTCTTTCTCCGTGTCCCCTTCCGTTCTTCTGTCCATAACACCTGTCTAAATTGGTTACCACTGTTTGCTTTTTTTTCCCCAAAAATTGGTAAAAAAATGTATCAAAGAAAAATCTTTTTTGGGCGGGTGGGGTTGTGTCCCTGAATGGCAGTTTGGAAATGTGGTCACCCTAGTGAGGCCTAGTCTGCTAATACAAGCCCTTTGATAAGAGCCTGCTGACAAGGAAAGGGGCTCCTCCCATCGGACAATCTAGAGAAAAAAAAGTGCTTTAAATGTTTATTTTTCTGCCAGCAGGCCTATAAGCCACTGCTGACAGGATGTGTGAATAATTAGTTAGGTCTAGTGATAGGATTGTGTTCTTTTGTTTTTCTCTCTGCTTGCAGGTGTCGTGAACAATTGTTCACCCTGCTCTGGATGGATTCAAGAATTCCAGCTTGCTGGGAGGGCTTCCCTCAAGGGGAAGGTGCTCCCACTATACTGTGTATATTTATCATGGCTGTTGTGTTAGCTGGAGGGACCTGTAGCCAGGATGTAATTATTGTCCATATGTAATGTATATTGTTGAAAGAGAACCTACCTATTTTTGATACTTTAATTTATTTGTACATAGCCCCAGTCCCAGTGTTCTATTTTCCCTTCCCACTGTTTTTTTTTAATGGGATACCCTGTTTTTCTCCTGGGCTCAGGAGTGATTTTTGTTCTCCCAGCCATGGGGTCAGGCTGTTATCTGGAGGGGGTGAGTGTAGCACCCTCCAGTGTGCTAGAGTAGGTAATGTTAGGATTTTGTTAGTGTAGGCAAAATGTTTTGGCTTGGTTGGCAGCCAAGCCTGTGTTTAATCTGGGTTGGGTTAATGATCCAGGGAGGGCTGGTATGATTCATCAGGCAGCATCTCTGGTACCTCCGCCTACTTCTGGAACTTGCTGGAAACTTCCAGAAGAATGGAAGGGAGGTTAGGAGGAGCTGCCTGGAGTATTCATGAGGGCCCTGACTAATCCAACAGATGGGTTGGTAAGGGGCAGGCCCTCTCAAATACTCAGGGTCAACCCAGCTGGGCAGTAGAGTTTGGGTGGAAGTTGGAGATGGAGTGCTAGGAGGCTGTTGGTGGGCCCTTGAAGGTAGACCCCTAGACTGGTGGGGGTAACCTCGGGGCTGGGAGCTCAGGTGCAGGAGGGATCCTCTGATATTCCAAGGAAGAATCCTGTCCAGTGGCATGGGAGCAGGTGTGAGCACAGCAGGAGCCAGTGAGCACCTCTGGGAATTCTCCAAGGAGAAGACAACCAGGTGGGCTGGTAAGTGTTGCAGTTGTGGAGGACTGAGAGGCAGCCTGAGAGTACTGGGTGAGAGCAGTCTGAGATGGATGCAGCCTCAGTCTGGGAGGACTGTGGAAGCTTAGCCAGGAGGGCTAAAGAAAGGGGCAGCTACAGCCAGGTGGGCTGGCAGTGCCTGAAGAGGTGGTGCTGGGATAAATATCCACAGAAGGACAGCTGGGCACTAGGACTTTGCTACACAACCAAGGTGCCCACGGTCCCTGCCTGTAAAGGACATTTGCAAAAATCTTACTGAGCCCTATTGTCAGATCACCCAACAGTGTGCCAGCTGGTCCTGGGAGTTTTTGTGCTTCAAGCGAGTGTCGTGCTGAAGGAATCAGAGGAGTGTGTAAATAGACTGTACAGACAAGGTTGTCCCTGAAGAGTTGTGCTAAAGTCAAGTGGACATCCCATAATACCCCTATCCCCATCCAAGTTCAATACCCCTAAGAAAAACAAAAAAACAAAGCTGCAAGGACTTTTTCTTGACTCCAGAGTGCTGTGGAAAACTCTGTGTGCCTGGCTGTGCAGGGCGGGGAATCCCTTATTCACCAGTGGCTCTTGCTGGGGTAGCGCTACATACCTCCCAACCAAACAACACAGCAAGGCGGGTGACACTGTAGACAGTTAAGGAATACAGTGATGTCCCCAAAAACAGTTATACATATCGTTTTAAAATATTTAATGTAAATAATATGGACCCAAAACTATAGTATATTCTATACTATACGAAGTCTCTACTAGTAATAATTTCAGATAAGGTTTTATTTTCAGTTTTTTTGTAGCTCCCTCACTCAACTTTAACTGCTGTCATCCTAATAGCATAGCTCCCAACTGTCCCTGATTTGGAGGGACTGTCCCTGATTTGGCGCAATGTCCCTCTGTCCCTCTTTTCTCCTCATTTGTCCCTCATTTTGGTCTGATCTATATAGTTGTATATAAAATGCACTTTTTATCTTTCAAAAAGTGTTTCCCAGTGCTAAACTTTACATCCAAATTATAAATTGCTGCATTTGTAAATTTTAAAAGCCACTATAAAGGAATAGTAGTGGTAAATGCTCCATTAAGGGGGTGTGGCAGGAGGCGTGTCCTATGCCTACATACATTTGCTAGTAGGTGTCCTTCATTCCCATCTCAAAATGTTGGGAGGTATGTAATAGAGATTTATCCATACTTCAGTTTGGATATAATTAGTGACTACGCATGGTGATCGGGCAATACAAACATGCAGCAGAGCAGTGGGAACAGTCCAGCCACACTGACACTCTGGCTCCCGGCTGTCTTTTTTCATTATACAGGTCCGCCACAATCCCCTCTTGCCTGTGTAAACAAGAAGAGGGTGGGTGGTGTCATAACTCCTCCCTTCCTGCACAGAAAGAGAGCTGGCTGCTAGGCTGGATGGCTGGCTGGATAGAGCTGGCTGCAATCCAATGACAGAGAGTGGGCGGGTTGCCAAGGGAAAGGGGCTGGACAGCATCAGCACATGTGTTTCTATGTGAGGTAGCTGTGGAAGTGTCCCTGGAAGCAGAACTGAGTACTGAGGGGAGCAACTGGAGCAAGTCCTGCAAACAGGTTAGTGTAGTATGTACAGTACAGTGTCAGCAGGGTACAGACCAGTCTTATACACTGACACCGTACATTATATACAGACCAGTCTGTACCCTGACACCATACATAATATACAGACAGACCAGTCTGTACCCTGACACTGTACTGTACATCATACTATATGTTATATACACACCAGTCTGTATATAATGTACAGTACAGTGTCAGGGTACAGACTGGTCTGTATATAATGTACAGTACGGTGTCAGGGTACAGACTGGTCTGTATATAATGTACAGTACGGTGTCGGGGTACAGACTGGTTTGTATATAATGTACAGTATGGTGTCGGGGTACAGACTGGTCTGTATATAATGTACAGTACGGTGTCGGGGTACAGACTGGTCTGTATACAATGTACAGTACGGTGTCGGGGTACAGACTGGTCTGTATATAATGTACAGTACGGTGTCGGGGTACAGACTGGTCTGTATATAATGTACAGTACGGTGTCAGGGTACAGACTGCTGTATACAATGTACAGTACGGTGTCAGTGTACAGAACGGTCTGTATATAATGTACAGTACAGTGTCAGTGTACAAACCGGTCTGTATATAATGTACAGTACGGTATCAGTGTACAGACTGGTCTGTATATAATGTACTGTACGGTGTCAGTTAACAGACTGGTCTGTATATAATGTACAGTACGGTGTCAGTGTACAGACTGGTCTGTACCTAACGCCCTGTACTGTGCCCTCCTAACGCCCTGTACTGTGCCCTCCTAACGCCCTGTGCTGTGCCCACCCTGTGTTGCCTCCTTCTTCCCATCACCAGCTGTCACCTCTGCCCCCATGTCTCCCAATGACCCTCCCATCCTCTTCCCCCAGCGATCACAGTCTTTTTCATCCCAAATCTCCCACCCCGCAATCCCTATTTCACCCCACCCTCAACTACCCTGCCGTCACTTACATCTCTACTCCCCCTCCCTACCTGCCCTCACCCCAGCCTCACTCAACTCCCAAACAACCCCAAACCACCCCCCTACCTACGCGATAGGTATCGGTAATTAGTATCCGTGAGTACTTGCAAAAAACTATCGGTACTCACACTCGGTGTTAAAAAAGTTGTATCGGGGCATCCCTAGATATAGTACTACAAAGCCAGCTCTAAGTAATACACATTCTTGCATATCATTTATGAGCTGGCCCAGACAATCTAACACACTCATATACTACTGTCCATTGGGGGTAAAGAGCACAAATACTGGCAGTTTCCGTAAAGGTTGGAAGCTTATAGTACTGTGCATTTTCGAATTAGAAAACAAAGTTTAACCAAAAGATTGTATTACAAGAACGTACAGCACTCTGTTGGTTCCTAATTCAGTTGCATGTAACACTTTTGAAACCACAAGTCTTAATTTGAAATGTAATAGCAAACATGGACATGAGCCAATTACCTCATTATAGAGAAAAATGTGGTGAGGTGGTATGTGTTTCTCAGACAACGTTTAAAGGAAGCCATTTATCATTTCCGTTTTCAGCTCAGTAAGTGACAAGCTTTGCAAGTGAAATTTTATTGGTACATATCTTATACGCATGCATAAACCTACAACAATATTGGTATGCTTAGAACCTGCACTGCTTTGATAATTCTGCTAAAGAGAATTTGTCTTCAAAAAGGGTGGACCTCCATATAAAATAATAATCTCAGGATCTCTAATATATGACCCATATATTGTATAATATGTCAATTTCTATATAAATCCTCTTTGGTCAGGTAATATAAAAAGATGAAGCAAGAAAAGCCGCCCCAGGTGAGTGAGTCTCTGGTTAATCCCCACACACACTAGTCAGGTGCTAGCCCAGCTCGCATTCTGTGTAACATAAAGAAATAATTCCGGACGGCTGCACTTCCAAAATATCCGATCCTAAGAGAAGACAAAGTGGTAGACGCGTTTCGCGCAAATGTTAGCGCTTAGTCATTACTAAGTCTCGACTAAGCACTAACATTTGCGCGAAACACGTCTACCTCTTTGTCCCCAGCTCCATCTGTCAACCACTTGTCATATGAAGCTTCAATAAAAGGATTTTTAGAAGTGCAGCCGACCGGAATAATTTTTTTATAATATCAAAAGATAATCTTGGATAATGCAAACATTTGTAGAAATGCACATAGTTCATATTTTAAGTTAAACTTTAGCCAGTAAATGGTATAACTTAGACTATTAAGGCCTCATGCACACTGAAGCTGTTAAACTCACGTTTTCGTGAGTTTGGGCATTTTTTTTAACAGCCTTTAGACTCTCCTCTATGTTATCCTATGTGTCCATCAGGTTAACATTTTGGTATACATAGGGTTAAATTGTCAACAATCCCTCGGAGCTCCTGTGTGTGCTGCTATTCCACTCCCAGCCACTTGAGGCTCTGTATTAGCAAACTACTTGTCCCCTATTTATGAGTGGGTAGCCATAGCCAGTCGTGCTGATGAAGAGTCAGATAGGCCTGGAAGCGCATTCATTGACTGTGCATGCTCCTTGAGTGACATCGGAGGAGGACTTTCCCTGTCATTATGGCCGCTTTCAAATCGGATGGATGAGTCCCGCCTTCTATACAGCAACACCCAGGGCCCTACACTGTCTATTTGGTCATCACCTGTCGGCTTCTATAATGGTTGGACACTGAGCCTTGGTGCTGCGAATCTTGTCACTTCTGCCTGTCTCCTACTTGCTCTTGTGAGTGTAACTTACAATGTTTTAATTGTTTGTTTTCAATACTACATTATGGTGGCCCTTGTGCCTGTTTTTTCTTTCTCCCCTTAAGTAACACAGAATGCAGGGGTGAGTAGTAAGTAATGCAGAGGTCAGTAGTAGGTAATTCAGAGTGCATGGTTTAGTAGTATACAACATAGAATTCAAAGGTCAGTAGTAAGAAATGCAGAGTTCTGAGAGCAATAGTAAGTAACACAGCGTCAGCAGAGGTCACTAGTAAGTATCTCAGAGTTCAGAGGTCAGTAGTAAGTAATGCAGAGTGTAGGGGTCAGCCGTAAGTAACACAGAGAACAGGAGACAGAAATATGTAGTGCACAGATAAGTAGACTATAACACAGAGGTCAGGAGTAAGTAACACAGTCGCAGGGATCAGTACTAAGTAATGCAGAGTTCAGAGGTTAGTAGTAAGTAGTATTAAGATCAGTAGTAACACAAAGTACAGGAGTCAGTAGTAAGTAATACAGAGTTCAGAGGTTAGTATTAAGTAACACAGAATGCCGGGTCAGAGGTATGTAATGCAGAGTGCAGGGCACATAGACTGTAACACAGCTTTCAGAGGTCCGGAGTAAGAAATGCAGGGTTCAGAGATCAGTGGTATGCAATACATAGTGCAAGTGTCAGGAGTAAGTAACACAAAATGCAGGGGTCAGCCTGATTGACTTACATTCCATATCGGTAATTTAGAAGTTATTAAAGTAAAAGCCTGGGTCAACATAACAGCAAGGGCACTAGCATTTTTAGAAGATGGTCTGTTGCAGAAGCACCCATGTTCCTGATATGACAAATTTCCAGTCTGCCCCGTTAAAACCCTCCCTTGAAAAAACATTAGACAATGTGACTCAATTTGGATAGATAGGTCACAGTTCTATGAAACTCTCCATAAACTTACAATATTAACCAAACTTTTGAGCATATTTTTATACTTCTTTATATTAGAAAATAGAATGTTTGTTCACATTTTATTGAATTTTTCGAGAAATAATTACAAAAATCTCTAAAGCTGGAGATAGTATATGGTGGTATGAGATGTCTCTGTGATCCAGCTATTATTGAACTTTTTTTCAGATTAGTGCATTTACATTTGAAGTGATTGTAGCCGTATTAGTGCAATTGTGACAGAGAAAATTGAGTACTGTCCGTGATACTTTTTTTATTTGCACTAACATATAATTTTTCATGGACGAGCTTTCGGGGTGTGTCCCCTTCTTCAAGGTCTAAGCAGTACTCAATACTGAGTACTGCTTAGACCTTGAAGAAGGGGACACACCCCGAAAGCTCGTCCATGAAAAATTATATGTTAGTGCAAATAAATAAAAAAAGTATCACGGACAGTACTCAATTTTCTCTGCATTTACATTCAAACTCAATCTCAATCCATACTAGTTTACTAGTATAAACTGACAAGATGATTTTATTTTTTAGTTTTTTAGGAGATCTTTAGCAGTATGTGAGCAAATCTTTATTGCTTTAAGGGGGTAGAGGCAGCTTGATGGTGATGTGTGACAACTTCATATTTTTGCTGATGAGCTAATATGTGAACAATGTAATATGCCAGTCAAGTCCAGTGAACCATTTGCTAAAGCAGAATCGTCTTGGATCAATGAAAATGCCATTGGCTCCCTTAGGCCCCTTTCACACTGGGGCGTTTTTCAGGCGGTACAGCGCTAAAAATAGCGCCTGTACACTGCCTGAAAAAATCTGGCCCCATTCACTCCAGTGTGAAAGCCGGCGGTCAAAAAGGTCCTGCTAGCAGCATCTTTGGAGCGGCATAGGAGCGTTGTATTCACTGCTCCTATACCGCTCCTACCCATTGATTTCAATGGGACACCACGGTAATACCGCGGCAATATCGCAGCAAAGCGCCGCCGTAGCGGGGGATTTTAACCCTTTTTCGGCCGCTAGCGGGGGTTAAAACCGCACCGCTAGCGGCCGAATCCCATGGCTAAAACGACAGTAAAGCAGCGCTAAATATAGCACTGCTTTACCGTCGCCGCGGCTCCCGCCCCAGTGTGAAAGGGGCCTTACAGTTTACTTGGACTCACCCACACCATCCTACAGCAAATATCCACCTGCTCTCTTTAGATGACCATAGAATGGGGAATAAGAGTGTGCATGATATTATACAAAGTCCCATGCATCTTGATGTAATCATGGGCTATGCTAGATCCTTTTTTGGATCTAGCAGCAAAGTTTCAGTAGGTCAAATCCTGGTTTAGCATAATCAACCTGCTCATCACCATTTGCAGGTTTACAAAGTCTGCCTGGAAAGTATTCAGCCAAGTAATATGAAAAAGAGAGACATTTATTAAAGAAGATACAAGATACAAGGACATAGGTATGAATTTTGCCATATTTGTGCTGCAATCATTGCATTGTCCCCAAAAGCCTACTGAATCATCCAAATAGAATATTTAAGCTTAACCCAAACTTTGATGCATATTTGTTGCTCAGTTATTTTGAATGTGACGGCCACACATTACACATCTTCAGTCAACAGCGTCTAGTGCATCCACTGACTAGTACAGTGAAGTTGTCATTGTTTACACATGCAGATTACAGTGACCTTGGCTTCCACGTTACATCGATGTTGCACAAACCGTTCTTGTTATATTAGCAAAGGCTGGATATGTTCTGGACAGACCTCGTATGTAACTCTTCTTATCGCCTTATTAGAAACAGGTTTTTATTTGTTATCAGTGCTGGCTGGTAAGGTTAAGTGCCATGATATATTTTATGTGTACTTATGGTAAATTGGCTCTTATGAATACATGCTCGAAACTCATAATTTGATAAGTTACATAGTTGGTAAGGCTGAATAAAGACACCGGTCTATCCAGTTCAACGTGTGTGTGTGTTTATGTCACTACTGAGTAAAAAAAGGTTTTTGGATTTATTCACACTCCCTGTTTACACCACCAACTGTGGAAGGGTGATACACATCTGTAACACTCTAACCTCTTTCGCAGTTTAAGACCGAACCTCTTCTCATCCACCCTCATTATGTGGCCACATACACAGACCTTAGATTAAATAGTTTTCTCCCAATTACACAATCACCATTTAAAGATTTGTATATTGTATATGATATCTTTTCTTAACCACTTTCAGACCGGACCATTTTGCTGGCTTAAGACCAGACCACTTTTTGCGATTCGGCACTGCGTAATTTTAACTGACAATTGAGCGGTCGTGTGACGTGGCTCCCAAACAAAATTGACTTCTTTTTTTTCCCACAAATAGAGCTTTCTTTTGGTGGTATTTGATCACCCCTGCGGTTTTTATTTTTTGTGCTATAAACAAAAAAAGAGCGACAAATTTGAAAAAAACGCATTATTTTTTACTTTTTGCTATAATAAATATCCCCCAAAAATATATAAAAAACCTTTTTTTTTCCTCAGTTTAGGCCGATACGTATTCTTCTACATATTTTGAAAAAAAAATCGCAATAAGCGATTATTGATTGGTTTGCGCAAAAGGTATAGCGTTTACAAAATAGAGGATAGTTTTATAGCATTTTTATTAATAATTTTTTACTAGTAATGGCGGGGATCAGCGATTTTTATTGTGACTGCGATATTATGGCGGACACATCGGACATTTTTTGACACATTTTTGGGACCATTGTCATTTATACAGCAATCAGTGCTATTTAAATGCACTGATTCCTGTGTAAATGACACTGGCAGTGAAGGGGTTAACCAGGGGGTGGCAGTGTAGAGGTTAAGTGTTCCTAGGGGCGTGTTACTAACTGTGGGGGCGTGGCTGTGTGTTAGTGAACACTGATCTCTGCTCCAATCACAGGGAGCAGAGATCAGTGTCACTTGTTGCTAGGCAGAACGGGGAGATGCTGTTTACTTCCGCATCTCCCCTTCAGCCTTCATGTAAGATGATCACGGGTATCCCCGCGGCGATCGAGTATGTGGGACCCGCGACTGGACTCACAGTGGTCCCGACCAGTGCGCGCGCCGGCGGAGGCGCACACGCGATGGCGCGGCGGCATTCTTAAAGGGACGTACCTGTACGTCCTTATGCCTGTCCGTGCCATTCTGCCGACATACATCGTCGTGCGCCGGTCGGGACCGGTTAAGCACCACTTCTACAGGTAGAGTAAGTTTACTTTTTGTAGTCATTCCTCATAACTGAGGTCCTACAGCTCCCTTATTAGTTGTGTTGCCCTTCTCTGGACTCTCTACAGTTCAAATACATCCTTACTGTGGATTGGGGATCACAACTGGATGGCATTCTCAAGATGTGGCCAAACCAGAGTTTTGTAAAGTAGTAGAATTATAGTCTTATCGCTTGTGTAGATACCCTTTTTAATACATGGTGTAGCAGAGCGTCCCAGAGAGAGCCAGGAGAAGTCCTGTTCGGGGTTTATACGTCTCCCAGGCTCCTCTCATATACATTCAGAGGTCTCTGAGACATGATCCAGTTCGGATCTTAGTCCTCCTCTCCAGGCTAATTTAAGCTCACCTGAGCAAACAGCCTTTGCTCTCTGCCTGGGACACACAAACAGGGATGGTTTGCAGTGCTGCCAACCTACCAGATTGAAATTTACTGACACAACACCCAAAATTTACTGGCACAGCCACGTTTTTACTGACGTTTCCAAAAGTTACAAAATTACATTTTTTTTAGAGTATTTAGGCTACAAATAAATACAACATGCAATTAGCAATATGATTTAAGGTACATAATAAGGCAAAAAACATTTCTTATTTTATTTTTGATATAGTAAGTAGCTCAGGGACAGGAGACAGGAGGGCAAGAAATTAGAATGGGCAGAACACACACATAAAACTGACTCTCACAGTGACACCTCACCAATATGACACGTCCCCTCCTGAGTCACAGTCTCTCTCCAAGCCAAGTAGTCTCTCCAGTCCACTTTAGTACTTTAGTCTAACAGCACTGATGGTCCTGGTCCCAGCCTGCTTTGCTCCCATACTGTAGACCAGCACACGAGGCTCTGGCCACTCTGCCTGGCTCCATTGCACTGTGACATCACACAATATGCTCAGGCACCGCCTCCGCCAGAGCCGCTCGATCACACTGTAGCAGGCACTCGGATAGTCTCAGCCGGCTCCGGACCAAGCTAAGCGTCACAGCCATATTTTTTACTGGCAACCTTTTACTTTTACTGGCATTTACTGGCAGGAGAAAATTGCCTGTTTTTTACTGGCTGCCAGTAAAAATACTGACGGTTGGCAACACTGATGGTTTGTGAGGAGCCAAAAGGTTGGTAAAACCCTTTAAAAACTCTTTACAGAAACTGACAAGCGGTAGGCTTGCTCAGCCTGATAGTTAGAGACGGTGTATGTTATAGTTAGAGCCGAGACACGGCTAGGACTTTTGTTTGTTTATTTCTGTTTTGATATGTTTTCTGGAAGACTGTGCAGCACCTGTGTATGGACTTGTATTTAAATCAAATAAACCCAGCACTGTTTTCACTACCTCAAGTGGATTTGGTATCTGTGCCTTACTAAACAGCTCATCCCAGGGAGCTTTGTACCTGCTACCTGTCCCCCAGGTTACATATGGTGGATTTCAGCGGGCAGCTGTAGTAAGTTACTACTTAAAAGGCCAGTACCTAGAGTAACTAAACATGGAGGAAATCCTAAAACAGTTGATGATATCCTAAGCTGCGCAACAGCAAACAAACGATGCACTGCAGAAAACAAACGCTGCACTTCAAGCTGCACAACAGCAAGCAACCGCTGAACAGCAGAAAACAAATGCTGCACTACAGCAAGCAAACGCTGCACAGCAGAAAAAAAACGCTGCACTCCACGCTGCACAACAGCAAGCTAATGCTGCAATCCACGCTGAACAGCAGAAAACAAACGCTGCACTCCACGTGGCACAACAGCAAGCAAACGCTGCACAACAGCAAGCTAATGCTATCGCACAGGAACAAACGCAGAGGCTGTTTGAACAGCTAGCCACTGATGCAAAAGCAGATAGGAAAACCTTGTCTGAGGTTGTGGAGACAATAGCACAGTGGTCACCTGCTAATGTTGATAATGTTGGAGACAAGCCCTCAGCCATCCATGTGGCTCGCTGTTTTTGTCTAAGATGACTACAGATGATGATCCAGAGGCCTTTCTGCTAACGTTTGAACGGACCGCTGAGAGGGAAGGTTGGCCTAAAACCCAGTGGGCAGGACTGGTCGCCCCGTTGCTTACTGGGGAATCACAGAAGGCCTACTATGATTTGGAGTCAGCAGAAGCAGCAGACTATGAAAAGGTCAAACAGGAAATACTGGCACGACTTGGTGTCACTTTGGCAGTTCGAGCACAGCGGGTCCACAGCTGGTCCTTCCAAGACGAGAAGCCTCCAAGATCGCAGATGTTCGACCTAATTCACCTGGTGAGGAAATGGCTACAGCCGGAGTCCCTGTCTGGGCCACAAATAGTGGAGCGTGTGGTCATGGACCAGTTTCTGAGGTCACTACCCATTTCCCTGCAGGAGTGGGTGAGTCAAGGAGACCCCAATTCGGCAAACCACCTGGTGGAACTTGTTGAAAGGTATTTTGCTGCAAAGAACCTGGTCACCACCCCTACAGCCGCACGGACTTTCCGCCCAAAGCCACGGTCTCCCCAGGCAACCGGTAAGACTGTTCCAGGGGAAGTGGGTGGTAAGCATGGCAAGGAAATAGGGGGGAGGATTTTTGGTGCCAGGACTGAAGCTTGGCATCCCAAACAAGGGAAGCCAGTGCCTGTCAGCAAACCAAACTGGGGAAACGTCAGGTGTTTTCGTTGCCAAGAAATGGGACATGTGGCGGCAAATTGTCCATTGACAGATGAACCAATGCAGTGTGATTTATCTATTAGAAGGCAGTCTATGTTTGCAGCGGTTTCATGTACTGCAACCCCAAATATGAGAAAACCAATGTGCCAAATGACTGTGAATGATAAGCCTATTACAGCCTTGCTGGACTCTGGAAGTCTAGTGACTTTGGTTACAGCTGAAATTATTGAACCTGTGAATTATCATGCTAAAAATGTTGCTGTGATCTGTATACATGGGAATACCCGGGAGTATCCTGTAACCACTGTTCAGTTTAAAACTGGTTTAGGTACAGTGACCCATCCGGTTGGACTTGTTCCCCACTTAGTGCATGAGGCCATCATTGGTAGGGACTTCCCTAAGTTTTGGGAACTGTGGGATCATCCCAACTCGGTCGCAGTACCTGACTCAGTCGCAGAGACAGAATTTCTGGCCACTACTGACAATGTGGGTTCAGGGGACTCTTCTCAGGGCTCCCCGGCTTTTCCTCTATCGGTTATGGCAAGAGAGCTGGAGGACCCTGAGGAGGTCCCCACTACCAGTAGAGCCGGACAGCCGTCTGCTGACACCGAGCCTATGTTAGAGTTTGATGACCTTAATGTGCATAAGGAAAATTTTGGTACTGAGCAGAGAAAAGACCATACCCTTTCCAGGGCCTGGGAAAATGTAATAGTGATTAATGATGTACCTGTCGAACCCGGGGACAGGCCCTGTTTTCCTTATTTCAGCAGCAATGAGGATTTACTGTATCGTGTATGTAAAATGAATGATGAAGTGGTTGAGCAGTTGGTGGTCCCTAAGCCATACAGACGGCTGGTGTTAGAACTTAGGGAAGGTTGAAGGTGGAAACTGCGCTAAATATTATTCAAAACACATGTGGGTTCCCCCCCACTAGTGTGTACTATGCTGCGGTATCCCCAACAGCCTATAGTGCCAAATGTGCAGGTGCTAGCCTATGATATATTAATACCTTATTAAAAAATAAGAAATAAAGGACAAAAAACAAAAAACAAAAAATACCCAAATGTGTCAGGTGCCTGTGTTTACTTTATGCCTTAGTGAGGCTATTTAAAGTGCTTAGTGCATGCGGGTATCATAAATTACTATCCTGTGCAGTTTGGGCTTATATCTACGCTAATTACAGGGTATGGTGCTTTTTCTAAAAATAACAAGTTTATTCCATCAGTAGCCCATCTTCACTCCCCCAAAATTGATAGTATCACGGGGCATATAAAGCAGATATCTGTTACATATAGTATAATCAATATCCCATCAGTTTAGCCATATACAAAACAATTATTCAATAGTCGATATCATGCAATCTAAAGTGAACAAACACAAAAGAGCCAAGCTATGAGCTATAAAAACTGTATGAAGAGAGTCCGTGCCAACACCGCTTGTGCTTGATACAGATATATATAACTTGTGCAGATTTCTTGACCGTCACCACCTATAGAATGGATCACTTACCAGAATTTGGTAAGTGTAGGGCCTGCGGTTGCTTTAGGATGACCAATCCTATCAGTGGCCTCTCTCTTTCTCTCACCTCCTGGTCAGGTATTGTGTGGGTGTTTTTGCAAACGGACTCCACGGCAGATATCCCCCAAAATGAAATAATAGACAGGGGGCTTCCAATAGTGAAGTATGTTTATAAAAAGGGTATTTATTAAAAGAAAATAGTTTAAAAACTCACATGGTTCAGGTGCCACAGCTGGCACCAAACATATCCAGCCTTGTGTTTTTAAATTTGCGTCCTGGCTTCCCTTCCTGATCTGGGGTGCCTCTCCCGGAAGTGGTGCAAACGTACGATTACCCAGCAGCCTCTACGCGTTTCGCAAGCGTTATTGCGTCATCAGGAAGCATTCCTGATGACGCAATAACGCTTGCGAAACGCGTAGAGTTTTTAAACTATTTTCTTTTAATAAATACCCTTTTTATAAACATACTTCACTATTGGAAGCCCCCTGTCTATTATTTCATTTTGGGGGATATCTGCCGTGGAGTCCGTTTGCAAAAACACCCACACAATACCTGACCAGGAGGTGAGAGAAAGAGAGAGGCCACTGATAGGATTGGTCATCCTAAAGCAACCGCAGGCCCTACACTTACCAAATTCTGGTAAGTGATCCATTCTATAGGTGGTGACGGTCAAGAAATCTGCACAAGTTATATATATCTGTATCAAGCACAAGCGGTGTTGGCACGGACTCTCTTCATACAGTTTTTATAGCTCATAGCTTGGCTCTTTTGTGTTTGTTCACTTTAGATTGCATGATATCGACTATTGAATAATTGTTTTGTATATGGCTAAACTGATGGGATATTGATTATACTATATGTAACAGATATCTGCTTTATATGCCCCGTGATACTATCAATTTTGGGGGAGTGAAGATGGGCTACTGATGGAATAAACTTGTTATTTTTAGAAAAAGCACCATACCCTGTAATTAGCGTAGATATAAGCCCAAACTGCACAGGATAGTAATTTATGATACCCGCATGCACTAAGCACTTTAAATAGCCTCACTAAGGCATAAAGTAAACACAGGCACCTGACACATTTGGGTATTTTTTGTTTTTTGTTTTTTGTCCTTTATTTCTTATTTTTTAATAAGGTATTAATATATCATAGGCTAGCACCTGCACATTTGGCACTATAGGCTGTTGGGGATACCGCAGCATAGTACACACTAGTGGGGGGGAACCCACATGTGTTTTGAATAATATTTAGCGCAGTTTCCACCTTCAACCTTCCCTATATTCTGAATAGCCACATATTGGTGGCTATATTACACGAAACTGCAGCTCACTAAAATATTGTATTGTATTTCATTTATTCTTAGTTTTATTTTCATTTTTGGAACACACTAACCAGCGCCAGTACCGCACGTTCTTATGGTGTTAGAACTTGCCCATGGGCACTTGCTAGGAGGCCATTTAGGGGTTGAAAAAACGACTGAAAGGGTATTGCGCAGGTTTTACTGGCCCGGGATACAGAAAGATGTTAAGAATTACTGTCAATCCTGTCCTGTGTGTCAGATGTCAGCCCCACTATCCCATTTCCGAAGTCCTTTAGTGCCCTTGCCTATCATTGAAGTGCCCTTTGAGAGGATTGCCATGGACCTTGTGGGCCCACTTCCCAAGTCTGCCCGGGGTCATCAGCATATCCTCGTAATCATGGATTATGCTACCCGTTACCCTGAAGCAGTTCCCTTACGTGCCGCGTCTGCTAAAAACATTGCCAAAGAACTGTTTATGGTGTTCAGTCGGGTTGGCATCCCGAAAGAAATCCTTACAGACCAGGGCACCCCGTTTATGTCGCGAATAACTAGGGAGCTCTGCAAGTTATTTAAGGTGACGCAGCTGCGAACCTCAGTGTATCATCCTCAAACGGATGGCTTAGTGGAACGCTTCAATAAGACGTTAAAAAGCATGTTAAAAAAGGTTGTGGACAAGGACTTCCTGATACCATACTTGATGTTTGCCATCAGGGAGGTTCCCCAGTCCTCTACGGGGTACTCCCCATTTGAGTTGCTTTATGGGAGACACCCTCGGGGACTCTTAGACATAGCCAAAGAAACTTGGGAGGGAGAACAAACACCCCATAAAAGTGTCATTGAGCATATTGCCCAAATGCAGGAGAGGATTGCAGCAATCATGCCAGTGGTAAAAGAACACTTACTGCAGGCCCAGGCAGCCCAACAGAGAATATACAACAGGGGGGCCCAACTCCGTGTTTTCTCACCTGGTGACAGGGTCCTGGTGTTAATTCCCACTGTTGAGAGCAAGTTCCTGGCTAAGTGGCAGGGTCCCTTTGAAGTAATTGAGAGAGTTGGGGAGGTCAACTACAAGGTTTATCAACCAGGAAAAAGGAAGCCCGAACAGGTTTACCATATAAACCTGTTAAAACCCTGGAAGGAAAGAATGGCGTTAACTGCGAGGCCTCTCCCAGTAACGCTTACGGGTACTGAGTCCCCTCTCATCCCTGAGGTCACGATTCCAGACACCCTCTCATATTCCCAAAAACAGGACACTAGAGAATTCCTGATAAGGAATAGAGAGAAGTTTCAGAGTTACCTGGCACGACTTCAGCAGTTCAGCATGATATTGTTACTGAACCTGGGGTACGTGTCAAGCTCAAACCTTACCGAATTCCTGAAGTGAGGAGAAAGGACATCAGCAAGGAAGTTAAAAAAATGTTGGAGCTGGATGTCATTGAGGAATCCAATAGTGACTGGTCTAGCCCCATCGTGTTAGTCCCAAAACCGGATGGCACGTGGAGGTTCTGTAACGACTTCAGGAAACTTAATGCGGTGACAAAGTTTGACACATACCCAATGCCCAGAGTAGACGAACTTATAGACCGACTTGGCAAGGCTCGCTATCTTACCACTTTGGACTTGACAAAAGGGTATTGGCAAATACCCCTAACTGGTAGCGCCAAAGAGAAGACTGCGTTTGTGACCCCAGACGGTTCCTTTCAATATAAAAAAATGCCTTTTGGGTTGCAAAATGCCCCCGCGACATTTCAGAGGGCCATGGACAGAACCCTAAAACCCCACCGACGATATGCAGCAGCCTATCTAGATGACATAGTGGTACATAGTACTGATTGGGAGTCTCACTTGCCTCGTGTCCAGGCTGTTCTTGATTCCCTCTTCAAAGAAGGTTTTACGGCAAATCCAAAAAAATGTGCCATTGGTCTAGAGGAAGCCAAGTATTTGGGCTACACTATTGGCCGTGGTGTCATAAAACCACAAGTGAGTAAAATAGCAGCCATCCAGGAATGGCCACGCCCTGCAAACAAAAAGCAGGTCAGGGCCTTTCTTGGTATTGCGGGGTATTATAGAAGATTTATCCCAAATTTTGCAACTATAGCTGCCCCTCTGACAGACCTTACGAAAGGGAAAGATTCTGTAATGGTGAAATGGTCCCCAGTAGCAGAGGAGTCTTTCCAGGTCCTGAAGAAGGCTCTGTGTGCACAGCCAGTACTGTACTCTCCCGATTTCTCCAGAGAGTTTTTGGTTCAGACAGATGCGTCTGATGTTGGTATCGGGGCGGTACTGTCACAGGTATACAATGGGGAAGAACACCCTGTCGTGTACCTAAGCAGAAAGCTCAATGACCATGAGAAAAAGTATGCGGTCATTGAAAAAGAATGTTTAGCCATAAAATGGGCCGTGGACGCACTCAGATACTATTTGTTAGGGCGCCAGTTTGACTTAATAACTGACCATGCTCCCCTGAAATGGATGGCCCAAAAGAAGGAGACTAATAGATGAGTGAACCGGTGGTTTTTGGCTCTACAGGATTACTCCTTCACCGTAAAACACAGGCCAGGTGTGGAGATGGGGAATGTAGATGCCCTGTCCCGTGTTCACGCCTGTTGGGCCACAGGTGTTCCAACCCTGGGGTTGAAACAAGGGGGGAGGATATGTAGCAGAGCGTCCCAGAGAGAGCCAGGAGAAGTCCTGTTCGGGGTTTATACGTCTCCCAGGCTCCTCTCATATACATTCAGAGGTCTCTGAGACATGATCCAGTTCGGATCTTAGTCCTCCTCTCCAGGCTAATTTAAGCTCACCTGAGCAAACAGCCTTTGCTCTCTGCCTGGGACACACAAACAGGGATGGTTTGTGAGGAGCCAAAAGGTTGGTAAAACCCTTTAAAAACTCTTTACAGAAACTGACAAGCGGTAGGCTTGCTCAGCCTGATAGTTAGAGACGGTGTATGTTATAGTTAGAGCCGAGACACGGCTAGGACTTTTGTTTGTTTATTTCTGTTTTGATATGTTTTCTGGAAGACTGTGCAGCACCTGTGTATGGACTTGTATTTAAATCAAATAAACCCAGCACTGTTTTCACTACCTCAAGTGGATTTGGTATCTGTGCCTTACTAAACAGCTCATCCCAGGGAGCTTTGTACCTGCTACCTGTCCCCCAGGTTACAATGGTAATAGGCTCCAAGCCTTGCTTGCTGCAGCTTGGCATTGCACAATACTATTAGTCTGTAATGTACTAGGATCACTAGATTTTTTTCAATATTAAACTTATCTGCCATATAGAGTCCCACCCCTCTATTTTACTAGGTCTTCTTGTAAGGTTGCTATATCCTGGTGGAAATGTATTAACCTGCTTAGCTTCCTTTCATGCCATCCATTGTGTACAATTGTGTTGCTAGCTGTGATTGGTTAGTTTGATCACATGGTAATGTAATTCGCTGCTATAAGCAAACATAATGGTAACATTATATTGCTCTGGTCACAGTGTGTTTAAAAAAATGTATAAAAAAAAAGAACAAAATGTAATAAAAAATGAAAAGAAAAATTTAAAAAAACGTATAACTTTTTTTTTCCATACTGGCTGTACTGCACTGGTGACAGTAGGTAAAAAATAAAATACTATGAAACATTTTGTTTTAAACTTCTTCATTTTTCAAAACATTATGGCAAAAAATACAACCTCGACATGCCACTTACTAAATACCTTGAACTGTCTACTTTCCAAAAGGGGTCATTTGTACTGTCCTGGCATTTTCGGCCTCAAGAAATTAGATGGGCCGTCAGTACATCAGAATTGATCAATTTTCAGATGTATACTATAGTTTGGGAACGAGGACAATAAAAAAGCCCAAAGTGCACAGCAGCATGGAGGGCTGCTGCATACATCCAAATGATCAGAGGCCTGTCAGTTACCCTTTAACTGAGATGGGTTGAAGATTGAGATTGGTCTTAGCAACACACTTATACAATAAAGTATGTGATCTTCGTTAGTTACATCAGCCTGTGATCAGCCATAGTATGGGTCAGGATCTGCAGAAAGCGTGAATTGTGCTGTAATTCAGACTGACGTCAATGAACATTATTATGTAATCACCGAGATATATGCATCGTTTTTTTTTTTATGCATTTTTTCCATTCTGACACATCTTATTAAAATCACATTTTCCCATTGATGTAACACAGCTCTTACTAAGTGAAAGCACACTCTGTGCATATAAACACCAAATGATAAAAATGTAATCTGCAAACTGATATACAGTACACATAAAGTGATATGCTTCTTTAATGAAATTACACAGTGACCTATAGCAACTCTTAGCTGATCGTTCTACAGCAAACTGAAATCTAAATGTATATGGATATATTCTTTGTGTTCACTTAAAGCACAAATGCAAATATTTATTATATTGCAGGTTAACAATTCTTAGATGGGATGGCTGCATTAGGACTTTCTTTCTTTTATTTTCATCTGGTGATCCTGCCAGTAAATCTGTTGTTTTTTCAAAAGAACAAGCTGTTCTGAAGATGTAGCAGTTGAGACAAACCATTTGCTACTGACACGGGTGCTTACAATGATCAGCTTTTATTTATTTAAAGTGGTTATAAAGTCATTGTGTCTAAATATTAGATACCTTTCTGTTATAGAAAGCTATGCTGCATAGTGTCTTTGTTTTTATTTAATTATGTAGCTCAATGTCTTATTTCAAAGCGTCGCCGAGCAGTCACGTGACCTCCCGCCACTCTCCTTTCCCGATCTGAGGACTATAGCGGGAGGGGCTTAGATTCTCCTCTGACATTTCTCACATCATTGACTTAATAGCTGACAGGCAGGGAGGGAGGGGGAGAGCAGCGGGATGATGGAGACACATAAACTGACTACGGTATGATGGATCAGCAGCCATGATTACCTTGGTCAGCACACACAGGGGGACACAGGAACAGACAGGATCAACCAGGTATTTTACAGCATAGACTGGGACAAAGGATACTGCACAAGCACTATGATGTATATTGTGCTTTAAAGGAACAGGATTTTAGGGTTACAACCTTTTTAACTTATACTGTAACTGTTGGAGTTTGGCTTCAATTTGCACTAGCACTACACTCCCCCCAGACAAACAATGCTACTGTCCAAAAGTGTCACTGTTGCTCCTTCATCCAGTGCAGGCACTCTAATACAGAAGGTGGGTTACTGGTCGAGTCACTGGGTGAAATCAGAGGGAGAAAAGCCTAAGAAAAGAAAATGAATGCAGCTACCACATCTAATGATTGATAAGCTGCAATATATTACAATCTATTACGTTTTTGGTTTGGGGTTTAACAGCACTTTAAATAAAGCAGTTGGAGTTGATGTTTTCACCATGCTGATTACTATGACATATTACCATCAAAGGTCTATCCAGGTGGTGAGAAAGACATGCATAAGCCCATTATTATACCTCTCGTACTTCACTCATTTAACCACTTGCTGACCATCCCTTAGCAGACTGCTACAGGGTGGCCACGCTGTGTAGAATCACGTATATAGTGCCTTGAAAAAGTATTTATACCCCTTGAAGTTTTCCCTATTTTTAATGGTACAGCCAAAAACGTAAATGTATTTTATTGGGATTTTATGTGATAGACCAACACAAAGTGGCACATAATTGTTAAGCGGAAGGAAAATGATAAATGGTTTTCAATTTCTTTTTACAAATAAACATTTGAAAAGTGTGGCGTGCATTTGTATTCAGTCCCCTTTACTCTGATACCCCTAACTAAAATCTAGTGGAACCAATTGCCTTTAGAAGTCACCTAATTAGTAAATAGAGCCTACCTGTGTGTAATTTATTCTCAGTATAAATACAACTGTTCTGTGAAGCTCTTTAGAGGTTTGTTAGAGAACCTTAGTGAACAAACAAAATCATGAAGGCCAAGGAACACACCAGGCAAGTCAGGGATAAAGTTGTTGAGAAGTTTAAAGCGGAAGTAAACCCTCCTATCATTTTCAGCCAAGGAAGCTGCCATCTTTGCCTCTGTTTAATCTTCAACTGCCACAGTGCTGCACATGTGATCCGTTATGACACCAGCCATTGGATGGTTTGACTGTTTGGTTGAGAGCACAGCCAATGTGCAGTTAGCATTCATGGCATGCCTTTTTTTTTAGACTGTTAAATCGATGGGTTTACTTCCGCTTTAAAGCAGGGTTAGGTTATAAAAAAAATATCCCAAACTTTGAACATCTTATAGAGAACTGTTCAATCCATAATCTGAAAATGGAAAGAGTATGGAACAACTGCAAAACTACCAAGACATGGCCATCCATCTAAACTGACAACCTGGGCAAGGAGAGCATTAGAGAAGCAGCCAAGAGGCCCATGGTAACTTTGGAGGCGCTTCAGAGATCCACAGCTCAGGTGGGAGAATCTGTCCACAGGACAACTATAAGTTGTGCACTCCACAAATCTGGGCTTTATGGATGAGTGGCAAGAAGAAAGCCATTGTTGAAAAAAAGCCATAAGAAGTCCTGTTTGCAGTTTGTGAGAAGCCATGTGGAGGACACAGCAAATATGTGGAGGAAGGTGCCCTTTGAACTTTTTGGCCTAAAAGCAAAACGCTATGTGTGGCGGAAAATCAACACTGCACATCACTCTCAACACACCACCCCCACCGTGAAACATGGTGGTGACAACATCATGTTGTAGGGATGCTTTTCCTCAGCAGGGACAGGGAAGCTGGTCACAGTTAATGGGAAGATGGATGGAGACAAATACAGGCCAATCTTAGAAGAAAACCTGTTATGCCGCAGACACACGAGCAGATTTTCCGTCGGAAAAATCTTGGATGGTTTATCAGAACGAATTCCGCTCAAGCTTGGCTTGCTTACACACGGTCACACAAAAGTTTGCTGAACTTTCAACCGTCAAGAACGCGGTGACGTACAATACTGTTGAAGTGAAATGAAGTTCAATGCTTCCAAGCATGCATCCAATTGTTTCCGAGCATGCGTAGGAATTTTGCGTGTCGGAATTGGTACAGACAATCGGAATTTCCGATCGAAACATTTTCTGACCAATAAATTGAGAACCTGCTCTCAATTCGGCCAGCAAAAGTCAGATGGAGCATACACACGGTCGCATTTTCCGACCAAAAGCTCTCATCACCTTTTGCTGGCCAAATTTTCGATCGTGTGTATGCAGCATTAGAGTCTGCAAATGATTAGACTGGGCCGGAGGTTCACCTTCCAGCAGGACAACGACCCTAAACATACAGCCAGAGCTACAATAGAATGATTTAGATCAGGGATGCCCAACCTTTTGAAGAGCGAGGGCCACTTAAGTGACTTGGTAACTGGTCGGGGGCCACAATGAGTGGAGCTGGCGGATGACAGGTCTGTGTCCACCCTGTATATGGATAGCAGACACGGACACAGCCCACTCTACTCTAGGGGCCCTTCGATCCGATCTACCCAGGTGGAAGGGGATGGATTCCCTTCTGTTTTTTTTAGCGGATCAGATTGGAGGTAGGCGGTGCACCTGCGGATCAGTTTGAAAGCAGCTCAGTACCCACTGCAGAACAGGCAGTGGGTACTGGGACAGAACAGACAGGAGCCAGCGCTATACAGAAAGCATTGCAGCCGCTTCCTTTCTCCAACGCTGGCTTCATTCACAATACTGATGCTCTAGGATGACGGATCGGCGATCAGGGCTTGCCAACCAGCTATCCCAGAGCAGGAGGTCGCGGGCCACATCAGAGGGCTCCGCGGGCCACATGTGGCCCTAGGGTCACTGGTTGGACACCCCTGATTTAGATCATAGCATAGTCATGTGTTAGAATGGCCCAGTCTAAGTCTAGACCTAAATCTAATTGAGAATCTGTGGCAAGACTTGAAAATTGCTGTTCACAGACACTCTTCATCCAATCTGACAGAGCCTGAGCTATTTTGCAAAGAAGAATGGACAAAAATGTCACTCTCTAGATGTGCAAAGCTGGTAGAGACATCCCCAAAGAGATTTGCAGCTGTAATTGCAGCTAAAACAACTTTGAAAACCATTAATCATTTTCCTTCCACTTCATAATTATGTGCCACTTTGTGTTGGTCTATCACATAAAATCCCAATAAAATACATTTACATTTTTGGTTGTAACATGACAAAATGTGGAAAATTTCAAGGGGTATGAATACTTTTTCAAGGCACTGTATATACGTAATTCTGCACTTCTGGGTCTTGGGGGTAAGTATGTGCCGTCACAGGCTCGCTCCTGCCATGATTTCACACAGCGGGCCCCACTGACCCAATGTCTGCCGGCACCCACTGATCATTCAGTACACTGACAGAATGCCGGTCTGCCTATATAAACAAAGCAGATTGTCATTCTGTCAGTACAGAAGACATGGATCCTGTGTTTCTGTAAAGCAGAAACACCAATCCATGTCTTCCACTAGTAAAAGCACCTTCCCCACTAAACTGAAACATTCGTTAGGCACACAGTTAATTGTTTGATCGCCCCTGATGTTAACCCTTTTCCTGCCAGTGTCATTAGCATAGTGACAGTGCAACTTTTTAACACTGATCACTGTAATAAGGTCACTGGTCCACAAAAAGTGTCAAAAGTGTCAGTTAGGTGTCCAATATAAAGTGAAAAACAATAAGAACGTGTGGTACTGGCGCTGGTTAGTGTGTTCCGAAAATAAAAATAAAACTGGGAGTAAATAAAGTAAAATATTTTAGTGAGCTGCAGTTCCGTGCAATATAACCACCCGTAGGTGGCTATTCAGAATAAAGAAAGGGTTGAAGTGGAAACCGCGCTAATTAGTATTCAAAACACATGTGGGTTTCCCCCGCTAGTGTATGCTGTGCTGTGGTGTCCCCACAGACCTTCAATCTCAAATGTGCAGGTGCTAACCTATAGTGTATTAATACCTTGTTCAAATAAGGAAACAAAATACAACAATGTGTCAGGTGCCTAGTGTTGGTTTTATGCCTTGTTGAGGCTATTTAAAGTGCTTAGTGCATGCAGATATCATAAGTTGCTATCCTGTAGTGTTTGGGCTTAATATGTGTTGGTTACAGGGTTTGGTGCTCTTTTTTAAAAAACAGATATGTTCCATCAGTAGCCCATCTTCACTCCCCCAAAAATAATAATACAACGGGGCATCTATAGCAAATATCTATTACATGTGGTCTAGGTTTTCTAATAGCGTAATCAATACCATAGTACCATCAGTTTAACCATATAGAAAACAATTATTCAATTTTCCAATATCATGCAGTATAATATAAACAAACACAAAAAACAGAGCTAGAAACTGTATAAAGAGTCCGTGCCAACACCGCTTGTGCTTAATAAAAGTATATAACTTGTGCAGATTTCTTGCTTAGTGACCGTCACCACCTATGGAATGGATCACTTACCAGAGCTTGGTAAGTGTAAGGCCTGCGGTTACTTTAGGATAACCAATCCCATCAGTGGCCTCCCTCTTTCTCTCACCTCCTGGTCAGGTATTGTATGGGTGTTTTGCAAACGGACTCCACAGCAGGTGTCCCCAAAAATGAAATAATAGACAGGGGGCTTCCAATAGTGAAGTATGTTGATCAAAGGGTGTTTATTAAAAGAAATAGTTTAAAAAGACTCACATGGTCCAGGTGCCGCAGCTGGCACCAAGCATATCCAGCCTTGTGTTTTAAAATTGCGTCCTGACTTCCCTTCCTGGTCTGAGGTCCCTCTCCCGGAAGTGATGCAAGCGCGTACGATTACCCAGCAGCCTCTACGCGTTTCGCAAAGGTTATTGCGTCATCAGGAAGCTGCTGGGTGTGTGGGTAATGTGGTTTATATAGCCCCAATCCTAAAATTCGCTGCCCCTTAATAGGGTGTCTTCCCTGTCCGTCCATATACACAGTGCTACCGCCGTACCGGAAGTGTCTGTGCCGCCATTTTGGGTCCGGTGACCGGAAGTGTGTGTGGCGCCATCTTTTAAAAAAGAGCACCAAACCCTGTAACCAACACATATTAAGCCCAAACACTACAGGATAGCAACTTATGATATCTGCATGCACTAAGCACTTTAAATAGCCTCAACAAGGCATAAAACCAACACTAGGCACCTGACACATTTTTGTATTTTGTTTCCTTATTTGAACAAGGTATTAATACACTATAGGTTAGCACCTGCACATTTGAGATTGAAGGTCTGTGGGGACACCACAGCACAGCATACACTAGCGGGGGAAACCCACATGTGTTTTGAATACTAATTAGCGCGGTTTCCACTTCAACCCTTTCTTTATTCTGAATAGCCACCTACGGGTGGTTATATTGCACGGAACTGCAGCTCACTAAAATATTTTACTTTATTTACTCCCAGTTTTATTTTTATTTTCGGAACACACTAACCAGCGCCAGTACCACACGTTCTTATTGTTTTTCACTTTATTTTGTAAAGTTTTTTGTACGGGCAGCATAGTTATGGAAGTGTTCTCATTTCTGGCCAATCGCAAGATTGACCTAGGAAATGTCTTTGAGCAATTTGATAATACAACAGCCGTGAATCTGGAACAGGGTTTCAAACATTTAAGAGGTGCAATGGATAAACAAATCCGGGTATGGTGGGACATCTTAACCCTAGAAAAGTACAGGGATGCCAAAATAACCCCGAGAAGACTCAGATGGGATCTGGGACCGAATGATGGTTTAATGGATGACCACCTATCCAAAGCATGGTTCGGTTTTTTCAACGGGTGTGAAAACAAATTATTGGACATCATTATTGATAGGAGGAAAATAAAACTAGCAAAGATAGAAGCTAACATTAATCACATCAGAGAAAACATGTTACCCCATATAGAGAGCCAGGATTATAAATCAAGAGCTGCAAAACTACAGGAACTCCTAGTGAAAACAGATAATGAAGTAAAGAACAAAAAAGTAAAAAAATATCAAAGGGATAAAAAGGACTACATGGCTGGGAATGTATATAAATGGCAAGAGGAAGAGATAGCCACCAATTCCAATAACACATCCCTCAATGAAGAAGTAGATGAGTGGAGTCCGGAACAACCTAACCCAATAACTAGGGGGACCCCCAAACAAACGCCCAACACTAGTAGTAAGGAAAAAACTGCTACAAACACCACCACACAAAACAAGAACACACAAAACAGAACGGAACAAGGACCCCAAGGACAACATCCACCCTACCAACCTCCCATGGGGTACTACCCAAGACCATGGAGGGGTGGTTTCAGAGGTAGAGGGAGGGGGTACTACAATCAAAACTACGGATACCAACAGGGACAGGGGGAATGGAGGGACTGGAGGGAACCTTACAAACCCCCTATGCCTGTGTTTCAAACGAGCAGGGGGGGCTGGAACCGATTCCCGCAGGAGAATACACCACAGCCCCAAAACCGACAGCCCCAAGGAGGAGAGGGTGCAGAGGGGGAACTAAAAAGAAAAAGAGACAGCTAGGAAAAGGATTATTTAATCTTACGGATATAGAATTCACACAAGAAGAACTGTTGGTTTTAGACAAAGGAATAAAGTATGCGCCGAGTAAAGCATTCAACCCATTTGAAGCATTTATAGACTTACACAAATTTATCAGAAAATTAAACCTTAAAAAATTCTTTATAGGTAAAGAAAAATCCACCACACAACAGGAACCTACCACATTTTTACACACCAATCTGAGAAATAAATCCACTTTTAATCCCAGGTCCACAACCAACCAACACATAGAAGTCTTTAAAAGAATGGTAGAAAGGGAAATAAGGAACATCAAACCAAAGATGAATAATAAAAGGGACAGAATATGGCAAGGAATAAGAAAGATCGAAAAACGGAACAACATAGTGATAAGACCGGCAGACAAGGGAGGGGGACTAGTCATTTTGACTAAACAGGACTACAGAGCGGAATTGAATAGACTGGTAAATGACATAACCACTTATCAACAACTAAAGAAGAATCCCAACAAGGAGTATAAACAGAAATTAAAACAATTGATAGAGAGGGGGGTCGTAGACAAAATACTAAACAAAAAAGAAAGTAGATACCTGTTACCAGAAGCACCACGGGTGCCGGTAATTTATCAGGTACCCAAAGTACATAAGAACAAGACAAAACCCCCAGGTAGACCGATAATAAGTGGAATTGGTTCCATTTTTTCCAGACTGGGGGAGTATCTTGATATATACCTACAACCACTAGCGGGGAAGGGCCAAGCATTTATCAAGGACAGCACGGATATTATTAGGTTGCTGAAAGAACTCACAGTGAATGAGGGGACACTATTGGTGACAATAGATGTTGAATCATTATACACCAACATCAAACAGGCAGATGCGTTAGGGGCAGTAGCATGGGCCATGAAGAACTTCTCGGAACTAAAACTGAAACAAAGGCGTTTTATACTGGAGGGTTTGAGACTGGCCATGGGGCATAACTTCTATTGGCATGAACATAAATACTACAAACAAATAAAAGGGGTAGGCATGGGCAACAAGTATGCGCCCAGTGTGGCCAACATTTTCCTCAACAAATGGGAGCATGAGGAGGTGTTCGGAAAATGTTGGCCACAAATAGTGTCCTACAAACGGTTCATTGATGACATACTGATCGTTTGGGAGGGCACAAGAGAAGAATTGGCAACTTTTGTCCAACACATTGGTAACAACAAATATGATATCAAATTTACAGTAGAAATACACACACAAAAAGTAAATTTTTTAGATCTGGAGATTTATAAAAATGAGCACCATCTAGAAACTAAAACTTTCTTCAAAGAAACGGACAGAAACGGATACATTCCGTACAATAGTTGCCACCACCCCAAGTGGAAGAAAGCCATACCCATGGGACAGTTCACCAGAATAAGAAGGAACTGTGACCAACTGGAAGACTATTATGACCAAACAGACATCTTAATAGACAGATTCACAGAAAAAGGGTACCTGAAGGGACCACTAGAACTAACTAGAAATAAGATAGCACAGAAAAACCGTGATTCTGTTATTTCAAAGAAGAGAACGAACAAAAGGATGGCACAGGTTGACACCATACCTTTCCTGACAGGCTACAATAGCCAGTATAAAATCCTAGAAGGAATTGTCAGCAAACACTGGCCAATTATAAGCAACGACCCACAACTAGGGAGCATACTGCCAAAAAAACCCAACTTTATCTACAGAAGAGCCAGAAGGATTAGAGACCAGCTGGTTAAAAATGTACCCGACCCACCCAAGAAAATGAGCACATTCTTTAATCAAAAGGGATTCTTCAGATGTGGAAAATGTGTATCATGTAAAACATCAAATGACAAGTCAAGGAAAACGACAGAATTTCAATCTCGCTCAAACAAACAAAAATTTAAAATAGACAAATTGATCACTTGTCAGAGCACTCATGTCACATATCTGATAGAGTGTAAGTGTGGATTGCAATATGTGGGTAGGACCACGAGGGCGCTTACCACAAGAATAGGAGAGCATATAAGAAATATAAAAAAGGGCCATAAACACCATAGCCTATCGAGACATTTCAGGGAGGTTCACAATAGGGACCCAACACATCTTAAATTTTGTGGTATCGATAGAGTGGAGCAAAACTGGAGGAACATACATCTGAAAAGGGAGATATCCAAGAATGAAACCTATTGGATATACAAGTTAGACACGATGGGAAAAAAGGGGTTGAACGTAGAGCTTGACGTAAATTGTTATATAGAAGATTTCTAGCATGACCCCAGGCTCCCATTTGCATCCAAATACAAATTTTTTGCTTACTTATACATTTTTTACATTTTTATACATCTTTCACGTGTTTTATCACATTTCTTTTCACATTTTTACACTTTTAGTTTTATTTTTATTTTATTTTATTTTTATTTTTATTTTAATTTTATTTATATTTTTATTTTTATTTTTTTTTTTTATTTTTATTTTTATTTTCATTTAAATTTATTTTTTATTTTTTTTTATTTATTTTTTATTTTTATTTTTTTTTTTTTTTATTTTTATATTTATTTTTTTATTTTTATTAATATTTTCATTTTTTTTCAATATTTTTTCATATTTTTTTCATATATAAAAAATTTTTTTCATATATATTTTTTTATATTTTTTATTTTTATTTTTTTATTTTTATTTTTATTTATTTTTATTTTTATTTTCACTTTTATTTACTTTCAGTCCTAGTGGTATTTATTTGTATTTGCATTTTCATTTATATGCTCATACATCTTTACACATATTTGCATCACTGATAGGATGGTTTACATCATTTAATCACATGATAATTATAGTACTTTGTTAATACACTGTTTGGGGACGATGCTAAAATGGGAACAGGGGGACATGGTAGTTGAACCAAAGGTCTCAATGTATTGAAAATAGTACCTGCATAAACTGACAGAAAACAGAAGCTGTATTCAAATTGATGACAATATACCAAATTGTGAAAGCAATCCAGCTTTGTGGAGGGGAACGGTCACAGAGAGGGATTAGCTAAAACTGCCAGAATACAAAGTAAACTCATAGCATAAACTCTGGAAGTATAGCCAAACGATCTAACCTAACCACACATAACAAGGGCATCTCATGCAATATGGGCGCATGATAAGAAAGGGAAAAAGGGCAGGGGATCCCATAACAAAGATGGCGCCACACACACTTCCGGTCACCGGACCCAAAATGGCGGCACAGACACTTCCGGTACGGCGGTAGCACTGTGTATATGGACGGACAGGGAAGACACCCTATTAAGGGGCAGCGAATTTTAGGATTGGGGCTATATAAACCACATTACCCACACACCCAGCAGCTTCCTGATGACGCAATAACCTTTGCGAAACGCGTAGAGGCTGCTGGGTAATCGTACGCGCTTGCATCACTTCCGGGAGAGGGACCTCAGACCAGGAAGGGAAGTCAGGACGCAATTTTAAAACACAAGGCTGGATATGCTTGGTGCCAGCTGCGGCACCTGGACCATGTGAGTCTTTTTAAACTATTTCTTTTAATAAACACCCTTTGATCAACATACTTCACTATTGGAAGCCCCCTGTCTATTATTTCATTTTTGGGGACACCTGCTGTGGAGTCCGTTTGCAAAACACCCATACAATACCTGACCAGGAGGTGAGAGAAAGAGGGAGGCCACTGATGGGATTGGTTATCCTAAAGTAACCGCAGGCCTTACACTTACCAAGCTCTGGTAAGTGATCCATTCCATAGGTGGTGACGGTCACTAAGCAAGAAATCTGCACAAGTTATATACTTTTATTAAGCACAAGCGGTGTTGGCACGGACTCTTTATACAGTTTCTAGCTCTGTTTTTTGTGTTTGTTTATATTATACTGCATGATATTGGAAAATTGAATAATTGTTTTCTATATGGTTAAACTGATGGTACTATGGTATTGATTACGCTATTAGAAAACCTAGACCACATGTAATAGATATTTGCTATAGATGCCCCGTTGTATTATTATTTTTGGGGGAGTGAAGATGGGCTACTGATGGAACATATCTGTTTTTTAAAAAAGAGCACCAAACCCTGTAACCAACACATATTAAGCCCAAACACTACAGGATAGCAACTTATGATATCTGCATGCACTAAGCACTTTAAATAGCCTCAACAAGGCATAAAACCAACACTAGGCACCTGACACATTTTTGTATTTTGTTTCCTTATTTGAACAAGGTATTAATACACTATAGGTTAGCACCTGCACATTTGAGATTGAAGGTCTGTGGGGACACCACAGCACAGCATACACTAGCGGGGGAAACCCACATGTGTTTTGAATACTAATTAGCGCGGTTTCCACTTCAACCCTTTCTTTATTCTGAATAGCCACCTACGGGTGGTTATATTGCACGGAACTGCAGCTCACTAAAATATTTTACTTTATTTACTCCCAGTTTTATTTTTATTTTCGGAACACACTAACCAGCGCCAGTACCACACGTTCTTATTGTTTTTCACTTTATTTTGTAAAGTTTTTTGTACGGGCAGCATAGTTATGGAAGTGTTCTCATTTCTGGCCAATCGCAAGATTGACCTAGGAAATGTCTTTGAGCAATTTGATAATACAACAGCCGTGAATCTGGAACAGGGTTTCAAACATTTAAGAGGTGCAATGGATAAACAAATCCGGGTATGGTGGGACATCTTAACCCTAGAAAAGTACAGGGATGCCAAAATAACCCCGAGAAGACTCAGATGGGATCTGGGACCGAATGATGGTTTAATGGATGACCACCTATCCAAAGCATGGTTCGGTTTTTTCAACGGGTGTGAAAACAAATTATTGGACATCATTATTGATAGGAGGAAAATAAAACTAGCAAAGATAGAAGCTAACATTAATCACATCAGAGAAAACATGTTACCCCATATAGAGAGCCAGGATTATAAATCAAGAGCTGCAAAACTACAGGAATTCCTAGTGAAAACAGATAATGAAGTAAAGAACAAAAAAGTAAAAAAATATCAAAGGGATAAAAAGGACTACATGGCTGGGAATGTATATAAATGGCAAGAGGAAGAGATAGCCACCAATTCCAATAACACATCCCTCAATGAAGAAGTAGATGAGTGGAGTCCGGAACAACCTAACCCAATAACTAGGGGGACCCCCAAACAAACGCCCAACACTAGTAGTAAGGAAAAAACTGCTACAAACACCACCACACAAAACAAGAACACACAAAACAGAACGGAACAAGGACCCCAAGGACAACATCCACCCTACCAACCTCCCATGGGGTACTACCCAAGACCATGGAGGGGTGGTTTCAGAGGTAGAGGGAGGGGGTACTACAATCAAAACTACGGATACCAACAGGGACAGGGGGAATGGAGGGACTGGAGGGAACCTTACAAACCCCCTATGCCTGTGTTTCAAACGAGCAGGGGGGGCTGGAACCGATTCCCGCAGGAGAATACACCACAGCCCCAAAACCGACAGCCCCAAGGAGGAGAGGGTGCAGAGGGGGAACTAAAAAGAAAAAGAGACAGCTAGGAAAAGGATTATTTAATCTTACGGATATAGAATTCACACAAGAAGAACTGTTGGTTTTAGACAAAGGAATAAAGTATGCGCCGAGTAAAGCATTCAACCCATTTGAAGCATTTATAGACTTACACAAATTTATCAGAAAATTAAACCTTAAAAAATTCTTTATAGGTAAAGAAAAATCCACCACACAACAGGAACCTACCACATTTTTACACACCAATCTGAGAAATAAATCCACTTTTAATCCCAGGTCCACAACCAACCAACACATAGAAGTCTTTAAAAGAATGGTAGAAAGGGAAATAAGGAACATCAAACCAAAGATGAATAATAAAAGGGACAGAATATGGCAAGGAATAAGAAAGATCGAAAAACGGAACAACATAGTGATAAGACCGGCAGACAAGGGAGGGGGACTAGTCATTTTGACTAAACAGGACTACAGAGCGGAATTGAATAGACTGGTAAATGACATAACCACTTATCAACAACTAAAGAAGAATCCCAACAAGGAGTATAAACAGAAATTAAAACAATTGATAGAGAGGGGGGTCGTAGACAAAATACTAAACAAAAAAGAAAGTAGATACCTGTTACCAGAAGCACCACGGGTGCCGGTAATTTATCAGGTACCCAAAGTACATAAGAACAAGACAAAACCCCCAGGTAGACCGATAATAAGTGGAATTGGTTCCATTTTTTCCAGACTGGGGGAGTATCTTGATATATACCTACAACCACTAGCGGGGAAGGGCCAAGCATTTATCAAGGACAGCACGGATATTATTAGGTTGCTGAAAGAACTCACAGTGAATGAGGGGACACTATTGGTGACAATAGATGTTGAATCATTATACACCAACATCAAACAGGCAGATGCGTTAGGGGCAGTAGCATGGGCCATGAAGAACTTCTCGGAACTAAAACTGAAACAAAGGCGTTTTATACTGGAGGGTTTGAGACTGGCCATGGGGCATAACTTCTATTGGCATGAACATAAATACTACAAACAAATAAAAGGGGTAGGCATGGGCAACAAGTATGCGCCCAGTGTGGCCAACATTTTCCTCAACAAATGGGAGCATGAGGAGGTGTTCGGAAAATGTTGGCCACAAATAGTGTCCTACAAACGGTTCATTGATGACATACTGATCGTTTGGGAGGGCACAAGAGAAGAATTGGCAACTTTTGTCCAACACATTGGTAACAACAAATATGATATCAAATTTACAGTAGAAATACACACACAAAAAGTAAATTTTTTAGATCTGGAGATTTATAAAAATGAGCACCATCTAGAAACTAAAACTTTCTTCAAAGAAACGGACAGAAACGGATACATTCCGTACAATAGTTGCCACCACCCCAAGTGGAAGAAAGCCATACCCATGGGACAGTTCACCAGAATAAGAAGGAACTGTGACCAACTGGAAGACTATTATGACCAAACAGACATCTTAATAGACAGATTCACAGAAAAAGGGTACCTGAAGGGACCACTAGAACTAACTAGAAATAAGATAGCACAGAAAAACCGTGATTCTGTTATTTCAAAGAAGAGAACGAACAAAAGGATGGCACAGGTTGACACCATACCTTTCCTGACAGGCTACAATAGCCAGTATAAAATCCTAGAAGGAATTGTCAGCAAACACTGGCCAATTATTAGCAACGACCCACAACTAGGGAGCATACTGCCAAAAAAACCCAACTTTATCTACAGAAGAGCCAGAAGGATTAGAGACCAGCTGGTTAAAAATGTACCCGACCCACCCAAGAAAATGAGCACATTCTTTAATCAAAAGGGATTCTTCAGATGTGGAAAATGTGTATCATGTAAAACATCAAATGACAAGTCAAGGAAAACGACAGAATTTCAATCTCGCTCAAACAAACAAAAATTTAAAATAGACAAATTGATCACTTGTCAGAGCACTCATGTCACATATCTGATAGAGTGTAAGTGTGGATTGCAATATGTGGGTAGGACCACGAGGGCGCTTACCACAAGAATAGGAGAGCATATAAGAAATATAAAAAAGGGCCATAAACACCATAGCCTATCGAGACATTTCAGGGAGGTTCACAATAGGGACCCAACACATCTTAAATTTTGTGGTATCGATAGAGTGGAGCAAAACTGGAGGAACATACATCTGAAAAGGGAGATATCCAAGAATGAAACCTATTGGATATACAAGTTAGACACGATGGGAAAAAAGGGGTTGAACGTAGAGCTTGACGTAAATTGTTATATAGAAGATTTCTAGCATGACCCCAGGCTCCCATTTGCATCCAAATACAAATTTTTTGCTTACTTATACATTTTTTACATTTTTATACATCTTTCACGTGTTTTATCACATTTCTTTTCACATTTTTACACTTTTAGTTTTTTTTTTTTATTTTATTTTATTTTTATTTTTATTTTAATTTTATTTATATTTTTATTTTTATTTTTTATTTTTTTATTTTTATTTTTATTTTCATTTAAATTTTTTATTTATTTATTTTTTTTTATTTTTTATTTTTTATTTTTATTTTTATTTTTATTTTTTATTTTTTTTTATTTATTTTTATTTTTATTAATATTTTCATTTTTTTTCAATATTTTTTCATATATAAAAAATTTTTTTCATATATATTTTTTTATATTTTTTTTTTTTATTTTTTTATTTTTTTTTTTATTTATTTTTATTTTTATTTTCACTTTTATTTACTTTCAGTCCTAGTGGTATTTATTTGTATTTGCATTTTCATTTATATGCTCATACATCTTTACACATATTTGCATCACTGATAGGATGGTTTACATCATTTAATCACATGATAATTATAGTACTTTGTTAATACACTGTTTGGGGACGATGCTAAAATGGGAACAGGGGGACATGGTAGTTGAACCAAAGGTCTCAATGTATTGAAAATAGTACCTGCATAAACTGACAGAAAACAGAAGCTGTATTCAAATTGATGACAATATACCAAATTGTGAAAGCAATCCAGCTTTGTGGAGGGGAACGGTCACAGAGAGGGATTAGCTAAAACTGCCAGAATACAAAGTAAACTCATAGCATAAACTCTGGAAGTATAGCCAAACGATCTAACCTAACCACACATAACAAGGGCATCTCATGCAATATGGGCGCATGATAAGAAAGGGAAAAAGGGCAGGGGATCCCATAACAAAGATGGCGCCACACACACTTCCGGTCACCGGACCCAAAATGGCGGCACAGACACTTCCGGTACGGCGGTAGCACTGTGTATATGGACGGACAGGGAAGACACCCTATTAAGGGGCAGCGAATTTTAGGATTGGGGCTATATAAACCACATTACCCACACACCCAGCAGCTTCCTGATGACGCAATAACCTTTGCGAAACGCGTAGAGGCTGCTGGGTAATCGTACGCGCTTGCATCACTTCCGGGAGAGGGACCTCAGACCAGGAAGGGAAGTCAGGACGCAATTTTAAAACACAAGGCTGGATATGCTTGGTGCCAGCTGCGGCACCTGGACCATGTGAGTCTTTTTAAACTATTTCTTTTAATAAACACCCTTTGATCAACATACTTCACTATTGGAAGCCCCCTGTCTATTATTTCATTTTTGGGGACACCTGCTGTGGAGTCCGTTTGCAAAACACCCATACAATACCTGACCAGGAGGTGAGAGAAAGAGGGAGGCCACTGATGGGATTGGTTATCCTAAAGTAACCGCAGGCCTTACACTTACCAAGCTCTGGTAAGTGATCCATTCCATAGGTGGTGACGGTCACTAAGCAAGAAATCTGCACAAGTTATATACTTTTATTAAGCACAAGCGGTGTTGGCACGGACTCTTTATACAGTTTCTAGCTCTGTTTTTTGTGTTTGTTTATATTATACTGCATGATATTGGAAAATTGAATAATTGTTTTCTATATGGTTAAACTGATGGTACTATGGTATTGATTACGCTATTAGAAAACCTAGACCACATGTAATAGATATTTGCTATAGATGCCCCGTTGTATTATTATTTTTGGGGGAGTGAAGATGGGCTACTGATGGAACATATCTGTTTTTTAAAAAAGAGCACCAAACCCTGTAACCAACACATATTAAGCCCAAACACTACAGGATAGCAACTTATGATATCTGCATGCACTAAGCACTTTAAATAGCCTCAACAAGGCATAAAACCAACACTAGGCACCTGACACATTTTTGTATTTTGTTTCCTTATTTGAACAAGGTATTAATACACTATAGGTTAGCACCTGCACATTTGAGATTGAAGGTCTGTGGGGACACCACAGCACAGCATACACTAGCGGGGGAAACCCACATGTGTTTTGAATACTAATTAGCGCGGTTTCCACTTCAACCCTTTCTAGGTGTCCAATATGTCTGCCGCAATATGGCAGTCCCGCTATAAGTTGCTGATCGCTGCCATTATTAGTAAAAAAATAAGATAAATAAATAAAAATATCCCATAGTTTGTACATGCTATAACTTTTGCACAAACCAATCAATATACGCCTATTGGGATTTTTTTTACCAAAAATATGTGGCATAATACATATTGGTCTAAATTGATGAAGAAATTAGATTTAAAAAAATGTATTGGATGTGTCTTAAAGCAGAAAGTATGTATTTTTTTTTTTTTGTTTCTAGCGCAAAAAATAAAAAATGCAGAGATGATCAAATACCACCAAAAGAAAGCTTTATTTGTGGGGAAAAAAAGGAAATACATTTTATTTGGGTACAGTGTCGCACGACCACGCAATTGTCTAAATAACAGCAAAAAATGGCCTGGTCAGGAAGGAGGGTAAACCTTCCAGAGGTGATGTGGTTAAACTTTATTTTGATATGTGTAATATACATTTGGGCTTATAGCTTGACTTTTATCAGCAAACTAAGAAAACTGGGCAGGGGCTGTACAAAGTTACATAATGTATTCACTATCCGTTTATCAATTTATTTTCCAAAAAGAACCAATACGCAAAGCTCAAAAGCATGGTCGGGCCAGGGGGTAGACAGAAGAGGTGACCACCTTTGGCAAGAGGAGGACACAAAAGTAGCAGGACCTGCAAACTGCTGCTGAAGTAGTTTGCAGCTTATGAGGAGGTGCATTTTTGGCCTTTTTTGTCTTGGTTGCTAAAGGACCCTGTCTCAGAACTGCCCCCAAGACAGGGCTGTACAAAACCTTGGAGTAAACGTGCATATATGGAAGCTCCTTTGAATATATGGAAGCTCATTTGAAATACACCATCCTGTAATGTTCATATCATATCAGGCCCGTACTATGGTTTCCTGAGGCTAAGATCACTCTTGATGAGGCAGTGAAAGTAGGGAAACCAAATATTTGTAACATTGAACAGTTAATACACAGTTGTAAAACATATATGTGAGCTGTTTTACCTGTCAAAAAGTGGGTAATTCTGTTTAGTCAGACTCTCCCTTCCCACTTGTTAAAGACCAACTCCTGGCATGATAATTTCCATAGCTCAAAAAGGGTTAGAATATGTTTACCTCTGATGTGTAGTAATAATAATGGTCCTCAAACAGTCTAAAGTCAGTTCTAGCTTCGTCGGGTAGTTCACCTATCGCTGGATCACTCCCATAGTCACACTGAGAGCTAGCACATTTTCAGTTGACCCATCTCAGGCATCGTTGCTGAATGCTATGCCACAGCTGCTCAAATTAAATTAAATTATAATAAAAATCCTCCAAATCCATCCGCCCCTGTCCTTTTAGAAAACCTACAATCAGGAAAAACTGTAGACCAAAGTCACATCTTGTGATGTGTCTGCCATAAATTAGTTAAATCTGTACAACTCTCATCATAATGTAACGGTTGTATATTTCTAGAGTATATGGCACAGATGTTTTTGATTAATATACTGTAGGTAATTTAGATAAAAAATAATAGAGTGCTAGGAGAGACTTAATGTTTTAGTATCTAGCGAGTATGATGCATCTAGTTCTTTGAACCCTTTTAGAAAATTAATTTCCCACAGTTATACAACTTAAAGTGGATGGTTTGTATATATAAATTAGGAGTGAAGATGAATTCATCCTGAATTTACAGAATTTCAAATTAGATTTTCAGATCTAATTTTTCGATTTTTAGGAAAAAAAAACATTTTATTTAAATATCTTCCTTATTAAAGATATAAAAGTCACAAAAGCAAAACAAGGGAAGCGCATATCATAGCATGATAATCTCTTTATTAGATATAAAAAAAAATCTAAATGAATGCACTCAAATGCTCTTAAGACATCAGTGTGCTCTCTGAAACAACAGCAGGGTGCAAGAAGGCCTGGCCAGAGATCCTCCCTCACATGGAAGGAAGCAATGTGCATCTGCAGCATCAGTAAAATCTGTTAGACAGGGCAGGGTGCAACGGGTTGTTATGGATAAGCGTTTCTCCCAAAGCACATTTGCTTTTTTGTTTTCAAGTTATCCACATGTCCTTGTTGTAACAAAAGGGATGGCTACGGACATCTAGGCGCTCATAGGAGGACATTGCTATTGATGTGCACACCTGAGCTCAACATTGGGATCTGTAGTTTACTGTTGCTCAGCGGCAGCCTGTCAATAGGGGGCGCACGGGCGCCAGCCCCCCCCCCCCACAAAGCTAGTCATGAAAAAAAAAAAGGAGGGTCCTTTAAGTGTGTACAGGCGCCGGACACACTACTGTCTATGGGAAGGTTGTAATGTTGCAATCAGCTAATTGCAGTTGGGAAACTTCATTGGGCAGTCTTTGCGATGCGCAAGCTATGCGCCCGCGAACACCACCACTCTACACTGATTGCTCCTGAGGCTCCTGTGCTCATTCGTCATTGGCAGGGTCCGGAGGAGTGTGGGCGGTGCTTTTTGCTGAACGGCAGCGTCACTTCCAGTTTCCCATCACTCACTTGTGGACTGTAATGGATGCAGAGCAAGGCCAGAGCGGCGCCTCTCTGATTCTCGGCCAGACCAGGACTGGACCTCCTCCGATAAGCCAAGCTAAAGTGACAGCCGCCCCTTCCCTCCGCACACACTTCCCGAATCCCGCTTCTCTCTCTCGCTCCACTCCATCTGCGGCACTGTGGCAGACTGGGCCCAGGCAGGGGATGACTAATTGCGTGGCTGGAGCACACGCACACTGAACTGGTGACTGGCTGCACTGCACAGTGATAAGCCCAAAGGAGTGAGAGAAGGCATCATCCATCATGATGAGGACTGAAGAAGTAGTGATTACATCATCTGTCCTGTGGACTGTATACCCAGCTATATAGACCCACCTTCTTCCTTCCTGTATAAACCTTCCTCCATCATCACTGACTGCAGAAATACATCATCTGTCCTGTTACTGTATATATAGCGGTATACAGGACAGGTGATGTATATCTGCAGTCAGTGATGATGGAGGAAGGTCTCTATATAAAGGAAGGAAGATGGGTGTATATAGCTATATATACACCCACCTTCCTTCCTGTATATAGAGACCTTCCTCAGGCTCAGCCCATCCATCCACCCCTGGCCTCATCCTGCAGCAGCCTTACATGGACTGCCCTTCTCCAGCATCCTTTCATGTGTGCAACTTTCAGCCGTGGTGTGTCAGCAGCGGCGGGTGCTGCTGGCAGGCTGAGATGGAGGAGGGAGTGGGAAGGCCCAAAGCTTTGTCACCCAGCGTCAGGAGCACTCAGAGAGTCCAGCATGAGAAGAGAGCAGGGAGAGTTTAATGGGTGAGCTTTCCATTCACGTCCTCCCTCAATGGCACTTTGCATTGCTTTTTACTGGACTTTTCACCCCACCCCCTCATCCACTTTTACCCTACCTGCCTGTTGGTGAATAACCTGTACTGTTCTATGGTGATACCCCTGTACTTTTCTATGGTGACACCCCTGTACTGTTCTATGGTGACACCCCTGTACGGTTCTATGGTGACACCCCTGTACTGTTCTATGGTGACAACCCGGTACTGTTCTATGGTGACAAGTGACACCCCTGTATTGTTCTATGGTGACACCCCTGTACTGTTCTATGGTGACACCCCTGTACTGTTCTATGGTGACAAGTGACACCCCTGTATTGTTCTATGGTGACACCCCTGTACTGTTCTATGGTGACACCCCTGTACTGTTCTATGGTGACAAGTGACAACCCTGTACTGTTCAATGGTGTGCCAGGTAATAAGCCCCATCAGGAGTTCCGATCGAGGAGGAAGGAGGAGACACAGGGGAAGCGAGGAAGCAGCAGCTTGAAGCCCGGAGGGAAGCCGCCGCCCGGAGCGCTGCCCGCGAGATGGGGTAAGTGCGGGGGCCCGACCTACTGACTCACCAACCCAGAGGGTGGGAGGGTGTTGTTCGCCACCCGTGACCTGACCGGGGGGGGTGGCCTCGGGTGGATTGTGTGCCGCCCCCCCCCCAAAAAAAAAAAAACACCGGCCACCACTGCTGTTGCTGAAAGAATAAAAATCCACTTTGTGTGCACCAAATGCTTTTGCAAACACAATTATTACCTTGTAATATAAGTGGTGACATTATTACTGTGAAGAGTGCAGAGCTGTGAGAGAGACCCAACAAGCCCTCCTACAACAGGTTGCCTGCTGAAAACTTGACAAGGCATCCTCCATAGGAGGAAGAGCACCACAGCCTGGTCTTTATTACAGGAAGCTTCTGCACAGAGGCAAAGTTTCACTCTGAATTAATGCATTCATCTGAAAAGAATACACAAAGTAAACCAAATTCCTCTTTCATTTAGAAAATCATTGCTTACCCCAGAGAAAAGTTTTAGACCCCTTTCACACCCCACCGCCCATAGTGTCGGCGGTAAAAATAGCATAGTTTTACCGGTGGATTTGCGGCGCATTTCGGCCGCTAGCGGGGCGCTTTTACCCCCCGCTGGCGGCTGAGAAAGGGTTAAAACCCCCGGCAAAACGCTGCAATAGCGGCGTTTTGCCGGCGGTATTACAGCGCTGCCCCATTGATTTCAATGGGGAGGAACGGTGGAGGAGCTGTGAGTTCACCGCTCCTTCACCGCTCCAAATAAGTTGCTGGCAGGACTTTTCCTGATGTACTGCCAGCGCACCGCTGCTCGGGCTTCCACACTACAGACAATGGTGCAGCTGTTTTAGGGCGAATTGCAGGCGCTATTTCTAATGCTATAGCGCCTGCAAAACGCCCTTGGTGTGAAAGGGGTCTTAGTCAGAGTTGTGGCAGTCGAATATTGGCACTGATACATAATGCCCTGACCATCACAATTAGAAGTTAACCACAATAATCATGCAAGTTTAAAAAACCCTGACCACTGTCCATCATGGCTTTGTTTACATGACATGACCATGATAGACCCTGTAACTTCAACACAAGATATTGTCATGTGGACATTGCCTTGTTTCTCCCCATTACTCAGTCACAAAGGTTTGTGATGTCAACAACTGTGTAACTTTTTGGGGCTCCAATTGTTTCAGGAATGCATTTGTTTACGTACAAACACTTATGCCGCATACACAGGGTCAGATTTTCAGATGGGAAATTTGAGCTTGTTGTCGGAAAGTCCAACCGTGTGTATGCTCCATCGGACATTTGCTGTCCGATTTTCCACCCACAAATGTTTGATAGCAGGTTCTCAAATTTTCCGCCAACAAAACGTTGTTGTCGGAAAGTCTGATAGTGTGTACACAAGTCCGCGCACAAAAGTTCACGCATGCACAGAATCAAGTACGAGCCGGAATCGCTTGGTCTTGTAAAACTTTTTTTTTTTTTTTTAAAGGTAAATTTTTATTTGTTTTTTTGCATACAAACAGAAATAAAAGACATTACAAACAACAGTTAACAGAAATGTCACTTACATTATGCGAGCGAACATCGCTCAACTTCGTATTATACATAGCAAACTTGTGTACATCAATTCGTTAATCGAGAACATTGCATAGATAGTTTAGCATAGTGTCTAGGTGTCCCTGGGTCAGTAGGCATCCAATCTCAATTTTAATTAGCAGGTGGGATGGTATTTTCAGAGTCAACCCACTTGCCCCATATTTTCCGGAATTTTTTTGGACATCCTCTGGATTCATAGGTCAGCTTGTACATTGGCACAGCTTGGTTAACTAGAGTAAGCCAGAAAGGTATGGTTGGTGTGGCTTGTGATTTCCAGTGCATAGTGATGGATTTTTTGGCATAAAACAATACTATCCTCAGGAACGTTTGCATGTTATTAGGTAAACTTTCATCATCAATATAGCCCAATAAACATCTCATTGGGTTGCACACATTCGGTATTTGGGTCAAGGAGCTAATAAAGGCTGTTATCTCCGACCAAAATGACCTGATTTTATTACACTCCCACATTAAATGAAAGAATGTACCCTCTTCTAGATTAAATCTAGAGCATGTTGCAGAGGATAGTTTTTTAAGTTTAAATAATAGTAATGGTGTGAAGTAGGACCTGTACAATAGTTTTGTCTGTATTACCTTATCCCGAGACGAGATGACCGAGGGCACCTGGAGTGGAAGTATCTCCTGCCAGATGTCCTCTGTCAACTCCGGGATGTCAGTTTTCCATTTGTCAGCCGTGGCACTCAATCTATGGGTAGTAGAATGTAACAAGGATTTATAGTAAGTCGAGACTAATTTAGCATGAGATTCGTCCATTATCAATCGTTCTAGCTGGGAGGATTGGATATGTACATTATGTAGGCCGAACTGTGCAGCTGCTGTATGGCGTATCTGTAAGTATAAGAAATAGGTTGTGCTTGGCAGCTGGAAGTCCCGGCGAAATTCCTCAAAGGATCGGAACCTATTATCTACGTATAAGTGCTGTATCGTTTTAATTCCCCTCCGGGACCAATATCCCCGTCTGGTCTACGGAAAAATTCCTCCAAGTTGGGGTTTCCCCATAATGGGGTGTTGGGTGAATAGATTCGGGACTCATCAGGCGGCAGCAGTTTCGTTAGCTTGAAAATCTTAAGGGTCATTGCTAAAACAGAAGTGCCCTCCCTCCCCCTAAGGGACCTACGATGGATCAGATTTTGAAGGGATTCATATGAGGTGAGGATGGCTGCTTCTAAGGCCGTGGCTGCATTGTTGGTTTCTGGGTAAAACCACCAATGTGCATGAGTCAACTGTGAGGCGACATAGTATGTTTGAAGACATGGTAGGGCCAGCCCCCCCTCCAACACCGGTAGTTGCAAAGTGCTCTTAGCTATCCGCACCGCTCCTCCCTTCCAAATGAATAGGGTAAGTATTGAGTCTATTTCCTTAAATTTGGCTTTGGTAATGTACACTGGCGAGTTGTGCAGGATATATAGAAACCTTGGGAGAAAGATCATTTTGAATATATTTATTCTGCCTAGCAGCGTCAGAGGGAGGTTGGTCCATGTCTTCAAGGTAGTTTTCATTCTGCCAATAAGAGGGTCTAGATTAACTTTAGTATAAGAGGATAGTGGATGTTGGATGAGTACCCCAAGGTATCTAAAGGAGGTCGCTATCTGCAGTGGGCAGGAGGGAGGAAGCGTTACCGTCGCTTCCTTATCCATCATAAATAGGATGGACTTGTCCCAGTTAACTCGAAAGCCTGAGAATTGTCCAAACTTTTGCATGATGTCCAGCAAGGCCGGGAGAGACGACTGGGGGTCCGATAGATATATTAACATGTCATCCGCATACAACGATACCTTCTCCTCCAGGCCCCCAATCGTCAGTCCCTGAACCTCCCCACTGGACCTCACTAGCTCAGCCAAGGGTTCTATTGCTATGGCGAATAGAAGTGGTGACAAAGGACACCCTTGTCTGGTCCCTCTTTTAATCGGGAAGGGAGCAGACACCTCTGCATTCACTCTTAATCTAGCCGTGGGGTTCAAATAAAGAAGTTGTATCCATCGGATAAAGGTTGGCCCAAACCCGAATTTCGCCAGGACCTCCAGTAAATACGGCCATTCAACTGAATCAAAGGCTTTGTGCGCGTCCAGAGCCAACAGAGCTCTAGAGCCTATCCTGTCATGGGTAGCCTGTAGGTTCGTAAATAGCCTGCGAAGATTAATAGACGTGGATCGCCCGGGGATGAACCCAGTTTGGTCTGCACTGATAATAGTGGTGATCACCGTGTTCAACCTACGGGCGAGCACCTTCGCTAGGATCTTCACATCAGAATTAATCAGTGATATAGGTCTGTATGATTCACAAAGTAGATGATCCTTATGGGGTTTAGGAATGAGGACTATCAACGCCTCCGACATGGAAGGCGGTAATCGTCCCGTCCTCATTGCATAGTTGTAAACTCTAAGCAAATGTGGTGTGAGCATTTCTTTAAATTCCAGGTACCACTCTATAGGGAATCCGTCCAGTCCTGGCGTTTTATTTTTAGCAAATGACTGAATGGATTCTCCTATTTCTTCCTCTGTTAATGGTTCGTCTAACACAGCGGCCTGTTCCCTCTGAAGCTTTGATAGGGATATATCAGCTAAATAATCATCTAGTTCCACAATGGTATAGTGTGCTTTGGTGGTATATAGTGTAGAGTAGAACTGAACAAATGTGGTTATTACCTCTGCATTCTGTTCCACCACTACACCTTCCATATTTTTTATCCTCGGAATGCTGCACGATTGGTATTCAGGCCTAGACAAATATGCTAGCAATCTACTGTTTTTGTCCCCAAATTCAAAAATTCGCTGGTTTTGGTACAATAATTTTTTCTGCGTGCGTTCAAGGAGAACCAGGTCCAGTTCTCTGGACCTGCGTTTCCAAGCAGCCTGTGATTCAGAGGAGGGGGATGCTGAGTATGCCGCCTCTGCTTCTCTGAGATCTCTTTCAGCGTCCATCAATTTAGACTGGGAAGCCTTGCGGGCCTGGCCGATTGCCGCAGCAAGGTGCCTCGTGTAGTGGCCTTAAAGGCATCCCAGGCCATTGGGGCGTTTGTCTCCTGTCGATTAACCATCCAATAAGTGTTCATTTCCTTTGCACATTGGTTCACTACTATTTCGTCTGACAACCATAGGGGACTGAGCCTCCAAGTCCGGTATGAGGTAGGAGGACCCAAAATCAGATCCATCATTAACCTCCCTAGCGGTAACCCCGAGCCTGGCTCGGGTCCAGCTTTTTGTGCTGGGAGCGGTAACCCCGAGCCAGGCTCGGGCTTGCGTGCAGGATGCCGGGGGGAAGTTACTTACCTTTTCCCCTGGATCCTGCGATGTCGCTCGATTCACACAGTGCCGGTCTCCGTTCCCTGCGACGTTCCGACGCACGGGAGCGGAGATCGGCGCCAAATTTAAAAAAGTTTAAAAACACAACACATATACAATACTGTAATCTTACAGATTACAGTACTGTATCAAAAAATACACATCCCCTTTGTCCCTAGTGGTCTGCCCAGTCTGCATGTCATTTTATATAATAAAAAGATTTTTTTTCTGCCTGGAAACTGGAGATTGTCCATAGCCAAAAAGTGTCCCTTTATGTCAAAAGTGGTTTTAGACCAGCTAGAAAACAATTTATCATCAAACAATAAATTTAATGACAGTGACTATTCTGCAACTGAGCAAATTTCAGTGTTTTTGATTTGATTACATTATTGAATCATTTTTATATATATTTTTATTATATTATAATTTATTATTTTGTGTTTCAAACTTTATCATACCGGGATGTCTACTAGACTCTGGTTCGGACAGATTGCATGCCTACAATATAAAAACGCCAAATTTCCATGCAAAATAATTGTACCGCTTTCAGCACCAAATTCCAGACAGAATCATACCGCCAGGGAGGTTAATGGGGAGTGATCAGACACGGCCCTTGGGAGGTATCTGATCTCACCCACTCTACCCAGCAGATCAGACGTGACCAAACATAGATCAATCCTGGTCATGGTACCGTGAGTTTCAGATTGACATGAATATTCCCTCTTATCCCCATGCTTCCATATCCAGGCCTCTACCAGGTCAAATTGCGTCAGGAATGAACATAGAGGGGTGGGGGGTAGGGTGGAGCATTTAAACCTGTCCAGAGAGTTATCAAGGACCGTGTTAAAGTCCCCTGCCATCACTAGGGGACCTTCCGCTATTGCCAGTGCGGAGGTCATAACTCGCTCAAAAAATGTCTTTGTGAATGGAGGAGGGGCATACAGGCTAGTAATAGTGTAAGGTTTACCTAAGAATTCCAGTACCACAACGACATAACAGCCTTGTGGGTCAATTTTAACTTGTTTAATGCTAATAGATGCTGCCTTTGCTATGAGTATAGACGTACCTCTGGCATACGTGGAGTATGTGGAATGTAAGGCATAAGCAATTTTCGCTCTCTTCAGGGCCATAACTCTGGATCCCTGAAGATGAGTTTCCTGGAGAAGGATCACATGCGGGTTATGACGCGCTAAGTAGTCAAACATCACTGAACGCTTCACTTTAGAATTTAGCCCCCTAACATTCCATGATACTATGCGTAGTCTAGACATTTACATAAATAGTATTTATATTTCTCTTGGGGGGTCCCTCTCCAGGGGCCCGACAGGAGCCCCTCCATTTCAGGGTCCATTGTGCCTCGGGAGGAGGATCCCATCTCAACCATCCACGTACGTGGATTGCAGACCAAAATTAACGCCCTACTGCCTCGTGGACCCTTCTGTGCAGAATGTAGCAGCATATAAGGTTGTGGACACCAGTGTCGCCAAGCAGCAATTGTGACATGAAAAACCAAAAACATACATAACTGTTTCCCCTTTTTCCCTCCCACCCTAGCCCTCCCGGCTCTCATTCCCCAACCAATGAGAGCTTTATTCCCATAACCAAACTTGCTAAGCATGGGGGTCATGGCTTAGAGACCCTTCAAAACCCTGAGGGACGTGCAACAGTTCTCAGCCATAGGCGACCATCCGGGTGTGTCCGCATGTTGTTAGGATATGTGACTATCCAGTCCGTGGGGCGACACGTGCCCCCTCTGGGGCAGATACAGATATACAGGGGGAGGGGGAATAGGGCCTCCATCTGGTGGACAGGGAGGAGAAAGTGGTCAACATAATGTACTGATTCAGGGTGCCAGGAACGGACACAGTCAACCACCCCCCTCCGTCCGAACCCCTCATGAGGTTGTCAGCAGGATAAAGTGGTCAAAAAAAAGGGGGATCAAAGATATAGACAGATTATCATCCAGATATGTGTAAGGGCAACGGATACTTCAGCGTGGGGGAGATCTCCCATTCTGATCTCTGCGATTCGGGCGTCCTAGGGTGTCCACCCAGTGCGATGCCTCTTTGGGATCTGTGAAAAAATATGCTTTGCCTTGGTACACAATTCTCAGACGTGCAGGATAGAGCATGCCGTATGGGATGTGAAGCTCCCTCAATCTGCGCTTTATGGCCAGGAATGTGGCACGTTGTTTCTGCGTAGCTACAGAAAAGTCTGGAAATATTGTTGTTGCCATTAAAGGAGAGTTTGCCTTTCTCCCGGGCTGTTTTAAGGACTGCTTCTCTGTCCCTGAAGTGAAGCAGTTTAATAATAATGGCACAGGGGGGAGCCCCTGGTGGTAGTGGCCGCATGGGGACCCTGTTGGCCCTTTCAATGGCAAATATAGGAGAAAAGGTGGCAGCGCCAAACACAGTAGTTAGCCAATGTTCCATAAATGCCTCCGGCTCTCTGCCCTCAGCCCCCTCAGGGAATCCCAGAAACCTTAGATTGTTTCTCCTTAAACGGTCTTCCATGTCAGTGAGCTTATCACTAGTGGATACCTGGGCCTGTTTCAACTCCCTCACTGAGCCCTGTAAGGGCCGGGAATCATCCTCCAAATCACTTATACGTTGCTCAGCATTTTGCACCCTGTGCCTTATGGTATGGACATAATGTTTGAGAAAGGATAGTTCAGTCTTTATAGTGTCCATTTGTGAAGTAAGGGATGCATGGCTGTGCTGAATTGCTTCCATGATCTGGGTTAGGGATGGCTCTGCAGGGCCTGTGTCAGCAGCGCTCGCCGCTTGTATATCTGGGTCTGTGTCCTCACCATTTGGGGAGTGTAGCAGGGGGTCTTCTGGGCTCGGGTTAGGGGGTGATGCCTTCGACTTACCCCTCCCTACGACTTGGCTCCAGGATGCTGAGGAGGAGGCAGGCTGGGGCTGTGTGTGCGCCTCGTGGTGACCGGCGTCATGGCTGGCGCCATCTTGTTTCGGCCCGTGTGTCGGCGGCGGGAACTCGAACCCCGGGGCCTCCTCCATCGGTGGGCCGTATTTGACCATCTCCCGCTGGGCACAAGGGTCCCCTGGTCTGGCTGAGGTAGGTAGTTCCCCTGGATGGCGGTCTGGATAGGAGGATTGTTGCAGGATTCATGCGGTACGGACGGAGCTCAGGCTGAACACGTCCTCACATCCCGGCTTCCGGCCACGCCCCCTGGTCTTGTAAAACTAGCGTTCATAATGGAGATAGCACATTCGTCACGTGGCAAATTTTGAAATCTCTCAATGCAGAGCATTCTCTTCTTCTTTATATTGCTAGAATAATTAATTTTTGCTGTTCAAACTGATTTTTTATTATTTCTCGTGATCTCCAGAATAATATATATATTTTTTTCTATTGATCTCCATATTTTTAGCTTTTGTTTTTTTCTTGTGATCGCCAGAATATTTTTTTTTTTTTCTAGTGATCTCCATAATATTTTTTGTCATTTTGTGTGTCAAGTTACCACAACACCATTATTGTCTTGTATTTTTTAACCTCAAAGAGATACAACTATGTTGGTGTCCTTTGTTAATTTGACATTGTATTTGTGAAATGTACCTGCCTACTCACAAACAAACTGTCCTTTTTGAAGTAAAACACATAGCCAAGTATTTGTCAAAAACAAAATTATAAATTAAATAAGGGTCATAACAAAATAAAGAGGAAGGTAACGCTGGAGAAACAGTTGGTATTGGTGAAGCCTTTGTACCCCAGGGCAGACATCAATTATTTTACTGTCAAAATTGGTAACCTGAGGAGTCCATTTAATAGGGAGCACAATATGGTCTAGGACTGTATGGTCCAACAGCCTGTGTTTTTTGCCTGACCACACCAAACCCAGGCCATCACTCTCAACACTTTCTTCCACGCTTTCTTCCATGCTGCTGTGGTGGGTTGGGTGGCTGTGGTGTTGGTGGTGTTGCTGGAGGTGGTGGAGGAGTATGGTCCAACTCACACAGGTGGCTTTTATTTGTGAGTTGGCCCTTCGTCCCCTTGTTTAGGGCCTGAAGAATGATCTCCTCACAGATGAGGCGTTGGCCCTCCTCCATGCATTCCAGTTTACTCGCTGTCACACAGCCAAACGACTCGGGCCACCAGGGGTCATTGTAAGTACCGCAGTAGCCTGGCGAATTAAAGCAGTTGCTGACTCCTCCAGGTTCCTCACCTTCCTGGTCCTTTTGGTTGGAAGGGAGGAACCTGGGATTCGGTCAGGCTGCTTGCCACTGCCTCCTCTTGGCGGAGACTTTCTTGTGTATGAAAATGGTACATAGTTTTAGTTTTTTGGTCATCAATCACACACAATTTTGAGCTCATGACTGTTGCAAATTGAATGTTAACAAATAGAAAAGACTATCATTCTGACCCCAGCATTTTTCATTCATGTCCCAATAATTTTTGGCCACTACTCTCTATTGATATGTAAACCACTTTGTTAAATCAGAAATTAATGATCAATAACATCCAGTTAACATTATTCAATATTTGTCAAGAAATATGTTGAACAATGCTATACTTGGCTCCTTGTACCTTTGCACGATCGGCTCTTATGATCCTCTGTGCTCCACTCACAGATCGTACGTACGACACCCGCGTGTTATGCTTTATATACACTGCGCATGTGTGAAACTCCGCCCCTGTCCTTCTTTCTAGTGTATTTCCCACCTCTTTTCTTTCGGGGCAGTGGGAGAGCACATGGCGGAGACACAGCAGGTGCCTGCAGAGAGCAGCAACGACGAAAGCCCACAGCAAGGCAGTTTCACATCCAGGAGGAGATATAAGGCCTCAAATATGTCCTTTCTGGAGATGGTGAAGATGGTGGACATCTTGAAGAGGGCCGACTATGATGGAAAGTATAGACCTTACCCAAACCCAAATGTGAGAAAGGCAAAGATCATGACTAAAGTTGTGAGAAGTCTGCACAGGGAACGAAAGAACAACTTCTAGAAGCAGCAAGAGAAAAGAACAATTTATCCTTTCAAGGTCACAATTTTCAGCTTTTTGCAGACCTATCCCAATTAACAATATCCAAATGGCGGGCAATGAAACCCCATTTATTGGAACTCCAAAATCATAACATCAAATACCAATGGGGCTTCCCATTCTCCCTTCGTTTTACCCATCAAGGGACCAGATTCTCTTGCAGAACCCCTGACGAACTTCATCAAGCGCTCCAAGACCTCAACCTGATTGAAGGGATACCTTCAACCTCTACTTCAAGAAGAAGATCAGCATCTGCCTCTTCCCTCTGGAACACATCCCAATCTGAAACAAGAAACGGCAACCACCATAGACACAAAAGAGGAAGATTCGTACCCTCACACCAAGGACAAGATAACGCCATGGACTAATGATGCATCCCTAGGAACTGTGCCTAATTGACTCTGACTGATGCTAAGCTATATGGAAACACAGTAATGAAAATGAATTACTGAATTTATTTTCTAAACTATAGCGAAAATATCGATTTTGGTTAACCAGTAAACAGAAATTACTGGGAAAACTGTAATTTTAACATGTAAAATTATTCCCTAGCACTAATTGTTCATATTAAAAGGACAAGTTTTCTTTCTATATTTTTGCATTTTATATATATATTTTTATTTATTTATTTATTTTTTTAATATTTTTTATATATTTTTTAAATCTAATTACTTCTTAGTGATGAAATAAAATTACTGAGAAGTGAATATTTTCACTTTATATTTTTTCTCATTTTTTATTTTTATTTTATAAGATTATATTTTATATTTTATAGATTATACCCTATCATTAAATGTCCAAATTTAACGGATAAGTTTATTTTCTATATTTTTGTATTTTATTCTTCAAATCTAATTACTTCTTAGTAATGAAATAAAATTACTAATAAGTAAATAATTTCATTTATTTTTATTTTTTTTTATTTTTTATCCTCTCCCACTCATTTTTAATCTGAATGGTTACCTTTAGTAGTTGGGCTGATTACTTTATTTATTTTTGTAGCACTTTTAGCTATTTAGCAATTGTTGAGCAACCACCCTTGTTGAGAATCGTTTCTAAAATGATACTTCAATGTATTTCTCTATAATTTAAACATAATATTTTCTTTTATGGACTGTGTTTGCCCCACAATTTAGTTTATTTTTCTCGTTATATCCTCACTATGGGTAGACTGGTCCTCTTATTCCCTATTTTTAATTTATTCTTATGTTTATTTTTATTTTTATTATTTGTTTCTTCTTCAACATAAATGATCTCAACAAATAACAATTAATTATAATCCTTAGTCATTTCCCCCCCCCCCTTTTTTTTATATATATATATATATATATATATATATATATATATATATATATCCTAGGACGTATATCCCACAAAATAATATTAGTCCTCAACAAATCTACATTAAGAGGACACACTTCCCTATAATTTTATAATGACAAAACTTATTTTCTTGAAATGAACGACTGTTTTTTTTTATTTTTAAGGCGGATTCCCCATACACAGGTTTAACATGTGCCTCACCTGGCTTTCCTCAGTTCCCCATAAGAAATTGTGGGGATCTGACGAAGGTCTTCTGTCCCCTGTTGGGGGGTTTCTAACCCCAACACGGGTACTTCTCCAATCTTTTTATTCTTACATAATATTAAATTGCTTTATGACTTCTACTATATTTTACTCTCTTTTTAAGTTAATCCACCCTACTTCTGGATACCTTTTCCTTTTCTTCATGTCCGCGAAGGCTAGGCCGAATAGTCACTGCACCTTGACAACTAGTAAGTATAGATTGTTGTTTCAGCAGCCATGGCTCCTTTAAATATTTTATCCTTAAATGTACAGGGACTCAATGTGCCACAAAAACGTATAAAAGCCTTTCGATCATTTCGAGCTAAAAAAGCGCACATAGTATGTCTACAAGAAACCCATTTTACCCCGACCTCAACTCCCAAATTTTTCAATACTTCATATCCACAAGTATACACAGCCTCAGCACTAACAAAAAAATGTGGTACTCTCATCGCATTCCACCATACCACTCCATTCACTAAACACTCAGAAATAAAAGATCCGGAAGGCCGTTACCTAATCCTAACAGGATATATTATGGACACAGCAGTAACTGTGGTCTCTTACTATGCACCAAATTATCAACCTTTACCCTTTTTATCACATCTATTCCAAGTCATAAAAACCCACAAAATGGGATCAATCTTTGTATGTGGAGACTCCAATCAGGTTGTCTTCCCATTTCTGGACAAAACCCCCTACACCTCTTTACACTCTCAAAACAAAAAATCTTTATCCCAACTCCTCTCTAGACACAATTTGATTGACTCTTGGAGAGAATCTAACCCAACAAGAAGAAATTACACATATTTCTTAAACCCCCACCAATCGTTTAGTCGCATAGATCACATTTTTATAACAACAGGGATGGTACCTGAAATAATCGCATCCAACATTATCCCCATACCTTGGTCTGACCATAATGCTGTCTTTACCTCAGTGGCTTCTATTATGCCCAAGGGGCGTGACCCTACATGGTATCTACCTGACGTATTGCTTAAACATCCCTCTTACTGCCCCACGATCCAACAGGCTCTAAAAGAATACTTAACACATAACACTAGTACTGACATTTCTTCTCTTACACTATGGGAGGCCCACAAACCTGTCTTAAGAGGAGTTATCCAGCGACAGTCAGGAATACTTAAACGTGAACGAATATTGCTTATGCGACAACTAGAAACAGAGTTCAACTCATCATTTTTAGCTTTTCAAAATAATCCTACCCCTAAGGTAAAAACTCGTTTAGAAAAAGCACGATTGGAATTCGACCTTTTTCTAACCGAATCAGCTGATAAATCACTACGGAGAACCAAACTTGCATTCTATAAGAATTCTAACAAACCAAGTACATATTTATCAAGGGCATTAAATTCTATTAATAAATCCTTTAAACCTATTAGTCTTAAAATAGCAGACAATACGTACACCAACAATCCCCTTAAAATTGTACAAAAATTCAGCTCTTATCTGAAAACCCTATATATAAAATCTAATACATTTAATATTGATACAGCTGATTCCTTTTTCTCAAATATTAACTTACCCCAAATGACTGAGCCCCAAATGATGTCACTAGAAAAACCCATCACCGGAAACGAGGTAGCAAAAGCTATTAAATCACTAAAAATTAACAAAAGACCAGATGGTTTCTCGGCCCTCTATTATCGTACTTTTTCGGATTGTTTCTCCCCCTTACTCGCAGATGCTTTCAATGACTTATTAAAAAACAAATCTTTTAGACCTGAATCTCTATTAGCTATCATTTATTATGATACCTAAACCCCAATCAGATGATACTTTATGCTCAAATTTTCGCCCCATTTCAATGTTAAATATAGATATTAAAATACTAGCAAAACTTCTAGCATCTCGTCTGAATAAAATCATTGGTACCCTTGTGCATAGAGACCAAGTAGGCTTCATACTCTCCCGACAGGCTAGTGATAACGTACGTAGAACGACCCTTCTAGCACATATAGCCAAAAAACTCCGTATTCCTGCTTGCTTTTTCTCACTTGACATCAAAAAAGCGTTTGACTCTATATCATGGCCATACTTGAATTATACACTACAGACATGGGGGTTTGGCCCAAACTTTACAAATTGGATTATGGCATTATATAATGAACCAAAAGCTTACGTAAAATATGCTGGGTACAAATCCAATTTTTTCAACATAGAAAGAGTCAGGAGACAAGGCTGTCCACTATCTCCTTTATTATTTGCCCTACTAATAGAGCCGCTTGCACAAGCAATTAGAACAAATTCCAACATAACTGGAATTGAAATAGGAGGTTATCAACACAAACTTTGTCTTTTCGAAGATGATATCCTCCTATTTCTTTCCTCTCCACAAGTATCAGGGCCAAACCTCATTCCTACTCTTGATGTATTTGCCAAAATCTCTAGGATTATATATAAATCCCAAAAAATGCCAAGCACTAAATGTATCTCTTTCCAACATAGAACTGAACTCAGCAAAAATTTGCCTCCCTTTTACTTGGTCAGACAGATCAATCCCATATTTAGGAGTTCATCTAACAGCATCTTTAGAGGACCTATTTAAAATTAACTATCCCCCACTGTTAAAAAAGCTCTTTAACTTAATGAATTCATGGTCTCATCTTCCATTGTCATGGTTCGGAAGAATCAACTCTGTAAAAATTACGATATTACCGAAACTACTTTATTTATTTAGAGTACTACCAATACCGATCCCAGCTTATCATTTAAGAATAATACAAAGGAAAGTGTCGTCATTTATATGGGGAGCATCCAAACCAAGAATACAATTGCACACATTATATCTCCCCAAGCTTAACGGAGGCCTAGGCTGTCCCAATTTTGCATATTACTATAGAGCCGCACATATAGCGAGTCTTGCTAAATACCATGCATATCAAGAAACCCCGTTATGGGTATCAATTGAAGCCACGGAATGTGATCCTATTCCAATATCCAATTTATTATGGATCTCATCTAAAGACCGAAAAGACCTAAAAAATCCTATTACCAAACACTATACAGTGGTGTGAAAAAGTGTTTGCCCCCTTCCTCATTTCCTGTTCCTTTGCATGTTTGTCACACTTAAGTGTTTCGGAACATCAAACCAATTTAAACAATAGTCAAGGACAACACAAGTAAACACAAAATGCAATTTGTAAATGAAGGTGTTTATTATTAAAGGTGAAAAAAATCCAAACCATCATGGCCCTGTGTGAAAAAGTGATTGCCCCCTAAACCTAATAACTGGTTGGGCCACCCTTAGCAGCAACAACTGCAACCAAGCGTTTGCGATAACGTGCAATGAGGCTTTTACAGCGTCCTGGAGGAATTGTGGCCCACTCATCTTTGCAGAATTGTCCTAATTCAGTTACATTAGAGGGTTTTCGAGCATGAACGGCCTTTTTAAGGTCATACCACAACATCTCAATAGGATTCAGGTCAGGACTTTGGCTAGGCCACTCCAAAGTCTTCATTTTGTTTTTCTTCAGCCATTCGGTGGTGGACTTGCTGGTGTGTTTAGGATCATTGTCCTGCTGCAGAACCCAAGTTCGTTTCAGCTTGAGTACACGAACAGATGGTCGGACATTCTCCTTCAGGATCTCTTGGTAGACAGCAGAATTCATAGTTCCTTTTATCACGGCAAGTCTTCCAGGTCCTGAAGCAGCAAAACAGCCCCAGACCATCACACTACCACCACCATATTTTACTGTTGGTATAATGTTCTTTTTCTGAAATGCAGTGTTCCTTCTACGCCAGATATACTTGGACACACACCTTCCAAAGAGTTCCACTTTTGTCTCATCGGTCCACAGAATGTTGTCCCAAAAGTCTTGGGGATCATCAAGATGTGTTGTGGAGAAATTGAGACGAGCTTTGATGTTCTTTTTGCTCAGCAGTGGTTTTCTCCTTGGAACTCTGCCATGCAGGCCATTTTTGCCCAGTCTTTTCCTGATGGTGGAGGCATGAACGCTGACCTTAACTGAGGCAAGTGAGGCCTGCAGTTCCTTGGACGTTGTTGTGGGGTCTTTTGTGACCTCTTGGATGAGTCGTCGCTGCGCTCTTGGGGTAATTTTGGGCGGCCGGCCACTCCTGGGAAGGTTCACCACTGTTCCATGTCTTCGCCATTTGTGGATAATGGCTCTCACTGTGGTTCGCTGGATTCCCAAAGCTTTGGAAATGGCTTTATAACCCTTTCCAGACTGATAGATCTCAATTACTTTCTTTCTCAATTGTTCCTGAATTTCTTTGGGTCTCGGCATGATGTGTAGCTTTTAAGGATCTTCTGGTGGACCTTACTGTGTCAAGCAGCTCCTATTTAAGTGATGCCTTGATTGTGAACAGGTGTGGCAATAATCAGGCCTGGGTGTGGCTAGAGAAATTGAACTCAGGTGTGGACAACCACAGTTATAGTATGTTTTAACAAGGGGGGCAATCACTTTTTCACACAGGGCCATGATGGTTTGGATTTTTTTTCACCTTTAATAATAAACACCTTCATTTACAAATTGCATTTTGTGTTTACTTGTGTTGTCCTTGACTATTGTTTAAATTGGTTTGATGTTCCGAAACACTTAAGTGTGACAAACACGCAAAGGAACAGGAAATGAGGAAGGGGCAAACACTTTTTCACACCACTGTAGATCCAGAGGCTGTGAGAAGAAGTTTTACAAAGTCTGGCAACCTTGGTTAGACTCCTCGGACACTGTGGGTTGATAGGAACAATTGTTAGACGCCAATCTATATAACATGTCTGACAATGTAATGCTCTACCATAGAGTAGTTATTACTGCCTGCATTTGACGGCACATCAGAAGGCAGTCCCTACTCCACCTTTAAGTAGGGTTGGCATGGTGGGCTTAGGTTAAATTTACTGCATTAATATATGTTACACTCTAAAGTATCGAGTTGCACGCAAGGTCGGGGGGAAGGGGGAACGGGGGGGAGGGGGAGGGCAGGGAGGGGGGGCATTGTGAACTACGTTAGTTCAATAGCCACAGGTTGTGGTAGGTTGCCCACTTTGGGTTGTGTGTATGACTGTACTGCACTGTACTGTTTTTTTGTATGTTTTGTATGTAAATTGTTTGTATGCATGTATTGTACTGTTTTCTAAAAATTTAATAAAAAGATTTTTCAAAAAAAAAAAGGATGATTTTTTTTATCATTACTGCATTACATACATTTAAAACAAAACATTGTGTGTGTGTAGCAGACCCATAGCACAACAGAACATAATAGTTAGCTGAAGAAGAGATTGTCACCCCATGTATCAAATAAGTTACGTTTGACTATTGATGAAAATGGCTAAAAATAAAAGGCCATTGGAGAACCTAGGAGACAGATAAGAAACACAAGCAGGAAATCAAATGAAATATGAGTTCAGTTTTTACAAGAAATGTATTTTAAATAGCTTTTAAACAATATCTGGCATATCAATTGCCCCCCTACCCACAAAATACTCAAGATATCTTTCCCGTACTTCACGGGCGCTTTGGGGGGGGCAAGCCAGGACGGCCAGCTTCAAGAGCTGTCATGATCTCTTCCATTGAGCCGGCCTCAGTCGCAACTGAGGCCAGATAGTTGGCTGCATTTTTTTTTTTTAATTATGCAAAATGCAGCAGCACAGAATAATATGGTTAAGTTTGTATTCGTCCATATTTATTGATGTTAGGAATAGCCGGAACCAGCTGGCCATTATGCCAAAGGCATTTTCCACCACTCTTCTGGCTCTGGCCAGCCGGTAGTTTAAAACCCTCTGGTCCGGGGTGAGGGTCCACATTGGGAATGGCCGCATCAGATTATCCCCCAGCGCAAATGCCTCATCTGCCACAAACACACATAGGAGGCCCACCACATTGTCTGCTGGAGGTGGCAAGCCCAAGCTGCCAGTCTGGAGACGCCTGTAGAATTCAGTCTTGGCGATGACTCCTTTATCCGACACATGGCCATTCTTCCCCACGTCCAGATACAAAAATTCATACGTCGCCAACACCACCGCCAACAACACGATACTACTGTACCCCTTGTAGTTATAGTAGTACGACCCCAAGTTGGGGGGTGGAACGATCTGAACGTGTTTCTGAGCTATCACACCACTGCAGTTGGGAAAGTCCCACTGCTGTATGAATTGGGAGGCCACAGTCTGCCATTCCTGTGGGTTGGAAGGAAACTGGAGTCAAACAAGAAAAAAAATTGTACTTTTGCACATTGCAAGCAGATTAGACACAAACATTCTTGCCCAACATAAGTATAACATTTATTTAAATGAGTATTTAAAGTCAGAAGTATAAGGCACACTTATCAGATTCCTCACCCCTCTGATGGCCAATTGTAAAAATGTTATGGGGGGGGGGGTGTTTTGGACAGGTAACCCTCTCCACCACATTGAGAGCTGAATGCATAAATAATGTGTGCTACTTTGGCCAGCCCCTCCTTACTTACACTATTGGCAGCCCACTGGAAAGGTAAGAAGTGTCCTAATAAAAAAATATGAATACACACTGTCCAAATTGAAACACATTTTTACATTCTGAAATTGCCTATCAAGATAATAGGAGAACAAAACTTGAAACAGTACCATTTGAAAGTATTCACGCAGGCACTTGCACTACATGCTTTGGTGAATTCATCCATAAATATGAACACAAAAGAGGTAGGTATAGTGTGTATGGGTTTGGCAAAGTCAGCAGATAGAGTATTGGTATTGGTTGACTAAGGGGGGGGGGGTTTCCAAATAAGTTTTGGCCCCCAAAAAAAGCCTCTTGCACTATGCCTGAATTTAGGACAACAATAACATTTGTACACATTTTAGGGGGTGTTTAGGGTAAGCACTATAACGGAGCTGACAAAATACATTGTTAAGTGACTAGGCTAGGTGTATATGGGCCCAGGATTGCATGTTGGGGAGGTTAGTGAAGGCAAATATGCATGAAGGACAAAAAAGGAGCATTAAAAGCTTACAGCATGCATGAACACAAAGAGGACATTCACAGCATATTACAATCATGGTAATTATGGAATGATGAAAGAAATACTATACATTAGCAAACATTAAATACATAGAATGTGATGTTAAAGGATAAAACTTACCTTAATATAGTCCTTCTGCAGGACCTGAATTATGGCAGAACAGGACTATGGAATAATGATTCCCAGAGCCTGGGGGGAGATCCCAGTCGTAAACCTAATATCCTAGAGACTTCTCCCCGTCGCCAAGTACCGCAAGGTGGCGATGAACCTTTGCTCAGGAGTGATGGCTTGCCGCATGCAGGGGTCCGGCTTGGTAATATAGGGGGTAGGCAAAGCCAACAGATGGTGAAAATCTGGGTCTGTCATCCGGTGATAATTCATGAAATCGTCAGGATTATTCTCCTGGAGCTCCCACAGCAAAGGCATTTGAGAGAATTGCTCACGATTAAGTAACCAATTCTTGGTCCATGAACTCCTCCTCACCCTGTTCATGGACTGGACTTGGGTCAAAGCAAGAACTCCAACACCAAGCCCAACAACGGCACAAGCTCTCCAATGAGAACGTAACCACAACATGGCTAGAAATCGATCGGCTGGTCAGAATGAACTAAGAGAACGCACTGAAAATCAGAAAGGACCTGAGAAGAACGAGCTGAAAATCAGAAACGAGTGGACAAGAATGCACTGAAAAAAAGAAGCGAAATTAGCAGGAGGAGCTCAAAGGGTGGCACACTGGCTATTGAACTTCCTTTTTATATGCTCATCGTATGTGTTGTACATCACCGCGTTCTCACGTTCAGAATTGTTGGCCTACATTTGTGTGACCGTGTGTATGCAGGACAAGTTTGAGCCAACAACCTTCGGACAAAAATCCAAGGTTTTGTTGTCGGAGAGTCTGATCTTTTGCATATTTATTGTGCGGCTTTTTTGTGTGTTTTTAGAACAGCATCATTCACTTGAATGGGCTGTCCTTGTCTCCAAAAAAGCACCAAAGTACACTTTATTGTCAAAAGTCTACTGCCTGTAGCGATTTATATTTTTCCACCCACATTCTATAACACCTTAAAACTGTATATCATTCATCTGAGCTTACCTTGGGACAATTAGCTAGCCTACTTTGCTTTTACACTTTTAATCTGGGAAGAGGGGTTTGGTATCCCCTCCTGCCGTGTGATTGGCCTTTTCTTTCATGTGCAGAATGATCGGATTTTCCGACAACTTTTTCCGACCGTGTGTATGCAACACCAGCGTCGGACAAAATCCGTCGGAAAAAAATCCGACGGATTTTGTGGTCGGAATTTCCGACCGTGTGTACGGGGGCTAAGAAAACATAAAAAATGGTTTGTCACATAATAAATGTTTATTTTTTAACATAGATGTAAAATTAGATGCAACAGTGGAAGGCTATTGGTACCTCACATTCTGGGCCAGAAGCCAGTGTGCTCTTACAAGATTCTTCCTCCAATATCATAACTAAGTCTTTACTAGGCTTTGGCACATTACTCCTTCACTATTCCAGTTATGAACAGCAAATAATTGCTCATCTCTGTCTTTAGGCCTCATGGGAGAGACATAACAACTTCCACTACAGTCACCAAATCCGATCAAGTTCTGCTTTTGCCTAGATCTTAACCAAATCTGCTCCCATGGTTTCTCTTCAACCACTGCTAATCCCTTCCCTTTCAATTACAATACATCTACAACATTAGCTCAGACAGGTCACCTTTATGGTGCATAAGGAGTGAATGGAGTCTACACAACCGTCACTCAAAAACTGAGATAAACTCTTTTTTACTAGAACATTTATTTTCAGCATCAACAATGGTAACAACAGGAGCATTTGCACTTTAGGCCACTCTGCACAAAGGACCATAATTCCTTGCCCCATCTCTGGAAGCAGAACTGAGACTACATGGTAACTTCTCATTTTCAGTTTACTACACCATGATGCGCACATGCATGCCGGCATGCTTTGTCTAAACCAAGGAACTCCACCTATCACAAAAATAGTGGGTGGAACAGGGAATTTCATATAGACAGACTCAAAACTAAAAGGTCTGTGTACACATGCACAATCAAGATGCTGGTTTCCAGTAAAATGTGGACACAGGGTTAAAGGATTCATCCCTCCCAAGTCTCTACAAAGTCTCTGGGCTCCAGAACTTATACAGGAGTTACCAATCCTGGAGAAAACTGCAAAACCAGATTTCTCCACTCAGAATAGACATCTCGGAGAACTGTTATTAAACCCAGGACCCTGCATTCACTATATCTGGTCCCCCACAGTACACAGAATATGGAAATGCAATTATTGTAAATATAAACTGCTAAATACCTTTTCTCATCAGCAGTATTTAGCAGTCTTGTGACTTCTATCTCTCCAGCCAAGCACTAGTTAAAGCTTGTAGGAGGAGTTTTCTGACTGTCCTTTGAGACTGCAAGACCCCCTCATCCTCTGTATGAACAATGCTGATTGGCCCTGTGCTAATCACATGCATCCTCCCAAGAGAAAGAAACTGAGCATGTGCAGCCTGTCTCCCTAGACTCTGTGTTATCAGGAAATTATTAGGGGGCAGCAGAAGGAGGTGATGATCAGAGAAGACAGGATCAAACAGCATTTTTACACAATGTGGAGGATTAACCCCTTAGGTTCCACAGTGAGTATAGCAAGCATGCTTTACTGCATATACAAACTGATTTTATTGTTATTTATTTATATATTTATTGTATTTAGTAACACTTTAACTACATCCCGCCTGGCCTATAGCAAAATGACGACCGGCCAGTGGGTCTCCCTTTCTGACTGGACATCATATGACATCTTTCATAATTAGCCGTTGGTGCACGCCCCGGGGGGCACGCAGCACGGCGATCGATGGTGCAGTGTGTCGCTCAGACACACCGTATCTCTATCACGGTAAAGAGCCTATGACGTAGGCTCTTTACCATGTGATCAGCTGTGTCTAATCACAGCTGATCACAGCATAACTAAGAAGTGCAGGTTATCAGCATTCCTCTATTTGTGCTGACAGGGCGTGAGTAGGGGAGAGACGATAAGTGGCTTTCCTGACAGGGAGGATCTGCACTGATAACCAGTGTAGTGGTTATCAGTGCAGTCCCATCAGCGATCCCACCAGTGATGCCCATTAGTGCCCACCAGTGCCCAACAGTGATGCCAATCAGTGCCCAGTGATGCCAATCAGTGCCCAGTGATGCCTGTCACTACCTTCCCATCAATGCCACCTATCAGTGCTGCCCATCAGTGCCCATCATTGCCCATCAGTGTTGCTCATTAGTGCTGCCTATTAGTGCACATCAATGCCCATCATTGCTCCCTATCAGTGCCCATAAAGGCTGCCCATCAGTGCCACCTATCAGTGCTGCAAATTAGTGCCGCCTATCAGTGCCCATCAGTGCTGCATATTAGTGCCTCCTCATCAGTGCCACCTCATCAGTGCCACCTCATCAGTGCCGCCTCATCAGTGCCTATCAGTGCTGCATATTAGTGCCTCATCAGTGCCACCTCATCAGTGCCCATCAATGTTGCCTCATCAGTGCACTTCAGTGAAGGAGAAAATGTACTTATTTACCACATTTTTTAACAGAAATTAAGAAAAACTTTTTTTCTTTTCAAAATTTCGGTCTCATTTCATTTTTTTAGCAAAAAAACGGTGGTGATTAAATACCACTGTCTCAAAAAATTGTAAAAAAAAATTGTTTCAGTGCAGTGTTTGGCCTGGACAGGAAGAGGGTGAAAGTGCCCAGTATTGAAGTGGTTAAGTGAGAGCCCTGGGTGACATCTAACTAAATGTATCTTATGCCATTGTAGTTTACATTTAAGTATCTCTGCACCTAATTGAGAACCAAACAAATAGGAGACCATATAGTACAGTGACTGTGACATAACTTTCACTTTCACCTATGGAATGCACATTAATCAGACAAAACAAAGTATGATGTATTGTTACTATTCTTTTAAATGTGAAATACCTGAAATCATAGATAAAGTATATGTGCTTTCGGTCACGTATTGTTACCACTGAAAGTCACACGTAAGGGCCTTTTACAGTCTGCAGTATTGGATTAACCCATTTGGCAGCTACTAACTTCATTTCACAAGAATTACAACCATAAATTCTTGTCAGAATACTGCACCTTTGCCCCATTGTTCTGACTTGTGTCCCATTTACATTTTACAATAGGCACAGTATAAAGAAAAAAAAAATACAAAGGGTTTGTTGGCATACAAAGCCAGGAGTAAAATCAGGTGCTTTTAAAGAGTCATCGGTCACTAAAAATTAATATTGTTCAGCTTTAAAAGTGAAAAAAATAATTTGATCATCAAATACATTTTATTTATAAAAAATGTAAGTATATAATGCAGACAAATTTTTAAATTGGGGCTTTGGGATAATCCAAACGTTTTTAAATGTTCTTCTCTAAATAATGTATAGTACTCTTGCTGATATGATGGAAAGGAGACAAATAAATGTAAGAGGGGGCATGCGTAAGTCAGTATTTGCATGCAGAGTTTGGAGGGCTGCACTGGTGGTTGAATGGTCATTGAACAACTCATAAAGTTGTGTCTGATGCCAATGGACACAAAACACAAAGCTTTATCCTGTCCTATCAACATCACAAAGCTCAGATTATGAGGATTTAATATCTATAGATACTTTGATTTCTTATCAGTGGACTATTATACTAGCAAACAAAAGTAATGAATAGTTGGAAAGCATGTGTACATACCTAAGAAGAATAAAATAAACTGTATGCTGGTCAAAATGTGGGTAATAAAGGTAAACAACTTCTTATAAATGTTTTAGGGGATGTTAGAAGTTTAGTGTTAAGTCTTTTTATTTTGTTAATTAGACTAGCTGTCAGGATATGTTGCATCTGGCAGTGGCAGTGGCAGCGACAACAAAACCGTGGATTTTTTTCCGAAGGATGGTGGCTCAAACTTGTCTTGCATACACACGGTCACACAAATGTTGTCGGAAATTCCGAACGTCAAGAACGCGGTGACGTACAACACGTACGACGGGACTATAAAATGGAAGTCCAATAGCCAGTGCACCACCCTTTGGGCTCCTTCTGCTAATCTCGTGTTAGAAGAAGTTTGGTGAGAGACGATTCGCGCTTTTCAGCCTCGTGCTTTTCAGCCTCGTGCTTTTCAGTTTGTTTCTGCTTGTCAGTTTGTGCTTGTGGATTCATATCTGTTTTTCAGTGTGTGTTGTCAGTTCGTTACTGTCTTTCAGTGAGTTCTATTTAATATTTTGCTTCTGTTTTTCAGTGAGTTCTTGTCTGCTCGTTTCTGATTTTCAGCTTGTTCTTCTCAGGTTCTTTCTGATTTTCAGTGCGTTCTGTTAGTTCGTTCTGACCAGCCGACCGTTTTCAAGCCATGTTTGCGGGTATGTACTCTTCGTAGTGTTCGTGCTGTGATTGGGCTTGGTGTTGGAGTTCTTGCTTTGACCCAAGTCCAGCCCATGAACAGGGCGAGGAGGAGTTCATGGACGAAGAATTGTTTGCTCCAGCCTGACCAAATCTCGCACATGCCTTTGTTGCGGGAGATCCAGGAGAATAATCCTGATGATTTCAGGAATTATCTCAGGATGATGGACCCCGTTTTTCACCGTCTGTTGGCTTTGCTGTCCCCTTATATTATGAAGCAGGACACCTGCATGCGGCAAGCCATCACTCCTGAGCAGAGGCTCATCGCCACCTTGCGGTACTTGGCGACAGGGAGAAGTCTCCAGGATGTCAAGTTTACGACTGGAATCTCCCGCCAGGTTCTGGGAATCATTATTCCAGAGACCTGTTCTGCCATCATTCGGCCCAAACTCATTTGGAACCCTCCCTCCCCGCCAACCGCTAAGTCAGCTGATACCAATCCTCTATCTGCTGACTTTGCCCAACCCATACACACTATACCTACCTATTTTGTGTTCATATTTATGGATGAATTCACCAAAGCATGTAGTGCAAGGGCCTGCCTGAAGACTTTCAAATGGTACTGTTTCAAGTTTTGTTCTCTTATTATCTTGATAGGCAATTGCAAAATGTAAAAATGTGCTTCAATTTGTACAGTTTGAATTCATATTTTTGTATTATGACACTTCTTACCTGTCCAGTGGGCTCCCAATAGTGTAAGTAAGGAGGGGTTGGCCAAAGTAACACACATTATTTATGCATTCAGCTCTCAATGAAGTGGAGAGGGTTACCTGTCCAAAACATCCCACCATTTTTTTACAATGGGCCATCAGAGGGGTGGAGGAATCTGATAAGTGGACCTTATACCTTTGTCTTTAAATACTAATTTCAATAAATGTTCTACTTATGTTGGCCAAGAATGTTTGTGTCTAATCTGCTTGCAATGTTATGTGCAAAAGTACCAATTTTTTTTTATTTCTTGTTTGACTCCATATTTTTTTCAAACCCACAGGAATGGCAGACTGTGGCCTCCCAGTTTACCCAGCATTGGGACTTCCCCAACTGTGGTGGGGCAATAGATGGGAAGCACGTCCGCATTGTCCCACCCCCCAACTCAGGGTCCTACTATTATAATTATAAGGGGTATAATAGTATAGTGTTGTTGGCGGTGGTGTCAGTGACTTACAAGTTCCTGTATGTGGTCGTGGGGAAAAAAGGCCGGATGTCGGATGGGGGAGTCATCACCCAGAAGGAGTTCTTCAGACGGCTCCAGAATGGCAGCTTGTGCTTGCCACCTCCTGAAGATAATGACTCCCGTTCGTCTTTGTCACGGATGAAGCTTTTGCGCTGGGGGACCATCTTCTGCGGCCATTCCCAATGAGAACCCTCACCCCGGACCAGAGGGTTTTTAATTACTGGCTGGCCAGAGCCATAAGAGTGGTGGAAAAATGCCTTTGGAATAATGGCCAGCCGGTTCTGCCTATTTCTCACAGCTATCAACATAGTGGAATATAAAATCAATCACATCATGCTGCATATTACATAACTTTTTGCAAAAAAATGCATCAAACTATGAGGCCGGCTTATTACGGATCAAACAACTCTGACGACTCTTGAACCTGGCTGTCCTGGCTCCTGGCCTGCCCCCCCCCAAAGCGCCCGCGAAGTTCGCCAAATGTATCTAGACTACTTTGCGGGTAGGGGGGCCATTGATATGCCAGAGAATATATAAACATGTTTAAAATATTTTTTTTTATTAAACTGAACTCATATTTCATTTGATTTACTGCTTGTGTTTCTTATCTATCTCCTAGGTTCTCCGATGGCCTTTTATTTTTGGCCATTTTCTTCAATAGTGCAAACGTAACTTATTTGATACATGAAGTGACAATCTCTTCTTCAGCTAACTATTATTAGACATGTGCATTTCGTTATGTTCCGAATCGAAATTCGGACGAATTTTTCATTATTCGGACATTCGGATGCATCCGAATTACCGAATTACAATACTAACGAATTTAACCGAATCCGAATTTTTTTCGAATTGAAAAATCACGGACGAAATTCGAAATATCTCAGGGTCACTTAGTGATAGAAACCGCAAATTTGGTATACAAACACAGTAGAACTAGCACTACAACCTCTCCAAATTTGGGGTTTATATCACCAAGTGACCCCGAGATACGTGGACCCAAAGTCGGGTCGCAAAATATTTTCGAATTCGGTTGAAATAATTTCAAATGCAGTTGAAATAATTTCAAATGCAGTTGAAATATTTTCAAATCTGGTTGAAATTATTTCAACTGCATTAGAAACTATTTCAACTGCATTAGAAACTATTTCAACCAGATTTGAAAATATTTCATCTGCATTAGAAACTATTTCTATCACCAAGTAACCCCGAGATACGTGGACCCAAAGTCGGGTCGCAAAATATTTTTGAATTCGGTTGAAAAAATTTCAAATGCAGTTGAAAAAATTTCAAATGCAGTTGAAAAAATTTCAAATGCAGTTGAAAAAATTTCAAATGCAGTTGAAAAAATTTCAAATGCAGTGGAAAAAATTTCAAATGCAGTTGAAAAAATTTCAAATCATGTTGACACTATTTCAAGCGGATTTGAAAATATTTTGCGACCCGACTTTGAAAAAAAAAATGAAATTGATTCTAACAGTCTGCAGAAGATCTGCAAAAAAAAAAAAGTGAAATGGCTGTTAACAGTCTACAGGAGATCTGCTATTAAATTATATATTTTTTTCTATTCTGTTCTAATCTTTTCTATTTGAATTATAAATTTTGGAAGATGGTTATTCACTTATATACATCTGTCACATAAAAAAAAAGGATGTGAAATGGCTGTCACGGATGTCGATCGCAAGGCAAGTACATATGCTGTATGTCATTGTCCACTTGCCACAACACCTGCCACAAGCGCCAAGACACCTGCCATGAGTGCCACGTGACCGACCACAAGTGCCACGTGACCTGCCACGTGACCAAGTTGTGGATTGTCCACTTGCCATGTCACCTGCCACAAGTTATGGGGTTCCTAGCACCAAGTGACCCCCAGATATGGGGGATATGTCAAGTACTTTTCTACAGCAGAGAATTACATTTTGTGACCCGACTTTGGGGCCACGTATCTCGGGGCCACTTATAGCTAGAAACCCCAAATTTGGTATGCAAACACAGTAAAACTAGCACTACAATCTCTTTTCTTCTCTTACAAATTTGGGGTTTATATCACCAAGTAACCCCGAGATACGTGGACCCAAATTTGGGTCGCAAAATATTTTCGAATTCGGTTGAAATAATTTCAAATGCAGTTGAAATATTTTCAAACCTGGTTGAAATTATTTCAACTGCATTAGAAACTATTTCAACTGCATTAGAAACTATTTCAACCAGATTTGAAAATATTTCATCTGCATTAGAAACTATTTCAACTGCATTAGAAACTATTTCAACCAGATTTGAAAATATTTCAACTGCATTAGAAACTATTTCAACTGCATTAGAAACTGTTTCAAATCTGGTTGAAATTATTTCAACTGCATTAGAAACTATTTCAACTGCATTAGAAACTATTTCAACTGCATTAGAAACTATTTCAACTGCATTAGAAACTATTTCAACTGCATTAGAAACTATTTCAACCAGATTTGAAAATATTTCATCTGCATTAGAAACTATTTCAACTGCATTAGAAACTATTTCAACCAGATTTGAAACTATTTCAACTGCATTAGAAACTATTTCAACTGCATTAGAAACTGTTTCAAATCTGGTTGAAATAGTTTCTAATGCAGTTGAAATAATTTCAAATCCAGTAGAAATATTTTTAAATTCGGTTGAAATATTTTCAAATCCGGTTGAAATATTTTCAAATCCGGTTGAAATAATTTCAAATGCGACTGATTTTTCGAATTCGGTCAAAAACGAAACAAAATCCGAAAACGAATTTAACGAATCTAACTAAACAAAATGAATTAATTAACGAATTAAAACAAAACAAAACAATTTTTTTATTTTTGCACGTCTAACACGGATGTCGATCACAAGGCAAGTACATATGCTGTATGTCATTGTCCACTTGCCACATCACCTGCCACAAGTTGTGTATTGTTCACTTGCCACAAGTGCCACGACACCTGCCACGAGTGGCACGACACCTGCCACGAGTGCCACGTGACCGGCCACGCATGCCACGTGACCGGCCACGAGTGCTACATGACCGGCCACGTGACCAAATTCGGGTGGCAAAATATTTTCGAATCCGCTTGAAATAGTATCAACATGATTCGAAATTATTTCAACTGCATTTGAAATTATTTCAACCGCATTTGAAACTATTTCAACCGGATTCGAAAATATTTTGCGACCCGACTTTGGGTCCACTTATCTCGGGGTTACTTGGTGATAGAAACCAAATTTGGAGAGGTTATAGTGCTAGTTCTACTGTGTTTGCATTCCAAATTTCTGGTTTCTAGCTATAAGTGGCCCCGAGATACGTGGCCTCAAAGTCGGGTCACAAAATGTAATTCTCTGCTGTAGAAAAGTACTTGACATATCCCCCATATCTGGGGGTCACTTGGTGCTAGGAACCCCATAACTTGTGGCAGGTGACATGGCAAGTGGACAATCCACAACTTGGTCATGTGGCAGGTCACGTGGCACTTGTGGTCGGTCACGTGGCACTCATGGCAGGTGTCTTGGCACTTGTGGCAGGTGTTGTGGCAAGTGGACAATGACATACAGCATATGTACTTGCCTTGCGACCGACATCCGTGACAGCCATTTCACATCTTTTTTTTTATGTGACAGATGTATATAAGTAAATAACCATCTTCCAAAATGTATAATTCAAATAGAAAAGATTAGAACAGAATAAAAAAATATATAATTTAATAGCAGATCTCCTGTAGACTATTAACAGCCATTTCACTTCTTTTTTTTTTGCAGATCTTCTGCAGACTGTTAGAATCAATTTCATTTTTTTTTTCAAAGTCGGGTCGCAAAATATTTTCGAATCCGCTTGAAATAGTATCAACATGATTTGAATTTTTTTCAACTGCATTTGAAATGATTTCAACCGCATTTGAAACTATTTCAACCGAATTCGAAAATATTTTGTGACCCGACTTTGGGTCTGTCCTGGAAATTTATAGATAGGCAACTCCTATCCTCATATTGATTAGTGGTTCCAAATTAATAATAACTACTGCAGTAGGGAACAGACACAAAATATACGCTCAGCATCTTTCCAAATAACCGCTCTCCTTTATTATGACGCAATTCAGGGGTTTTATACACATGATTACGTAGGTATCACATTAATATTACAATTGTTCATTTATGGTAACAAGGGGCGTATCATAGGCAGGCTTATTCTAATCAGGACTCGAAAGAATGTAAACATGTACTGAAAACATTATTAGTGCCGTGTGCACAGTGAGGGCAGTGTGCAATACATACAAAATAGAATACAATTATATACAGAACTTACAAATTTCCATTACATCTCCTCTCTTTTGATCAATATTTTGATCACTAACCATACCTGCTATCACCTTTAACCTGGAACCTCCACACGCTTAGGTGGAGGTAGTCCTGGCCAAAGAGGCAAAAACTCCATTGTGGAGAAAATAATAGCTGAGCAGCTTTTTTCATTACAAAATGACTTTTCATTGTGAAAAGCAAATGATTGATAAGACATATTTACAGAGTACTGGCTGTACACTCCTGTGGCCAGAATGGCCTTCTAGCTTAATTGTTGGTATGCTGACTTATCAGCATATGTAAACACAGACAATTCTACAAAAAAAATGGAAGAGGTACAAAAGACAAATATGACTTCAACATGGCTAAACTACTTTTCAAATATATATCCCTTACAATTAAAGTAATTGAATCAATAAAGTACCCTAGACTGTGATTGCAAGAGGGAAACAAATCAAACACAGAGATTTCTTTAATTTAGTAATTTTTGCAGTGTCTGGTGTGGATCCAGGTGACTTTTCCTTCAAGTTTTGCAAAACTGTACATGAAATAGATGCTGTATTGAGTCTCCAAACATTTCCTTATATATAAATGTCTCTTAACAATCCACAAGTCACCTGGCTTTAGTTTTAGATCCTTCCAAACTTTTAGGATCTGGAATTGGGGAGAAAACACATAAATGAGTTTGTCAAAAACCTTAAAAGATCAGCAACATTCACTGTGAGATCCGAATGGAGGACTTCAGCTGCTGAGACAAAATATAAGCAAGTGAATAACACACTCCCAAACCAAATCCCATAGGGAAAGAGTCCAACATCCCCTTAGGGGCTTGATAAATTATAAGAAAACACTCTGGCAAAAGTTTTCTTACTCTACTTTGAACGCTACATTGTAGACAGTAGGGAGTGTAAAAATAAAACCTCAAAACTTCTAGTAAGGACTCTCCTATAAAAATGTTTTCCTCTGTTACTCTCTGTAGATTCTGGTACTCTGTACTTACAAACTACTTCTGATAACACTTTTTACTGTGGCCTTTGCAGTAGCATTGGCCACTGGACATCCAAAAAACATGTCCATACAGACAAAATGCATACTCATAAGTTCTTGACTAGGGCATCTGGATATATCTTTTTGTAATCTCTGGAAGGGATGTTCAGCTTTTGGTAACACCTTTGGTAACAGGTAAAACAAGAAGTGGTATGTTATAAAAACAACTGTGGTGAACCCTGGCTCTATCCCACGCTCATTTACTAAGGCAGCCATAACTGCTTGTGACTGATGACACGGTCCATGTGTCAAGCTGGAGGGAAAAGAGTGTCTGGCAGACATAAATGATCACCTTTTCCAATGTCCTGTTTCATAAGAAGTTGCCCACTGTGGACCACTTGTTCTTCTCGTTCTGGGGTCCTTAAAGTTGAATTATTAATCCCAGCTATACTGGGCCAGAACTAGGGTGGAATCTGTGAGTTGCACAGACCCAGCAAGTGTCCGGGGCTGTAAATGCAGCATCCTTAGTCGGTCTGCTTCCATGTGTGAGTTTTAATGTTAGTATGGCCACCTCAGCAAGAACCGGGAAGGCTAAAAACAGCCGATCAAATTAACTTAGCATGCTTGATTGGTTTACCTGCCGAAGTAAAAACAAACTTCTGGCCCTTCAAATGGAACCAAAAGCTCTCTATTCTCTACTATCTATATAAATATACACTCTTTTTATAGCTCACAGGCTTTGCTAAAACATGGAGCTCTGCTTCTTGAGCTGGGGAAAAAGGATCCAATGACTCTATATACAGAGTATCCTTCTGGGTGATAAACTGCATACTCAGTATAAAACCGGGAATAACTCTACAAAAAATATAAATATCTGGGTCTTCAGGGAGTGTGTCCTGCACTGGGCTCACAGCAGCTGATTCCTAAGTCATCAATTTAACACATGTGGTCTCCCCCGTCTACAGCCTCCTCCAATAGGGGCAATAAGGTGGCTGGATTAAAATGTACACATTTTTCATTGTTAGCTTTGTACATAAACAAACAAAACAAACTCCTATTTTAAACCTTTCATTAGACAAACATTTAGTTAGCTGTATATTTGCTGCGCAAAATGTCGGACCATTAAAAATTTAATATTTGACCAAAATAATGTCTAACTTTGTCTAATAGCACCTTTGCATAAAGGTACAGCTCTGATATATCGGGGTGAACCCTTCATTACTGGGTCCAGCTTGCATAACTATATTACAATGGCTTGTTTTCTATCACGCTGTTTGTGTAAGAACTCCAGTTTCATGTTTCAAAAAGACAACTTTTTCCTGGCAATATTATAATAAATGATAACAATACCCTGCGGTCATGCAGAGATGTCCATAAATCCAAAATATTCTTCTGCTTATACCCACTGTACTTACAAGGAAAACGGGCACATCATTTCACAATCCACACATTCTGCTTTGGATTCAAAAATAAAAATAAATAAAAACAAACAAAGCGCTCAGCCACTTCAAAAACTATAAAACAACTGGCTGCAGGTGGGATCTATCCTAACAGGGTGTGTGGACTTGATGTAATGGGTCTGTCATATTTACATATTATTTATTATTACTCTCACATCATGGACCGCACATCAATTTATTATCAGACTTTAAGATTTAATTTTTATAGAAAAACTTCTTATGAATCCCATCCATCTTGGCTTTTTTAAACATTATGGCAGCTGTATTCCAATTAACAACCTCATCTTAAACTTTTTTCTTTCCTCTCAATAAATGTAAAATTACAAAATTCTTATCTTAAACTAAACTAATCCCATTTTTATAAATTCCCCATTAAACTGGATTTCATTTCCAACCAAAGGTTGTCTAAACCAGTTTCAATATATCTATATTATTAATAAAAATTTTAAACTCCAATTAGAAATTAATACTCAATTGATAATTTCAATATCACACCCTAATATATATATCCACAGATAACGTTCCTTAAAGGGGGACATATTACTTAATTTTACTTAATTCCCTATTAAATGCACTGTTTCCACTATCAAAGGATATTCAATTTGTGTAATACACGGTTAAATGTAACCTTCATTTTACCATGTTTGGAAAACAGATTCAAAAATAATTGTGATCACATTGTTTATCATTAGATTCGGTAACCCGGCACATAAAGTTATAAACGTTTTGTCTAAAAACTGAAATTGGCATGGTGTCCTTCCAGCTTATCTCCAACCTCTCATCCCAGCCACATTCTTTCAGGAGAGCACAAAGGAGGGGGTCACATCTGCGTACATGACACACACAAGCGATAGAACTAAAGGTTCCAGCATTCACACACATACAGTGGTGTGAAAAAGTGTTTGCCCCCTTCCTCATTTCCTGTTCCTTTGCATGTTTGTCACACTTAAGTGTTTCGGAACATCAAACCAATTTAAACAATAGTCAAGGACAACACAAGTAAACACAAAATGCAATTTGTAAATGAAGGTGTTTATTATTAAAGGTGAAAAAAAATCCAAACCATCATGGCCCTGTGTGAAAAAGTGATTGCCCCCTAAACCTAATAACTGGTTGGGCCACCCTTAGCAGCAACAACTGCAACCAAGCGTTTGCGATAACGTGCAATGAGGCTTTTACAGCGTCCTGGAGGAATTTTGGCCCACTCATCTTTGCAGAATTGTCCTAATTCAGTTACATTAGAGGGTTTTCGAGCATGAACGGCCTTTTTAAGGTCATACCACAACATCTCAATAGGATTCAGGTCAGGACTTTGGTTAGGCCACTCCAAAGTCTTCATTTTGTTTTTCTTCAGCCATTCGGTGGTGGACTTGCTGGTGTGTTTAGGATCATTGTCCTGCTGCAGAACCCAAGTTCGTTTCAGCTTGAGTACACGAACAGATGGTCGGACATTCTCCTTCAGGATCTCTTGGTAGACAGCAGAATTCATAGTTCCTTTTATCACGGCAAGTCTTCCAGGTCCTGAAGCAGATAAACAGCCCCAGACCATCACACTACCACCACCATATTTTACTGTTGGTATAATGTTCTTTTTCTGAAATGCAGTGTTCCTTCTACGCCAGATATACTTGGACACACACCTTCCAAAGAGTTCCACTTTTGTCTCATCGGTCCACAGAATGTTGTCCCAAAAGTCTTGGGGATCATCAAGATGTGTTGTGGAGAAATTGAGACGAGCTTTGGTGTTCTTTTTGCTCAGCAGTGGTTTTCTCCTTGGAACTCTGCCATGCAGGCCATTTTTGCCCAGTCTTTTCCTGATGGTGGAGGCATGAACGCTGACCTTAACTGAGGCAAGTGAGGCCTGCAGTTCCTTGGACGTTGTGGGGTCTTTTGTGACCTCTTGGATGAGTCGTCGCTGCGCTCTTGGGGTAATTTTGGGCGGCCGGCCACTCCTGGGAAGGTTCACCACTGTTCCATGTCTTCGCCATTTGTGGATAATGGCTCTCACTGTGGTTCTCTGGATTCCCAAAGCTTTGGAAATGGCTTTATAACCCTTTCCAGACTGATAGATCTCAATTACTTTCTTTCTCAATTGTTCCTGAATTTCTTTGGGTCTCGGCATGATGTGTAGCTTTTAAGGATCTTCTGGTGGACCTTACTGTGTCAAGCAGCTCCTATTTAAGTGATGCCTTGATTGTGAACAGGTGTGGCAATAATCAGGCCTGGGTGTGGCTAGAGAAATTGAACTCAGGTGTGGACAACCACAGTTATAGTATGTTTTAACAAGGGGGGCAATCACTTTTTCACACAGGGCCTTGATGGTTTGGATTTTTTTTCACCTTTAATAATAAACACCTTCATTTACAAATTGCATTTTGTGTTTACTTGTGTTGTCCTTGACTATTGTTTAAATTGGTTTGATGTTCCGAAACACTTAAGTGTGACAAACATGCAAAGGAACAGGAAATGAGGAAGGGGCAAACACTTTTTCACACCACTGTACACAAATATCTCTCTAAAATCGCTTACATTTTTCCCATTTGTACACAACACATGCATATCATTCTCTCACATTCTTTTAACTCTTTTAAATACTTCCTTGCTAAATTTCTGCTTTCCTTATTTTGTTCTGATATCCTTTGCATCCAATGTATTGTAATACACATACTTCACATACTGTACCTTCTATGATCAGACGGGCAGCCATAGTGCTCATCCCATTTTCCCTCTCTGACAACATATAAAGTATTTTGTTTTAACTCTCATTTCTCTGTTTCTTGACTTTACTAGTTGTAGTGCCTGACCCCAAATTCATCCCACAACTTAACATGAAAATGTCCCTTTCTGTCTAGTGTTAATTGTCACCCTTGATCCATCCTGCTCACATAGATAGCTGTTTCTCTAGCTGTGTATTCTGCATGATTCTTAGTCCCTGTGGACTTCGGTGGTAACCCAGTTACCCATTGTGGATCCATGTCCACTTTAACCATTAATCTAGGGGCTCAGTATAGGCGGAACCGCACCTTCGGTTCATATATAGCGCTCCTCTTGCGCTGGGCATTTTTGAGGGTCTCTTACCCTTCATTCCCTTACTTGATTTAATGCCCATAATGACTGGCCAGTCTTCTCTACGTGTGCCTATACCCTCTTGCCTCTAAACTACTTTTTCTAGCAGATGTACTTCATATACCTGTGAACAGCACTATTCTTTCTTATCTATAACACTCCGATGGACAGTAGACAGTGACAACATAACATATAACCACCAATCAATACAGTTCGATTAAGGGGAGTAAGATAGGTACCCTTTGTCCCGAAAATGCCTTACCGATCAAGGAAGTCTGATAACTCAAATGTAAGCAAAAGGCTTACCTCAGCCGGCTGATTATCAGAAATTCCCGGATCGTCTCAAGCTCCTCGTTTCGGATACTCAGGGTCACCTTTTAACCCCTCCTGGGAAAAGCTCGCCACCTGTCCTGGAAATTTATAGATAGGCAACTCCTATCCTCATATTGATTAGTGGTTCCAAATTAATAATAACTACTGCAGTAGGGAACAGACACAAAAGATACGCTCAGCATCTTTCCAAATAACCGTTCTCCTTTATTATGACGCAATTCAGGGGTTTTATACACATGATTACGTAGGTATCACATTAATATTACAATTGTTCATTTATGGTAACAAGGGGCGTATCATAGGCAGGCTTATTCTAATCAGGACTCGAAAGAATGTAAACATGTACTGAAAACATTATTAGTGCCGTGTGCACAGTGAGGGCAGTGTGCAATACATACAAAATAGAATACAATTATATACAGAACTTACAAATTTCCATTACAGGTCCACGTATCTCGGGGTTACTTGGTGATAGAGACCAAATTTGGAGAGGTTGTATTGCTAGTTCTACTGTGTTTGCATACCAAATTTGGGGTTTCTAGCTATAAGTGGCCCCGAGATACGTGGCCCCAAAGTCGGGTCGCAAAATGTCAAGCACTTTTCTGCAGCAGAGAATGACATTTTTCGACCCGATTTTGGGGCCACATATCTCGGGGCCACTTGTAGCTAGAAACCCCAAATGTGGTATGCAAACACAGTAGAACTAGCAATACAACCTCTCCAAATTTGGTGTTTCTATCACCAAGTAACCCCGAGATACGTGAATTCGAAAATCGGTCGAAAACTAAACGAAATCCGAAAACGAATTTAACAAATGTAATGAATCTAACTAAACGAAATTAATTAATTAACGAATTAAAACGAAACTAAACGAAACAAATTTTTTCCTTTTGCACATGTCTAACTATTATGCTGTGGTATGGGTCTGCTACACACACACCTTGTTTTTGTTGTTAATGTATGTAATGCATTAACCACTTCGCGCCCACGCTATAGCCGAAAGACGGCTACAGCGCGGTCGCTACCTGCCGGGAGGGTGTCCCTGGACGTCCTCCTGTTTACTTCCACAATGGGCGCTCCTGAGAGCGTGCATCGGGGAAGTTCTGTGCTTGCCATGCCCCTTGGACACAGCCAGTCACAGATCGCTGTAAATGGCCAATCACAGCGGCCGTTTACAGCGCGATCGGTGTGTCCACTGGGAGATGATCTCATCGCCGCTCTCCCTCCTCACACAGAAACAACGTGTGAGGAGGGAGAGATGAACCGCTGCAGCGGTTAGTAAAAAAAAAATAAAAAAAAATAAAGTGCCCATCTGTCCCCACTGCCATCTGTCCCCACTGCCATCTGTCCCCACTGCCATCTGTCCCCACTGCCATCTGTCCCCACTGCCACCTGTCCCCACTGCCATCTGTCCCCACTGCCACCTGTCCCCACTGCCACCTGTTGTCAGTGCCATCTGTCCCCACTGCCATCTGTCCCATTTATGGCACAAAAATAAAAAAACCCAGAGGTGATCAAATACCACCAAAAGAAAGCTCTATTTGTGGGAAAAAAGGGACAAAAAATTAATTTGGGTACAGTGTTGCATGATTGAGTAATTGTCATTCAAAGTGTGAGAGCACCGGAAGCTGAAAATTGGTCTGGGCAGGAGGGGGGTTTAAGTGCCCAGTAAGCAAGGGGTTAAGGATAAAAATAATCATCCTTTTCAACTCCATGAATTAATTGCTTGCAGTCCCTAAAATAGCCTGATTGGGGCAAATTTTAGAGCACTGTGGGGGTTATTTACTAAAGGCAAATCCACTTTGCACTACAAGTGCACTTGAAAGGTTTTATAGGGCGGCACAGTGGTGTAGTGGTTAGCACTCTAACCTAGCAGTAAGAAGGGTCACTGGTTCGAATCCCAACCACGACACTACCTGCCTGGAGTTTGCATGTTCTCCCTGTGCCTGCGTGGGTTTCCTCCGGGTACTCCGGTTTCCTCCCACAATCCAAAGACATGCGGGTAGGTTAATTGGCTTCTGTCCAAAGAAAAAAAAAAAAATTGACCCTAGTATATGAATGGGGACCTTGGATTGTGGGCTCCTTGAGGGTAGGGACTGATGTGAGTGTGCAATGTACAGGGATAGGGACAATTGTAGACACTCGCTCAGGTTGAACTGGATGGACTGGTGTCTTTATTCAACCTTACTAACTATGAAACTATGTCACTGAAAGTGCACTTGTAGTGCAAAGTGGATTTGCCTTTAGTAAATACCCCAACTGTCACTGTAACTGCACCAACTTACTCCAAAAACTGGTATTGAGCATTGAAATAAGAAGCCACACATTGTTGAGTATAAAACATTTTACTCCAAGCACATTCACATATGCGTTATAGAGGGTTTTTTTAACAAGCCAACATCTTTGGTGTATAACATGTATTATGTGTGACAGCATATAGTCTTTTTTTCGGCTAAACAGGCATGTTTAAAACCATAACATACACAACTCAGGAACTTACAAAATTCAACTTGATAAAGTGAAGGCAATATGAGACATTATTATGTCAAAACTGTGTTGATTTTGCCTTCATCTGATGGGGTGATGTCACCCCTGTAAAAGCCAAATTTTGAAGATGCACACAAATTGGGAGTCAAAATGTGGATTTCCTTCCTGATCCCATGCCTAATGTCAACATGTGCTAGTTCCCATCATGGGGGATCAATGGACGTGTTTCCGGGGTGCAACCCCTTCCTCTCATCTACTTTAGCTGCGAGATAGGGTTTGCACCCACAAAACGCGTACATTGATATCACGTGATGGCAGATAGCACATGTTGACACACTGTGTGCATCTTCAAAATTTGGCTTTCAAATTACTTAAAAAAATGTATAAAAAATATAAAATACAACAAGCAACTTTACCATTTTTGTTGTTTTTAGATTCTGCTTAAAACATCAATGATGTTGGTCATTTTTTTTTTTTTTTACATCAGTGATATTTTGCTTGACCATCTCTAAATCATGATTGCACACCATGATCTCACCGATGAGGATCTGTGCACTTGCACTGTTGAAATTAGTTTCTTCTTCCACAACATCCACATCACCTAAAAATAAATTATAAATATGCAGGCATACATCTATTACCTGAAGTTGTGGTCTCAGACATTGACCCAAATTCGCCCACTTCATGAACCTCTCCCTCCACATCTCGTTCATGGTTTGTGGGGAGTTCCCCTTCTTCATGAGTAATGGTCCCTGGTGTCCTCAGATGTCCTGATTCTTTTCTCCCCTATTTGAATACAAAAAAGGTATACTTAGCAAACAGATATTTGAGGCAAGAAATAGTACTATGAAACATTGCTTGGAAGAGTTCCAAGGTAAAAACATGTTTTTTGCCTTTTTCTTAAGCTGGAATACTTACCTTTTTTGTTAAAGTTTCACACATGGAGAGACCCCTAGTATCCACTGGAGCACCTGTGTGGGACACCCTAAAAAGTTTGTTCTGGTGTCCCACACGAGTGCTCCTGCATCCAGATGTGTAAACAGCTGCTGAGTGTCCTCTCCTTACACTAAATCAAGTTTGCATTTCATTATAGTTACAAACCCATCTAGACAACAATGTACTAAACTTCTTTTAATACAAATAGGCATGAACAAATGTAGTTAACCTGCATCTGCCAAAAACATTGTATTAGTGGGCGAATGAACGATGTTTACTACGACCGATTACTGTACCCACAAAACTGGAACTTGTCATTTTAAACTGTACAACAGTAAAGAAAAGCACATGGAGCAGCACTAAAGCAATAACAATAATAGAACACACGACAAGTACTTACTTTTTAGAAGCAGTTTCCTGATCCTTCTATACTGATCGTGCTCCCTCAATTTCAGGTCTGACCAGCGTTTCCTCAATTGCTCCTTGGATTGTCGTACCCCAAAATTCCTTTGCAGTCTTCTCACAACTTTAGTCATGATCTTGGCCTTTCTCACATTTTGGTTTGGGTAAGGTCCATACATCTCATCATAGTCGGTCCTCTTCAAGATGTCCACCATCTCTACAAAGGACATATTTGAGGCTTTATATCTCCTCCTGGATCGTGACGTTTCTGGCTCCGGGCTTTCCTCCTCCTTGCTGCTCTCTGCATGCACCTGTTGTCTCTCCATCATGTGCTCTCCCACTGCGCAGAAAGAGAAGGGGCGGGGAATACACTAGAAAGAAGGTCAGGGCGGAGTTTCACGCATGCGCAGTGTATATAAAGCATAACACGCTTGTGTCATACATACGATCTGTGAGAGGAGGATGGAGTAGCGTAAGCGCCAATCATGCAAACAAAGGTACAATTTTAACTTGGGGCATCAGTGGTTAGTGGCCTATACTGCTTATAGATTGAAGCCTATATTTGGGCAAGATTAGGAGAGTTTAGCCTGACGTTAGGGTTTGTCTTGTGTTGTGTCTTGCAGAGAATATTTATAAATTTACCGATCCAGATTTCTTGCCAACCTTTATTGATAAATACAGAGAGCTTCCATGTCTGTGGCAAGTAAAAAAACAATATTATTCCAACAAACTAAAGAGGAAGGCAGCGCTGGAGCAACTGTTGGAATTGGTGAAGACGGTGTATCCCACGGCAGACATCACCTATTTGAAGGCCAAAATTGGTGGCCTAAGGAGCACATATAATAGGGAGCGCAAGAAGGTCCAGGATTCCATGAGATCAGGAGCGGTAGCAGATGAAGTTTATGTCCCCAGGCTGTGGTACTACGACAGACTGCGTTTTTTGTCAGACCAGAGTGAAGCCAGGCCATCACTCTCAACCCTTCCTTCCACACTTCCTTCCACTCTTCCTTCCACATCAGCTGAGGCTTCCAACATACAACCTGAGCCTTCCACCCAGGAAGATGTGGAGGAGCCCAGCTTGAGCCAGGTATAGCATTGTTCAATATATTTCTTGTCAAAAAATTAATGATGTTAACTAGATGTTATTATTGATCACTAATTTGTGATTTAACAAAGTGGTTTACATATCAATAGACAATAGTATGGCTACTAAAATGATTGGGACAAGAATGAAAAATGCTGGTGTCAGAATGATAGTCTCAAACAGTCATGAGCTCAAAATTGTGTGTGATTGCTGACCAAAAACATAAAATTTGTACCATTTTCATACACAGGAGGTGTCTGTGAAGTCTCAGCCAGGAGGAGGCCGTGGAAAGTGGCAGCCAGGAGGTGGCCGTGGAAAGTGGCAGCCAGGAGGTGGCCATGCCCAGTAGCCTGACCGAATCCCAGGTTCCTCCCCTCCGCCTTCCAACAAAAAGGACCAGGAAGGCGAGGAACCTGGAGGAGTCAGCGACTACTTTGATTCGGCAGGCTACTGCGGTCCTCACAACCACCCCTAATTTCCACGAGACGTTTAGCTGAGGGGCAAACTCACCAATAAAAGCCAATAAAAGTCTGTGAGTTGGATCATATTACTCCACCACCTCCAGCAACACCAACACCACCTCCAGCAACACCACCACCACCACAGCCACCCAACTCACCACAGCAGCCTGGAAGAAAGCGTGGAAGGAAGTGTAGATAGTGATGGCCTGGGTTTGGTGTGGTCTGGCAAAAAAACGCGTAAGACCACAGCCTCGGGACATATGCCATCTGCTGCTGCTCCCGATCTCTCGGAGTCCTGGACCAGATTGTGCTCCCTATTAAATGGACTCCTCAGGTTACCAATTTTGACAGTCAAATAATTGATGTCTGCCCTGGGGTACAAAGGCTTCCCCAATTCCAACTGTTTCTCCAGTGTTGCCTTCCTCTTTTTAGGACCCCTAATTAATTTATAATTTTTGCTTTGACAAATACTTGGCTATGTGTTTTACTTCAAAAAGAACAGTTTGTTTGTGAGTAGGCAGGTACATTTCAATAATACAATGTCAAATTAACAAGGAACACCAACACCATCCAACCTCTTTGAGGTAAAAAAAATACAAGATAATGGTGTTGTGTTAACTTGACACACAAAACGACAAAAAATATTATGGAGATCACTAGAAAAAATATATATATATTATTCTGGAGATGTTGATAAAAATAAAAAAAGGAGATCACTAGAAAAATGTAAAAAATTATTATTATGGAGATCTTGAGGAAAAAAACAAACAAAAACAAAGATTATTCATGAGATTACAAGAAATAATAAAAAATCCGTTTGTCAGAACTATCGGCAGCAAAGCAACTTCATTATTCTAGCATTATAAAGAAGAAGAGAATGCGCTGCATTGAAAGATTAAAAAATTTGCAGCGTGATGAATGTGCTATTTTCCATAATGAACGCTAGTTTTACAAGACCGAGAGCTTCCGTCTCGTACTTGATTCCGAGCATGCGTGCGTTGGACTTGTGTACACACACGTTTGGAATTTGAAGTTTTGTTGTTGGAAAATTTGAGAACCTGCTCTCAAACATTTGTGTGCGGAAATTCCGACAGCAAATGTTTGATGGAGCATACACAGAGTCAGACTTTCCAACAACAAGCTCACATCGAACAGTTCCCGTTGGAAATTCCGATCGTGTGTATGTGGCATTACTGTGCAATCTGAGGTTCTGGACAGTTTATCCCATGGACCTGATTTAAGCTCAGGTCTCTGTACTTCCTATTTACCAGATTATTGTGCTCACAAAAGCCAATATCTTGCTCCTTATGCTCCTGTTGACAGCTTTCTCTTCACTACCACTAGTTACCGACCTTTGGCTTGTTCTCCAACTACGCCTCTGCTTGATCCTAACTGCGACCACTTGTCACCAGCCTTTGGCTTGTTTACCAACTACACTTCTGCTTTATCCCTACTTTCTATGTCCATTACCAGACGCTAGCTCGCCTTGTGGAGCAATCCTGAGAACTGCGACCTGGCACTGGCATGCAGCGAAACCCATCTACACCAGAGATATTTAATGACCATTTCACCAGCACTGCAGCCCTCTATAGGCATAAGCTGCCATTTTGCCATTTTAAACTTAGGTATACCCCATCTTACCTACAACTTAATCCCAGTCTTCCTTGACAGCTCAGTGAGGCATTGACACTGCACTCTGTGTTGGGAGTATGTTTAAAGTTTCACTAAAGGCAAAACTTTTGTTTTCCTTTTGGATAAGGTAAGAAAAAAAATAAAACCCCTGACAGATTTTTTTTGCCATCTGTGTCCCATTTGGGAGAATATCCTTAACTCCCTATCCTATTCTCCAACCCTGGGTGTAATGTAGGATAGTAAAGGGAGCCGGGTGGTTGCTGTGATGTGAAGGGGACTTTGGCATAAAGGTAATACTGCAAAAAAAGAGACCGGATTCTGCAATATGCAGTGTGCAGGGGAAGACTATGATGGAATGGGGGGGGTGTAAGGGGGAAGGGGGGTGGAAATGTGAAAGGAGGACTGTGATGTAAGGATGGGGGGAGCAGAGACTATGATGTGAAGGGGACTGTGGTGTTAGGATGGGGGGACTGAGGGCACTGGTGTAAAGAGGGGATGACTGTGATGTAACGCTAGGTTGACACTTATGCATTTGCACAGGCTCGCATTTGCACAGACACATCAGCCCATTTAAAAACAGGGGTGAACAGCGGCGCTAGATATGGTGATAACATAAAATTATATAGCAACTGGAATATAGGTATACATAAAATGTGTGTGTGTGTATGAATAAGCACACATAATATTAAAACATTTGTTTAAAATATAATGTCCATAAATGATCCGAGATCTTGTATGATTAGCACCTGGAGGCAGCTCCCTTAGAGTGAAGCGATGGGCTCTGTGTAGAAATGGGAGCAGAGGGGCACCAGACTCAGTGCAGTATAAATCATATATTTAATAAAAGCAAGTAGTAACTCACAGGTTAAATTAGATGAGTTCAGTATGTGTTGAAAATCGCCAGTCCTGGGGTCTCATAGATGTCTTCCCTTTGCAGCCTGGGGCACTGGTGTGATCTTACAGAGATCCAGAGAATGCTGGGAACCAGGAGGCAGGAAACAAGAAGCAGCTGATCGTGACTTCATAGGAGCAGGAAATGTGATTATTCACAGTGGCAAACTGTGTATTTAAGGCCACTTTCACACTGAGGCGCTTCTAAACTGCCAGTAAAAACACTGAGCGCTTTTGAAGAACTTTTCAGGCGCCTTTGAAGAGCTTTCCATTAATTTCAATGGGGAGGGCAGTTTTTCACAGCCCTGCCAGCACACTGCCCCAGTGTGAAAGTGTTCATTGATTTTAATGGAAATAAGTTTTCGTGAGCTTTTTAGGTGCTGTTTTTAGCGTGAAAGCGCCTGAAAAGCGCCTCAGTGTGAAAGTGGTCTAAGACTGCCATTTAAGACTGCCAGGTTTGTCCAGCCAATCATGGTCTGATGAAGAAGCTGTAGCTTTGAAATGCATTACCAATCCTTGCCACTGTGAATAATACTAACAGGTGCCCACACAGTAGAACCCTGCATTTTTCCATAAGGGCCAGGGTGAACAGGCCCTAAAGAGTGGATGTGTACGGGAGGCTGTGATGTGAAGAATCTGAATCATAACACAAACATGAGACTCTGACTTCTTCTGGAACAAAGTTTTTTTGACCGAACCTCTGTGGACTTTACTTCAGTACCCCTGATATATACACTGCACTGCATAGAAAATCTCAGTTTTAGGCTCAAAACACTGAAATGCTTATGTTCAAAATATTATGCTGATAAAATAAATTGTTGTTATATAATATATAGCTATATAGTTATATATTAATATCAAATAAAGCTTTAATGGTTTTGCTTTAAATCTGCCACTGTCAATGTCATAAACCTCATGACAAATCAATGAAGGATTATGACACGCAATATTATTTGAAGGTCATAATTATTTACACGATAAAGTGCAGCTTAGGTTACTATGGAGCATGCAAGACATAATATTTGTGCTTTATAATAGCTACAGCAACTCACCCTGTTCCAGAAGTCACAGAACGAGCTATGCAACAATCTTGGCTTGAAAAATCAGATGTAGATTACTTACAAAATACTGTATGTGTGCACATAGGAAATAGTTATTGTAGAAAATATTATGTTCAAAATATTATCCTTTCAAGTGCACTGTGATTGATTTCATGCACAAACAAATAATGTAATCTATAGGTAGTCTTAGGCCCTATACTCATCTTAGCGACACTCCCGTGTCACGTTTGTTGCACATGTTAGTAGAGCGTTATTGAAGCAGTACCATTTATTTGAAAATGCCTCCCTCTGCTCCAAAAATACACCAAAAAAGGAAGCTCGTGTTGCCACTGAGCCAAGCACATTTTTGCACATTTTTTGTGTGTTTTGTTACACAAAAAATGTGACGTTTTGACGTCGCTTCCTCCCTGCTGTGTCATGGAGACAGGTGGGGGCCATCTTCCCCTCACTCGTCTCCATGCACAGCCACGGAAAGGATACGATTGCCTCACCCGCTGCCGATGGCTCCGGTAAGCGGTGGAGGGCACCAGATCGCGGCGGGGGGCCCTCTTCCGTGGCAGATAAAAGTGATCTTGCAGCGAATCCGCCGCAGAGACCACTTTTATCTTGTACCGGACCACCGGCCGAACACGGGGATACTGGGGTTATGGCAGCTAGCTGCTGTCATAACAACGATATACGTCCTCAAAGTAAGGATATACATCAGCGTGCGGTGGTCCGGAAGTGGTTAATTTATTAAGGCAAAAAATCTGTCCAAACCTGCCTGGCTTATGTGAAAAAGTAATTGCCCCCTAATTGCCCCTAAACCATTCAGCTGCATTGATGGGCACTGGTGAAGCTGCATTGATGAGCACTGGTAAACCTGCATGGATAGGCACTGATTAGGCTGCATTGATGGGCACTAATTAGGCTGCATTGATGGGCACTGGTGAGGCTAAATTGATGGGCACTGGTGAGGCTGCATTGATGGGCACTGATCAGGCTGCATTGATGGGCACTGGTGAGGCTGCATTGAGGGGGACTGGTGAGGCTGCATTGATGTGCACTGGTGAGGCTGCATTGATGGGCACTAATGCGGCTGGACTGATGGGCACTGATGAGGCGGCACTGAGATGCTGCACTGATGGGAACTAATATGTTGCACTGATGGGCACTGATAGGCTGCATTGATGGGCACTGATGAGGATGTACTGATGGGCACTGATAAAGTTGTTGTTAATATTTATTTTTGTAACCTATTTCTGCATAAAACATTTAACAGTGTCATTTCATGAGATAATTTATGAGGGCGTGTTTAGGGGCGAAATTAGGGGTGGGGCAGGGTAGGGGCTGGGTAGGGCAACTAGTGGCGAGTAACTCTTAAAGCCTGGCTAGTAACTCTTTTTATTATTACTCTTTTTTAGCCCTGTGCTAGGTAACTATTACAAGTCTGCACTTATATTGTCAAGGCCCTACCCATTACTACCCATCATCAAAAATCTTGCTATCTGCCAAGACAAACTGAACACTAGCTATCACGTATAAAGAAACAGAAATCCCACAGGTGAGGATGTTTATTACCAACGACTGAATCTCAGTTCAGAGGCTTAAAAATGTACAACTTTCCATACTTATCTTTGTGATTGTATCTCCACTTTAAACACTACATAAACACCATCTCTGAGAAACATAAACTAATCCACTTTATACACCCCACATAATGAGAAAATCTAGTTCTGGTTAATAAAGTCTCTATTTCTATTAGACTCCATGAATCTGGCAATACAATGCTCACAAGCTAGTACTACACCCTCTCCCCTCTTTATAAGATCTTTCCAACAACTCAGTACCCGATACTCTAGATGCAGAATAAAAATGGCCACCTATTTCCACATATTGGGGTTGATTTACTAAAACTGGAGTGCAAAATCTGGTACACCTGTGCATGGTAGCCAATCGGCTTCTAACTTTGGCCTGTTCAATTAAGCTTTGACAAATAAATCTGGAAGCTGATTTGGTTTCTAAGCAGAGCTGCACCAGATTCTGCACTCTCTAGCTTTAGTAAATCAACCCCATTGTGACATTACTCTAAAATAAGAATTCTTTACCAGTCTTTCTGATAATTCAGAAAGTGACTCTGCTTTCTTCCTCTTGTACCACAGAAAACCAATAAATAAATCCCATAATTACTCTTACTTCTTATGCCAAAATGGTGAATACCATATGGGAGACTGCATTAGAAAAGTAAACTTCATGAGTGAGATGGAAAACTAACACTTGGCTGCTCTGAATTAAGTTCCAAAGCAGCAAAATATTTCTACAAGTCATAGGGGTTTATCTATACCAACTTACGCAATACTTTACACTCCATCCTCACGCATTTTCCAGATTCTCCCCCGATGTACAGTACGATGTCTATGCACAGCTTTAAAATGGGGCCTTGTAGTAGGCCATCGTCTTGTTCCTCTCCATATTGCTTAACCCTTAGCTTAGCCGGCTGTCTTTCATGCCGTTACAAAACGCTCGTTTTTATGAAGCCCTAACACAGGTCCCTTTATGTATTCTGTCATGATTTTATTAACATCAACTGCTCAAGCTCTGAAGAAGGAAGGGGCTTTTTCTCCCGAAACGCATTAACTGTATCTGGTGCTTTTAGCCACTAAATGTTTTAAAAAGTCCTTTAAAGCTGAACTTCAACTTTCTTTTCACTAGAACTGAATGAAAGGATCAATCCCAGCATATATCATACCTCTGTACCATGTTGCTCTGTTGTCTGTCCCCTGATATTCTGGGTTTAGTAGTTGTGACTTTGTATGATGTGACACTCTGTGTAGCCTGATGATAGACTCTGTCTCTTCCACAGCCACTTCCTGCAGCAGCTAGAGTCTTTAACATTCCCATTTGTAGTCGTTCAGACTCTGCAAATTATGTAACTTCCTTCACAGCTCTGATGGTGGGTGGGATAGAATAAATTCTAATTAGCGTTCAATCCCACTCAGTCACACCTACAGGAAGAGTCCAAACCTCCCAAGCCCCGCCTCACAGATCACAGCATTATTCAAGAAGGAAACCCCTTTATATACAGCCTATTCTAAAAGCTAGCTGTGCTGCTGCTGGGCAGGATTAAATGGATCACAATTAGAATTCAATCCTGCCTAGTAAAATTTGCTGACCAGTGTAAACAGGGAAAGAACTCCCTCAGATCCCATCCTCCCAGAGTCCTGCTCTCTGTGAAGTGATTAATTTACATATGAAGGAAACAGCTTCATAATAACCTCCCATATCCATTCCTCTGTAGTCTTGCAGGAAGCCATTATTCTTTGGCATGCTACAAGACAGCAATGACACAGGAGGAGGTATGACACATTTATACCTTTCACCACCTACATGAAGGCCCAGAAACACCCACAGTAACCCTAGGACCCACCCGCATCAACTCCCAGAAGTGATACCCATAGCGCGCCCTGAAGCTAAAGAGGCTCAAAGGATCATGGGACATGTAGTATCAGGACTGGAAAAGGAAGGAAACAGGAAGTCAGAGAACTTTGAAATTCAGCCAAGAGGAGGAGTGACATCACAGACACTAAAACCTGCTGTATACAGCTGAAGGAGGTAGGTTACACATAAACTGACAGTGGGATTGGGATTCATCTACATGCACAATGCATCTGTTGTTTTGGGGAGGAAAAGATGGAGTTCTTCTTTAAGTTAGAATACATTTTTTTGTACTAGGAGCTTATCTGCACACATCCAAAAATGTACCATCTGGTGGCAGAGAGGCAGCAGCATAGGACCAGAACAGGGTCCAGCCATACTATATTTGAAAATCACTTTGATATATTTCAGTAGATAAATTGGAACCAATTTACTTATATTGGTCCAGCTCTATTTCATGACCTGTTATATGATTCTTGTAGTACATAACTTCTATATTTTTAGAATAGATAGTGCTCCTGTAAACATTTAGGCTACTTTCACACTGGAGCGGTGGGGGCGCTGGCGGTAAAGTGGCGCTATATTTAGCGCCGCTTTACCGTCGTTTTAGCAGCGCATTTCGGCCGCTAGCGGGGTGGTTTTACCCCCCGCGAGCGGCCGAAAAAGGGTTAATACCGCCCGCAAACCGCCGCAGCAGGTTCGGAGCGCTGCCCCATTGTTTCCAATTGGAACGGGCGCTATAGGAGCGGTAAATATACCGCTCCTACAGCGAGCCAAAGATGAGGCTTGCAGGACATTTTCCAGCGTCCTGCAAGCGCACCGCTTCAGTGTAAAAGCCCTCGGGCTTTCACACTGAAGACACAGCAACAGCTGTTTCGGGTCGGTTTGCAGGCGCTATTTTTAGCGCAATAGCGCCTGCAAACCGCCCCAGTGTGAAAGGGGCCTTATTAATTGTGGTAAGGACTAAAAAAAAAAAAAAAAAAACATTTTAGCCAAATTTTATTTTATAGGTGTAAATATAAAATATTGCATATTAACATTTGCATTTTAATTGTAGACAGCAGGTAGCAGTCTAGGCTCCTTTCCACATTTTTCAGTATCTCCTAATCTCTGTTGTACTTCTTTTTTATGTTCTTTTTTGCAGATTTTTTGCAACACTCCAAACAAAATACTAAAGGAAAATTTGGCTTATTTTACATCCCCTTTTCCGAAGCAAAGAAATGCACAATACTCAGAAGTATTCACAAAGCTTTATTACAAATTTATCATTACACCTCCTAAACATACCACATATGCGAATTTCAAAAAAAAATGTACTGGATAGACGAAGGACTTCTGCTATATATTCACAACTAACCACTCCTTCATGCACCAGTTCTACATACAGCCCAGTCTCAAATCTCACTCTACCACACAGCTACTAATGTAGGAACAATTGCTTAAATTGAAAACTTTACCCTATTTTTTGCACTTTTTTAAATGTTTTTATGGTATAATTTGTTTTTACTAAGCTGCATATTTCTCCAATAAATTCTGGCAGTTTATATTGTGCTGTTGTCACTGCCTTGTACCATGTATCTCATACCTAATGAACTTATCTTCATGGGAAGAAAAAAAATGATATCGCTATAAATTTCCCAACCTCCTATTGTAAATTAAGTTCTTGCCAGAAAGTTTCCCATTATGAACAAATGTTTATATTTTACAAACATCTGAAATAATCCTTATATTTAACAGGGATTATTTTACCTAAAAGCCTTGTAGTGAAACTATTCACAACTTTTTTGTTAATTAGCAACTCTAGGCAATAAGATGAAGCAAACAGTGTTGCTCTAATAGTATGCAGCAACTGTATTAAGTCAGAAAGTTCACTCGGTTTACCTGGTTTAATCTGATTTCAGTGTAATCCACTGCAACCAGCCCTCATGTAACTTCAATAAACATCAGTAGTGATGTGCTTCCTGGAGCCCATGCTGTGCAACTTATTTTTTCTCTACTTCTTGTACCAGATACCACATTTAAACTTCCAAGGCAGCTTTGAATTTGATCAATTCAAAGTCATATATTCAAAAGGATCCTGCTCTCAAATTTTCCGACAACAAAGTCCGATCGGACCTTTTCCGATCATGTGTAGAGAATTACGACAGACAAAGTGTCACGCATGCTCAGATCAAATTACGAGACCAAAGCTATTGGCTACTAGCCTCTACGTAGTTCCGTCATACGCAACGAACATCACCTCGTTCAGAATTTTTTTTTTTTTAAAAAAAAAATAAAAAAAATAAACACAAAAAAAAAAAAAACCCCCCCCCCCCCCCCCCCCCCCCCCCCCCCCCCCCCCCCCCCCCCCCCCCCCCCCCCCCCCCCCCCCCCCCCCCCCCCCCCCCCCCCCCCCCCCCCCCCCCCCCCCCCCCCCCCCCCCCCCCAATCCCCCCCCCCCCCCCCCCCCCCCCCCCCCCCCCCCCCCCCCCCCCCCCCCCCCCCCCCCCCCCCCCCCCCCCCCCCCCCCCCCCCCCCCCCCCCCCCCCCCCCCCCCCCCCCCCCCCCCCCCCCCCCCCCCCCCCCCCCCCCCCCCCCCCCCCCCCCCCCCCCCCCCCCCCCCCCCCCCCCCCCCCCCCCCCCCCCCCCCCCCCCCCCCCCCCCCCCCCCCCCCCCCCCCCCCCCCCCCCCCCCCCCCCCCCCCCCCCCCCCCCCCCCCCCCCCCCCCCCCCCCCCCCCCCCCCCCCCCCCCCCCCCCCCCCCCCCCCCCCCCCCCCCCCCCCCCCCCCCCCCCCCCCCCCCCCCCCCCCCCCCCCCCCCCCCCCCCCCCCCCCCCCCCCCCCCCCCCCCCCCCCCCCCCCCCCCCCCCCCCCCCCCCCCCCCCCCCCCCCCCCCCCCCCCCCCCCCCCCCCCCCCCCCCAAACCCCCCCCCCCCCCCCACCCCCCACCCCCCCCCCCCCCCCCCCCCCCCCCCCCCCCCCCCCCCAACAAACCCACCCCCACCCCCCCCCCCCCCCCCCCCCCCCCCCCCCCCCCCCCCCCCCCCCCCCCCCCCCCCCCCCCCCCCCCCCCCCCCCCCCCCCCCCCCCCCCCCCCCCCCCCCCCCCCCCCCCCCCCCCCCCCCCCCCCCCCCCCCCCCCCCCCCCCCCCCCCCCCCCCCCCCCCCCCCCCCCCCCCCCCCCCCCCCCCCCCCCCCCCCCCCCCCCCCCCCCCCCCCCCCCCCCCCCCCCCCCCCCCCCCCCCCCCCCCCCCCCCCCCCCCCCCCCCCCCCCCCCCCCCCCCCCCCCCCCCCCCCCCCCCCCCCCCCCCCCCCCCCCCCCCCCCCCCCCCCCCCCCCCCCCCCCCCCCCCCCCCCCCCCCCCCCCCCCCCCCCCCCCCCCCCCCCCCCCCCCCCCCCCCCCCCCCCCCCCCCCCCCCCCCCCCCCCCCCCCCCCCCCCCCCCCCCCCCCCCCCCCCCCCCCCCCCCCCCCCCCCCCCCCCCCCCCCCCCCCCCCCCCCCCCCCCCCCCCCCCCCCCCCCCCCAACCCCCCCCCCCCCCCCCCCCCCCCCCCCCCCCCCCCCCCCCCCCCCCCACCCCCCCCCACCCCCCCCCCCCCCCCCCCCCCCCCCCCCCCCCCCCCCCCCCCCCCCCCCCCCCCCCCCCCCCCCCCCCCCCCCCCCCCCCCCCCCCCCCCCCCCCCCCCCCCCCCCCCCCCCCCCCCCCCCCCCCCCCCCCCCCCCCCCCCCCCCCCCCCCCCCCCCCCCCCCCCCCCCCCCCCCCCCCCCCCCCCCCCCCCCCCCCCCCCCCCCCCCCCCCCCCCCCCCCCCCCCCCCCCCCCCCCCCCCCCCCCCCCCCCCCCCCCCCCCCCCCCCCCCCCCCCCCCCCCCCCCCCCCCCCCCCCCCCCACCCCTGACCGGATTTTCCGACAACTTTGTCTAACCGTGTGTATGCAACACCAGTGTCGCACAAAATCTGTCAGAAAAAATCAGACGGATTTTGTGTGTACGGGGGCTTACAGACCAAAGGGCCGTACCTTTGAATTTAAATTCAGTAACTCTAAAATAATCTCACTGTTGAAGGAGAAGGATCAAAAGCAGGGTCTTATCTCATGACTGTATGAGATATTGCAAAACAAGTCTAAAAAATCCATAGATATCCCCTCTAGGGCCCACTGGGAGCAAGACCTAGGACCATTGTCAGAGGATCAGTGGGAAATGGCTCTGGCCATGATCCCAAGGGTATCGTCTTCTGCCACACAAAAATTAACACAATTGTTTACTCTACATAGATCATACTATACCCCGGAGAAATTATTTAGTTGGAAGTGCAGAGATTCCCCCCTATGTCTGTGCTGTAGAGGTACACCGGCAAACTTAATACATATGTCGTGGAGATGCCCTAAACTCCACGATTATTGGCAGGGCATAATTAAAACTATTAATGAGGTGCTTCAAATCAAACTGTCGGTAGATCCTGGAATTTGTATATTAAATATATTGGATGACTCTAGTTTGTTGAAAAATACTAAAGATACAATAGCGAGAAGGTTATTCCAGGCAGTTAATTGCACAGAAATGGATCTCGGCTTATCCACTGACAGTGGAGGAATGGAGATCGCAAATAAAAGAAACTAAATTTAAAGAGAAATTTACTCTTTTACATAGAAATTGCAGAGGGAAGTTTGAGGCTATTTGGAAAAACTGGAAGGAGGTCCTAGGCCTCGAAATGTCAGTTGCCATAAAATGGAGGGGGGATATTAGTTGATGGGACTCTCCTGAGGGGGGAGGTTGGGGGGGAGGGAGGATGAGCAAGGGAGAAAGAGAGGGCTTCCGGATCTGAGATGGGTGTGTTTTTTTTTTTGTTATTTGTGGGGTTATTTTATGTATTGTGTAGTTTTGCTATATCTGAACAATATGAATGTGAAATGTGTCTGTTGAAAACTTTGCAAAGACCGGCTAGCTAAAGACCAGAGGCAAGATCTGAAAGCTATACAAAGACACAAAGATCGGCTAGCTAAAAACAGGAGGCAATAGCTGAAAACTATACTAAGACCAGCTAGCTAAAGACCAGAGGCAAGACCTGAAAGCTTTACAATTTTCAGTTTTCCTGACGCCAACATGGCAGCATACTAGTGATAAATAACTAGCTAACAGGGTGGGTAATGCTTGACAAACCAATTTTTTTTTAAATCATAACAGAAGACTGGATAGTCCTCCTTCGGAAATCTACAGATGACAAATCGCCTGGGTCGATTCTATAATGTCTTAAGAACGTATTTCGCGAAGACCAAGATGCTGCACTACAGATAGTTTCCATAGATATATTTGAATGAGCCGCCCAGGACGCTGCCACCGCCTTGGTGGAGTGTGCAGTCACCACTGTAGGAAGATCGCCGCCCTTCGCTCTGTACGCTCTATGTATGAGTTTTACAATCCATCCTGCCAAGGTTGTTGTAGTGGCTTCCTTCCCCCGGTATTTCCCTGTTGGGACTATAAAGAGGTTCTTCGAAGACCTAAATGGTGCAGAGGTAATTTCCGTTAAGGTAACTACCTTGTACGTTATGTCAAAAAGGGAACATTCCTCAGTTGGAGCAAAGGGATGGGCTGAAAGAAAATCTAGTAGAACTGACAGATCCCAATGAGGAAGGAATCTTATTCGATGGGCGAATTTTGATAACTGCTTTTAAGAATTATTTGATTAGCGGTTCCTCAGCCCATTTTAGTTTTGTTATTGCTGAGATTGCAGATATTTGCACTTTCAATGAATTAAGGCTAAGGCCCATGTCTAGGCCCGACTGAAGGAAGTCCAACACCGGCGATAGAGGTGGGGTTGCTGGATTGAGACCTCTCTCGGTTAGCAAGAGTGTGAATCTGTCCCAGATTTTGTTGTAGACTTTATTCGTAGTGGGTTTTCTGGCCCTCAGTAGTGTGGCAATAACTCCAGAGGAGCACCCTAAGTTCTCCAGCCTCCCCCTCTCAATAGCCAAGCCCGAAGATCCAGCCTACGTATGTTTGGGTGCAAAAACTTGCCTTGTACTAGAAGGTGTGGAAATATTGGCAGGGGAATTGGATGTTGTTTGCTGAGGTGTATCGCTAAGGGGAACCAAGGCCTCCGTGGCCAGAACGGGAGGATGGCTATGACTGTCACCTGCTCTCTCAATAGCCTCAGGAGGAGAAATTGCCCCATCATACTGCCCCGTCAAAATTGCCCCATCAAAACTGCCCCATCATACTGCCCCATCAAAATTGCCCCATCAAAACTGCCCCCATCAAAATTGCCCCATCATACTGCCCCATCAAAATTGCCCCATCATACTGCCCCCATCAAAATTGCCTCTATCAAAACTGCCCCCATCAAAATTGCACCCATCATACTGCCCCCATCAAAATTGCCCCATCATACTGCCCCCATCAAAATTGCCCCCATCAAAACTGCCCCCATCAAAACTGTCCCATCATACTGCCCCATCAAAACTGCCCCCATCAAAATTGCCCCATCATACTGCCCTATCAAAACTGCCCCATCAAAATTGCCTCTATCAAAAGTGCCCTCATCAAAATTGCCCCATCATACTGCCACATAAAAATTGCCCCATCATACTGCCCCATCAAAACTGCCCCCATCAAAATTGCCCCATCATACTGCCCCTATCAAAATTTCCCCATAATACTGCCCCCATCAAAATTGCCCCATCAAAACTGCCCCATCAAAATTGCCCCCATCAAAATTGCCCCATCAAAAATGCCCCATCAAAATTGCCCCCATCAAAATTGCCCCAACAAACTGCCCCATCAAAATTACCCCCATCAAAATTGCCCCACCAGAGTCAGCACAGAGAGGGGAGGGTAGAAAATGGTAGGATCAGCCAGCTATTTCATACACAGCACTGTGCTCTATAACAGGCTTTAAAGGAACAGGATTTTCTGTAACCACTTGCTGACTGCCGCACGCCGATGTACGTCCCTAATTTGAGGACGGAGATTGTTGTCATGGCAGCAGCTAGCTGCCATAACCCTAATATCCCTACAAGATAAAAGAGGGCCCCCTGCCACAATCCGGTGCCCTCCGTCGCTTCCGACGGCTCTGGTAAGCGGCGGAGTGCACCGGATTGTGTCTATCCCCTGGGCTGACATGGAGACGAGTGAGGGGAAGATGGTCCCCACCTGTCTCCAAGACACTGCAGGGCGGAAGCAATGTCGAAACGTCACTTCCGCCCATAGCTCTTAAAGGGAAAATTTTCATTTTTTTATTGCATTTTAATGTAAATATGAGATCTGAGGTCTTTTTAACCCCATATCTCATATTTAAGAGGTCCTGTCATGGTTTTCTATTACAAGCACTATACAGAGGGGCACACAACATGAACATAAAACTCACCATGTATATAGAATGTAATCAAGCTAATGCACACTACTAAAGGGTCCAAAACTGATGTAAGAAGAGGTGCCAACACCAGCGGCGGCAATTGATGGCAGGAGGAGCACAATGTGTTAAATATATATGCACTGAGGAGAGAAATATATCAAGGATGCATAAAGGCCTCAATCAATTAGATATACAGGTTAGTTCTACCTTAAATTTCATTCAAATGCTCCTTCCACAGAATGTAGAGGGTAGCAACAGACCAATCCGGAACTATTTCTTCCAGTGATGAAGGAACAATTTCATGAAGCCCTTCTTATGTGTATGTCGGTCTTGCTGATGGGTGCATGATCTCTATTTGTTATCAGATGGGACACTGTAGGTGGCCTGGGGGATGCTATTGATTTAATATGTCCGCATTCATCATGGCTTCATGACATTGTTCCTTCATCACTTTGGAAGAAATAGTTCCGGATTGGTTTGTTGCTAACCTCTACATTCTGTGGAAGGAGCATTTGAATGATATTTACAGAATTTATGAACTTCCCATTTCCCTACTGCGCATGCGCGAGTCGCGCTGCGCAATAAGGACGGTCCCTGCTGTCTCTGGGATTCGTGTGTTTCCCAGCAGACAGCGGGGGCCCCGCAGGAAGTAGCGTAATAGCCACAGAATCTTTTTTTTAAATATTTTTTTTTTTATCCAACAAACTTATTTATTTTGCAGAGATACAATCCATACAAATTTCTCATTGCAACATGTGTTAAAATGCATTACAAGAATATTCTTTAGTGCATTGTATAGTTGGGGGCATTTCATCCCACCAGAAGGACCTAACCTGTATATCTAATTGATTGAGGCCTTTATGTATCCTTGGTATATTTCTTTCCTCAGTGCATATATATCTTACACATATATCCCCATTAATTTTGACATTTCTAGTATTTCCACCAGCCCCATTGTGCTCCTCCTGCCATCAATTGCCGCCGCTGGTGTTTGCACCTCTTCTTACATCAGTTTTGGACCCTTTAGTAGTGTGCATTAGCTTGATTACATTCTATATACATGGTGAGTTTTATGTTCATGTTGTGTGGCCCTCTGTATAGTGCTCAGACCCTCATGGATATTCATTGAACATATTATTTATGCTGTTATATATTTTTGATACACATTTACTTTGATAACAGAAATGCTTATTTACAGTCATGCATACTTATTAATAATTGTTAATGCCAATTTTTTTGCATTATTGTTGGTAATTTTTATTTTTAATTGTATTTGTATTTTTGTAGCTACATATTACTTTATAAGCTCCTGAAGAAGCTGAAAAGTGAAGCATGTCGAGCAACAAGCATCACGCTGGTTACAGTAGCTACTCTATGTGTATATTGTACACGTGCACTGAATTGTTTTTATGAAATGTGGACAACATTCATTGTCCCCCGTTTCTTTTAAAACTTTGGACTCCAATAAAGATGTTTTTATAAACATTTTTGGCACCATTAAAATCCCCTTCTGTTCAAAAATTCTTTGAAAACTATTGATAGATACAAGATAACTGAAACCCTTTCAATGGATCCTTCTTTCCAATTGATCAGGTCACCCCCCCCATATGTACACATGTATAGGGATTGCCACGACCATTGATGAGGGGGCACCCCCCCCATATGTACACATGTATAGGGATTGCCACAAACAATGATGAGGGGTTACCCCTATTTCTTCACTTTGGGGTGCGGCAGAGTAATCTGCAATGCAGCAGTTCCCGGTCCCGGCTTCTTCTATATCAATCCACCGTAGCAATTCAAGGGATTACAATAAAAGACACCGGGTGTTTAATAATAAGAAACAGAAGTACTGCAGATTACTGCACCGCACCCGAAAGTGAAGAATCAGTCCCCTTTTTTTTCTCAATTCATTTAGTGGGTCGGCATAACTGCCAGGCCAAAGTTTATATATGAAGGCCAACATTAGTCATCCCTGTGTCCCTGTCATGTTGGGATTATTTATTGTCCCTTGCACTGGAATTTTGAACTTTTCTCTCCATAATTTGATGTAGGTGAAGGTGCTAAATCCGATTTTTCTTTTTTATTGCAGATGTACGTGGTATTTACTGCAGACACAGCTCACAAGGCAAGACTCCCCCAATGAGCAAGACAGGATATGAAAGCTACATTGAGACTCCACCAGCATGTGACGTTCACAAGGAGTCTCCACCAGCATGTGACATTCACACGGAAACACCACCAGCATGTGACATTCACACGGAGACACCATCAGCATGTGACGTTCACACAGAGACTTCACCAGCATGGGATGTTCACATGGAGATTCCACCAGCATGTGACGTTCACACGGAGACACCACCAGCATGTGACGTTCACACGGAGACACCACCAGCATGTGACATTCACACAAAGACTCCACCAGCATGTGTAGTTCACACGGAGACTCCACCAGCATGTGTAATTCACACTGATACTCCACCAGCATGTGTAGTTCACACGGACACTCCACCAGCGTGTGACATTCACACGGATACTCCACCAAAATGTGATGTTCACACGGAGACTCCACCAGCATGTGACATTCACATTGAGACACCACCTGAATGTCACATTCATTTTGAGACTGTAGCACAATGTGACATTCATGTTGAGAACCCATCAAAATACCAGGGCAGCCATTTGAATATCTCCTCCCATGAAGATGAGGGCAAGCTTAAAGAAAAGGATAGGCAGATCCTGATGGTAGGGGATTCTGTTATTAGAGGGACAGAGAGGGCAATCTGTCAGAATGACCACGATCGAAGAACAGTATATTGTTTCCCGGTCGCACAAGTTAGGGACATTGCAGATCAGATGGATGGATTGTTGGATGGGGCTGGAGAGGACCCAGTTGTCATGGTTCATATTGGAACCAACGACAACATTAGAAGAAAATGGAGCACCCTACAAAATGATTTCAGGGACTTAGAGGCTATATTGAAGAAAAGAACCTCCAAGGCAGCATTTTCAGAAATACTGCCCGTACCTCGAGCCACACCAAGGAGGCAGCAGGAGCTTAACAAGTGACTGAAGAACTGGTGCAGGAAAAAGGGGTTTGGCTTCATGAAGACATGGACTGACTTTTCAGTTGGTTACTTGCTCTACAGCAGGGATGGATTGCACTTAAATGAGCAGGGTGCAGCTCTGTTGGTAAAGAAAATAACCAAAAAGTTGGAAAAAATTTAAAATCAACCATGTGTCATTCACATCGAGACTCCTTCAGCATTCAACAATTCTGTTGATACTCGGGCAGAATGTAACTTTCCCCACTAAGACTCCGGTAGATTGTGGCCTTACCACTGAGACTCTGGCAGAATGTGACGTTCACAATGAGACTCCTCCTGAATGTGACATTCACAATGAGTCTTCTCCAGAATGTGACGTTCACAATGAGACTACTCCAGAATGTGATGTTTATGAGACCCCTCCAGAATGTAATTTTCATTTTTGGAGCTTCTGAATCACCAACTATCAATGCAGTTGGACAAACAAGACAGTTGGCTGTTCCTAGAAGAAGACTCAACAAAAAGTCTGAGGAACCCTCCCAGGGGCCATGTACGGCTGTACCAACACAGGTCCCTACACTGATGGCAGCTGCCACTTCAGTAACCGGAGGATCTTCCCATCAGCTCTATATTTCCCTTTCTGTAGCTTCTGAATCACCAATGATCAATGTCGTTGGACAAAGAATATAATTGGCTTTTTCCTAGAAGAAGACTCAACAAAAAGTCTGAGGAACCCTCCTAGGGACCAGGTACAGTTGTACCAACACAGGTCCCTACACTGGTGGCGGCTGCGACTATAGTAACTGGAGGGTCCTCCCATCAGCCCTCCATTTTTGTTTTTGGAGCTCTGAATCACCAACTATCAATGGAGCTGGACAGACAAAACAATTGGCTGTTCCTAGAAGAAGACTCAACAAAAAGTCTGAGGAACCCTCCCACGGACCAGGTACGGCTCTGTACCAACACAAGCCCCCACACTGGTGGCGGCTGCCACTTCAGTAACCGGAGGGACTTCTGCAACTTCTGAATTATTATCAATATAGTTGGACACGCAGGACAATTGGCTGTTCCTAGAAGAAGACTCAACAAAAAGTCTGAGGGACCAGGTACGGCTGTACCAACAGAGGTTCCTACACTGGTGGCGGCTGCCACTCCAGTAACTGGATGGACTTCCCATCAGCCCTCTATTTCCCTTTCTGCAGCTTCTGTAGAAGCTTTAAGGTTATTTAAATATATCACATTCTAAAGGCAAAGGTAGAACAAGGGGATGGGGTGTATGGAAGAGGGAGAAAGGGAGGAAAGGAGGGGGGAAGGGATGCTGGAGGAAAGAAGGGGGGCGAGGGTTAGGGGGAACCCTCACACCCCGTTATATCCCCCAACCCCCCCTTTCTTTTCCTCCCTCTCGCCCTCTTCCATACTCCCCCTCCCCTTGTTCTACCTTTTCCTTTAGAATGTGATATATTTGCTTTACCTTAAAGCTTAACCTTAAAGCTTCTACAGAGGAAGAGTCTTTCCAGCTTTCTTTAGGCTTTCTCTGCTGGAGAAATGAGAACTCTTCCCACCAGTGAGGTGGCTGAGTTAATCCCAAAAATGACATCCATGTGGGTGCAGTTGCGCAGACGCACCCTGGGTGCGTTCCGGGCTGTATACCGTCACCTACACAGATGTCACATTGGGTACAGCCACTGCAACCCAGTTGACAGCAATGGGACTGTCTACACGGGATGCTGGGAACATGGGGTGCATCCCCATTCCCTATAAACATGGCCGGATTCATACCCCCGTGTGAATAAGTCCTAAGTGTGAATGGAATATTTAGCTCCATTGTGTTGCTAATTTGGGGACCACTGTACCCCTCTTTATTGTTATTTGGGTGTGTTTTATTATAGGAGTGTTATATTTTGTAGATTAGGATAAGTTTGTATATGTTGTGGAGGTGTGCGTTATTCTTTGGGTGTGTTTTGGAGTGTTTTATATATATATATATATATATATATATATATATATATATATTGTATATATTAAAAAAAAGCTGTTCCAACCTGCCTGGCCCTATGTGAAAAACTAATTGCCCACAATTAACCACAATTTTTTGGAAAGCTGAGTTAAATTTCACTTGCCAAACCCAGGCCTGATTACTGCCAGACCTGTTGAATCAAGAAATTATATAAATAGAAGCTGTCTGACAAAGTGAAGCACGCTAACAGATAACAAAAAGCCACACATTATGCCACAATCTAAAAAAATTCAAGAACAGATTAGAAACGAAATAATGTACATGTATCGGTCTAGGAAGGGTTTCAAAGGTTTCCATTTCTTAGGCTTTGGAACTCCAGGGAACTACGGGGAGAGCCATTATCCACAAATGGAGATAACTTGGAACAGTGGTAAACCTTCCCAGGAGTGGCCGGCCTACAAAAATAACTCCAAGAGCATGACGACGACTCATCCAGGAGGTCATAAAAGAACCCAGAACAACATCTAAAGAACTGCAGGCCTCATTTGCCTTAGGTAAGTGTTCATGATTCAACAATAAGAAAGAGACTGGGCAAAAATGGCATCCATAGGAGAGTTCCAAGGCCAAACCCACTGCTGACCAAAAATAACACAAAGGCTCCTCTCATATTTACCAATAAACATCTTGATTATCCCCAAGACTTTTAGGAAAATATTCTGTGGACTGATGAGACAAAAATTTTACTTTTTGGAAGGTGTGCATCCCATTACATCTGGCATAAAACGAATACAGCATTTAATAACAAGAACATCATACCAACAGTCAGACATGGTGGTGGTAGCGTGATGGTGTGGGGCTGCTTTGCAGCGTCAGGACCTGGACGACTTACCATAATTGACGGAACCATGAATTCTGAGCTCTACCAGAAAATTCTAAGGCTCGATTCACACTAATGCATTTTTCATGCATTCGGCATTTTGCAGAAATGCAGGGAAATTTTTTAACATGGGTTCCTATGGAACATGTTCACATCAATTCATTTTTGTGCCTCTGCGTTTTTGGAAAGGCTCAGGGACTTTTTTACCAGCAAAATGCAGCGTTTTGCATGTAATAGACTTCAATGGACCCGCATCCAAAACGCAAGTACTACATTTTTAACGCATTTTTGATGACCCTCCTCCGATGCTGAGTCACGTTCCCGCCGACGCCCCTCTTTCGATGCTGTGTCCCACTGATCTGTCCGCGCGTCGATGTCAAGCATGTCTTAGATAACAATGGGGGCAGGGCCATCGTATGCCATCACCCGGAGACTCTGCCCCCTTGTGACATCACCCCTCGGGGCATGATGGGTCTGTGACGTCACAATGGGGCGGGCAGATCGGCGCGGACAGATCAGCAGAACGCAGCATCACAGGAGGGTCATCGGCGGGAGCGGGACTCAGCATCACAGGAGGGTCGGTGGTGGCAGAGGAAGGAGAACACCGGACAAAAAAGACTGGAGAAAGAAGAAGAGCGGATGAAGAAGTAGCGGGAGAAGGAGGAGGAAGATGCGGGACAGGATGGAGGAAGAGCGGAGGAAGAAGCAGGGAAGAAGATATTTTTAATAAAAGACTTGTCAAAAACTGTCTACTGTATTTTTTCACACTACACTACTTTTTTTTTTTGTGTATGGGTAGGGGTACAATGTACCCCATACTCATTCACATAGGGGGGAGGCCAGGATCTGGGGCCCCCTTGTTAAAGGGGGCTTCCAGATTCCGATAAGCCCCCCTGCCCGCAGACCCCGACAATCACCGGGCAAGGGTTGTCGGAAAGAGGCCATTGTCCCCATCAACATGAGGGAAAGGTGCTTTGGGGTGGGCATGGTGAGGGCATGTGGCCTGGTATGGTTCAGGAGGGGGGGCGCTCACTCGCCCTTTCCCTTTCCTGACCTGCCGGCTGCATGCTCGGATAAGGTTCTGATGTGGATGTTGGGAGGGGGGCCGCACCATTTTTTTTTTAATTTTGGCTTGGGGGAGTCCCCTTCAAATCCATATTAGACCCAAGGGCCTGGTATGGAACTGGGGGGGACCCCCATGCTGTTTTTTTTCACAATTTTTTTTAGCCGGCAATTCTTTTTTTTTTTTACATTCAGCGGGGGAGCCCGCTTGACAGCTGATAATTCATTGGTTTTTAAGGATGTGGTGGCCGGCTTCCTGGCCCCCTTCTTAGCAACCAGCTATATACAGTGTAAAAGAAACGCAAAACGCACATCGCTGTAAAAACGCATGTCCAAAAATGCGAGAAGCACCGCAAAAAGCACTGCTAAAACGCTCAAAAGCAACACGCATAGATGTGAATCGAGCCTAAAGGAGAATGTCCGGCCATCAGTGTGTGACCTCAAGTTCAAGTGCACTTGGATTATGCAGCAAGACAATGATCGGGAACAGCAAGTCTACCACCAAATGGTTCAAACAAAGCAAAATTTAGGTTTTGGAGGGGCCTAGTCAAAGCCTGGACATAAATCCAATTGAGATGCTGTATCATGAACTTACACATGCCGTTCATGCTGGAAAACCCTCCAATGTGGCTGAATTAAAACAATTCTGCAAACAGTTGGCCAAAATTGCTCCACAGCAATGTGAAATAATCATTGCCAGTTATCGCAAACGATTGATTGCAGTTGATGCGGCCAAAGGTGGCACAACCAGTTATTAGATTTAGGGGGCAATTACTTTTTCACATAAAGTCAGGCTGATTTGGACAGCCTTTTTGCCTTAATAAATGAACCATTGTTTAAAAAATGCATTTTGTATTTACTCGGGTTATCTTTGTGTAATAATCAAATTTGTTTGATGATCTGAGTCATTTAAGTGTGACAAATATGCAAAAAAATAAAAAATCAGAAAGGGGGCAAATACTTTTTCACAGCATTGCATGTCTGATTGTGCAAATAACAAGTATTTTCTTTTCAATGCCCCATACGTATAAATACAAGCCACTGCTCATCTCAACAATATATCATAAACGTAATTTATTTATACATTTAAATGATGATAATTACTTGTTGGCACAAGCGTGATTGATTAGTCTGAGACAAACTGCATTTAGAGTGGATGCTATTTTTAAGTTAATTGTAAATTAGCAGCTGACAGTGAAATATTGGATGTCAATACAAAATTAAACCAGGCAACAGGCATGCTTTAGGTCAGAAAGGCTAATTAACTGGTATATGACAAATGACTATTTAAAAATGAGTAAGGCTCGATTCACATCTATGCATTTTGCTTTTGAGCGTTTTTGCAGTGCTTTTTGCGGTGCTTGCCGCGTTTTTGGACATGCGTTTTTACCGCGATTTTGCCGCGATTTCCGTTTTGCGGGTTTTTTTTATTTATTTTTTTACACTGTGGTTGCTTAGCAACCAGCTATATACTGTGTAATAAAAAAAAAAAACGCATGCGGGGCCATTGACTTCTATTACATGCAAAACGCTGCATTTTGCATGAAAAAAAGTCCCTGACCCTTTCCAAAAATGCAGAGGCACAAAAATGCATTGATGTGAACAGGTTCCATAGGAACCCATGTTCAAAAATTTCCCTGCATTTCTGCAAAATGCAAAATGAATCAAAAAACGCGCTAGTGTGAATGGAGCCTAAAAGAGCAAAGCAAAGAGCGGTCTCTAAAGGAGTGGTTCTGGAAACTGCCACACTGTGGCAAACACTGTGAATGTGATATACCCTTTCGAGGGGTGAGTATTTCCAGTGAGTGCAATACCTATAGGTGGCACCATAAGAAGTCTATATGTTGGAGTAACAGCGCTGTCTAATAAAAAATATACGATTCAATACCTGTTCAAAATAAATCAAACAAGCTATGTGAAAAACCTGAAATATTAAATAAATAATATAAGTTCCTGCTGCAACCTTATGTGAGATACACACAACAAAATGCAAGAAAAGAAAAAATGGCTGCGCTGGAAATTAAAACATGTGAAAATTCTATCACCTAAATGAATATTGTGGTACATAAAAATTCAATCCAGCCCTAAGCTGGCAGTGTTACACATGAAATGCACTACAACCGGCATCCGCTGGACGCAGTCCTGAACCCACCGTTCCAATATAGTTCAAAATGATATAATCAAACAGTGAAATGAAAAAAATGACATAAACAATATGTAATAAAAAATTGGAGTGATTTCAGACATCCGTGATCCAATATAGTGGCATAGTGAACAACAGAGGACAAGGATAAGACATCACTTGTTGGAAAGTTCAAAGCATGCAAAAGTCCACCATATAGGTTTAGGGTTCTGTGGTTGTTGATTCACAGTGCTATAGCTTTTAACACCCACGAAACCAGTGATTGGATAGCCAGATAAGAGTCCTCCACCAAATAAAAAATTAGCAGCTTACCAGCTGTTCTGATCTCTGTGTCAAAGAGATCAGATAAGCCTGTGGCATGAACCCGGGTCTCTCTCCAAGGTCTCCCAAATGGCACTCTAATATCCAAATCTCTCCTGGGTCCTCCTTGCTTTCCTCCAAACCATTTACATGGAAGAAAAAGGAACACCCATAGCACAATACCGTTTTGACCTTTTATTTCTAAAAACTCTCATAGGTAGTACACTTACATTTAAAATGCATCAAATAGGCAAATGTGTTGTTTAAAAAGAAAAACTGTCGAGCCGGCCGGCTCTCTTACTCGTTGCCCGTCGCTTCCTGGATGGACGGGGAATGGAGGTGACGTCAGCACGCAGCTTACCCTACGCCGTTTCGTTAAAAGATAACGTCTTCCTGGGGCACGGGCGGCGTACTGACTCACCGCCTATTATAGACACTACATTACTAGACACGCCCAACTCTGAGCTCTCGGTCTGCCATCTTTGAACAGGGCTAACGCCCTTCTCCTCCTGGATTGGCTTCCCGATGTATGGGCGGTCTTTATTGTTCTGATCCAGCTATGCATGTATCCACCATACTATTGTAGGGCAAAAAGCCCTTAACTGCAATGCCAGTTATCGGTATACTTAGGCAAAAAAATTCGCCTGTCACACCTCACATACGGCCGTACGCGGAAGGACACGGCTAAACAGAGACATCTATTCATCTTGCTCTGCCTCCTTCCGCGTCGATCGACCTCCGTAGGCGGGACTACATGTCATCCCTGTTTGCTCTGTTCAAGTGCACACATATATCCCTCATAAGAGTTCAATCTAATGAGGATGGAATCTCCAACCAAAAGTCTTGAAGATCCCCTCTATCCGGACCAAGATTAATCTAAAAACTCTAAAAAAAAAGGGGGAATTTTAAACATATAATGATTTGCATATATTTTTTAACCCTTAGTGTCCTGAGAACCGTATTCTGCACCCTCTGCAAATCTTAGTTCTCAAGTAGCTGTATGGGATACAATCACGGGACAATTTCCCTAAAAATTGGACTAGGTATGAATGTACCCCAAAATTCCTGTGGAAAATCTATAATTTATTTCCCTCTTCTTCACTTGGATTCGCTCGCCAGGGGTTGCAAATGGACTACATCATTCCATATCAACCTTACGGCAACAAGGACCAAATGGGAAGTTATATATAAAATTGAATTTGGAATTAAAAATAAAATAAATTAAAAAAAATTTCAGCGTATGGCCCTTCTATTTCGAAAAAATTCTTAAAAAAACAAAAACTGTAAAGAGAATCTAATTCCCTCTAGGATTAGAGGAAGCAAACTCTCTTTGAAGAGATGAACTAGTTTCACCTCTCCAAAAAAGAGGAAAAAATAATTTTATACTAATAGTTGAAGATAATGGTTGGCCACTATTACAGAATGGCCAGCACTATCCCCTTGGGCCTACTTACGAACTAAAATTGTAAAAATTGTTCCTTAACCCTTTTGGTTTTCCTTCAATCTCCCAACCCTCCCCCACCGGGTGGGTTGATACCAAACAGGGGAGTATATGAAAAAAGGGGGAAAAAAGTTTTCTTGTCTCCCTATGGGTAAGGAATAGGTGTGTTTCACATTTCAAAATAAATCAAAATGGTCCTCCTCTGAAGACTCTCCGTCTAGCCCCCGAGAGCTCAGAGTTAGTTCACAGCATATTGTTGTTAACTGTTATCAATAAAGGCATTTAGATCAACATCCACATTTAGGCCATAAGGGGTATAACAGCGCACTTTGTGGATCCAGGACATTTCGGATCTAGACAAGTCTCTTACCAATATGTGCCAGTGTTTTTTCCGGAGCATCTTTTTAATCAAAAAATGTTGCGTGGAAAAGGAAGTGACAAATGGGACAGTGGGTCGGTCCCTTGCCTTACCCTGTCCCTCTTTCAATAGCACCGCCCTATCAATCACTGCTACCTCCTCAATCGTAGTGTCCATGGGAGCAGTGTCGTATCCTTTTTCCTCCAATCTCCTTTTAAGGATCCCAGCCTGTAGTCTATAGTCATTGATATCAGAACAGTTTCTCCTCATTCTAACGAACTGGCTCTTTGGGATAGATTTCAGCCAGGGGGCATGATGGCAACTCCCCATAGGTATGAACGAGTTTCTATCCGTCTTTTTAAAGTATGAAATTGTTTTGAATAGACCTTCACACTTACTGATTGTTAAATCAAGGAAATTTACACTTTCCTGGCTGACCTCCACGGTGAACTTAATACCCCTATCGTTGGTATTAATCCTCGAAAAAAATTCCTCGAGCTGTACCCGAGTTCCCTCCTATAGGAGGAGGACGTCATCTATATATCGTGCCCAAAACGTCAGAAATGGACTACGATCCTTATAGATGACGTCCTCCTCCCACTTGGCCATAAACAAATTGGCCAAGCTCGGGGCGTATTTAGCGCCCATTGCCACACCTCGTGTCTGTTGGTAATATTGTTGCTCGAACCAAAAATAATTGTGGCCTGCCGCATATTCCAGCAGGTCCACAATATATTCTTGTTGATGTTCTGGCACAGAAGACAGGGAATTAAGATAATATTTCACTGCGTCAATCCCCATACTGTGTGGGATGATGGTGTACAATGCGGTAACGTCTGCTGTCACTAGCAGAGTATTCTCAGTTGGTCTAAGGTCTGTACACATTTCTATTCATTCATACTCATATATTTAGTTCACAATTATGGACATTTTTGATTATAGAGCATCTAAGAAAGTCAATATAGATGGAGTTTTTGAAATGTATAAGGAAAGTGATGGAGATCTGAGTGGGTTGTTCGTGCGATTAAAGGATTTAACCATCTCGGAAATCCACACTCAGTGGGACATCGCATTTCTGGAAACCTATATTAAGTTGAAAATGGTTCCCAGAAGTTTACGATGGCAGGTTTTCCCACAGAAGGGGGAGACGGAACTGGAGGAGTGGTTCCGCTACTTTAATGAGGCAGGAGTCAGCTTTCTCCAGTTCCTGGTCGACCGGAAAAACAGCAAACTTGTAAGACTCGATGGGGAGATCAAAATCCTCAAAGATAGCCTTCTCATACATAAAGAGAAAGAAGAATATAAGGAAAGGTCTAATAACCTTTTAAAAACCCTAGATAAAGAAGAGAAGGAACAAAAAATCAAAAAGAGGAAAAAATACAATAGGGACTTTGCAGACTATCAAGCCACGGATGTTTTTGAGTGGCAAAAAAAACTGACGGCAGAACAAAATGTTAAATCAGATTCTAGGATGGAAGCCATCACTCAAGGGGATACAACTCCAATGGCCTCCCAACATGATGTTCAACATTTGCCCACAGACACTCAACCCCACAAAAACCCTAAAAAATTTCAGCATAAATTAGGTAAAAAGGGTAAGAAAACACCATACCAATCACCAAAGAGACCTCAGGTCTCAAACAGGATGGGGGAACAAGTGGGGAACTCGGCTTGGAACCAGCCATCACAACATAGATACACTACCAATAATGACCAAGGTTATCCATACCCATATGGTCAGGTACAGTATCATAGTCAAGGAAGGTGTCCCCCCTACCCTAATAGAAGACCCGAGAGATTACAGCAGGTTAATCAAGGGTACCCTGCACCTTTCAATCAAGGTCCTCAATATGGTAGCCAACCTTATGGCTTTAGAGATGTGGAAGACCTCAATAATGGAGGGGACCCGTATAATCATTTTTTTCCCTTGAGGGATAGAGAAGGCCCTTCACTCGGACCCTATGGTGATTACGAAGGAGGTGGAAGAGAATTAGACCCGCGGGGGTTTGGTCCACCGAGAACCCCCATTTTGAGGCCCAATACCGGGGTCCAGGAACAACATTATTGGGGTTTTCCCAGGGCCACCCAAGGGGTAAAAAGGCCCGTAGAAAACAAAGAGGAGTCAGAGGGGGGAGGAGAGCACAATCCCCAAAAATTAAGGAAATAGGGGGTGAGGGTATCTTCAACCTTAGTTCTCAGACCCTCACGAAATCTGAAACCGCACTATTGAATAAAGGCCTTAAATTTGCGCCCCCAAAGAAGCTAGATAAGTTTCAAACATACATAGACATCCATAGATTTGTCCGTAAAGTCAATATCAAAAGACACCATTCCAATTCAGCAGAAGGCACCAGTACACCAGGTGAACCTACATTCTGGGTTATCCAATGCGTCAACCTTTAATCCCCCTGGAATTTTGGCTCCTTCATTGAGAGTCTTTAGAGATGTTCTCCTTCGGGATTTGGAGCTTGTAAAGACCACTGGGTGTAAAATGGATAAACATCTAGAGGAAGGATTGGACTCCCTTTGTAATAACAAAAATTTGGTTATCCGTCCCGCTGACAAAGGGGGAGGCATAGTGGTTTCAGATCAGGCGGATTACCTTAAGGAAATGCATAGGATAGTTGACGATAAGCACACCTATACCATGTTGCCCGGCAATCCAGTCACTCAATACAAGAAAACCTTACAAATACTGGTTGACAAGGGAGCACAACTGGGGATTCTTAATGATAAAGAGAAAGTGTTTCTCATTCCTAGGGCCCCGAGGACACCAGTATTGTACTATCTGCCCAAGATACACAAGAATCAGACTTGCCCCCCGGGACGTCCTATCGTGAGCGGTATTGACTCCGTCACTTCCCGGGTGGGCAAGTACATAGATTTTTTTCTGCAACCACTGGTGCAAAAAATGCCATCATTTCTAAAGGACACTAGACAGGTGATAAATTCGTTATCAGACCTTAGACCAACTGAGAATACTCTGCTAGTGACAGCAGACGTCACCGCATTGTACACCATCATCCCACACAGTATGGGGATTGACGCGGTGAAATATTATCTTAATTCCCTGTCTTCTGTGCCAGAACATCAACAAGAATATATTGTGGACCTGCTGGAATATGCGGCAGGCCACAATTATTTTTGGTTCGAGCAACAATATTACCAACAGACACGAGGTGTGGCAATGGGCGCTAAATACGCCCCGAGCTTGGCCAATTTGTTTATGGCCAAGTGGGAGGAGGACGTCATCTATAAGGATCGTAGTCCATTTCTGACGTTTTGGGCACGATATATAGATGACGTCCTCCTCCTATGGGAGGGAACTCGGGTACAGCTCGAGGAATTTTTTTCGAGGATTAATACCAACGATAGGGGTATTAAGTTCACCGTGGAGGTCAGCCAGGAAAGTGTAAATTTCCTTGATTTAACAATCAGTAAGTGTGAAGGTCTATTCAAAACAATTTCATACTTTAAAAAGACGGATAGAAACTCGTTCATACCTATGGGGAGTTGCCATCATGCCCCCTGGCTGAAATCTATCCCAAAGAGCCAGTTCGTTAGAATGAGGAGAAACTGTTCTGATATCAATGACTATAGACTACAGGCTGGGATCCTTAAAAGGAGATTGGAGGAAAAAGGATACGACACTGCTCCCATGGACACTACGATTGAGGAGGTAGCAGTGATTGATAGGGCGGTGCTATTGAAAGAGGGACAGGGTAAGGCAAGGGACCGACCCACTGTCCCATTTGTCACTTCCTTTTCCACGCAACATTTTTTGATTAAAAAGATGCTCCGGAAACACTGGCACATATTGGGGAATGACAGAATCATTAATTCCTTTCTTCCCACCAATCCAGAGCTAGTTTTCAGGGGAGCACCTTCTCTCAGAGATAGGGTAGCACCCAATGTAGTGGATCCACCCACTAAAAAGGTTTCCTTCTTTCAACAATTAGTGGGTTACCATCAATGCCGCCGATGCCAAATCTGCACATTAAACAAAATTAAACAGAGAAAGACATTATCATTTGTGTCCACTAGTACCTCTAGGGAACATAAAATTGAATCATTCATTACTTGTAGTTCAAAGGGGGTGGTGTATTTGTTGCAATGCCCGTGCGGGCTCCAGTACATCGGCAGAACAAAGCGAGCCATGCAGATACGCTTGGGTGAGCATGTTACGAACATAAAAAGTGGATACAGATTCCACTCGGTATCGAAACATTATGCTCTACACCATGATCGTAACCCTTCAGGTACATTATTTTTGGGAATAGATAAGTATAGTGCTCACTGGAGGGGCAGTCCATTGGTAAGAGACTTGTCTAGATCCGAAATGTCCTGGATCCACAAAGTGCGCTGTTATACCCCTTATGGCCTAAATGTGGATGTTGATCTAAATGCCTTTATTGATAACAGTTAACAACAATATGCTGTGAACTAACTCTGAGCTCTCGGGGGCTAGGCGGAGAGTCTTCAGAGGAGGACCATTTTGATTTATTTTGAAAAGTGAAACACACCTATTCCTTACCAATAGGGAGACAAGAAAACTTTTTTCCCCCTTTTTTCATATACTCCCCTGTTTGGTATCAACCCACCCGGTGGGGGAGGGTTGGGAGATTGAAGGAAAACCAAAAGGGTTAAGGAACAATTTTTACAATTTTAGTTCGTAAGTAGGCCCAAGGGGATAGTGCTAGCCATTCTGTAATAGTGGCCAACCATTATCTTCAACTATTAGTATAAAATTCTTTTTTCCTCTTTTTTGGAGAGGTGAAACTAGTTCATCTCTTCAAAGAGAGTTTGCTTCCTCTAATCCTAGAGGGAATTAGATTCTCTTTACAGTTTTTGTTTTTTTAAGAATTTTTTCGAAATAGAAGGGCCATACGCTGATATTTATTTAATTTATTTTATTTTTAATTCCAAATTCAATTTTATATATAACTTCCCATTTGGTCCTTGTTGCCGTAAGGTTGATATGGAATGACGTAGTCCATTTGCAACCCCTGGCGAGCGAATCCAAGTGAAGAAGAGGGAAATACATTATAGATTTTCCACAGGAATTTTGGGGTACATTCATACCTAGTCCAATTTTTAGGGAAATTGTCCCGTGATTGTATCCCATACAGCTACTTGAGAACTAAGATTTGCAGAGGGTGCAGAATACGGTTCTCAGGACACTAAGGGTTAAAAAATATATGCAAATGATTATATGTTTAAAATTCCCCCTTTTTTTTTAGAGTTTTTAGATTAATCTTGGTCCGGATAGAGGGGATCGTCAAGACTTTTGGTTGGAGATTCCATCCTCATTAGATTGAACTCTTATGAGGGATATATGTGTGCACTTGAACAGAGCAAACAGGGATGACATGTAGTCCCGCCTACGGAGGTCGATCGACGCGGAAGGAGGCAGAGCAAGATGAATAGATGTCTCTGTTTAGCTGTGTCCTTCCGCGTACGGCCGTATGTGAGGTGTGACAGGCGAATTTTTTTGCCTAAGTATACCGATAACTGGCATTGCAGTTAAGGGCTTTTTGCCCTACAATAGTATGGTGGATACATGCATAGCTGGATCAGAACAATAAAGACCGCCCATACATCGGGAAGCCAATCATGGAGGAGAAGGGCGTTAGCCCTGTTCAAAGATGGCGGACCGAGAGCTCAGAGTTGGGCGTGTCTAGTAATGTAGTGTCTATAATAGGCGGTGAGTCAGTACGCCGCCCGTGCCCCAGGAAGACGTTATCTTTTAACGAAACGGCGTAGGGTAAGCGGCGTGCTGACGTCACCTCCATTCCCCGTCCATCCACGAAGCGACGGGCAACGAGTAAGAGAGCCGGCCGGCTCGACAGTTTTTCTTTTTAAACAATTTTGTAAATGGTTTGGAGGAAAGCAAGGAGGACCCAGGAGAGATTTGGATATTAGAGTGCCATTTGGGAGACCTTGGAGAGAGACCCGGGCAGGGGTTCATGCCACAGGCTTATCTGATCTCTTTGACACAGAGATCAGAACAGCTGGTAAGCTGCTAATTTTTTATTTGGTGGAGGACTCTTATCTGGCTATCCAATCACTAGTTTCGTGGGTGTTAAAAGCTATAGCACTGTGAATCAACAACCACAGAACCCTAAACCTATATGGTGGACTTTTGCATGCTTTGAACTTTCCAACAAGTGATGTCTTATCCTTGTCCTCTGTTGTTCACTATGCCACTATATTGGATCACGGATGTCTGAAATCACTCCAATTTTTTATTACATATTGTTTATGTCATTTTTTTCATTTCACTGTTTGATTATATCATTTTGAACTATATTGGAACGGTGGGTTCAGGACTGCGTCCAGCGGATGCCGGTTGTAGTGCATTTCACGTGTAACACTGCCAGCTTAGGGCTGGATTGAATTTTTATGCACCACAATATTCATTTAGGTGATAGAATTTTCACATGTTTTAATTTCCAGCGCAGCCATTTTTTCTTTTCTGGCACCATAAGAAGCACCAGCACAAAGGACACACGATTGAAGAGCACCTGTCACTTTTTGCAAAAAAGACTTGTGTTTACAAAAAGATTGTGTTTATCAACTTGTTCACTAAAGCACTAGTCACTTTAAATAAGATTGCACTTTTTGTCACTTTATGAATTACTACATTGTTAGCTATTAGCTGTATATAGCACTTTATTTATTTCAATTTTGCACATTAGATGGTATAGGTTCATATACAAGTCACTGGTTAGAGGGCATCATTGGAGCACTCAGATCCCTGGTACAGGAATGTCTTTTTAGAACAGCGCCACACCTACTGTTTCAATCCATTATTTCAATAAAACCCAATAGATTATTCACTACAAAAAAAATTAAATAAGAAAAACGAATGACTTGGGCCAATTTCATTTTTTTTTTCTTTTCTAGACTTTATAAATCTTCAATCACAGATAAGCTGTTCATGTAAATAAACTAGATTGGTATTTAGGGGCGTTGCCCTGTGTCCCCCCCCCCCCCGCCATCACTGTTATATTTTATATATCCAATCTGTGTTTTATATTAAAAACATTAAACAAATCACAGGCTAGGTTTGCATCATCATGCATAATTGTAGACATTCCCAACTCACAGGCAAAATGTGCTGCTCTTTTGCAGACGTGCAGGGGGTGCTATTAATTCTTAATGGCACCCCTATACATCAGAAAACGTTTTCAAGTGCACACAATTGCATGGTGCCACAGCACCCAGCAGTACTGTGCAGCTGCGTTTTTAAAAAACGGTCTGGGATTTGTGTCAGACAGATACAGAAGCCCATTCAAATGAATGGGCTGCTGTTGCTGGGCAAACGTGTGCCACTCGACTAGCCTTGTGGCGTAACTAAAAAGACAGCCCAACAAATTAAGCTTGCTTTGTGGCTCCCTTTGTTAAAGCTGGACACGCCCTCTCTATTTGTCCTGGTGACCAAAAGTGGTCTAAAGTGCAAGAAAATCACACATTTTGGGTTGTTACCAACAGGAACAGATTGGAAATTTTCCAATGGCGACAACAGCCTTGGTGACAACAAGGAATTCCCTAATTTTGGGGGAGTTTCCTCTCATCTTCTGTTGTGGATATGAGACAGGAAGTTAATGGGACAGACAGGGGGAAAAAAAACTGATAGAGTTTATAACCTTTCCTTTCTCTATCCAAAAAAATCGTTTTTTCTTTAGTTCTTCAGGCCCCAGTAATGTTAGCCCCCCCCCCCCCCCATCCATGAAAATCCAGTGCATGCGCAGATGTGCAGAAGGGCTCTGCCTGGCCTTCGAGACCTGGCAGACTGCTGCAGCATGTCTGAACACGCATGGAAGTTTCCTGTGCATGCAGAGACACCCTGGGACCTCCATACTTCTGCCTTATTTGCCCACACTCTGGAAACCCCCTGCATGTGTGCAGATGTTCTGCAAGTCTTTGCTGGCCTGGGTCCCGAAACTCTGAGAGAACATCTAAGCTGCTGTGGTGTGGTACAAAAAAAAAGTCTGAAATTAAAAAAAAGATTGAATCGTGGGAGAGGGAAGATTGCAAAGAGAGAGGTGCAAACAAGTAGTTTTATCAGGTGAAGGTTCAATATGTTTGAATAGCTGGTTGTTAAGGACACTGACGCTGGCTCCTTAGCACCCGGCTATTCATTGGTTTCTAAGGATGTCAGTGGGTGGTTGTTAAGGAGCCAGAACCTCCCGAGGTCCTTAACAACCAGTGATGATGCCTCCCCAGCTCCTCTTTTGTAAGAGCGATGCTACCACCGGAGACGGAGAGACAGGGCGGGACAGCAGGGAGCATCGTCTCCCAGAATCTGAGGGTAGGAGGCAGGAGAAGGCCGGACTGACATCCCCAAGACTGAACTCTGGTGCTACTGGTGACCACCACAGGAAGGGGGCTGTGCGGGGGGGGGGGGGGGATTGTCTATATACCGACTGATTGTTAAGAAAGCTGGCATAGGCCAACTCCTGTAAGGCTAAGCATAATGAGCTAGTATGCATCCCATATTAGCTCATTATGAAATACTTACCTTAGAACAAAGCCCCCGTACTGCCTCCCGGTTACCGCTGAGGGAGCTGACTTGTTCCCTCTGCGTTTCTTCTGGGTTCACGGCTCCGGTGCTGTGAGTGGCTGAAGCCACGATGACATCACTCCCGCACATGTGCGGGAGTCCTCCGTTTCGGCAAGGAGCTCTGATTTTCCAGCAGCATCCGCCGGACCTTCACAGCGCATGTGCCTCTGACGTCAGCGGCTGCATGCAGGGTGAATATCTCCTAAACCGTACATTATAGGCTTACCTGTAGGTAAAAATCACAAAGCGGGGTATACAACTGCTTTAATAATCAGCTATTCACTGGTTGTTAAGGAAGCCAGCATATGCCCACTCCTTATCAACCAGCATAGTGACCCCAAAAATGCAGCTAAAAACGAACCCTGGTGCATTTTTTTTGGTGCGTTTCCCATTGACTTCAAAGGAAGGTGCATCTTTTGCCTCGTACACACGTAGGGACTTTTGCCGGCGGACCTAGTCCAGCGGACAATCCCGCGGGACTTTCCGGCTAGGTCCGCTGGACTTTCCGAGGGTGTGGACTTGCCCACACACGCACGGACTTCTCCAGCGGATAATCCGCCGGCCAAAAGTCCGCGGGACTTTTGAAAATGAACGGACTTGCCCACACACGGAGCAGTCCGTTCATTTCGAACGTAACTTCAGGTTACGTAGCTAGCGTAGGCAGTAAATGCCGCCGCGCTAGCTCCGCAAGCTGGCATGGATTTAAAGGGAATCCCCACGCCGAAAAAAACGGCGTGGGGGTTCCCCCCAAATCCATGTCAGACCCTCATCCGAGCACGCAGCCTGGCAGGCCAGGAAAGGGTGTGGGGACGAACGAGCGCCCCCCCCCCCTCCTGAGCCGTACCAGGCCGCGTGCCCTCAACATGGGGGGTGCCCTGGGGAAAGGGGGGCCGTGCGGCCCCCCCACCCCAAAGCACCTTGTCCCCATGTTGATGAGGACAAGGGCCTCTTCCCGACAACCCTGGCCGTTGGTTGTCGGGGTCTGCGGGCGGGGGCTTATCGGAATCTGGGAGCCCCCTTTAATAAGGGGGCCCCCAGATACCGGCCCCCCACCCTATGTGAATGAGTATGGGGTACGATGTACCCCTACCCATTCACCTAAGGTGTAAAATGTAAAGTACAAAAACACACCCACACTTTTGAAAAAATATTTTATTGCACTGCTCCGGGGGTCTTCTTCCGTCTTGGGGGTCTTCTCGCCGGACTCCTCCGCTCTCTTCTGCTCTTTTACCTAGCTCTTTCACGAGGGGAGGAGTCCGGCTACCTTCTTCGTCGTCGCCACCGTCGTCTGGGGGTCTCGATCCGCCTTCGGGGGTCTTCCGGGGTCTCTTCTGTTCTTGCGGCGGTCGTCGTCTTCCGCGCCGCCGGCGCCTTCTTCTTCTTCTTGTCCTTCTTCTTGTCCTTCTTGTTCTTCTTCTTCTTCCGATGTTGACCCGACGCTCTCTCTGCCCGGAATGCCTGTGCCGCTCTGCGCTCGGACTTATATAGGGACATGGGGGACAGGGTCACATGCACATGTCACATGGTGACCCCGCCCCCTTGTGTTGTCACAGTCCCGGAGGATGCTGGGACTGTGACATCGCAAGGGGGCGGGGTCACCATGTGACATGAACATGTGACCCTGTCCCCCATGTCCCTATATAAGTCCGAGCGCAGAGCGGCACAGGCATTCCGGGCAGAGAGAGCGTCGGGTCAACATCGGAAGAAGAAGGACAAGAAGAAGGACAAGAAGAAGAAGAAGGCGCCGGCGGCGCGGAAGACGACGACCGCCGCAAGAACAGAAGAGACCCCCGGAAGACCCCCGAAGGCGGATCGAGACCCCCAGACGACGGCGGCGACGACGAAGAAGGTAGCCGGACTCCTCCCCTCGTGAAAGAGCTAGGTAAAAGAGCAGAAGAGAGCGGAGGAGTCCGGCGAGAAGACCCCCAAGACGGAAGAAGACCCCCGAAGGCGGATCGAGACCCCCAGACGGCGGCGACGACGAAGAAGGTAGCCGGACTTCCCCCGCTCGGTAAAAGAGCTTGGTAAATGGCGGGGGAGTCCGGCGAGAAGACCCCCAAGACGGAAGAAGACCCCCGGAGCAGTGCAATAAACTATTTTTTCAAAAGTGTGGGTGTTTTTTTTTACTTTACATTTTACACCTTAGGTGAATGGGTAGGGGTACATCGTACCCCATACTCATTCACATAGGGTGGGGGGCCGGGATCTGGGGGCCCCCTTATTAAAGGGGGTTCCCAGATTCCGATAAGCCCCCGCCCGCAGACCCCGACAACCAACGGCCAGGGTTGTCGGGAAGAGGCCCTTGTCCTCATCAACATGGGGACAAGGTGCTTTGGGGTGGGGGGGCCTGACTTGGATTTGGGGGGAACCCCCACGCCGTTTTTTCTGCGTGGGGAGTCCCTTTAAATCCATGCCAGGTCACGGAGCTAGCGCGGCGGCAGTAACTGCCTACGCTAGCTACGTAACCTGAAGTCACGTGCTAAATGAACGGACTTGCCGATGAGCGGCAAGTCCCTTCATTTCAAAAGTCCCGCGGACTTGCCCACTAACGGCGGGATTGTCCGCTGGACTTCCAAGTCCAGCGGATAATTTGAAAACAAAACTTCAAACTTTAGTCCGCCGTACTTTGGCGCCAAAAAGTCCGCCGGCGCCCACACACGAGGGGATTATCCGCTGGACTTCAGTCCAGAGGATAATCCCGCGGGATTGTCCCTTCGTGTGTACGCGGCATTTGGTGCACTTTTTAAAAGCACACCAAGGATGCTGCACGCAGGACCTTTCAAACTGCAACGCAAATTCAGCGCAGTGATGTAAAAAGTCTTATAGGATTTAAAGGGAAATCATTTTGATGCACTTTTGTCCTGCTAGAAAGGTGCTTTCCAGCGTGGAATAAACGCATCAGTGGGAAAGGGTCTTAGTAAAAAGACAATAAGGCCTTGTGCATGCTTAACGCAGGTCATCGCAGCCTGGCCTATCAAGTGGCCAAAGGGACGGGACCAGAAAGCAAGACCGGACGAAGATGGAAGCACCGGGGGTCCGCCGGATCCGTCCCAGCGCTGCGCTGGAGGACACCACATGACAGGTAAGTCTGCCATAATGTACTAATATGCTGTGCATACTAGAACATTATGGCATAACCCACCCGGGGGGCCTTTAAAAAAAGAAAGTACAGCAGACTTTACTTCCGCTTTACCTTTTTTTGTTGTCTTGTAAAATCAGGCCTTAGGTCTCATTCACACCTATTCAGGTTGCAGTTTGCATATTGCAGGTGCATTTTGCATTTTTCAATACGCATCTTTTTTTGTTTTTGTTTTCAATACGCATCTTTAAACCAATGAAGTCTATGGAACCAAAAACCAGAATAAAAACCCTGGCCCTTTCCGTAAATAGCACACATGTGAACTACATCCATAGGAAACCATGTTAAATGGACTGTATTGTGTTTCTGCAAAACTGAAAACACACTAAAAAAACGCATAGGTGTGAACCAGGCCTGACCCTTTCCAAACATGCAGAGGCACAAAATGCATTGATGTGAACATGTTTTATAGGAAACCCATGTTAAAAAAAATTCCTGAATTTCTGCAAAAAGCATGAAAAAACGCATTAGTGTGAATAGAGCCGAACACGGTAAAATGCATCAAAAAATGCACCAAAAAATTGAGCGAATGCACCAGAACGCCTAAAAAACGCAACAGACAGTGAAAGTGGAAAAAACAGGAAGAGAAAGGAAAAAAAGAAGGAAAAAAGCACCTGGAACACATCAAAAACGCACCGGAATGCATAGAAAAGGGTAAAGAAAAGTGCATGCATCCGGAATGGATAAGGCGGAGGTTTTTGCGGTGTGAACTAGCCCTCTGGAGAGGATGGTTTCAGCAGAAAAAAGCACCGAACACGTCCCAAACAGCACTAAGGCTTGATTCACACTAATGCGTTTTTGATGCAATTTGCAGAAATACAGGGAATTTTTTTAACATGGGTTCCTATGGAACATGTTCACATCAATGCATTTTGGTGCCTCTGCGTTTTTGGAAAGGGTCAGGGACTTTTTTTCATGCAAAATGCAGTGTTTTGCATGTAATAGAAGTCAATGGATCCGCATCAAAAACGCAGGTACCGCGATTTGCGTTTTTTTTTGTTTAAAACATTTTTACAACCACCGTGTAAAAAATAATAATAATAAAAAAAAACGCGGCAAGCACCGCAAAAAACGCTCAAAAGCAACATGCATAGATGTGAATCGAGCCTTAAAGTGTATTAAGTGGTTGAGTGTTCATTCATTTCATGGCCCAGAAGAAAAATTATATTCTGGCCAATGGAATGTCCAAAAGCCTGACATGCCTAAAATCCCCTTTCACACTGGGGCAGGAGCGGCATCGGCGGTAAAGCAGCGCTATATTTAGCGCTGCTTTACAGTCGTTTTAGCGGCGGTATAAGGCCGCTAGCGGTGCGGTTTTAAAAAAGGGTTAAAACCACCACCAGTGCTTTGCCGGCGGTATTGCCGCGGTGTCCCATTGATTTCAATGGGTAGGAGCGGTATAGGAGTGGTGAATACACCGCTCCTTCACCGCTCCAAAGATGCTACTAGCAGGAATTTTTTAGACTGTCTGGAGTGAAAGGGGACGGATTTTTTCAGGCGCTATTTTTAGTGCTGTAGCGCCAGAAAAACGTGTGAAAGGGGCCTTAATGCGTTTGCAAACGGTGCGCTTTTAACACTTCTTTTCTCCTGCCAAGAGCTGGGTAAATGCCCAACTTGCGTTTCCTAAGGTTCCATTCACATTTGAGCGACGCTACCAATTTGCGTTTTTGTAGCGTTTTCATAGCGACGCCATTCATTTGTACTGCGCTAAAGAAGCTCGTATACCAAATTTTTGACATTAACCAACTGCATTTAGCACAGTTTTTTGTGCGTTTTTTGCCGTGCATAAAAATTTATGCTTTAGCGCATTTTTGCTACACCCAGGCGTGACTGGGGGACACGGTGCGCTTCTAACGAGACGCTTTCAGTATCTTGACATTTAAATGACAAGCTCCACTGTCAGTATGATAAATACAGTAATATCTTTCCATCCTGAAGAATCCGTACTACACAAACACACATGATCCTTATTAATAATAACTGTATCCCCGAGCGGCACACTCGCCCACCTCCCACTACGTCTGTCACCTCGGCTACCCGTACACAAGCGCCACGTCTAGGTCAGCGCCCCCTAGTGGACACGTGGGTCACACCAGCTTTGGTTTGATGAGCACCTTGAACTCCGCCCCCTTCCGCCTGCCCGCCCAGTGAGGAAGCTTGCAGTGGGCGGTGTTGAAGGTGCATTGTGGGCGTGTCGTGTTATAGGCTGGGTGTGGAGTGAGCGCTGGCCGTAGTGTAGGCAGTCTCAGCCGTTGGATCTGTGGGTGGTGTTGTGTGTGAGGCTCTCCGTGTACAGGACGTGGTATGTGTTTATTCTATTCCGGTCTACAGCAATTTGATGGACGTTCTATGCGCTTTACTTTAATGGGGAAGCTCTGTAGGCAGTCCTAGCCCGACACCAGGCTAAATGCTCCCTATACTGCTAGTACCTAGGATGCCATTGAGGTGTATGGGAAGAGCTGAGTAATGGGAAGGGCTTTGCTTAGAGGCAATTGGTGCAGCTAACACTGTATGTCGCTAAAGTGACAGGTTTGCAGCCCTGGCCAATCAGATTTGAACGTGGCAGTCACGTGTTCAAAAATAAACCCTTTTTCCTTGGTGGAAATCTGCCTGAGCTGACCCCAGTGTGATCCTGTGTGTGTACACTGGGAGGGATAGGGAACAAGGGGTTAAGGTGTATCTAAAGCCTCCATATTTTATTTATTTTTTTAGTTTGGAATAGAGAAGGGGTTAACGCCCTGGCCAGTTTTTTTATTTTTTGCTGTCTATTTTAGAGCTTGTTGGTGCCTGGAAAAAGCGTACGGTTGTATGTGTTTGCATGGAAAATGCTGTGAGCGCCAGCTGCGACAGGGCGCTGCGTGACGCATATTTTAGTGCATTGCATTTTTTTTTTTGCAACTTAGTGTCACAGCGACCCTTCATTTGTGTCTCCAGTGCACTGACATGCATTTAGAGTGATGCAGATGTGTGTTGTTGTTGTGAATGGGGCAGGTATTAGAGAGGAGCTTGAACCCCAACATTGAACTTGAGCTGTTTTTCTATTTATTTTTTCTCCCAGTGGGCTGCAGGACTGGTCATTCCCACCCCAAAGCCCATGTAAACAAAGCGCTGCATGTTGGGAATGACCTGGGCTGCAGCTCATTGGGGTGAAAAGATGCAAGTTCAGCTAGAGATGCTTCTATGCTCATCTCTAGAAGTGACCCGTGTTTATCCAGTGCAGAAAAATGCAGGTTGCTGCTCATAAAGTGTGTGTGTGTGTGTGTGTGTGTGTGTGTGTGTGTATGTATATATGTATGTGTGTGTGTGTGTGTGTGTGTGTGTGTATGTATATATGTGTGTGTGTGTGTGTGTGTATAACACTGAGAGGCGCTTGAAAATTGCTTATAAGGCACTTTTGCAGAGGTTTTCAGGTGTTAGGGAATGCGCTTTTTTTTCTTTTTTTTTTTTTGAAGGTCATGTGACTTTAAAAAAAAAACCTGTTGCAAGAACCACTTTGAGGCGCTGGAAAGGGGTGCTTTTTTATTTTTATGGTGCTCCAAAGATGCTGCTTATAGGAGTTGTTTCCCCTCCCCGCCAGCGCACTGCCCCAGTGTGAAAGCAGTGATTGATCTTAATGGAAATAGGTTTTCGGGTGCCCCCCCCTTTAGGCTGGCCACACTGTAGATGTTTCGTATAGTCCTGAACAAGAGTGATCGATAGATTTCCCCCCATTTGTGCCGAGCAGCGTGAAGTACTCTTCCCCCTCCTGGGTTGTTGTGTTTTAGACAGCCACTGCTCCTGCAGCTGTCAGAATACCTTCACAACTGGATCTGATCAGATACGGTTAGGTTCCGTTCACACTAGCGCAACTCCAAAGTTGCATGATTTTCCTGCTGGACTTTGGACAACAAAGTTGCATGGCGGATGCAGCAAAAAAAGATCAAGAGCAACAATTGCTGTATGAAGAGCAGAGGTCAATGACAGTCTTGTGGATCATAGCTGCTTGGGAAGGCCAATGGCACCTGCTCAAATCCGTGTGACTTAGTCGCAGCAATGATGAAAAGATGCCTGCACTAATTTGGTCCAGAGAATGTAAAGGCGCACTGGAAATCGTGTAACTTTGGAGATGCCCCTAATAAGAACGGAGCCTAAAGCCCATCTAATCCACACTTTTTTATTTATTTATTTTGCCGTTTTTGGATAAATCAGGGTTAAAATCCCTGTCAGTTTTGTTGTTGTCTGCACACGCCCCCTTTCCTATTTGATCTAGTAACTTTTGTCACTGGACATAAAAGCTAAGAAAAATAAAGAAATTTGAGTTGTCACTGGATTAGGAAAAGGGGACATTTCCAATGCGGTCACTTGTCACTAAGCGCAAATCTGAGGGAGAGGTAATGAAAAAAGGCCGGTAGTCAGTGGAAAAAGTCTTCCAATTGGAAATATAGTTCTAGGGACCAGAAATGAGGGGGCAAAATGCGATTCATCATGGGGACAGTAAGCTGGTAAGTCTTCTAATGGAGGCACTGGTCAATACATACAAGTTCTGGTCAATTCCTGATGAATCCACTGAAATGAGACGTGGGTGGGCCTGTCAGAACCCCCCACTATACAAACTTGGATCTCAAATCAAAGTTGCTGGGTGCAAAGCCATCAGCCAAACAGTAATAAGCTGAATTCTTTTTCTCTGTCCTGTGTGGTGGGATAGTAGACTTCCGTGGTGGGATAGTAGACTTCCGTTGTGTGACATTTGTCTTTTCTTGTCCAGGTTGTTGTCGGAATGATCCCAGAAGAAAGCTATGGCATGATGGATAAATGTTGTAGCACTCCGAGGACCGCAAGGAGACAGCAGGAGAGGAGAAGTCATGAGAGGCCCGGCCTTCTCGGAGAGCCTACTACCCCGATCCAGAGCCAGCCATTTACATCTCGCTACACTATAGCCCCCGGCCATGAGCTGGGCAGGTGAGGACCCCTTTTTCTTGTTTGTTTGATCACAACTCATGTTAATTCCACCTCTGATTGCAGAGGTGGAAAAGCTGGTTGTCTTAGGTGTGTGTTTACATTCCAACCACAGTGGGATTGTGTTTTTTTGCTATCTTGTGTCCTTGGTTGTGCTCTGTTGTGGGATGGCGTACAGTTTTTGCTTCCTTGATATAGACGGGCTTTCAGTGCCGGGCAGCTTTGATTTGTAGTTTCAAAAACAAATGAACTGGTGCGTTCAGCTCTGCCAAGAACGGCAACTGTCATTTGGACTCATGCTGAACAAGCTGTTGAAATGCCATACAGTGTAATGATTGACTGCTAATGTGCTGATTTTTCTGTGTGGGTTTTTTTTTTTTTTTGTCTTTATTATTGGCCTTCTATTTTTGTGTGCACAATTCAGCAAAAGTAGAGTACGGTAAATCTGCAGGTCAGAGTGTAGAAATTAGACTTTCAGCTGTATTGTCCTGATTTGGATACTGAAATAAATGGTCTAAAATTTTCCTTTTTAATATGGCTGAATTTTTGTGAAACTGTTTGTTCTTTAACCACTTGTTCTGCTTCCTGTGTGACTAATGCAAAACTTCCTCATTTCTCTGAGAAATGAAATTGATGTCGTGATCTATGTAATGCAAAATGATTCGCTGTGTACAGGACAGGAAGTGACAATCTGTTCTGATAGAAATCAAAGGGGGAAATGTTCCAAATATTTTGCTGGCTTTACAGATAAACAATGGCTTTGACAGTAATCGGTATGGTAATGTGCTATTTTTTAGATGTGATCAGTTAACCGCATTCTTTTTAGTTAACTTTGCATGTGCTGGATGTCATGTTTTGTACTTTGTAATTTCTTTGTGATGCAAGAAGGCTGGTTAAGTGCATTAAAAATACCCAACTTTTCTATATAGTTAAGGAGATCTTTCAGAAGGTACCTTGAGTCTTCATTTTGTAGTTCATCTAAAAGATTTTACAAGTCTCCATAAACCCATTTCATTCACAATAGAAAATCTATTGCATGTTTAACCACTTGCCGACCACCCAACGTACATGTACTGTGGGGTGGCAGCTCTCCTGCGCGCACACACACCATGCACTGCCAGCTCCTGCTGTGATTGGACTCCAAGTAGCAGGTCCAATGTCCGCCTGGACCTGCCGATCGTTCCAGACCGAGACATAACGGCGGTCTGCCTATGTAAACAAGGCAGATTGCCGTTCTGTGACAAGGAAGACAGATCTTGTTTCTGCTAAGCAGGAACACTGATCTGTCTTCCCACAGTTAACGCTTCCCCCACACAGTTGGCACTCCTTAGGCACACATTTAACCCTTTGCCCCCGATGACCCCCTTCCCAGCCAGTGTTGGTACAGTGACGGTGCATATTTATAGCACTGGTCCCCAAAAGTGTCACTTGGTGTCCAATTTTGAATGTCACAGTCCTAAAAAAAAATATCCCATAAAGATTGTAGACACTAACCTTTATGCAAACCAATCAATATATGCTTTATTGTGATTTTCTTTAACAAAAATATGTAGCAGAATACATTATGGCCTAAATTGATTAAGTACATTTTTTTTTTTTTATAAATAAAAGGTGATCAAATGCCACCAAAAGAAAGCTCTATTTGTTGGGGGGGGGGGGGGACGACGACATACATTTTATTTGTGTACAGTATTGCATGACCGTGCATGGTCATGAAGGGGGCCTGAAGTGGTTAAACTGAGAAAATGTAAAATTTTTAAGAAGGGGGAGGTAATTTTCAAATTGATGGCAGCTAGACGTTTCAAAGTTGGGACAGGGCAACAATAAGCTGGCATAGTAAGTGGTACTAACAAGGAAGAACATTTTTGTGACTATTTGGGTCCTGGTCAGTTACGTGATTGAGTATAATGGGCATTTTTAGAGAGTCGGTCTCAGAAGTATGGATGGGCAGAGGTTCACAAATTTGAAAAGCTGTGTCTAAAAACACTATTTCAGAATAATGTTCCTCAATGGTAGAATTGGAAAGACTTTAAAGAGGAGGTCCACCTAAAAAAAAAAAAAAAAAAAAAAAAAAAAAATAAAAAAATTAAAAGCTAGCAGCTAGAATTTCTGCAGCTACTGACTGACACTTACCTGTCCCAGGGTCCAGCGATGTCAGCAGCCGAAGATGATCATTCGCTCGGCTCTCGGCAGCTGCTGCCGCCACCCTCGGTGAGGGAATCGGGAAGTGAAGCGCTGCGGCGGCTTCACTTTACGGTTCCCTACTGTGCATGCGCGAGTACCAGCTATCTCCCTGGGAGCCAGCAGACAGCCCGGGGGAGTCTATGCCCAGAAGTGGGTGCAACAAATACCTGTCTTAGACGGGTACCTGCATTCTGCCCCCCCCCCCCCCGAAAGGTGCCAAATGTGACACCGGAGGGGGGGAGGGTTCCGTAAAGCAGAGGTTCAATTTTTGTGTGAACCTCCGCTTTAAATTATCTACAGTTCATAATATTCAACAACGTTGTCTTATTTTTTTTAAATAGGGTGAAGGGGTATGGTTTTGTGTTCTTCAAATTTTGGGGTTTTGGTACATTTTAACAAAGCTTGCATTTTATTGAAGCCTCGTGTCAAACAGCCCCTTTATGTCTGGGCCATAGTTCTTTACAATATCCAGGAGTTTTTTTTTTTTTTTTATTAGTACAGTACATATCGCAATATTCTGACAATCTGGAGATATCTCTGTGCGCAATGGACAAGACCCGAAATGCAATATTGGATGCCCATGATCTTCGGGCTCTCAAACGGCACTGCATTAAAAATGGGAATGATTCTGTGATGGACATCACTGCATGGGCTCAGCAATGTTTCCAAAAATCAATGTTCATAAACAGTTTGCCATGCTATCCAAAAATGCAAGGTAGAGCTCTTATGCAAAGAAGCCATATCTGAATATGATCCCGAAACGCCACCGTCTCCTGTGGGCCAAAGCTAATTTAAAATGGTCTGTTGAAAAGTGGAAAACTGTTTTGTGATCAGGCAAATTGAAATTTGACGTGTTTTTTGGTAGCCATGGGCACCACGTCTCCAGACTAAAGAAAAGAGGAACTTGAGTGGGACTTTCTGGCTTGTTTTCAGCACTCCGTTCAAAAGCCTGTGTGGTATGGATTGGGCAGCTTGCACATCTGGAAAGGTACTATCAGTGCTGAAAGATATATCCAGGTTTTAGAGCAGCGTATGATCTCATCCAGACGATGGCCTTGCATATTTCAGCAGGACAATATTAAACCACATACTACATCTATGACAACAGCATGTCTTAGTAGTAGAAGTGTCCAGGTCGCTAACTGGCTTGCCTGCAGTCCAGGCCTTTCAACAATTGAAAATATTTGGCACATCTTGAAACGAAAAATGCAACAGAGGACCTGGACCAGGACTAATGAACAGTCCGAATCCTATATCAAGCAAAAACGGGACAGCATTCCACTCTCAACTCCAGCAACTAATCTCTTCAGTTCCCAGATGTTTACAGAGTGTAAGGCCCCATACACACTATTAGATTTTTCTTCAGATTTTTTTTTTTTTTTCTTCAGATTTACCCAAACCATATATGAGCTCAAACCTTAACAGTTTAAATTTGTATGCAATCAGGCAGGCCCTTGCACTACATGGGTTTTGGTAAAATCTGAAGGCAAAAATCTGCAGAAAATCGAAGTGTGTATGGGGTCTTAAAGGAAGAGGCAATGCCACCCTGTGGTAAACATGACCCTGTCCTAACTCTTATGGGACATGTTGCTACCATCAATTTTTAAAATTACCCTTTTCAGTTTTCATGTATCTCTTTTCTTTTGTGAATAAAATATGGGTTTGCGATTTGCAAATCATTGCTTTCTGTTTTTATAGATTTTGCACAGCATTCCAACTTTTATGGAATGAAGTTTGTAGATGCCTGTATTTGTGATGACTATTAGTAGATACTGGTAGCTGTGCCCAGAAAAGGCAAGCACAGTCAAAGAGCTAGTCGTTAGTTTGCCTGTAGTCTTCTTTCAGTTGTTTGACTTTTCATGTCTTTCTGTACTGTCTGAGTGGAGGGGCCATCTTGGTAGAGGTAGGGCTTTGTTTTGTCACTTCTCCTGAGACGATCATTCAGAGTCAGTGCCTTAGATTTCACACTGTAGATATACAGTACAGCCATGAAGTAGGAGTCACCACGGGAGTGCCTAAGCACATTCCCAAGGAAGGGCTCCCATATTTTTCAGCAGGTATTCTGGACGGAATTTAAGGTTATTGGGTAGTGTTGACACACTTGCGCACTTTTTTTATTTATTTTTTTGTTCATGAAATGCAGGCATTTGAATCAAATTTCATTGGTTAACTTGGTTTCCAGAATAGCTGACAGCTACAGCATACTTCGAAACTCACTGGCAAAGCAGGCTACATTCCTCAACTTTATTACTGTTGAGTTTATTGCAAGCTAAATAAAGGTGGTAAATATTACACTGCAGTGACAGTCTGGAAAGCTGATTCATTTTCTGCTGTCCTTTATGTACCATCACTGAGATTGCTAATGCATAATACATTTATTGGCACCACCTACATTATCTGTATATTTTTTGTTACATTAAGCCCTGTGTTTTTCAATTTGTGTCATACAGCCTGCCAGCAACCTAACAACCAATTACATCATTGGCTGATAAAGAGGGGGGTCCTTGTTTGCCCTTCCCCTGTCCCTCTCCACTAGCAATGGGGTCATATAAGCTGATGAGTGAGGGAAACTAAATTAAGGAAAGGATCATTGGAATACCAGTCAGTACCAATGTGCAAAATTGTTTGCTTTGGAAGAATAAATCAACTCTAAGTGTGTGTGTGTGTGTGTGTGTGTGTGTGTGTGTGTGTGTGTATTGAAATGCAGAATTGAAAAGGGTGCCTTGACTAAAGGAGGAAAAAAATAGGAAATTGCTGGATGTTGGAAAATCAAACGGCACCACATCCCTTAATTGAAAACCATTTTGTAAAGAGGATAGTGGGATTTAAAGGAGCCAATCGCAAACCAATTTATACATAAAAACATTATTTATACAAGAGTTGGATAAAATCATGCTATCATCGTGCAATAACTATATGTAAAGGATAGACTGCAGTGTTTTCTTGCTCTACATGTTTCCCCATACAATGGCTTTCTCAGGAGAAGAATACTGCGTATATGCAGCAGAAGATGTGGATTGTTTGATATTGAATTGTCCTTTTTTTTGCATTCTGTCATAAGTTGGGATGGGTAACAGCTCATGACTCATTCATGGGAAGACTGATATCCTGTAATAAGGAAACTTTCTTAGTAGTTTCTTAATACTGGGATGAGCGTTTTTGAGCGATGAGCTATTTCTTCTTTCATTGGAAATCAACTCTCAAACCTTTGATTTACTGGTAGATCAACCCCCCTTTTGGGTAATATCTATATTTGTCTTGGATGAATTTGTTAGTGGCCCTAAAATATCCTCCTACTCCACAGGCCCATGTATATTGAGGTTCCTCTATTCCCCCCCCCCCCCTCTGTGGTGCACCAGAAATCTCCCAAAATGTCAATATCCTCGTGACATCTGAGACGCTATTTTTTTATTTTGATGCATGGTATCAGGTGGGGATCCTCCTGAATTCTTTCCTTTTTTATGCCTTTATTTTTATTTTATTTTTTTTAAAGAATTTCTGCTATCTATATAATGGTTTATACCATTTCATGATTCTAATCTGTAGTGAGCATATACACGGTACTTATCTCCTGAGGAAGCCATCGTATGGCGAAACACGGCAAGAAAATACTGCAGTCTTTCCTTTTTTACATATGGTTATTGTATGATTTTAGCCAACCTTGTATAAATTGGTTTCCGATTGGTTCTTGGCACCTTAAAAGTCCCACTATCTTCTTTACAAAATCTTGACTAATAAAAGGTTGAGAAACACTGGTGAGAATAAAGTACAACATAGTGTCATTGCAATGGCTTCTATATCTTTAGGAATGTATCAACTTGATATGATTTATTAGTGATGTACTCAAAACACGTATGGTTGGTATTTTTTACAGAGGGAGTTGGATCTACTCATGATAATGACAGGTCTTCTCTAGTGAAAATTATAGCTTGTATTTCCTCTGTACTGCCAAGCTGATTTATTATTCTCCTTGCTGACCAGTTAGACCAGGCATGTCAATTGCGGCCCGTGTTCCGGTTTTATATGGCCTCACTGGTAATTTGGTGTATGTATGTGTGTCTATATTAAATGTCAGCAGCTTCAGAGGTTTTGTAGCTGCCGACTTTAAATTTATTGTTGAAAATGGAGCTCCTCTTTAATGGTGCTTATCATTCATTCAGAAGTCTGCCCTTGTCTCTTGTACTGTTTTGTCTCATGCTAATGTTGGAATAAGAACTTCCATTTTTACATGACGTGGTTTGTTTGGTTATGCCAAATGTTGTTTTTTTTTTTTTTTTTATATATTTGATTACTAATTGCAATGTTGTCCATGTCCCTTTTTTTTGCTGTTGCTTTCTTTAGACTATTCCCCACTGTATTTATGAATTGTGGGCTGATATGGGAAATGTTGGTATTTGAAATCTGTGAGGATTAGGCTGTGGACCATTACAAAGACTAAAACTATAGCGTGCTCAGGCAGAAAGAACAGACCTGTTTTTCCAATGGGACGTAAAGAAAAAACTGTCGGCCTTTTCCAAACAGCCCTGATGTAGTTCCCCCCCCCCCCCCCCTTTGCAGGAAGCTGCCATTGATAACATGGAGCTCAGTAGGATGCTGCATGTGGGGATGTACCTGATCAATTGATGCTCATTGAGCACATGCTTTTCATTATCATGCCAAGCCTTTGATCAGTCTGCTGCAAAGAAACATGCTTAGTGTGATGGATTTAACCAGACTAATCTTACCCTATGAAATAATCTTGTAAGGAACTGTCTGCTCAAATGATGTGATTTTAGTTTAGTGCTTGATTGCACTAGACTAGAGGATCTCAAACGTTGATTTAAAGTTGTACAGGCGTAAAGGTAGGTTAATGAGCTGTGATGATGTGACTTACAAATGGTTTTCTCTGTGATCACTTCCTGTTGGCCATGCCTGCTTTATGTGTTTTAGGTCTCTGTGGGCTAGTTTGCTTGAGTCCAGGCTCATGGTGATGGCTAAACAAGAAAACTATGCTAAATCATTGTGTACATCCCACTTTTATTTTTTTATTTTTTTGGTCTGTTGAACATTGCTTGCACTCTTGGTACGGAGAACACGTTCTGATTGTTTTGGGGGACCTACATACTTCATATTTGGGGACAATTGACATATTCATTCATTTCCTGAACTATTTAAAATAATTAGGCATACATTATGCATCATATGAAATTGTTGGGACTGAAAAAGCTGACTGTCATTGGTATATTATGAAGTGTTACACACTACCTGTCTAGAGGTCTACTGTATGTGCAAAAGGCCACAGCACTGATCAGTGTATTCTCACAGTGGGGAGGCCGGGGAGTCTCCGCTATTAGAATACAATGACACACAGTGGGGGGGTTGATTCCCTGCATCCACCATGAATGGTGTGGTTGTGGGAATCGGCACAGTTTTCTGTTTGTTTTCGCTAAAAGACCCATGTATGGCTAGCTTTTAGATGGCATATCCCTTTGCTGTAAAGGAGGTTTCTGTTGACTCTAATAAAAGTACTGTCTGTAATGTGTTTGCTTTTACAAAAAAAAAAAAATCCTAGTGGCTAATTGGCCACTTGGATCACTTTTACAGGCGACCGGAAGGGCAAGTGGTTAAAAAAAAAACAGCCGTTAATACAGCGCTAGTTAAACTTGATGGTGTCAGACATACAGTACCTCGCGTATGCGCCGTGCGTGCCCGGCCGTGAAGCCAAAAGCTGTCGCGGCTGGGTGCCCAGAGTGGCAATGGAGGCGCCGGCAGAGAGGGGGAGGAGCAACGTTCTGTTTGGCCGCATCGCTGGACCGTGGAACAGTTAAGTGTCTGTTTAAAAGTCAACAACTACACTTTTTTTGTAGCTGCTGACTTTTAATAAACACAAAGCCTGGAACTCTGCTTTAAGCTTGCCATACACCGAGCAAATTTCAGCTGGTTCCTGATGGCACTCATCCTTCAATCTAAGAACATGAGTGGAAAATTGTTTAACTGCAACTTTATCCAATCTGGAGCCATTGTTCAGGTATTCTGACACCTGCGGGTGTCAGTCGTCTTACTTGGCTTAACTTGGCTGAATACAATAGTCGGCAGGAGCGATTTTACCTCATTCACGATAAGCATCAGGGATGGAGACATCTATTGGCTTTTTCTTTTCAGCTGAACTAGAGAAATCTTAGGCTGCATTCACACTTCAGCGTTTTGAATCGCAGGCAGATTTGCCACGAATCTGCCCATGATTTGCGGCAAATCTGCCCGCCATTCAAAGGCACTGATTTGCAAATGGCAAATTGTGCGACTCGCATTTAACATGCCATTCATTTGAATGGCCCCTCAAATTGCAGCGCGGGTCTGCCACAATTAAGCGCTAAATCGATTTACATAATCGCGGCATCGCAGGAAGCATGTCTCCTAAAAGTTCAGAGCTACTTTTGGGCCGACCTGCTTCCCGCGATGCGCGTTGCTGCAATATTTTGAGGTGTCATTCAAATGACTGACATGTCAAATGCGAGTCCCGCGATTTTGCCATTTTACACATTAGCACTTTCAAATCACGGGCAGATTCACAGCCAATCTGGCCATGATTCGAAACGCTGAAGTTTGAATGCAGCCTTGATGTGTGCTCTTTTTGAGTAGCCATAAATGGTAGTTATTCAAAAGCCAATTGCTGCAATCATACAGTGTGTGGTTTGGGGTGTTTTTTTATTATTAATTTTTTTTTTTTTTTTTTCTTCTCTCCTTCTGGATTGGCCTGCTGATCCTGGGAATAATTCTCTAGTCCTGGTTTAAAGTGTAGTTGACACTTGAATCAGAACCAGGCCTTGGCATTTAACAGTTGATTGATAAGTGGTAGGGCTTGGCACTAGTAGGGGGCATTTATTATATTGCAGCTTACCAATTCTTGGATGGGATGGCTGTATTGGTATTTTTACTGTAGCTGTTCCGGCCGGCAGCAGCAGCAGCACTGGGAATGTTACATGTTCCATCCTAAAATCGGGTGTAACAGGTGAACTCATCCTTTCAGAATCAGTAAGCTGCAACATATAAAATGTTTGCTGTAATACTACTTTTAAAGTGGTTGTAACCTTACAACCTAAGGTAAAAACACCTTCTGCAGCTTCCCCTGCAGCTCCACTACATATACCCAAGATCGATCCAGTGATTTGCAAAAGATCTGAGGCTCTCTCCCTCAGATACAGCATCGGGAGCCATTGGCTCCCGCTGCTGTCAATCTGAGCCAGTGGGGAGGGGGGCAGGGCCAATAGACCCTCAGAGTGGGGCTTGGGAGCAAGGACGGATGAGTGCCCCCATAGCAAGTGGCTTGCTGTGGGGGACCCTGAGACAAGAGGATCTGGGCTGCTCTGTGCTCTGTGCAAAACCATTGTACAGAGCAGGTAAGTGTCTTGTTTTTAAAAAAAATAAATAAATAAAAGCCTTTGATTACCATACTTTCAATCTTCACGTGAATTCAGGCCTGATTTCCAACTTGGGCTTCACGTGAGCACATGGTTAAAAGATGGCCATACACTAGTTGAATTTTGGTAGAAAATTCTCATTTTTACAAACTATTTTCTACCAGTGAATGTGCTTTTAGCTTTGGACATACTTTTTAAATGACATTCATCAAGCCATTAAATGTACTGATGAATTATTCCGTATGAATATTTGTTCACAAATCTACTAGTGTACGACAGCTTAATTCTGGGATAATTCCAGGTACTTGCCGGCAAGAAGCACTGTCCTTCGAAGCTGTTTAGGCCAGAGCATGTGATCCTCTGTGGCTGAGAGGGGTTGTATGGAATTATGGTTTTGTCATACAAATCCCTCACTTGTACTGCTTACTACTAGTTCAGATAGAACCAAGCGTAAACCAGACGATCTGAGCGGTAATAAACATGTATAGATAATAAAATATATATTATATAATATTCCACTCTTGTCTGTCTTGTATAATAAGAGAGCCGTGTGCTTTGTGTGCTCATGCATTGCTTTCAGGGATGTTTTATTAAACCAGTAAAACCAGTTGTTCTGGCTTTGTGTGAGACGGCTGCCAATCCCCAGAATTCTGAGAGTGTTTTTATTTAAAAATGTAAACCAAGAAATCTTATTGGTATATTTAAAAAATGTTCTGTGACTATGGGTGGATTTGTGCATACCAAGATGTATTTTTCTTTCTTGGCAATCTCTCTTCTCTAGTAATTGGTTTGAGGTTTGTTGGCACAGATTCTGGTTTCGGGCAGAGTAATCTGCTGCTATTCAGCTGCCCTTTTGTCACATAACTTTACAGCAGTATTTTTTTTTTTTTTTTTTTTAAATATGCTTTCTCTTTATTAATGGTAGAGGTGTGTGGAGTTACACTAATGGGAGCTAACTCTTGATTTACAATCACTCTGCCTCCCCTCCTAAAGGTTGCTATCCTTGCCCTGTTGGCCTACTCCCCCCCCCCCCCCCCCCCACCTTAACCCCCACCCTGAACTCCGTAGACCTCGGATAGCAGTCTCCTAATGCAGGAGAGTTTACTCACAATAAGGATCCAACTGCCCGCTTATGCACCTCTGTAGCAAAAGATCACTTAAAGCTACAGTAAAACCTTGGTTTGAGAGCGTTTTGCAAGACGAGCAACTTTTTTTTATTTTTTTTTTTATAAATTTTGACTTCATATTATACAAGAAGCGTGATGTCACAACTGAGTATAAAAGAGAAGAGTCGCCTCTAAGTGTAGAAATCTGGTTACATTTAATGAAGGTTCAACATTTAGAAACATATTGCTACACTAAGGCCCCTTTCACACTGGGGCGGGAGCGGTGTCGGCGGTAAAGCAGCGCTATATTTAGCGCTGCTTTACCGCCGTTTTAGCCGCAGTATTCGGCCGCTAGCAGTGCGGTTTCAACCCCCGCCAGCAGCCGAAAAATGGGTTAAAACCCCCCCGCAAAGCGCCGATGGTAGTACCGCGGTGTCCCATTGATTTCAATGGGTAGGAGCGGTGAATACACCGATCCTTCACCGCTCCAAAGATGCTGCTAGCAGGACATTTTTGACCATCCTGCTAGCGCACCGATCCAGTGTGAAAGCCCTCCGGCTTTCACACTGGAGTGAATGGGCCCGGATTTTTTCAGGCGCTGTACAGGGGCTATTTTTAGCGCTGTAGCGCCTGAAAAACGCCCCAGTGTGAAAGGGGCCTTAGAGGCGCCTCTCTTTAATACTCTGTAGCTCATGCTGGATTTTGCTTCTAATCAATCCCCTTGTGGAGGCCACCATTTGTGGATGGACATTTTATGGTTACACAACCTGATCACATTGCTATAATCTTTTTATTAGGACTATAAACTGAAGGACCTATGAATAAATTGCAACAAATCCTCTGAGTTTCCATTATTTCTTATGGGTTTTACTGTATATGATTTTTTTTTTTGCACATTTATACAGTAGAGGTTAGCTCTGATTTTGTTCCCCATCTGACTGCTGCAGCGTTTGTTTCATATCGCACTTTTACTCAGTTTCCTGTGGGCATTGAGCGTCTGCTACTGAGATTGCAGTACACTGATCACTTACTTGGCACCTCTTCCATTTATAAAAAGCCTATTCAATGACTGCAATGTCCTGTTGAAGGAGGGTAGATTGTGATGCTCATCCACACCGCCTCCACTCACAGTGCACCTTGCTTTAATTGGTGGAGGGGCTGAGCAAGTGTCCTATAGTGATCAGTGTACTGCAATCTCAGTGGCACACATTCAGACCCCTTTTCACTCTGGAGGCTTTTTTGGGTGCTTAAAATGGCACCTGAAAAAATGCCTCCCCTGCAGCCCGTGTGAAAGCACTCGGGCTTTCACGCTTATGCTTTTTTATTTTATCCATTTTAAGTTTTGCAGAAACGCACTACAGTCCGTTTTTAACATGGTTTCCCATGTCTGTAGATCACATCTGTGCATTTTATGTAAAGGACCAGGGACTTTTTTTTTTTATCTGGTTTCATTGACTTCAATGGTTGAAAAGCATGTATTGAAATATGCAAAATGCACCTGCAATATGCAAACTGCATAGGTGTGAATCGGGCCTAAGGCCTAATTCACACTTGTGCAGGATGCAGTTAGCATATTGCAGGGGCATTTTGCGTTTTTTCAATACACATCTTTAAACCACTGAAGTCTATTTGCATAGGTGTGAACCAGGCTTTAAACCCCATTGAAAATCTGTGGAATGACTTGAAGACTGCATTCCACAAATGGTCACCATCAAATTTTAACCACTTCCCGACCGCCCCCTGTATATTTACGTCGGCAGAATGGCACGTACAGGCAGAATCACGTACCTGTACGTGACATTCTTCCGGCGGTTGGGGGGTCCGATCGGACCCCCCTCCGCCGGCGGGGACGGTCGGGATCGCTTCAGGAGCGATCCGGGACGAGGGGACGGCCAGTGGTTTCTGGCCACCCCCTCGCGATCGCTCCTGGCCAATGAGAAACTTCCCCTTCCTGTCTATTGTATAGACAGGAAGGCGGAAGTGATGTCACGCTCGGTGCGCCGGTCTATGTGACCGGAGACGCCGAGCGGCGAACATGTACAGGTTAGTGCACAACACTACACTGACACCAGTACAGTTAGGCACATATTCCACCCCCCTGTCACCCCCTGATCACCCCCCAGATCACCCCCTCCCCCCCCAGTCACAGTGTCACTAATTGCAGTGATCATTTATTTACTGATCACTGCATTTAGTGTCAGTGTGACTGTAATAACTGTCAGGGCAGTTAGTTTTAGGTCCAAGGTAGCCCCCTACCCCCCCTAATAAAGGTTTAACCCCTTGATTGCCCCCCAGGTAACCCTTTCACCCCCTTTTGCCAGTGTCACTAAGCGATCGTTTTTCTGATCGCTTTATTAGTGTCACTGCTGTCGCTAGGTAACCATTTTTTTTTTTAGGTAACCGCCATGTTTATATAGGTTCATAAATAGGTTTATAGGTCAGGTACCCCCATATTACAACCTAAATAAAGGTTTTAACCCCCTGATTGCCCCTAGAGTTAACCCTTTCACCAGTGATCACTGTATAACTGTCACTGGTGACGCTGGTTAGCCAGTTAGTTATTTTGTTATTTAGGTTCCCCGTCAGGTTTTTATATAGCGTCAGGTACCCCCATATATTACCTAATAAAGGTTTTAACCCCCTGATTGCCCCTAGTTAACCCTTTCACCCCCTTTTGCCAGTGTCACTAAGCGATCGTTTTTCTGATCGCTGCATTAGTGTCGCTAGGTAACCATTTTTTTTTTTTTTAGGTAACCGCCATGTTTATATAGGTTCATAAATAGGTTTATAGGTCAGGTACCCCCATATTACAACCTAAATAAAGGTTTTAACCCCCTGATTGCCCCTAGAGTTAACCCTTTCACCAGTGATCACTGTATAACTGTCACTGGTGACGCTGGTTAGCCAGTTAGTTATTTCGTTATTTAGGTTCCCCGTCAGGTTTTTATATAGCGTCAGGTACCCCCATATATTACCTAATAAAGGTTTAACCCCCTGATTGCCCCTAGTTAACCCTTTCACCCCCTTTTGCCAGTGTCACTAAGCGATCGTTTTTCTGATCGCTGCATTAGTGTCGCTAGGTAACCAGTTTTTTTTTTGTATTACTGTTACGGGTGACGCTGGTTAGTTAGCTTGTTTTTTATACTGTCAGGGCACCCGCCATTTATTACCCAATAACGGTTTAACCCCCTGATCGCCCGGCGGGTGATATCAATTAGGTTTTAGGGTCAAATAAGGTCTGCGTCGCCCCAGGTTAGTGCCAGTACCGCAAACACCCACGCGCAAAGCATACACCTCCCTTAGTGGCACAGTATCTGAACAGATCGATATCTGATCTGATCAGATCTATACTAGCGTCCCAGCAGTTTAGGGTTCCAAAAAAAAACGCATTGTTAGCGGGATCAGCCCAGATACCTGCTAGCACCTGCGTTTTCCCCCTCCGCCCAGCCCAGCCCACCCAAGTGCAGTATCGATCGATCACTGTCACTTACAAAACACTAAGCACACATAACTGCAGCGTTCGCAGAGTCAGGCCTGATCCCTGCGATCGCTAACAGTTTTTTTGTGGTAGCGTTTTGATTCAGTCGCTTCAGTCAGGAGCTTTTTTACCTGTGAATCTCAAAAATAAAAAAAAATAAAATAGTTGTCGTTTTATTGTTCTCTCTCTCACTCTATTCTCTCTCTATTGTTGCTCTTTTTTTTACTCCATTCTATTCTGCAATGTTTTATTATGTTTTATCATGTTTTATCATGCTTGCTTTTCAGGTATGTAATTTTGTTTACTGTGTTTTAGTGTTGAGCATTTTTTTGTTTTCAGGTGCGCCATTCAGTTGCAACGCGGATTTATTTATCTTGACAGCAACAGCGTTTGCTCCCACGATACATAAAGCCGCGACTCCAACGCTGTAGGAGGTGATTTCACCACCACAGTTAAAAAAAAAGAGCATATATGCCGAAGCATGGGGGCAGCAGGGGGGGGAGGAGCGATTGGCTCCTAATGCCACGTACATACGGTCGAAATTCCGACCGTGTGTACACGGCATAACTTTTGCGGGAGGATGCCCCCATGCATCGGCATATATAAATGGTGCATGTATGCCCATCATTAGAAGTGGGTGGATGAAGGGAGGTATTCTAATGGTGGGCATACCCACCAATCAATCTCTTTTTTTCGTTCAGCCAAGAGGCTGCATGAAAAAAAAAAGATTACAATATATGTCCAGTATGTTGCTGGACTTTGAATGGTTATACCAGAATGATGCCTGCAGGTTTAGGTATCATCTTGGTATCATTCTTTTCAGCCAGTGATCGGCTTTCATGTAAAAGCAATTCTAGCGGGTAATTAGCCTCTAGACTGCTTTTACAAGCAGTGGGAGGGAATGTCCCCCCTCCCGGATATAAACCGCGCCATTGGGAAATTGGGAAAGCATTTTATCACACCAATCTTGGTGTGGTCAGATGCTTTGAGGGCAGAGGAAAGATCTAGGGTCTAATAGACCCCAATTTTTTCAAAAAAAGAGTACCTGTCACTGCCTATTGCTATCATAGGGGATATTTACATTCCCTGAGATAACAATAAAAATCATAACAAAGAAAAAAAATGGAAGGAACAGTTTAAAAATAAAATAAAAAAGCTAAATAAATAAAAAAAAAAACAAAAAAAAAAAAAAAAGCACCCCTGCCCCCCCTTCTCTTGCGCAAAGGCGTACACAAGCGTTGGTCTGGCGTCATATGTAAACAGCAATTGCACCATGCATGTGAGGTATCACCGCGAAGGTCAGATCGAGGGCAGTAATTTTAGCAGTAGACCTCCTCCGTGAATCTAATGTGGTATCATGTAAAGGCTTTTAAAGGCTTTTAAAAATGTATGTAGTTTGTCGCCACTGCGTGTTTGTGCGCAATTTTAAAGCATGTCGTGTTTGGTATCCATGTACTCGGCCTAAGATCATATTTTTTATTTCATCAAAAATTTGAGCAATATAGTGTGTTTTAGTGCATTAAAATAAAAAAAAGTGTATTTTTTCCACAAAAAATGCGTTTGAAAAATCGCTGCGCAAATACTGTGTGGAAAAAAAAAAATGCAACACCCACCATTTTAATCTGTAGGGCCTTTGCTTTAACAATATATATAGTGTTGGGGGTTCAACGTAATTTTCTTGCAAAAAAAAAAATATGTTTTCATGTAAACAAAAAGTGTCAGAAAGGGCTTTGTCTACAAGTGGTTAGAAGAGTGGGTGACGTGTGACATAGGCTTCTAAATGTTGTGCATAAAATGCCAGGACAGTTCAAACCCCCCCCAAATGACCCCATTTTGGAAAGTAGACACCCCAAGCTATTTGATGAGAGCAATGTTGAGCCCATTAAATATTTTTTTTTTTTGTCCCAAGAGATTGAATAATGAAAAAAAAAAAAATATATATATTTTTTTTACAAAAAGTTGTCACTAAATGATATATTGCTCAAACATGTCATGGGCATATGTGGAAATACACCCCAAAATACATTCTGTTGCTTCTCCTGAGTACGGGGATACCACATGTGTGGGACTTTTTGGGAGCCTAGCTGCGTACGGAACCCCAAAAACCAATCACCGCCTTCAGGCTTTCTAAGGGTGTAATTTTTTTATTTCACTCCTCACTGCCAATCACAGTTTCGGAGGCCATGGAATGCCCAGATGGCACAAACCCCCCCCCCCCCAAATGACCCCATTTTGGAAAGTAGACACCCCAAGCTATTTGCTGAGAGGTATGGTGAGTATTTTGCAAATCTCGCTTTTTGTCACAAAGTTTTGAAAATTGAAAAAATAAAAAAAAATGTTTTTTTTCTTTACTTTCTTCATTTTCAAAAACAAATGAGAGCTGTAAAATACTCACCATGCCTCTCAACAAATAGCTTGGGGTGTCTACTTTCCAAAATGGGGTCATTTGGGGGGGTTTTGTGCTATTTTGGCATTTTATGGCCTTCGAAACGGTGATAGGTAGTGAGGAGTGAAATCAAAAATTTGCACCCTTAGAAATCCTGAAGGCGGTGCTTGGGTTTCGGGGCCCCGTACGCGGCTAGGCTCCCAAAAAGTCCCACACATGTGGTATCCCCATACTCAGGAGAAGCAGCAAAATGTATTTTGGGGTGCAATTCCACATATAACTATGGCATGTGTGAGCAATATATCATTTAGTGACAACTTTTTGAAAAAAAAAAAAAATCTTTTTTATTTTTGTCTTTATTCAATCACTTGGGACTAAAAAAAAAAATATTCAATGGGCTCAACATGCCTCTCAGCAAATAGCTTGGGGTGTCTACTTTCCAAAATGGGGTCATTTGGGGGGGTTTTGTACTTCTCTGCCATTTTAGCACCTCAAGAAATGAAATAGGCAGTCATAAATTAAAAGCGGTGTAAATTCCAGAAAATGTACTCTAGTTTGTAGACGCTATAACTTTTGCGCAAACCAATAAATATACGCTTATTGGCATTTTTTTTACTAAAGACATGTGGCTGAATACATTTTGGCCCAAATGTTTGACTAAAATTGAGTTTATTAGATTTTTTTTATAACAAAAAGTAGAAAATCTCTTTTTTTTTCAAAATTTTCGCTCTTTTTCCGTTTATATCTCAAAAATAAAAATCACAGAGGCAATCAAATACCATCAAAAGAAAGCTCTATTTGTGGGAAGAAAAGGACGCAAATTTCGTTTGGTTACAAAATTGCATGACCGCGCAATTACCAGTTAAAGTAGTGCAGTGCGAAATTGAAAAAAGACCTCTGGTCCTTTGGCTGCCAAATGGTCCGGGGCTGAAGTGGTTAAAGTGTTTGTTACCCAACACTTTATAATCCTAAAATGTGCATGCTGTACCATGTACTTGTATGAGAATATCCTGTTCTTTTTGTATTGCTTCCTTTATGTGAAATCCCCGGTGTTCCTGCCAGTCCCTCTGCTTTCCTGTCAGCCTTGTGTCCTGACAACCCCCCCCCACCTCCTGCACAGCCATTCACTGGGAAGATTACTGTGCTCTTGCTTCTCCTCCCCTCAGCTCTTATGCTGCTGAGAACAGATGGAATGTGATCACATTCATCGGGGCTTGACAAATTTTGCTTTGAGTTTAGGAGCTTTAAAAGTTGGGGAATAATAACAATAATTATTTCTTAAAGATGCATGACACAGGTTTACAGTTACACCTGTCATGCACAATGGACATTATATATGTTTTCTGTGTGGGTGGTTCTGACTAGAAAGAGTGGGAGCTTGGGGGGGAAGTTATTTACAATTTTTAGATCTATTCACAAATGTTTTAAACGGAATGGGTTGTTTAACAAGGTGATCGTTTACAATCACTTGTGCAGTAAATATCTCCTAAACTTCACATGCACTCTGAAGGAATGGGATACCAGTGTCGTTCCTTCAGAGCTATGTGTCGTGCCTATGACTCCCGCACGGGAGTGACGTCATCGCAGCTCGGCTAGAGCACGCAAACCCAGATGGAAGCCCTGTCATCGGTGACAGCGTGCCACTGGAGACCCTGGTTTATTTTTTTTAAATAACATTCCCAAGTTTACTACCACTTGAAGTCTAAAAACTGACACAATTCATGCAGTGATTAAGTGATTAAAGTAAAAGTCAACACACTTTAGGCGGCGTACACGCAATCAGATTTTCCGACGGGAAATGTGTGATGACAGGCTGTTGGTGGAAAATCCGACCGTTTTGTATGCTCCATCGGACAATTGTCGTATTTTCCGTGGACAAATGTTGGATGGCAGGCTTTAAAATTTTCCACGGACAAATGTCTGTTGGATTTTCTGAGCGTGTGTACACAAGTCCCTCGGACAAAATTCTAAGGTACAAACACGCATGCTCGGAAGCAGGGACGAGCTGGAAGCGGTCGGTCTTGTAATTCATAATGGAGAATTAACATTCGTGACGTGGCAAATTATGAAATCTCAAAATGCAGCGCACGTTCTCTTCTTTATTTAGAGGGATAATAATGAAGCTGCTTTGCTGGTGATTTTGATGGAGTTATGACAAACATATTTTAAAAGGCTTTTTTATTTTCTAGTGATATCAAGAATATGCGTTTTTTTTTTTTTTTTTTTTTTTTTTTTTTTTTTTTTTTTTTTTTTGTTGGGCAAGTTACCACAGCACGATTATCCTGTAGTTTTTAAGATCAAAGATGCAGCTATGTTGGTGTTTCTTGTCAATTTTACACTGGGAGTAGGCAGTTACATTAAAAAAAAAAAAAATGCTGTCATTTGAAGTAAAACGAATAGCCATGTATTCTACACAATTTTTTTTATTTTTTTTATTGTGCATTTAAACAAAAAAACAAACCTATAATTAGACATGCTATCTGCCTATAGAAATTAACCAAAGTGCATTCTATGCATCCAAAAATATACCAAATCATTATTCAACCAAAAAATAAAATGGAATCCTCTTGCATGTGTCCTGCTTCTTAATATAGGGGGGTCAACAAGAGTTGGTGAAAGCAGAGATCCGTCATACAGAGATAATTCTGAAAATCATCTGGATTATTCTCCTGGAGCTCTTGCAGCAAAGGCATATGACATAATTGGTCACGATTTAATAAAGCAACCAATTTTTGGTTCAAGAAATCCTCCTCCTCCTCCTGTTCCTGGACTGGACTTGAGTCAAAGCAATAACTCCAAGGCCAATAATAACACGTTATTTCCTCCGATTCCGCAACATGTCTGGTCGACAAACGGCCGTTCAGAAACTAACTGAAAAGCGCAAATCAACACTCGCCAAACTTCTACTAACACAATTGGCAGAAGGAGCCCAAAGTGTGGCGCTAAAGAGCTGAAGAAAAATTATTTAGTCCTTCAAGCTTCAGCATTTAAATTCTACTAAAATGGTAGCAATCGGTGCATCCAAGTGGGATAAAGTTCAGGAAATCGGTGTGAGTTCATGTAAACCACATAAGCTGTTTGGACATTCGACAATCGCCACACCAAGTGATTCCGCTCCCTATAGGATTCCCAATAAATGGCCTCTGTGTGTATGTCAAGTCTTTGCGATCACTACCAAAATAAAAATCAGTCCAGAACACAAATCCGATCAGCCAGAAGGGATCACACACTCTGGTCCTCTGTTTCACCCACACAAAGCCGGCTAAAAACTTTCCATAAAACGGGAAGAAGGAAGGGGAAAAAAGCCTCAGTGTAAAACTGTAAAGTCTTTATTAAAATATAAAGCCCCTTCCCTTTTATAACCTTGCACTTACAAACATTTGTTTGAAAAATATGCATTCAACATAGATATTGCACTGTATACTCAGTTCCGTTAATCTCACCACCTCTCATGGAGGTGTAATTGTCCATGGTGGTTCCCCGGTGAAGATCGGCGCCGATGGCAGTTGCAGAAAGCCGTGTGGTACACCTAGACGCGTTTTTGGGATTCTGTCTTTATCTATAGGTGTGGCCCACACAGCAGGAATTGCTAATTTTAGAAGATCTCAGTAATGGGTTAACCCCTTCTGTAATGAGTGCTTGAGCCTCAATTGTTCACACCAGAGAACGATCAAACTCGCACCATACAAACCTACTGATGAATCTATCAGGACCTAGCCGTATACCATGGGGACACGGGCTGCCCGAACCCGCAACTTAAAATATAATTGCATGTTCAAACGGAAGCCGTTGCCAGAATGTAAATGAACACCTAAAAGATAACAAATTTCAATTAATGATACATCATTAGTGGTTGTGATTTGTTTTAAAAAAAAAAAAAAACCTGTAGGAAGCATTTATAATATACGGTAATAAAACCCAAAATAAAACTTAATGTCTCTTAGTGGGCGGCTGAACATTCTGAATATCTTGATACATTCCCATGCATCTGTCCAGCAATGAAAGCAGCATAATAATCTTTTAGTTTGATGCATTGTTTATTCTGAAAAACATTACTATTCCAAATGTATCGTCAGTAACAGAAAAAAAAACAAATCTATTTAAAAAAAAAAATAAATAAAAAATCGTACAAACGTACTATTTCTAATGTGTCTGCAGTACCAGAAAAAAATCAAATGCATTTTGTGACGATTGGTCCAATCGGACCCCAAATTCTAAACTGGAAAACAAAAGAATAACTAATATATTTTAAAAGAATGAATGACTCAAAATAATAATCAGATAAAGTATATAAAGTAAATGAAAGTTTAATAAAAAACAGGAGAATTGCAGAGGAGCTAAAACAGTCTAAAAATACTGTGACATAAGGAAATTCAAGTAGCTGGATAATGAGAAGAAATGGCGTTAGATGAGTTTTTATGTATAGAAATTCAATCTGACCCCACTAGCATAGGGGCAATCATTGAAACCTCTGAAAAACACAAATGTGTTATCTATACAAACCATTATATTCTGTAGAAAGAGAATGATACATTTATTGATGGTCACATCCCTTGCGTTTATATAACTTTAACCACTTCAATACCAGGCACTGACACCTTCCTGCCCAAGCCAATTTTCAGCTTTCAGCGCTGTCTAATTGAATGACAATTGCGCGGTCATACAACACTGTACCCAAACAAATTTTTTTTTATCAGTTTGTTCCCACAAATGGAGCTTTCTTTTGGTGGTATTTGTTCACCTCTGCTATTTTATTTTTTGCACAATAAAAACACTTTTTTTTTCTTTTTGTAAATGCGTTTTTCTTCAATGACGGGCACTGATATGGGTGGGCACTGATGGGTGGCATGGATGGACACAGGTGCCAGTCAGTGCCCATTTGTTGGCACTGGCATATTTTGGGCTTATTTTTTTTTTAACATGTGGATGGCCATGGGGGGGATGTACCTGGCCATCCACATGCTGGGGGCTTTCCTGGTGGTCTAGTGTGGGCATCGGAGGGGGGGGCTGCACTGATAAACAATCCAGGGACATGTGACGTATATCAAAGTACCCGGGCCAGGAGGCAGAGCTGTTTGTGGCGGGAACACGCAGCAATTGAGATTTAAGCTGTCGCAGCGATGTCCCCGCTCTGTTAATACAGCCGCCTGCGCTCCTCTTTCCCTGCACAGGTAGGCTGCATTGATAAAGTTGTTAGTTACCTAGTCGTTTCTAGGCAGTTGCGTTTTTAGAAGCATTTTTTTTGTAAAGCAAAAAATGCATTCATTTAGCCAAGTCTCATTTTACAGTAGTTTTTTTTTTTTTTTTTTTTTTTTTTTCATGGAGATGCATTTTTTACTAATTTAAAAAAAAAAAAAAAACGTCTAAATGCAAACATGGCATGTAAGCGTGGCAAAACGGACGTTTTTAAATGTCCGTTACTATCTGTCAAGTTAAATCGTTCAGGAAAGGTTTTAAAACATCCCGTGTACATTAAGCCTAAGTCAATTCACAAGTAATTAGAGCTGTCAGTCAAAGTCTCCATTACATAATGTATGTGATTGATTTCTCCATATATTAGGAGCATGAAGGACACCACCAGTAACTTCTGTTTAGGAAAGGTGTGTGCGTTTCCCTCTCTCCCTATTTTGCTGTCTGAACACTGGTTTATTATACTTTGGTATCAAGGAAGGACTCTGATGAGCTTTCCCAATTGTGATGGGGTAATGGCTTAACATGTTCTGTAGTATTTTTCTTTGGTGCTGAGATAATGACAAAAAAACTTGATGCGTTTTTTGAAAGGCTTGTCTGTGTTCATGGGCATTTTGCATGTGAAACTTTCTTTCCATAGAATTCAATGTACCATAAATGCAGAAGTAACGACTAACCTTATTGGGAGGAAAAAAAATCAAAGCAACAGTCTAATGCTTATGTAATCTCTATGATGGAGCTACACCAGGCATAAACTTGGATGTGTATGTGAGCTGTGTTGTGATTCGGCATGATGGGAGGAGTCGCCACAAACCCCCAAAATATAGAATATTTAACTTTCTAAGCCCATTCACATTTCTCCATTGTGGGGTATTAACATTCGTTGTGTTAATGGCACTGTCAAGATCGGACATAACCTATGTTTTATTGCACTATTGTGGAGTCCTACAGTGCACCACGTGTTGTTGGTGTGCCTCCCACTACTGTAACAGTGCATTTGGGTGCTGTTCAGGATTAATGGCATTGCCACATGGTGCATGTTTTACAATGCTTGTTCTATACCCCATGAATATGAGTGTGGTGGTGGTGGTGGTCACATGTTTTGAGGATAAATTGGTTCCTGGTCTTCCGTCTAGGACCTGCTACGGCCAGCTTGTGTACAGAGAAGCACTTTCCCACAATGTGACCGTTACGCTTTCCTTGTTTCGAAGTTATAATCATATTTAGCTGCTCACTGGAGCATGCAATTTTAAAAATAGGATTTTTATAATGGCTTGCCTGTAAAATCCTTTTCTTGGAGTACATCACAGGACACAGAGCCATAGTAGTTACTATGTGGGTTATAGGCCACCTTCAGGTGATAGACACTGGCACACCCTAAGACACCATGGCTCTGTGTCCCGTGATGTATGATAAAGAAAAAGCTCTAGCGTCAGATCTAGACTTGAAGGCTAATAGTTTGCTTTATTTTTGTTGGAAGAGGTTAGACTTCAGCTGTGATTTATGATCCAGTATGAGCTCAGAAGCTCTTGAACCACCAGAGAGGGCGAGAGTTGGATATATATCCATCACAGGTAATGTAGATCCCTTGGTAGCACAATGTTGCTTTATAGCAGGGTTGCCCAACCTTTTGAAGAACGAGGGACATACAAGTGACTTGGTAACCGGTTGTGGGTCACAGTGAGCAAGCAAATGACAGGTCCATCTCCACTCTGCATATCCAAAGTGGACACACAGCCCACTTTACTCTATGGGCCCTCCTATCTGATCCACCCAGGTGTGTGTGTGTGTGTGTGTGGGTGTGTGTGTGTGTGTTGGCTGGGAGTTAGGTGGGTATTAACAGAAACAAGTCTGTTTACATCTGCCACTCCATAGCTGTGAATGGAGGGTCCAATTGGGATTTGCCTGAAAACGGACAGGCAATCCAGAGAAGACAAATCGTGTGAAAGGGGCCTAAGGCTGCTTCCACTCTGATGCGCTGTGGTTTACCCGCATCGTGGGGGCAGCGCAAGACACCTGTGGCTTTCCTGCAAGTTGGCTGCACTTTGCCATAGACTTCTTTATTTCCTGCTGGTGTGGTGCACTTCCTGAAAGCACACCAAACCTGCATGTAATAACAGATGTCTATGGGCTTAGTGCAGGTAACTGGGGTGCACCTGTGGATCAGTTTAAAAGCAGCCTGGTAACCACTGCAGAAAGATGCCCATAGCTATACACTTTGATTTTTAGAATATAAACTGACTTTTTTTTTTTTTATTTAATCGCCTTCCATTCAGGTGTCACCGGCTGTTGCTGTCCCAGGTGGAGTGCATATAGCCTGTGACCGGAGCCGGCGCTATATGGGAAGCATTGGCTAATGCGACTTTGCTCCTCCAGCCGCTGGCTTCCTATACTGTTGGCTTAATTCACAACACTGATGCTCTGGGTGCTGGTAGGTTGCCAACCCACAATCTGGGCTTGCCGACCCGCCATCCCAGAGCAGGAGGTTACAGTCCACCGGGCTCTGCGGGCCACCAGTTGGGCGGGGGTTCTTTAGTGTATTACTTTTTTCCAGCAGAAAAAAATGACAAGCTCTGAAGTATCTGACTGCAGTAAATGTATTCTGAACACCTAGTATGTTGCTTTGTTTTTTGGGGACCTTGCCTGTGTTATCTATACATTTTGGTTTGGGTGGCATTTTGTTAAATACGGTCAAACATTTTGGAGAGGTCTTGTGTATTTCCAGCTTTTTTTATTTGATACTAATGCAACTGCATTATTAAAATTCCTAAAGGAACCTGTATTTTTTTTTTGTGTTCTGCGTGAAATTAGAGCCATAAATAATCTGATCTGTCTGGATATACTTTGTAGTCATTGACTGCAGCTTGTGGGTGAAAAAAGCTTCTCTAGCGAGGACCTGGCAACCATATGGCTTTAAACTTTGCCAGTGTACTTCCATCCTTTCATGCATGCAATCCTGATTGTGTTAATCAGTGTTTGTATATCTACTTGCGTAGAAGTAGGTCAGCGTACAATTCAGTTTAGTCCGATGAAGGCACAAGTCTTTATGGCAAATCATGACTTCATGCTCCAGAAATGTGCACGACAAAGGCATGTTTACATTTGCCAGTTTCCATGGCTGGTTTTATATTCAGCTTTTCAAACACTTTGATTTCCCATAGATAAGCTACCTCATTTTGCTTACAATTATTGAGTTGTTCAGGATTTTTCTCTGAAACTGGGAATATATTTTGGGAACTGTTTTGTATGCTGACACGTTTCTCAGCACAGTAGTAATAACTTGATGATGTGTGTGGTTTTATTACAGTACTGTTCTCATTTTTTTTTTTTTTTTTTTCTTCCTTATCCTGGTTTTTAATAACCTCAGTGATGGGATTATGGGGGTAATGTGTGTGTGTGTATATACTGGTTTAAATTCTGTTTGACTGACTAAACATGAGTGTGTGCTATAGATTAGTCAATGCGGAGGTGGGTCAGGGTTGATCAGTATTGCAAGACAGTGGTTCAGATTTGCTAAACTGTTTGATCCCCTTCTATCCCTTCTGAGAAGTGATGGCCAGCAGATATCTTCAGTTACCATGTTCGTTTAACAAAAAATGCCCCATGAATCTCCAGTGCCAACTTATCAGGAAGAACCTGTCTCATTGCGGTTACCCCAGATTTTCTGTAGGTGGAGGCACCTACAGAAAGGGTCTGTAGGTGCCTCCCATAGATGTTGGGTTATTGCTGAAAGTGATTGCATAGAGAGACTAGGTCTATGGCCACCATTAGGAAATTGCTGTTCAGGGCACTGTAAAGTTCTCTTTGGACCGGTCTGGTAATCTTTGTCAATTGTTACCAGACCAGAGTGTTTTAAAGTGTTACTAAACCCACAACAGTAAAATCTATCTAGCTGCAGAATAGCATGCTTGTTATACTCACTGTGGAACTTTAGGGGTTAATTCTCTGCATTGTGTGAAGGCTTTTTTATCCTGTAATGCATAGATCCTCCCCCTCCTGCACTGTCTACCTTGGAAAGAACAGGCAAGGTAGCCAACCTCAACCTGCACATGCTCAGTTGTCTTTTAAGCTGGACAGAACATTTCCTGTTTTCAGTTGCGTTTTTCAGGTCATGGTGACCGTGTGAACTGAGCATGTCATGGCTCAGCGCTGGCCAGATCGCGGATGAGGGTTTAGATATAGAGGAAGTTTCGTCGGAGGAGATAAATCTTCTCCATGAACACTGGGGAATCGCTAGGACCCTGTAGATTAGCATGTGACCTAGGGCTGAAACAACTAATCGATTATGAAAATAGTAATCGATTAATTTCATAAATCGATCGGCCAGTAACATAATGGGGTTAAAAAAACTAAAATGAGCCCTTTATAGTACAAAAAGAGAAAATCGCTACTGTAAATATTACTTCTACAGTAAAATTTTTTACCCCTTACAGTAGTGATTATCTGTACTATAAAGGGCTCATTTTAGCTTTTTTAACCCCATTATGTTACTAAACGTCTTAGGCCCCTTTCACACCGGGGCAGTGAGCCGCGGTGACGGTAAAGCAGCGCTATATTTAGCGCTGCTTTACCGTCGTTTTCACCGCGGTTTTTGGCCGCTCGCGGTGCGGTTTTACCCCCCGCAGAGCGCCGCCGTAGCCGCGGTATTGCCGCGGTATTGCCGCGGTTTTACCGCGGTCTCCCATTGTAATCAATGGGAAGGAGCGGTATAGGAGCGGTGAACACACCGCTCCTATCCCGCTCCAAAGATGCTGCTAGCAGGACTTTTTTTGTCATCCTGCTAGCGCACCGCTCCAGTGTGAAAGCCCGCCGGCTTTCACACTGGAGTTAAAGGGGCCGGATTTTTTCATGCGGTGAACAGGCGCTATTTTTAGCGCTGCACCGCATGAAAAACTCCCCGGTGTGAAAGGGGCCTATGACCTGGTTCACATCTATGTGTTTTTTGGTGCTTTTTGCAGAAACACTACAGTTCATTTAACATGGTTTCCTATGGGACACGTTCACATGTATACTTTTTTTTTTTTTTTTCAGCCGCTGCGTATTTGGAAAGGATCAGGGACTTTTTTTTTTTTTAACGCATAAGTGCTATTTTGGTTCAATATACTTCAATGGAGACGTTGCAGAAAAGCATGTAATACATTATTGCAGCAATTTGTTTTTTAATTTGCCCAACAACAAATTGGCCAAAAAAAGTGTCTCTTCTAATAGTATATACAGTATATCGCTTCTGTCTGTTATTCTGAGTGGATTCGATATTTTGCTCCCTAACCATGGTTGGTTGTTTACATTTACCACTGCATAGAGATACAGTATTTAAGAATAGATTGCCTTTTTTTTAAACTTTACATATTAACTAAATTATACACCACACTTTTTTTTTTTTTTTTTTTTTTTTAAAGGTTATTAATCGAAACAATCGGCCAACTAATCGATTTATCAAAATCGTTAGTTGCAGCCCTAATGTGACCGCGATACATAGATAAAGGTATATAGTGGCAGTATTTGGATATAAAGATTATTTAGCAGCTGTATGCACTGTGGGGGGGGGGGGGGGATTTTTGTTTTTATATTGCTGGGTTTAGTAACACTTTAAGAACAGCCATAGATGGAGCTCAATTTCTTTCCTACAACCATGGGTTTCAGGAAAGAAATTCACTCAATTTCCCCATCAACACAGATTTTTGAATGCAGGAATTCCTCCTGCTGAGCCATTGTCTAGAACAGCCACTTATAACTATAACCGCATATAAAATCCAGGAGGCTGGTTGTGTCCAACTTTCAAGTTCAAGTTGGGATCAGGCTGAGAATCGAACAGTCTATGGCCTGCCTAACCATCCCATTGCACAAATCAAAATGGTTCCTCGGTTAGCAATGCACTTTTCTGTGGCGACTGACCGGCATTGCTACTTGAGAAACCATTCTGATTTGTGCAATAGGAGTGTTGGACATCAATCCTATAACTTATTTGTCCCCTTTCCAGCTGGATGATGAGGTTAAATGTTGGGCACCTGGACCTGTCCATTAGCGGAGGAGTTGTCTTGTTTTTTAAATACAGTTTGTCTGAGATAAGTATCCAAGACGCTGGTGCTGGCAATGCCCCAAAGATTATCTGTACATAATGGAAACCGCGACTGTAAAAAAAAAAAAAAAAAAAATTCTGCTGTATTCTGTTGGGGTATCGGGGGTGATATGTGTTGTATATGGATGATCAATAGAGAATGTTTGTTTTTATTACTGTATTTAATGTTCTAAATCTACTTTGATTTTATGTACATGTGTGTTTTTATATTGGTATGAAGTCCTGTAGTTTTCTCTTGAGATTGTGTTGGATCAATTTTTAGAATGTGGTACTTTTTTCAAATATATAGGAGGAATTTTGGAGTATGTTTTGGTTCTGTGGTGGACTTTAAGAGAATTCTCTAATCCAATGCGTTCATTTCATTCTTAGGGGAAAGTTTGCTGTTGTGCGAAAGTGTATTGAAATAGACACAGAGAAGGAGTTTGCTGCAAAGATTATGAGAAAACGGCGGAAGGGGCAGGATTGCCGTATGGAAATCCTTCACGAGATCGCAGTACTGGAACTTGCCCTTGGGAACCCTTGGGTCATCAAACTGCATGAAGTCTATGAAACGGCCAGTGAAATGATCCTGGTCTTAGAATAGTAAGTGACATTCCTTTATCTGTGTGTGACTTGCGTATGCGCAGTAGAAAACCGTCTGAGGCCACAAGGCTTAACTCTGTTTCCCTTACTTAAAATGCTGGCGCCTGCACCCGAAGCTGATTAAAGAATTGGCTCGGGTGAGGACATCGCTGGATCCATGGGCAAGTGATTGTGATATTAAAAGTCAGCAGTTATTTTGTGGACTAGTTTATTGCTGAGGTTAAACTGTTATTATTCATTTTTTTTTTTTTTTTTTTAAAGTAGCCCGTGAATAAGAATTGATTTCCATGAATACCTGTTGCTGTAATCATTTGCTAAAGTCCAGCAAACATCAGGGGCCGCTTGGAAAAGCGCCCATAAACAATCCTGCACACAGGACCTTTTAAAAATGTGGTGCTTTTATTTTATTTTTCTGCTTTTAAACACCTATATGTACAAGGATACATGGGGGGGGGCGGGGGGGAGTTACTAAAATTGGTGCAACTGTGCATAGTAACCAATCAGCTTCTAACTTCAGTTTGTTCAATTAAGCTTTGACAATAAAACCTGGAAGCTGATTGGTTACTATGCACTTCTGCACCAGTTTTAGTAAATCTCTCCCGTAGGCTACCATAGAGGGATGTTTAGAAGCAGAACAATGTCCTACTCCCTTAAAACTGGCATTTTTGACTTCCTGTGTGCATGAGGCCTAGTTTCCCTTTGAAAACACACAAGACTACCATGCGTAGGTGTGAGTCAGCAGAATAGGAGAGAATTCAGTTTCTACTTGAAATACATTTTCATGCAGTGAATTCATTTTTTTTTTTCTGTTTTTACTGCAGGGAAACGTATAAGTGTAAATGGGTCTTAAATGCCCAAGGATGAGATTTGTGAGAAAGTGACACAAAGGGTTGCTTTGAGGGCTGGTTCACACCACAAAAACACACTGACCAGATGCGTTTCTGCATGCGCTTTTTCGTGTGTATTTTTTTTTTTTTTCCCTCTGAAACGTCCTGGAAGTAACTCCACTATGCCATTGGAAACCATATAACCTACTTTCCGTGTGTGTGGGCTTTTTTATTTATTTTTTTGATGCAAGAAAAAACGCACTAGACTACATGTGGTGTGAACTGGCCCTGAATTTAAGAAGGGGGGGGGGGGTTATGGTTTACAAAATTAAGAAGCACTGTTTTTTGGTCCCTTTCAGATTGGCGTACTTCGCCAGCGGATCTGCCTGCTCAGCGGAAGATCGGTCAGCTGATCCCTGGTGGACACAGCCTGCTGTAGTCCTCCTATGGGCGGTCAGATGTTCACCCAACTGCCATCAGATCTGATCCCATCCTGACTGCCATCTGATCCGCCAGACAGATGGGGAACTGACCCCCCTTTCTGTCTGTTTTAAGCGGATTGGATGTCGGTGGGTGTCAGCGGACACATGTCTGACATCTGTCATTCCATGTTGGGCAATGGTTGGTCTGATCGGGACCACCTTTATAAAAGGGGCTTTTGTATATCACCAAATAATTGTGTGCCAAATTTTGTCTAAACTGCATATACTGATTTTGCTGTGTGACTGGGAATACTTTATTTTTTTTATTTTATTTCCCCCCCCCCTTGTTTGGGGGAGTTCTCTTGATTTTTCCACTTTTTTAGATTGCTACTAAAGCAGTAATTCATGTCCTTCGTGCAAAGATTATTTGTCCTGTAATCTCTGCTTTGTCACTGATTTGTGTGTTTTGTCACTTGCATAACAATTGGGAAGTTAACCATTAATAGACATTCGGCCTTGCATAGATTCAAGCACGTGTGATGCATACAGTTTAAGTCTTGTTGCCTGTGACAATAGTTTTCCTTTTGAGTGGATATGGTGGTGTAGCATCTTTTCAGGTGCTTTTTTGCCTTTGGTAAGGTTCCCATATTTACACTAGGATTTTGAATAGTTTTTTTGCACTAGGCTTCACTGTGGAGCGATTCATTTTTTTATTTTATTTTTTCTGTAAAAGGCTTGTAAAGGCTGACTTAATTTTTTTTTTTTTATTTTTTTTTTAAACAAGATTTATTTTCCCACACCAAGGATACATATGATTCTCTTTTGATATACCCTGTTTGTTTTTGTGTTTTGACTAGTTTCCATAGGTAACCCTCTTTTTAAATTCTGATAATTGCACTATACAGAGCCCCTCAAGCAGTGTCTCTCACATTCCCTCAGTTATGTTGCTCATCCGGTATTGCTGTGGTAATAGTAATGACAGTAATGTCGGGTGTGTGTGATGAGCCTGCAGGAGGGGAATGAAGTAGTGAGGGCTTCTGAAGTGAACCTCGCTGTCTAATGTCTGTAAATGTCATCTGAGTTTTTCAACCACACTTCTAGGTAGACTACCCACTGCAATTTGCTACTTTGGTTTTCCAGAATAAGAAACTGCAGTTAAATGATTGTTCAGTTAAAAAAAGTGCAGCAGGCTTGTTATACTCACTGTGGAACTAAAGGGGTTGTAATGTAAACCGTCTTCTTTTTTTTTTTTTCCTTTTTGTACTTGTCATACTTGCCTTCACTGTGCAGTTCGTTTAGCACAGAGTGGCCCCAATCGCCTTCTGGGGTCCCCCAACAGCGCTCGTGGCTCCCCCCCTCCCCCCCCACATTGGGAAACCCCCTGGGAGTGCGCCCACTTTAGCCCCGAGTCCAGCATTTGCGTCCATAACACACAGAATGCCGGACTCGGCGCCCACATCATTGGATTTGATTGACAGCAGCGGAAGCCAATGGCTGTGCTGCTATCAAACTATCAATTAAAAGCCGAGACAATGGGCAGAGAGGTAGAGTGCATCTCCGCCATAGGAACGAATGGGCTCAGGTAGAGCTGCAGGATTCTGGCTAAAATGAGAATTGTAATTTTTTTTGCTTAGACGATAGATCATGATTCTCACGGTGTAACATCTTTCACTTTAAAAAAATAATTGGGCTAACTTTACTGTTTTTTTTGTATTTTATTTATTTATTTTTTATTAATTGAAGTGTATTTTTCCCAAATAATTGCGCTTGAAAGACCACTGTGCAAATACAGTGTGACATAAAATATTGCAACAATTGCCATTTTATTCCCTAGGGTGTGTATGTATGCACACACAGTATGTTTTTGGGGGGGGGGGGGGGGGGGGTTCCAAGGTTTTTTTTTTTTTTTTTTTTTTTTTTTTTTTTTTCTATTAAAAAAAATCTGATTTTAACTGTAAGAAACGAGTGTCGGAAAAAGGTTTAGACTTTCAGTGGAGGATGCATGTGAGCAGCGCAGGGCCAATTGGCCCTGTCCAGACAAAGGGTCGGGGGGTCCTGCAGCCTCATAGGACAGTCAGAGGAGAATGAAAACTCCTACAAGCTTTTACCAGACACTGATAGAAGTCCCAAGACTGCTATATACTGCTGAGCAAAGGAGAAGTTTTATTCTGGGAAGTATGAACAACTCTTTATACTTCCACATCAAGTTCTACTGCATTTAAATGTACCTTCATCAAATGCAGTGTGAAGTTTACCATTTAAAATCAATACATGCATTTCGAAACGTCCTATACAAATGAATATAGTTGCAGAGCCAGGTGAATGATGCCATAGGGCCACGTATTCCCTGGCATGCTTTAATCCTTGTTTTGCTGTGTGCTGCCGTGTATATAATATAAGGGGTCACAATGAGTCTCCGATGAGAAATGCCTGCACAGTCTATTTTCTCATCAATGCTCTTTCATGCTTTTGTAAGAACACCAAAAATGGGGGCTTTCAGGCAAGTTTTACATAATGTGCTAGTATGTGTTGCATACTAGCACATTATGCCTTTGCCTTGCAGGTAGGGGGGGGGGGGGGGGGGATCCAACGGTTTACAACTGCTTTAAAGCAGAAAAAAACCTACGGTACATCCTAAATGCAAGCCCCAATGTCTGTAATTGCCTATTCAATCTTTTATGTGTAATTATCATAAATTCCCATTACAAAACTGGAAAACAAAGGTATTTTTATGTGGTCATGTGACCAACTAACTCTTCCCCCACCTGCCTGTCTTTTCCCCAGGGATGGGGGGGGTGCAAAGCCCTCTGATTTTGATACGGAGAGTAAAAGGGGAGGAGATTTATATATCCTTGTTGAAGACACAACTAGACACCCAACTGTGCAAACACACAGAAGCTTTTCCAGAGATTTCTTACTAGTGGAGCGTCACAACTTCCTAGTCCCATCAATGCTAGGCAGGTTAGCCACTTCAGGAACGACTACCTGGCGTTGTGGGACCCTCGCTGGAAATTCGAGTTGATAACGAGGGAGAAGGCAGGATCACCAGGCAATAATATAATTGTCAAGGTGTTGGCATTGCCCATATTGGGGAAGGTGCAAATATTTGGGATATTTCGCAAATGTATGATTTCAGCCTAGGTTCACACTGACAGCGGGAATAAAATCGTGTTCAGGGCTGAGAGATGCTTTTTGACATACTTTAATTGTGCTTACACTTTATGGTTATTAATGCATACTGTGCCACCCTTATCAGGTCTACAGCGTGACAACATTTTGTTTCTTTGCCTTACATTTTGTGGTATTACATGGGAATATCTAATTTCATGTTGACTCCCTTTAGTAAAATGTTCTTTGAGCCTAGCCCAAATAGATATCCTGTTACTGTAAAAATGACATGTGCACCCTGGCACCCAGGTTGACTGCAGCTCACATGTTTTGTGGAATGTTTGGGTATGTCTGGGAGTTGATTTTATTGTAGTGCATCTTTGTGAACCTTGTCTTACATAAAATGTATCTTTTTTTGTGTTTGCCCATTTTCTGATTTTGTTTTATTTGCATATTTGTAAAACTTAAATGACTCGGATCATCAAACAAATTGTATTACACAAAGATAACCCGAGTAAATACAATATGCAGTTTTTTAATGATGGTTTCATTTATTAAGGCAAAAAAGCTGTCCAAACCTGCCTGGCTTTATGTGAAAAAGTAATTGCCCCCTAAACCTAATAACTGGTTGTGCCACCCTTGGCAGCAACAACTACAATCAAGCGTTTGCAATAACTGGCAATGAGTCTTTCACATTGCTGTGGCGCAATTTTGGCCCACTGTTTGCAGAATTGTTTTAATTCAGCCACATTGGAGGGTTTTCCCAGCATGAACGGGATGTGTAAGGTCATGATACATGATTTAAGTCCAGGCTTTGACTAGACCACTCCAAAACCTAAATTTTACTTTGTTTCCACCATTTGGAGGTGGACTTGCTGTTGCGTTTCAGATCATTGTCCTGCTGCATAACCCAAGTGCACTTGAGCTTGAGGTCACGAACTGATGGCCAGACATTCTCCTTTAGGATTTTCTGGTAGTGCTCAGAATTCATGGTTCCATCAATTATGGTAAGTCGTCAAGGTCCTGAAGCCTCAAAGCAGCCCCAGACCATGATGCTACCACCATGTCTGACTGTTGGTATGATGTTCTTGTTATGAAATCCTGTATTGGTTTTATGCCAGATAGAACGGGATGCACAACTTCCAAAAAGTGAAATTTTTGTCTCATCAGGCCACAGAATATTTGCCTAAAAGTCTTGGATAATCGAGATGGTTTTTGGTAAATGTGAGATGAGCCTTGTGTTTTTGTTCAGCTGTGGCCTTGAACACTCCCATAGATGCCATTTTTGCCCAGTCTTATTGTTGAATAGTGACCACTGGGGCAAGTGAGGCAGTTCTTTAGATGTTCTGATTTCTTTTATGACCTCCTGGATGAGTCGTCATGCTCTTGGAGTCATTTTGGTGGGCCGACCACTCCTGGTAAGGTTCACCACTGTTCCAAGTTGTATCAATTTGTGGATAATGGCTCTCACTGAGGTTCGCCGGCATCCCAAAGCCTTAGAGATGGCTTTGTAATCCTTTCCTGACTGATACATGTCCATGACTTTGTTTCTCATCTATTGTTGAATTTCTTTAGACAGTGCTGGAAGATACTGAAGAAAGCAATGACATGCATTAGGGATCGTGGAGCACTAGGGAACTTGCCTTTCCCAAGAGCAGTCACAATTTCTGTCAGAATTGTACAACTGTTTGTTAATTAGTGATAGAGACCCGTTTTGTGTGGGTTTTTTTTCCCCCCTCGTTGATTGTGTACTGTTGGGGAAATTTCCATCTTGTCCCTGAGACACAGGAAGTGAGAGGAAATCTATGCAAAGCAAGGCAAAATCTCCTCTTTAGGCTGTCATTGGACCTAGCGTTCCCACTGGAAGATATCTACTTGCCTTCTGTTCAAATGACAACGGAAAACTTTTGGATCTCACATTTTCTGTATGGTGACCAGACAAATTAATTACAAGCCTGGTAAAGGTTCTTCTGACTTTTTTTTTTGGCCTCTATGCACCCAACATTCTGTCTGTCCTGAATTAATTTGGTTGCAAGCCATTAAGTTTGAATTTCTACTCCAGCTTCATACATCAGTGACTTAGGTGGAGAAATCGGTGCAGTTGAGTTTTCAACTCCAGCAATATGCTGCCTAGGATATGCAGTGAAGCCTCATTCTCAGTCAGGATTCTTTTATTGCAATTTTGGGCGAGATTGCAGCAGGAGCTGAAACTTTTGTGCTCGAAAGGCTGAACCTGTTCCAGCCTTTAGCATGGGCATTTTCAAGTAATTGAAAGCTATTAAAACAATTTTATTTTTTAAACCAGGTAGTTGTATTGCTCTGGTGTTTTTACCACGCAATACAGCCAGCATACAGAAAAGGTGCAAATTTAAGCTCTGAAATATCTGTTTAAAACTTGGTAAAGATTAGACCTGCATTGTACATAAGGATGTAGAGGGACTGCCCACAAGCTAGAGCACTGGCTGCCATGGGAGTGAAAGATAATGTTAGTTAGAAGTGCTTGTTATGAGTCCCCTAGGCATTAACAAGCATTTATGGCCCCTTTGACGCGATCGGCCCGTTTGGATCCGAGCTGGCCACCCATTGACTTCTATGGACAGGCTGATGTCAGCAGAGATGTGTCCGCTGCCATCCAATCCGTCATGATCCGCTCAAAATAGACGCCGGTAAGTTTGCCATCCTTCCAGCGGATCGGAGGAAAAGGGACAGGCTGCCCGTTTTTTTTTTTTTTTTTCCCATCCGGTCTCCCCCATAGAGGGCAGTGGGGCTCTGACAGGTCCGTCCCTGCACAGTGAGCGAAGACGGACCTGTCATCTGCCTGCTCATCGAGGATCAACGGAGCGATTCTCCCGCTGAGCTAGTGGAGTCCGTCCAACGGATCCCCGCCATGTGAACCCAGCCTGTTCCTAGTTCAACTTTAAGGTAGCCTTCGAGGTATCTTTTAGGGGACAAACATGCTCATCTTCCAATTGGGGGCTAGGTTTGCAATGGTAGTAGAGTCATTAGCAATCCACCCACGCTGACTGACGAGCAAAACATTAAAATTCTGTAGAGGTTCATTACAGAAACTAATATAGATTAATAGTTGCTTTCTCTGTTAATGATGGACATTGCTATCAAATGCCCCCAGAAGCTGTATTTTTCTGTAGCTTTCAATTTACTTTGATGCCCAGATGAGGAGAAAGGATGCATTGTGGGCTCCCTTTGTGCCTAGGCGCTGTGCCCAGTCCTCGCCCTCTAAACACAAACAATTTGTAAAACACGACCACATTCAGCATTTGCTTGTCCCTCCAGGCTTCACACGCTATCAGATTGTTGTCTGATCCACTCATAACCTGCACATCCTGGGTCACTCTTCTGTGCCAGATTAACACTAAGATTTCCCATGATTTCTGCCGCTCTGACAGTGGCCTCTCAGTGAAAGGGAAGAACGTTAAGCTCTTGTGGTAATTGCAGTACATAAATATTAATAGACTCTGGGTTCACAATGAGGATGGAAGGGTCAGTCTAATGTACCTTTCTGTTCAGCTTTGCTGTATGGAATGACTGCCTCCCTTCCTACAGGTCTTCTTTCTCACACTAAAGGGAGCCCATAATGAGCGATTGGTCTGTGTAATGTGAAAAGTGTTAACAAGATAAGTAGCCCCCCCCCCCTCTCTCGTGTTGGCCGGCGTAGGGGGTTAAACTGTCTGAAATTTTTGTGGTTTTTGTGTGGCAATTTTCTCCACTGGGGAGAACTCTTTACTTCCGTTTTTGGTTACCTAGACAAGAAGTGTGGTAACTGTCCCCAGCAGTGACCATTGGCGGATGGTAACCGATGTTTAAAACGTCAGTTTTGCTACGTTTTACATGCTGCGTTTTTTTTTTTTTTTTTTTTTTTTTAAATGGCCAAACATGAAATGGCCAAACATGCCTGTAAATGAAACGCAGCTAAACGTGATTTACTGAGTTTAGCCGCTTTTGGCGTTTGAAATGCCTGTAAACTTTTTTTTTTTTTTTTGCGTTACAAAAAAGCCTCTAAACTCAACTGCCTAGAAACTGCTATAAACGACCCTGTGTACATGTACTGATAAGTAAACACAGAGGAGAGTTCAGGAGCAGTTGAAGAAAAACTCCCAATTTCTCCTAAACATCCGTTTACCAGCAGCAGTGTACATGAGGCCTAAGATGGCAGCTTCCTTGGCTGTAAAAGGGGTTTAGTTTGCTTGAAAAACCTGTTTGGCCACTGCACATGCTCAAGATTAAAAGCCAAGCAAATGCCAATTAAGGTAAAATGCCACATTCCAATGAGGTGGTAGAAATGTCAGCCATCATGGTGTATTGTACACCCACATTACTATTAGACATGTGCACACTAAAATATTTTGTTTCCGAATTTTGTTTTTAGTCCGAAAAATAAATGTATTTAGTTACTCCTGAAATTTGTTTTTTTATTTTTTTCGTTAAAAATTGCATTCGTCCGAAAAATCCAAATGAATTAAAGCGGGACGGTACTGGGGGAAAAAAAATTAAAAGCAAGCAGCTGATCCACTGATCACTGCTTCATAAAAGGACACCTATATCAAACTGTTGTCACAACGAAAATGAAAAAGTATTTGTCGGTTCTTTCGTTATTCGGATTCTGCACTTTTGTTATCGTTTTATCTTTCTTGTTTGTTAAAATACCTGAAATTCGAACGAAAACAAATGCACATGTCTACTATTAAAAGAAGTATGGGGTTTTAAAAAAAAAAAAAAAAAAAAAAAAACCTTTATGCTCACCTAGGTGGATACAGCATCGATCCCATGCTGCATCTATCCCCTGCTGACTCTGCAGTGAGAACTGAGTGATCAAACGTCTGATCATTCAGTTCTCCCCTTTGCTCTCTCCTCCAGTGTCCACTGAAGTACTGGGCTGTAGAGGGAGTGGTTGGCTCAATCTCCCAGTGCAGCTGAAATGCTGAGCCAGCTGCTGATCTTGGCATGTATGTAGATCCTGACTAAAGTCTGGATCTTTCCTTAGCCTGGATCGGCTGAAAACAGGTCACATGAGTGCAGAACTAACTGCATACCTGTGATCCATAGAAGTATGGCCAAAAAAAAAAATCTTTGGCCATACTTCTCCTTTTAATCTCTACGTGAGGTGTACACAGACAACACCTTACGCTGGATTTCTGTGGATAGCAGCACAGTGCTAAATGGGATATGTATGTATGATTAAAAAAGAAAAAAAATGTATATGTAATTTTGGTGGCACTTCCAGTCCCAGCCGCCTAGACAATTGCGTCATTGGGTGATTCACTTGGACTCCTAGGATATCTACGTCATCTATCCCAGGAGACTTTGGGGAAGCCCAGTAGTGTAAACTTGTGGTATTTCGTCGCCATTGCTATAGCAGTCTGTGCGCCAGGCCCTGTCACTAGTGTACATGTGCAAGATTGGGAGGTGGGTGCTAGGTAAACCAGCTGCACTGCATCCCTTAACTTATTGGCGCCGGCTTCAGATGCCCACACTGACGATGGCCGCCAGCATTTCATCAGGAGCCACTAACCCAGACATTTGGCAGATCAAGCAGAGTTTCAGGCTTTTTTTCAGTTTATTAAAAGTCAGCAGCTACACTTTTTGTAGCTCCTGACTTTTAATAAACAGTCACTCACCTGTACCACAGTCCAGTGATGCAGGCGCCTGAAGCCTTGGGCCTCTCTGCGGCAATGTCACTGGAACTGTGGGCTCCTGGCCGTGAACGCTTGTGGCTTCACGGCCGGGCGTGCATTGTGCATTGTGCATCTGAATCGAGCTGCGCTCCGAGTGGACAGGCAATCTTTTGGGACCTGTGACATGTTCCAGAAGATTGCCTAGGGGGGAGAGGAGGAGTCTGAAGACGAACGAGGAAGTGGGGCAGGAAGTCCCCTCAAAAATGACATGCCAAAATGTGGCATGTAAGGGGGTGAGGAGTACTTAAAGCAGAAGTTCCACTTTTGGGGCTTTAAGTATTACGTAGAAGGTTTTTTTATTGCATTTTTGCAGTAAGACCGTAGCTCCTTCTTTTTTAAATGGTGTAAATGAAATGGCTTAAAGTTGGGAGGGATGAGCCATTTTTCTAGAAATTGTGGAAAAGCTGGTTTTGGGTTGAAGTAGTTCTGTAGTAGTCTAATTCTATACGTAAAGCCAGTGTGTTGGGTGTGTGTTTTTTTTTTTTTTTTTTTTAATTTTAAATAATGCTTAAACAAAGCATTATAAAAATAAAAAAATAAAAAAATGTACAGATGAATTGAAGCCATCACTAGCAGCACGTGTCTGCCTCTGCTGCCAGGCTAAGCTCCTCTTCAGTCTAAGGTATTTAGTAATGGAGCAGTCTGCTCCATGTGACAGACAGCTTGGATAGTCTAGCTATCCTTAGCTGATTTTTGTGCAATTACAAAAGCTCTAGAATGTTTATGTACAATATGCATGAAACAGTAGAGTTTGGGTATGGATACTAAACAAAGCAAGTATACTAACAAGGTCGTACTATATTTGCCTCTATTAGAGCGCTTAATACAAAGCAAAATACTAGTGTAAGAATCCTTCAGATGAATGCCGTTATTCTGGCTCGTGGGTTCACTGACCCGATGTCTCCTGAAAAGCCATATGCTTCTAAGGAGAAATCGGGTAATCCTGACAGCTTGTCAAAGAATTGTTGCACCTGTTTGAGGTCTCTCTCACACACTTATTTTGTTAGAGGTGATCCTCTTAAAGCCCGTCAGGAGCTGATGTTTTGTAGAACTTTAATGACTTCATCCACCATACTGAGGTGATGTATAATCTCATTGATGCAGAATTATCAGGCCAAGCTAGTTTGCCATCCATTCTAAGGCATTGAAGCCTGTGTTGCGGTTTATGCAGGGAGAGCAGGCTTAAAGCAGGACTCTGGGAAACCTTTTCTGACTTGTGCTGTGTACAAAAAAGTTACCTCTAATGATTATACTAGGTCCAGATCATTGCCATGTAGTTTCATGCATTTTAGAAAATACAGCTAGCTTTGCAGGTATGAGGGCTGTGGCTGCCCTACAGTGAAGGAATCATGTGGTTAATCTGCCCTTGTTTACATGATAAAGGCATTTTGTGAATGGACAGGGGGCCCATGTAAGTGAAGTGATGTCTTCAAAATCTCATTTTGTCAGTAGTTTTGCTACAATGTAAAGTAGCGAGAGCTTGTATAACGGTGTAAACTTGCTGTCTCCTCAAAATAACAATGTCTAAACCACTGGCAACAAAAGGGAGTACACCCCTAAGGCCCCTTTCACACTGGGGCGGTGATCCGCGGTGACGGTAAAGCAGCGCTATATTTAGCGCTGCTTTACCGTCGTTTTCACCGCGGTTTTCGGCCGCTCGCGGTGCGGTTTTACCCCCCGCGAGCGGCCGAAAAAAGGGTTAAACACCCCCCGCAGAGCGCCGCCGTAGCCGCGGTATTGCCGCGGTTTTACCGCGGTCTCCCATTGTAATCAATGGGAAGGAGCGGTATAGGAGCGGTGAACACACCGCTCCTATCCCGCTCCAAAGATGCTGCTAGCAGGACTTTTTTTGTCATCCTGCTAGCGCACCGCTCCAGTGTGAAAGCCCGCCGGCTTTCACACTGGAGTTAAAGGGGCCGGATTTTTTCATGCGGTGAACAGGCGCTATTTTTAGCGCTGCACCGCATGAAAAACGCCCCAGTGTGAAAGGGGCCTAAGTGAAAATGTCAAAATTGCGCCCAATTAGCCATTTTCCCTCCCTGGTCTCATGTGACTCGTTGGTGCTACCAGGTGTGAATGGGGAGCAGGTGTGTTAAATTTGGTGTAATCTCTCTCTCACACACGCCACACACACACACGCCAGTCACTGAACATGGCACCTCATGTCAAAGAACTCAGAGAAAAAAAATTGTTGCCCTACATAAAGATGGCCTAGGCTATAAGAAGATTGCCAAGACCCTGAAACCTAGCTGCAGCACAGTGGCCAAGACCATGCACTGGTTTACCAGAACAGGCCTTGCCATGGTCGTCCAAAGAAGTTGAGTGCAGGTGCTCTGCATCATAGCCAGAGGTTGTCTTTGGGAAATAGACGTATGAGTGCTGCCAGCATTGCTGCAAAGGTTGAAGGGGTGGTGGGGGTCATCCTGTCAGTGCTGAGACCATACACCGCACACTGTATCAAATTGGCTGTTATCCCAGAAGGAAGCCTCTAAAGATGATGCACAAGAAAGCCTGCAAACAGTTTGCTGAAGACAAGCAGACTAAGGACATGGCTTGCTGGAACCATGTCCTGTGGTCTGATGAGACCAAGATCAACTTATTTGGTTCAGATGGTGTCAAGCGTGTGGCGGCAACCAGGTTGGGAGTACAAAGACAAGTGTCTTGCCTACAGTCAAGCATGGTGGTGGGAATGTCATGGTCTAGGGCTGCATGAGTGCTGCCGCCACTGGGGAGCTAAAGTTCATTGCGGGAACCATGAATGCCAACATGTACTGTGACATATTGCTCTCCTCTGTCCCCCTCCTCCCCCCCTCCCCCCTCCTCCTCCCCCCCCTCCTCCCCTCCTCCTCCCCTCCTCCTCATTGCCTGTCAGCCTCTGTGTCTGTCTCCACCCCCCCCCCCCCTCATTATGTTTAAAATGAAAATACCTACAATGGTCACTGCCAGCCCCTCTATCAGAGCCTGGCATTCTACACTATGGAAGTCATTTCTAAAAATGAGCATTGCAAATACCCACTTAGAGCCATCTTCAGGCCGGTCACTTGACTCGTGGCTGCTTTACAGGTCCGAGACAGAGCTTCTGCAAGAGGCCACGTGATCACCCCAGCTGACGTCGGACATCTCGGCCCCTCCCGCAGAAGCCATGTTTCGGAGCTGTAAAATTGGTATTAACAATGCTCGTTTTTAGAAATGACTTGCATAGTGTGTATGCCAGGCTCTAATAGAGGGGCTTGCAGTGATTTTAGAATTTACAGTTAAACACTTTAAGGAGACTTCATATAGACAAAAGTGACATGCGAGTGTCACAGGATAATGTATTCAGTGCTGGGTGTGATTGGTAACCAGGTGTCTTGTTCTCTAGGCCATGTTTCTGGGGATAGATTAGAGCAGAATTATTTTTTTTTTCAATGGTTTTTGTGCTCATGAAATAAAATGTAATAAACCCTGACCTGTCGCTGCTCTCCCTCTCCTTGGTGTCGGCATTTCAACTGTGGGGACCTGGCTGTGACAGCTTGCAGCTTCACAGCCGAGTGCGCACTGCACATGTGCAAGTCGTGCTGCGCCTGCTGAATGCCCTGGCAATGCTCTGGGTCCTGCGCCGCCCCCCCCTCAGGTTTGACCTCCATATTATATGGTTTTGGTAAATCTAAAGGAAAAGTGTATCATGTATGGCCAGCTTATCTCAGTCATTTCAACTGCTAATGTCACTCCAGGGCACAGTGTTGTAGGGCTGAGTGCAATGGAAGACCAGCTATCTGACAAACCAATAAGTGTGTCAAGTGCCAAAGATCCTTCAGTAAGATTATCTCTGAAAGATGGTGGAATTTTAGAGTGGGTGGCAAAAAAAGTATTCAGGCTTTCTCAGCAGGCATGCATTTATTTTACTTTTTAAAATGGCAACAGAATATTTTTTTTAAGATTTCTAAGTACCGTATTTAACTACTGTATTGCTAAATCTATCTGTACTTAATTAGTTTTCACCAGCTAGCCAGTTAAGCTGGCCATGGATGGTAAGAATTTTGAATGAACATTTGTACACATTCTTAGTTGAATAGAATTCGAAAAATTTTTGTTTGATTTTGGAATGAATGGACAAACAAAAAACTACACTGTTAATGTGATTGTTGGACAAAAAATTCCATCCTCTCCAAACTTTCTTGCAGTTGAAAACAAACCTCTTTTGACCCACTGATTTAGGATACCAAAAACAAACTTTCTTGGAATCCTTTTTCTAGGAAAGTACCTTCAAAAAGTGTACCCATTTGTGGCCAGCTTTAAGCGTTCAAATTTTTTTTTTTCTGTTCCTGGAATATTTCTGCATTGTGTAGAGGCACCTGCACAATCTTCACAATTGAAGTCAGCAGTAACCTGCTTCTAAGACAGAAGCTTGACTTTTCATGGTCACTGACTATGTAAAAACATTGCTATGTTGGTCATTATTGTTTAAGTCCCTTTTCTGATAAATAAGTGATCTTTGTAGGTTTCGCCTAGCTAGAAATAGATGATCTTTCAGGTTGTTTGGACAGCTTTTTGTGCAGCTGCTGGGTAAAAGGCCTAATTGAGATTCTTTTGTTTGAGATACACCTTGCCCTATTGTTCACCTGGATACAATACATACGTTTCTTCCTTCCTGCACACTTCTCAGTGTTTGCATTACATAACCCCAGAGTACCATATGAAAACATGCAAAAAAGAAGCATTGTGAATGCATGTAGAATAGGTCCTCCTCCTTAAGATTGGTTTCACTAACCAATTTTGATTGTGCTCTTGTAAATCTGTTGGATTTTGTGGTCATTTGATTGGCTGATAAGACACAATGACAATTTCCAAGTGGCAAGTAAATGCTAAACATTCTGTAAAGGCTGAAAGCGATTAGTTATGGCACTGTATGACTGACTACGTATGTTTAGGCCAAGCTCAGCGGAGTACTTTTATGTTCTTCTATATGAACTAAAATGTCCTTTTTACCACATGCTTTGTTGGTTTCTCAAATGGTTGTTTGTAAGCTAGCGTTTTACCTTGTCATAACCTTGGCACATTTTTTTTTTTTACCTGGCCCCAAAGCCAGCTGTAATTTTTCATACAAAATGTACATCCATAAAAATTGTTTCAATGGTTACAAATTGAAGTTTAACTCCCACTACTGGAGTGTATACTGTACTGATCTACCAATTGCGGGTGCAATGCTTTCCAGGCTCTAGCAGTACAAAAAAGTAATATGCACTTTCTCTGCAAAAATGTGCATTTTTATTCTGTAAAGGCGAACTTCACATTTTTTAAGGTTTGTTTTGATTTATTTTTCCTCTAATGATTGTGTAACTTTGTGCCTTCCACGAATAGTATGGTAATTGCATTGTAATTCGGGAAGCGTGTATGTTCATCTTTGCAAGCTCTGGCTCTTCATTTCGTCCTTTCGTTAAATCAGCCAAAAGATGATGTAACCAGTTACACAAGCTGTACTCATTGTTTGACATTGCTGTAGGCCTCCTCCATTGTATTATGGCAGAGGCTCCATTCCATGTTTGCAGAAGCTGTCTCTGAGAAATCAAAGTACGGTGCAAATAGCAGCTTTTTGTTTTTCCTCTTCATAAATAGGATCCTTATCAGAAAGGGTTTTCTAGCTCACCATATATAAATGTTGTAGTAATTCCTAAATTGGATACATTTTGAGATGGTAATCGACAAATTGAAGAAAACTCGATCTAACATGAACCTTTTTTATTTTTCAATGGCATTTAGGATGGAGTCTGTGAAATCTGGTAATCCTATGGATAATTCTGTTGGGAGTAAAGTATCCCTTACACCTGGGGTCTCCAAACTGCGGCCTGAGGGCCAGATGTGAGCCGTTGCTAGCCTTTACCTGGCCCTTGAGGCACTATTCCTCCCACTCATACTAACAATGGGGCACTATATCTTCCACCGATACCAATGCTTGCTTCAATGTGAAACTTGTGCTTGCTTATTCTGCCCAGATGGGTTGATGAGCGGTGTACAGAGGTTCAGCAGGGCACGGTACGGGGGGGACGTGCCAGTACAGTAACAGTACATGGGGGGGGGGGGGATCAGGCAGAAACGGTACAGAAGGGCAAAATACTGGGGCCTGTAGAACGCAGTGCTTTACTCATGCAGAGTAGTGCAGGGAAGCTGTTGTATCGTATCTGGTGCACTGATTCTCCCCCCCCCCCCCACCTGCTCTTTTCATCCATCTCGTATATTGTCACTTACAAGTGCCTGAGATGGATAGGAACGGGGGGGGGGGGGGCTGGGATCTGTGCAGGACAATGATGTATGTTGCTACTCTGTGCTACTTTGCAGTAGGCGGAGGAGATGACTGTCAGTTATGTGGGGACACGACCTACCAGTCACCTGCTTATGATGCATAGGTAGATTGTGGCAGAACCCTGGTTGAGAAACTCTGTGCTAGTGGTTTAATATACTAGGCCTGTTTTATGGATATTTTACATGTTGCCAACCAAAGTGTACATCAAAGTTTTAAAACTGTTTGTTTTGTTTTTTTCCATAGTGCTGCTGGGGGTGAAATCTTCAACCAGTGTGTAGCAGAAAGAGAAGAGGCCTTCAAAGAGAAGGATGTCCAGCGGCTCATGAGGCAGATTTTAAAGGGAGTTTCATTTTTGCACAGGCACAATGTGGTGCATCTTGACCTGAAGGTACGCACAACTCAATAGGATCTATTATGAGTATTCCGGTGTCTTCTGTCAATGGTTCGTCTGACACTTCAGCTAATGTTACATGTGTAGAGCCATGGGGAAACCATTTATATCTAGCTGAAGGACACAAACATCTGAGGTTTTAACTACAATAATGGTCTTGTGTTAGGTGATAGCAGTTCTCAAATAGTCTTGCTGGAACATTCTTGATGTTAAAGATGCATGCTTATTACTATAAATAACCCTTCATTGTGAATTAAGTGCCTTCCTTTATTATACAGCTAAACTGAATACAACAGTGTGAATTTTAAATAATTACAGGCATTCATAGGTCATTCTAAAATGCATATAAATGTATTTGTCATTGCCAGTGTGAAAGAGGTCTTGATGGTATAGCCCAGGTGTCATCAAATGGCGGCCCGAACATGGACCGATCGATGCTTCTGTTCGGACCATCAGGCCGCCAGTGTTAAAGTGCCTCCGCTCCACCACCATTGGATGCAGGGACCATGGGCAACCCTGCATCCAATGACGTTGCATGTGCGCCCCGCTGCTGTCTTTCTCGTGGCTCCCCAGGCTAGGCGTGGCGTCAAATACATGCCCGCCCCCTGCTGCTCGTTTTTTTCTTTTGGCTTCAGCTCACACCTTGCCGGCAGCTGCCCGCATCCCCGCCCCCCCTTCAGCAAGACCCCTGGTGCAGCTCTTAGCCCCTGCAACTTGCTACCTCTGCTGGCTTCTGCACAATGATGGGCACATTTTCTCTTAAGGGGCATGCTGAAGGGCACATTATGCTAGTGGTGGCAAGCTGATGGGCACATTGGGGGTGCTCTGATGGGCACAACAAAATATGCCCATCGATGTGAGCCTTAACATAAAATATGCCCATCAGAATGCCCCTATTTTATGTAAAGGTTCACACTGATGGGCACCTTTTGTTGTGCCCATCAGAGGGAATCTTAACATAAAATAAGGGGCATGCTGATGGGCACATTTTATGCTAGAGGGGGCACATTATGTTAAGGGGTGCTCTGACAGGAATGCCTGATGTAAAGGAGCATGCTGAAGGGGACACCTGATGTAAGGTCACACTGATGAGGGGCACTCTGATGGGGACACCTGATGTAACGGAGCACTTTGACAGGAATACTTGATGTATGGTGGCACTCTGGGCACACCTGGTGTGATTGGGGTCACCTGATTTAAGGGGGCACTCTGATGGGGACCAATGACATTAGGGGGCCTACTGACGAAGAAACCTGATGTAAGGGGGCACTCTGGGGACACGTGATGTAAGAGGGTGCCCTGATGGTGGCAACTGATTTATGGGGGTAGTCTGATGGGGGCACCCAATGTAATGGATTACTCTAGTAGGGGCACATTTCCATGTACAGAGTATTACCAGAGCGTGTGGAGGAAACGGTAGGAAGAGCACCCATATTTTGGGGGGAGAGAAACTAGCAATAAAGCAAGCAAACCGCCATGCCAAAATGTCCTGTTAGCTACTTTGGCTTATGTAGGTTAGCTCATTGAAATCGATGGACTGACTTGTATGTCGAGGGGGAAAAATGTACCAAAAACGTGTGCCTACTATGCTTGGTGTGAATGGGGGTCTAAACGTAAAATTGGTTGGGTTTACACAAGAACAATGACAGCCGAGTCTCCTCCCACTTCCTATCATGTGCTTGTATAAAGCTGGCCCTTGCACTACATAGTTGATGGTAGATCTAAAGGAGATTGTGCAATTGTACAGTGTACGGTCACCTTAAAGGAAGTAGGGAACTGGGGGGGGGGGGGGGGGGGGGTGATGTAGTGATGAGGGAGGCTTGGTCCACAGAGATAAACGACGCACCCTATTCTGTGATTCAGTAAGGCAGTGCATGATGGGATATCACACAATGATACAGGAAGTGATGCACTGAGAATGCATTATTTGGGGCTCTTTCACTCGGACGGTCCTTCCGTTTTCGGATGAAAAACGGACATGCATGTATCCCTATGGGATAGCGGCTGTCAGTGGATGAGCATCTGCTGACACCCGATCTCGTCTGTGTTCGCTATGGTCCATTTCTGCAGACGGAGAAAAACACTATTTTTCCATCTGTCTGCAGAGCGGATCGGATAAAGACGGACTCTTCGGTCCATCGTCACCCGATCTCCCATAGGGGAGAGCGGCGCACTGACAGGTCCGTCCCTGCACAGAGTGCAGAGACGGACCTGTCCTCTTCCTGCTCAGCGGAGATCGCTCCGGCGATCCCCGCTGAGCAAGCGGATATCCACGGAGCACTGATCCGCCCCGTGTGAAAGAGCCCTTGTAGTTGCCAGTGGAACACAAGCGTGGCGATTTTCCACATTTTGTAGACCCTTCCTCCAGCTCTGCGACTGAAATCCCAAACCTCAAAAAGGACTTGGGGATGGGAGAGTCTGCAGGAGCCCGGTGATCCACTGATTGGGATTGCTCTGGCTCTTTTGCATAAAAATTAATGCACACTTTTCTTTTCCTGCAAAAATGTGCATGTTTTTTAATTTTATTTTTTTAAATGTGGACTTGGCCTTTAAAGAGGGGAAGAGGTGTCATTTATCAGTCTTCTGTACCCTCATGTTTAATGGCACGAGCCCAACTATAGGCGATAGCCACTCGGCAGACTGTCCCACTCCTTTGTCTTGTTTCTGTATCTTATCTGGTGTTCTAATAAAAATATTTTCAGCCCTAAAGAGGGGAAGAGCGCTTCTATAACTGATCCAGTGGCTGCAGAGCTTGTTCTAGTGAGACAACTGCTGATCAGACAAATCCCTTTCAGATTGTTTAACCTGCAGCTGTGAAGAATCAGCATTAATTGGATTAATACTTTGTGCTGAACTGTTTGCTACTCGAGGAACTTTTACCTGCTGACATTTATGGCTAATGAACAGAAGTCCTCTTCTTACCTGGTCCTTACTTTTAGTCTTTGTAGTATCCTTTTACAGGATCATTTTCTACCCATGAACATGACTGTTTTGAAGCTTTTGTGTTTTTTTTTTTTTTTTTTTTTCTGTGGTATTATGGTGTTTGCAGTTTTATACCTAATGTGTTTATTATATAATCATGAGTTGGCTAAAAATCTCAAGGCTGCTATTTTGTGAGGGATTTATTTAGGGTAGATCTAGAAAACAAGGCGTGGGAAGAAGAGAATGTACTGCAGTGTTTGATCCAAATTGTTATGGTAAAATGTTTTTTGAAGCCATTAGTAAATCTGATGGCTTGCTCCTTCGTCACCCTTTCTAATCGGTATCTTCACTGTACTCCTATTATCTGGCTTTTCTCTGCCCCCAAAAATCCAGTTTGGGTAATTATCAGTAAAAGATCAGTCTCTAAACCATAGACACACAACTAGGTGAATTGAAAGACCATTATTATTTTGGCACCATTTTAAACTCTTCGCTCTCATCAAAATGCTTAGTCATGTATACATACATGTCAGGATGCTGTTAATTATGGTTGAGTAAGCAGTTCAACTTTTGACAGTGCTGTAATTGCTAGGGTGCAGCTACAAGGTCCAGTTTGCAGATTTAATCTTGGATCAGCTCAGACCAGCATATGGACAAGATATTTTGAGCACAGAGTTTTATAAGTAGAGCACTACATTCCATTTCCTGAACAGTAAGGCTGGATTCACACCAATGCATTTTTTGTCCTTTTTGCAGATTTGCACTACAGATCGTGTTCCATAGGAAACAATGCTAAATGGACTGTAGAGCAAATCTGCAAAAAGCACTAAAACTGCATAGGTGTGAATCCAGCCTAAGGTCCAATCGGAGAAAATAAAACTCATTGCACATGGCATTATGGACATGGGCACTGCTCACACCACATTGATTAAAGCCTGCGATTATTCTACAACTTATAGCAGAACTTTGCCTAAAAGGGCGCAAGTGGGACGGTGGGAAGCCGCAATGCTTAACTGCCAGCTTCCTTATGTTATGGTGCCTGGACCGGAAACCGATTTTAAAGAATCGCCTCGGTTGAGGACAATGCTGGATCCCTGGAAAAGGAAGTGTCCTTTTATTTAAAGTCAGACTTCTAATTTAGTAGGGGGAGACTGGAGCTCCCCTTTAAGCTTATTAGTAGTAATGTAGTAAACGTTCACCTGAAATATTGACATCAAACTTTTTTTAGTTTTGGGGTTCTTGTGCAACAAATATATTTATTGAAAGACTGAATTATAATCAATTTAAAGTTGGTTTATAATTTTAAGTTGGTAAAATCTAAACGTGGATGTAAATTTGGTACCTGGAGATGTGCTTTTCTTATGGGGGGGTTTGCATGTACTTCCAAACATTGGATATGTTTAGACACACAAACATATGAACATATTTAAGCTGAACTTCTGGAATTATCAGTATTGCCTACTTTCATTTGTCCAGCTAGGCCCAATAGAAGTATGCATATCCCAGGGGTCACTGTAGTAGTTGGTGCTACTACAGTAATGGCCAGGTTCCATACCAGTAGCCCCCCTCCTCCTCTGCTCACTCAACACAGGTGGTCCCTTGCTAGGCACATCCGTCATTCATTGAACACCTTGTATTTTTTTCAGTATATACAAAGTGCTCTCCGATTGGACAAGGTGACGGTGACTATGTTTAAAAATATCTTTCAAATAGATTTTAAAGAGCAGTGTTTTTTGTAAACTTTGATAAAAATGTTTTATTTTTTCAACCCTCATATTTTATTTTTTATTTTTTTTATACACAGCCACAAAACGTTCTATTGACCAGTGACCGTCCACTAGGAGACATAAAAATAGTGGATTTTGGCTTGTCCAGGGCTGTGAATAACAATGAGGAACTGAGAGAAATTATGGGGACCCCAGAATATGTTGGTAAGTAATCGCACATTTGAGTACAGCTGAGCTAAAGTGTTGCAAAAAATATGAACTTTTTAGAAATGTGGTCTTTGCAGCAGAGGTTATGTAAATGGGGTTTATAAAGCAGGTTTAGGGTTCATGCCAGAAGTGGTTCAGGAGGTCAGTGTAGTGCAGTCTGGAAGCCGCTGCGCATATATTCTGCTGGCAGCTCACCAAGGGGTGCTGTCTATGGACCTCCATGAACCCGTCTGTCTGCTTACTGAGGAGTGCGGTCTATGGACTTTGCATTGTACTGCTGTGAATAAATCCTGCTCACTGAAGAGGCCTGTCTATGGAGCTGGCATGTACTGCTCTAGAAGGCTGCTATAGGGAACTACTGCTACCATGATTTGACAAATCGCCCTCTCTATTCCCTTTGTGTGACATACTTAAGTTGTTTGTGCTTTTACACGAATAATGGGTATTCCGTTTATTTTTTAGCTCCTGAGATCCTGAGTTATGAACCAATCCGCACAGCTACTGATATGTGGTAAGTACAAATAATATGTATGTGTGCAATTCAATCCTATACAAGACCTGTTGTGATGAAGATCTAAAAAAAATAACCTGTATGTTTTAATTTTAGGAGCGTTGGGGTACTGGCTTATGTCATGCTCACAGGCACCTCACCTTTCCTGGGAGACGACAAGCAGCACACGTTCTTAAACATTTCCCAGCTGAATGTCAGTTACACAGACGGGGACTTTGAAGGGATATCGGAACTGGCTATTGATTTTATCAAAGCACTTTTAGTGAAAGAGCCAGAGTAAGTCCTTCTATTCATCTCCCTGTACACATCTATTTCCTCAGCTTATCTGCTTCTTCCTGTGTCTGTGCATCCATATCTTCCTTTGAAGAATTGCTTACAGTGCATCTTTCAGACTAGCTTGTCTGGGTGTTGGTTCCTACAAATCCATGCATATGTCATGTCTGTTCGACAAGGAATTAAATTTTGCTTCACATAATTTTTTTTTTTTTTTTCGATCTATGATTTAGTTGACTTTTTTTTTTTTTTTTCTATTACTGCTAGTGTTTCTTAAATTCGTGGGAAAATGTCCATTTATCACTATCAAAAAGGAAAACTCAAATTTAGTTTTTTTTTTTTTTTTTTTTCCCCCCCGTCTTCCCCTCAAGCTGTTTAACCTTTTTGTAGGACTAATCTATAAAAAATCACATTTTTTTTTTTAAATGCATGTTTTTGGTTTTAAAATGTTTCAAATCTAGTTTTTGAAAGAGGATATGTAAATATTCAAAAAAAAATTGACGCGCAATATCAATGTATTGATTCTGTATTTTTAGAAGAAAGATGCTTTTGTTTTAGTGCACACAATATAAACTAGGAGACTGGGCTCAATTCACTAAGCAATATTGCATGCGATCTTTAGATCACGTGGCTCATTTTATCCAACTATTGCGCGTAACAAAAAAAAAAGTTGAAACATTTAGCAATGATATTCCTGCCTCTGCTAAATGTTACGATGCCTGCCAGTATCCCATGCCCTGCTCTTTCAGTTGTCAGCCAAGGATTCATTCTCTGCAAATGTAAAAGGAGCAGGGTCGTGATTTAAAAAAAGTGTGGGGTATACCCACAATCCATACCAGGCCCTTGGGGTCTGGTATGCATTTTAAGGGAGACAACACAAAAAAAGCATGCTGTCACCCCCCCCCCCCCCCCAAATTCCAAAAGGGTCCCTTATCCATGCATGCATCCTGGCAGGCTAAAAGAGTGGGGAAAAAAATGAGCATGCACCCCCTCTCAACCATACCAGGACACATGCCTCAACATATGGAGGGAGAGGGCCCAACCTTGTCCTTGTGTTTGAGGACAAGGGCTTCTTCCCCACAACCCTGGCCTAGTGGTTTTAGGGGTCTGTAGTTGGGGGGGGGGTGTTTATCAGAATCTGGATGCCTCCTTTAACAATAAAGGGGCTCACAGATAAAGCTCCCCCTTCATATGAGTAAGGGGTACATACCCCTTCTCATTCACAAAAGAAACGCATATATACCTTAGAAATCTAAACACCCAAGCGTTTGCAAAGTCCTTTATTTAAAAAAAGAAAAATAATGAAAAATATTGTTTTCTATGTACATCCATCGTCAAGCATGTTGTCCAGTGATGGCAGCCTAAATCAATCTGGATAAACAATGGCCACTGACCCACCCAAAAGGAAAAACCCAGTACATGACTGATCTGTTAGTTCCCTTACGAGTACAAAATGGCATATCAGATTCCCCACTACTAAAGTAAGCACAGGGTTGGGGGTCATGCGGGTGACATTATTGACCAGATATCAACATGCTCATATTTGGTCAGTGATGTCACATGTGTGACCCCACTGCTTTGTTGACTTTAGTGTCGAAAACAAACTGCACAGGGTTACCTAATGTGTTGTGCAGTCAGCGTCTTAAAGCGGAGTTCCAGACATTTTGTGTTTATTAAGTCAGCCGGTACAAAAAGTGTAGCTGCTGACTTTTAATGCGCGCATGCACACCCCTGTCCCTTTAAGAGCTATGGGCCGAAGTGATGTTTTTGATGTCGCTTCCGCCCTGCAATAATATGGAGACAGGTGGGGGCCATCTTCCCCCTCAGTCGTCTCCATACCAAGCCAGGAGAAGGATCCGATCGCCTCCACCGCTACCGGCGGCTCCGGTAAGCGTCGGAGGGAGGGCCTCCCTCCCGCCGCCGATAAGTGATCTTGCGGCGAATCCACCGCAGAGACACCTTTTTTATCTGAAAGCGGACCACCCGTTGAAGATACCGGGGTTATGGCAGATAGCTGCTGCCATAACGATATTCCTCTTCAAAGTTGCGATGTAGAACTGCGGTGGGAGGTCCGTAAGTGGTTAAAAAAAAAAAAATCTTCAGTTTAGGCCAATAGATTTTCTTCTACATATTTTTGGTAAAAAAAGATCAAGGGGTTAAATGTGTTCCCTCAGTGTGTGTGTGTTCTGACTGTGGGGGGTGGCTAGAGACATATCGCTGTTCCTAACTAATAGGAACACGCGTGCCTCTTCTGACAGAACGGGGATGTGTGTCCTGTGTGGCCATGATTGATAGTGGGTGGCGGTCATCGCGACCGCCGGCCACGCGAATTGGGTCCCCCGTTGTGCAGCGGGCTTGCGCACCTGCTTGGGCTCTTAGAGGAGCCAACGTACCTGTACGTTTTGCGCAGAGCTGACAATTTGCCGACGTATATGTACGTGAGCCGGATGGGAAGTGGTTAGACATTCCTTCAATGTAGCATAACATTTTTAATAGTTAATAATTATCTAAACATTGATCATTCGATATTTAAAATTCAAATAGAAATGACAAATGCTTCAGTGTCTTCTCTCAATGCCCACACCCTCCAACATTTTTCTATGTATCCTTACTACACATGGTATCATCTCTTCAACTACTGTTGAAGTTAGGTGGGCACTGTCAGCAGATGCACAGCACCTTTCGTGAGTGCAGAACCTCACTTCCTCTGCCCTTTCCCACTTCTGTGAAACTGCATTAATAAAATACTACTTGTACACTTTGTTAATTTCCTTGTTTATATGGTGTTTAATAGATGGATATTTCACACACATCAGGGAGTGTTTACAATGGCCACAATCTACTGACATTCTTTGTGGGTTAGGATAGTGTTGTAAATGTATCCTTTCTCTTTGGCAGAGGTCGAGCAAGTGCTGATGACTGTCTCCAGCATCCTTGGCTAGCGGAAGGCGATCTCCCGGATCCTTATGCTAGTGCTATGAATTCCGTACAGGACAACAGCCAGGCAGTACAATCGGAGGAGGAGGAGGAGCTGAAAGCAGAAAGCTCCCCGATTACCAGTCTGGGTCAGGTAGACTCGGAAGAACAGACTGTAACAGAGGAGTTGATATTAATGGCTTCTTACACGTTGGGACAGTGCAGACAGACTGAAATGGAAAAACAATCTGAATCTAAAGCCATTACAAAGCGATTTAAGTTTGAAGAGCCAGTGCTGCAAGAGATCCCCGGAGATTTTATCTACTAAAGTCTGGCATTTTGGAACTGTACGACTTCTAGAGCTTGGGGTTTTTTTCTTAGTCATTGAGCTTCTTGATTGACCAGAAGTTAACGTCAGCCTGCTGACTACTCTTTACCATGGCAAGATGAATCCAATTCAACAGTGCCATGTTAAGTCTCAGATTAAGCAATATCTGTCTATTTTGAGTATATTTTTTTTATTTTATTTATTTTTTTTTTCTGGTTTGTGCCTAAAACACCACCATATTACCGATGGGGTTGTGGATTTCTTGACATGGCAGCACGATATATTGTCTCCTGCGGTCCATTCTAAGATGTGGTCAGTGTTGCAATACTGGAAAATACTATTTTTTTTTTTTTTTTTTTTTTTCTTTTCTACAAGCATCCTTGTTGGAATAAATATATTTTAATAAAAAGAGTAATTGTAAAAATGTAAATGCTTTGGGCGGCATGTGCCTGGAATATGAAGCTTGTAAAAAAAGATCTTAAAGTAGCTGTTCAGTTAATTTTCATTGAATACATAAATGAATGGTACTTAAAACAAAAACAAAGGCCCTATGTAAATTGATGTGCTGCAGATCAGATTGTACTTTTTTTATATTCAGCAGAAGAAATTAATAAGAACGAGCTATAAATATCATACAGTAATTAAAGCTGGCCATTACATTATACAATTCTTTTATTCAATTTCCTTTAGATTTATCTTCAACTATGTAGTGCAAGGGCCTGCCTGATTGCCTACAAATGAAGTGTTTAGGTTTGACCTCGTATTATATGGTTTTGGTAAATCTAAAGGAACAATGTACCAGAAAATATTATAATGTATGGCCAGCCTTAGTAGGGGTGAATTGGCTGTACACCCAAATAGTGGTGACTGGGTGCCAGTTATAGTATACAGATTATTCCATCTGCGTGTAAAGCTAAGAAAAAATATAAATCTCTAGAACTGTGTTGCTGTAGCAAAATGAAACGGTGGAAGAAGGGTGACGGTACCGTGCCCAGACACCACCACTGCAGCTAGGGCAGAGAGGGCTAGGAAACTTCCAATTCAGATGCTGCAAAATCTTTCTAGCAGAATGTTCTTGTTAAATCTTTTAGCAACTCACTAAACACAATAACATTTCAGTGTAATCTTTGCACATTCATTGCCAAAATGAACAGGTGCCAAAATGTGTTGTAACCACTTAATCCCATAAGAACAATACATGCGCCTCTTCTAACAGAGTGAAACTTTGAATTTCTTTTATCCCAGGTATCACAGTAACTCTGGAATAACATGGAACACTTAGGCTGCAGTTATTCACAACATAGTGGGTTTCCACTGTTCGTTTTTGGTGTGCGGTCTACCGGTAGGTCTAGGGACACAAGCTAACATGGCGTGTTACACAGATAAATAATTAGATCTGTTGGTTCAAATCAATTCAATTTGCACTATTTTGGATGACTTATTTTGTTTGAGTAGGGATGTTAACAATGTTTTTTGTTCGCATTCAGACGGTTACTGTACTCTTTTTCGTTAAGCTAGTGATAAGACTCTAGACATCAGTCAATCTGTACTATAGCTTATTGTGCATGTCATTACTGGAGGAAGTACTTCATGTTGCTAGTCATTGAGTTCCCTGTAAGCGGCACATAATGCTGCTTTGTATAATCTGCAGCATTGGACAGCTGGCGTTGAGTTAAAAATCTCATGCAAAGATTTCAAAGTAAATTAAAACCATTATTGGAATATGATGTCTGTACTATGCCTGCAGACTTCCTGGGAATAAAGATTCTTGCGGGGGTAATTAAAACCTGTGCACGACTACAATGATCTTGTAGCCCAATGGTGATCGCGTGTCAAATAGGTGTTGCAGGCCCTAGGTCATTGGTAATGGAAATGCTGCTGCATCTGATCCTCATTTCCCACCCCCAGGACTGTGTATAGCCTGGAACATCACATTGCACATCCATTGATACCGGTAATGTAACCCTACACGTTTACTGCAAGGCTCTACACAGGTGTTCTGTTTCTGACCAGTTTCATGGCTTTGCCTTTCATTTACAGCCTAATGAAGGGAGTGCTAAATCGAGATTGTAAAGGGATATGCGATTCTCTTGTCAACTGAATTTTCTCATGCTGAGCCCAACTTGTCTTCGTATTTTAATAGTCAACTTGTCTGTCCCTAAACCCCCCCCCCCCTCCCCCCCCATAAAACACAATCCTGCTTGACACTGCCTGTGGGCCCCAGCATTATAAGCTGTGGCTCCATTATTTTTTATTATTTTTTTTTCCCATCAGTCACCAATTTTAGAGCTGTAAACTGCCCATAGAAAGAAATTGCTGTTTTCTGTGCATGTGTGTAGTCACTATTGCTTCCTAGGTACATGCAGTGTACTGGTGCACGGTTTGGAGAACAGGGACTACATTGGGGTGGGAGAAAAGCTGGAGATGCAGCCTGAATTGTACGGTCTAGTCCTTTGGGTGCGTGGGGGTGTGAGATGGGATTATTCTGTTTTAGTGCTGAAAGAGGCCTGGGGCAATAAAATGACTAGTAAAAGTGCACGTACATTTTAATGGTCATGCTCTTTACATCGGGGAAGCCAGTAAGCATTTGTACTGCACTTAACTTGAAGGTCAGCAATCCCTTTATGAGATGCTGATCTTTTTCTGTGCTGTCGTGTACATTCAGGCATCAAAGGTTTGTGTGACTGTATTAGTTGCAGAACAGTTGCTTTAAAAACAAGGCATGAGCTATCTGTAGGCCAATGCCATATGCCAGTCATGCCCTTTTTTCACATCTGGAAATGCCTTTCACTTCAGCAGCAAATTGGCGTAAAGGAAAGACACAAAGTGAATCCAAAGGAGAAAGTAGGCATGCTGCACAATAAAGCCAGCAAAATGTCACCTTATTCACTAAACTAAGTGAAAGTTTACTTTTGCAAGGGAAAACAACTTCCCTTGCTGAAGGTGACTTCAGTCAGCCAATTATTTAGCAAAAGTCCTGCTTTTTCCAGTTTCCTTGTACATGATTGGGTGGTGTCCTTTTTTTCCCAAAGGGAGTTTCACTTTGTTTTTACCTCTTCTTCAGTAAGAAAAGTACTTGTTTTATTAAATAAACCCACTGAATAGATTACAACAGTAGGCGTGCAGTGGCGAGTAGGGGGGAATGGCTGCGCCTGTGCAGTGGCGAGTAGGGGGGAATGGCTGCGCCTGTGCAGTGGCGAGTAGGGGGGAATGGCTGCGCCTGTGCAGTGGCGAGTAGGGGGGAATGGCTGCGCCTGTGCAGTGGCGAGTAGGGGGGGAATGGCTGCGCCTGTGCAGTGGCGAGTAGGGGGGGAATGGCTGCGCCTGTGCAGTGGCGAGTAGGGGGGGAATGGCTGCGCCTGTGCAGTGGCGAGTAGGGGGGGAATGGCTGCGCCTGTGCAGTGGCGAGTAGGGGGGGAATGGCTGCGCCTGTGCAGTGGCGAGTAGGGGGGGAATGGCTGCGCCTGTGCAGTGGCGAGTAGGGGGGGAATGGCTGCGCCTGTGCAGTGGCGAGTAGGGGGGGAATGGCTGCGCCTGTGCAGTGGCGAGTAGGGGGAATGGCTGCAGGTTACAACACACCATTTCACCCTGCACGGTCATTATGCAGACCCCCAGATCTTTTTTATGCATTATTCCCCTCATTAACCCTTGCGTAGATCAAGTTCTTTACATTTCCTGACCTGGATGATGGAACAAATGACTACGCAATAAGTCTTCTCCTGAGTCTCCAATGTGTAGAAAAGCAAGCCAACTTAACCATGTACTACAATGGTGTCCCTATGAAATGAAATGACTAGTCCCTTTTTTTGCTAGTTTGGCAGTGAGAGCACTTTTTGTAGTACATTCCATCACATGATGGCACAATCCTATCTCAAATAAACATGCTTGCTTGGATACTAGACGATGGCTACTGACCATCTAATTTTAGTATTTTTTTTTTCTTTTGTATTTTATACATTTGCCCCAAACCATAAGGTTTGTACTCAAGAAACATTCCAGAATTTGTGTTCCTTTTTCTGCTGAAACAGTTGCCTATGTACCATATTGGATCCCACAATGCTACCATAAGCTATGTGCCTTTTTCCTTCCATTGTTTTCATGTCCTGTCCTTCCTTTGTGAATATCAGTGTCTTAAAGTGTCTTCTATTAAAACCCTATCTAAAACAGACTTGGTTTAACAATTTAGTCATTCATGTACACAGGTTGCAGTGTGCCAATATTCATCTGTAGATTAACCAGTTGTTTGAAGCAGAACTCCAGTAAAACATCTAAATAGGGAGCTGAAATGCACATATGTGATGTTTTATCTGCCAAGATATTTGAAAGTCGCATTCTTCACACAGCCTGCCATGCCTAAATAGCCAGGGGTGGGGGGAGGGGGGGGGCATCAATATTGGAATATTGGGGCCTATAGATCTGCACCTTCCGGTGTCACCTTTTAAAGGGGTTGTAAAGGTTTGTTTTTTATTTTCTAAATAGGTTCCTTTAAGCTAGTGCATTGTTGGTTCACTTACCTTTTTCCTTCGATTTCCCTTCTAAATGTTTATTTTCTTTGTCTGAATTTCTCATTTCCTGTTCCTCCTCGGTAAGCTGTTCTGGCTTACTAAACACCGCTCGGATGATGGTGTGACGTTTACTGAGGAGAAACAGGAAGTGAGAAATTCAGACAAAGAAAAAAACATTTAGAAGGGAAATCGAAGGAAAAGGTGAACCAACAATGCACTAGCTTAAAGGAACCTAATTAGAAAATAAAAAAAAAACTAACCTTTACAACCCCTTTAAGAGTTCACTGGGCACTTTACATAACCACATTATTAGGTGCTCATGCCACTCCCAGCCCACAGTGCCTGAAACATGTTTGCATAATAGCAGTGCACAGTGCAGTAAAGCCCAATTTCCTTATGCTGGCATTTCTACTCATCCTTCATGATAGTGAGCCAAGTGTTATGGGAAATTTTATTATGGTATATATTATCAGTATTTAAGAATGCATTTTTCCTTAACTGGACTAAATGTATTTTTTTTTTTTGTTTTTTTTTTTTTTAAACCCTATTTACCTGGAGTTCTGCTTGTACTGCATTTTTGTTCCCCCTCTAACTCCATGTATAGGAGCTCCGGACACATTTTTGGCTGCTTTTCAACATCATGCCAAATCTGAATCTGGAAATGCTCATGTTTAAAGTGACTCTGCTATAAAAAAAAAAGCAATAATCCTGACCTGTCCTACCTCTGAACCTTGCTGCCTATAACTGATAATCTTGCTGTAGGCTCTTCAGCATCAGAACGTTTTGGCATGTTGGATGCTTGGCCCCCACTAATGAGGGATGGGGGGTTAAATATTAAAGCAAAGCTGTAATGTATTGCAAACTAGCAGTTCTTAGATGTAGTCCTCTGTCTGTATTTATTTTTCTCTGTCTCTTATTTCCTCATCTTAATGGTGATTCTGTCAGTAACACATTTCTGTCCACGCTCAACCTTACTGTACTTATGGAGGAGCAGCATTGTTACCCCATAACATTGAGGATATTTTCTAGTTCACAGAAAGCCAAGTGGCTAGCACATTCTCCTGGCAGCACTAGGATAATCAGTGCGAATGCCAACTATGGCCCTACCTGGAGTTTACACGGTCTCCCTGTGCCTGTGTGGATTTCCTCCGGGTACTCGGGTTTCCTCTCGCACTCCAAAAACATGCCGGTAGGTTATTGACTCCTGGATAAATTAGCCCTGGTATGTGTATGTATGAATGGGAGTTGGGGACCTTAGAGTGTAAGCTCCTTGAGGGCAGGGACTGATGTGAATGTGTAATCTATATGTAAAGCGCTATAGAAGTACCTGTAATAAATAAATAACATTATTTGAGAGTTTATTTGAAAAGTTAAGTGTTAGAGGACGATTCAAGGACACAAAGTGTGGCAGGAGGAACCGATATGTTTTGTGTACTTGCAGCATATCTACTTTGATCTGGTAGCTGCATTCGTTTTCTTTTCCTCAGGCGAAGAACTGGAAAACTGCAATATATTACATTTTTGTTTTAAAGATTTTGAATATCCTTTAATGCTTATCTTGTTGCTATTTATATAAAAAAAAAAAAAAAAAAAAAAAAAAGCTGGCCTGCGGAGTCACTTTAATGCAGTTAGTTAACACACCAATATTTCATTCATCTCACTGCTTTGAGATCTATAATGTTCAGATTTTTATGTGTTTTTCTGTTGTGCCTTTTTTGTACAGTCATTTTAAATCGGAACATTTTTTTGTATAGTTCTATTAAAGTTTGTAAGTTATAAGCAGGCCATTATATACTCTTTATTACCGAAGAAATGAGATGTGTTTCAACTGATGTATTTTTTGATGCAGGAAAAGCCAATTGCGGTTCTGAAGCTGTTTATAATAAAGATATTTTCCACTCCAGTTGTAGCTGTTTGAATCAATTATTGACACATTTTATTACAAGATGTGCGGTAGATTTTCCAAAATGAATACCAATGTCAGATATCGGTTCTTCATCTGTTGATTTTATGTGATATTAGCCCAGTGGTCAGATGAGAGCTTTTCATAGCAGCAATAGTTGTATTGCAAATGTCAACATTCTAAACCCCCCCCCCCCCCCCCCCCCCCCCCCCCCCCGCCACCCCCCCCCCCCCCCCCCGTAAGCTAATGATCAGAGTATTTATGCAGAAGATCGCGTTGTCTGATGTGCATGCAAATATTGAAAGCTCCTGTGACCCTTTAGCCTTAACAACTGGACAGGATAAGGGATGAAGTTTTCCAGCATAAGTGTCCGCACTGGTATTTGGTACAGGGTATTACATTGCAGAACAGAATAAAGCAGACAAGGCTTCCCCAAACATATTTTCTAAAATACCTCTTAGACAAAAAGTCCCCTATGTGGTGGATTTTTTTTTTTTTTTTGGTTACAGGTTCTCTTTAATGAGATATCGGGGGTGGGGGGGTCTAAAAGATCCCTGATGTCTGGTCTCTCCTTCAATGAAGTCAATGTAGTGCAGACTGCAGTATGGCTGGGGAAGCAATGTTTTTTACATGTCACTTCGGGGTCCATAACTGGAAGGGGAGATCAGGGAATAAACTTTTTCAGATCTCCCTCCCATGTTTGCTGGGCTCAGCATGGTGGATGCTGCGGATAGAGGGAAGGGGCATGCGATCTGGCAGCTGCTTCCATCACCTGACAGTTGGCTTATCAGATTTACACTTTCTCTGCGACTGAAGCCACTGGGGGGGTGTGTGTACCCCCCCCCCCCCAAAAAAAAGCATGGCATATGTTGGCAGTAAAAGGGTCAAATGTTTATGTAAACTGGAACAATTAACTTTTATTATATTGTCTTCTAATATCTGTTTGGCAACAAAAAAAAGTTAATCTTGCTAGAAACATTGTCAACTATTACATTTCTGTGCTGCATTCTTTGCAGTTAGTGCTTGTTCAAACATGCTGCCTGGGGTGCAGAGTATAACCCTACTCCACTCTGTGAATCCTCAAGTTTTATAGCAAACGGGGCTACCAAGGAATAGGAGGCGCGGTGGCCTGCATCCTGTATTGTACTCCAAGATATGGAACGTACAAGTAAGTGAAATCTCTTCCTAAAATGTACAGAACAGGGCACAGGCAGATTGTTCATAGACCCTGGGATGTCCTCAAGCAAAAAATGAGAAGGGTGGAAAAACAACCAAGCAAGCAGACTGCCAACAGACTCACAACCAGGGTCAACCAACCCAACGTCGGAGTACTGCTGCAAGAGCCTTGTGACCGAAAGCTGAATCTGCAGAAGATTGGATGTCCACCTGGTAAAACTTTGTTAATACTTTTTTTTTCCCCAGAGGACCAGGTGGTGGCCTTGCAAAGCTGAGCAGCAGGGGCTTGGTGCCTGAATGCCTAGGAAATGTACAAACCCACTCCTACTAGGTTAGTGGGCAAGCACAGGAGTTTTTCACCTTTTTAGAGTGTAATTGCTAGGGATCATTTGTCATATCCATATTACCAATTCCATCAGCTCATTCCCCACAGTTACAACCTTTTGTACCACCTCCCCCCACCCTATTAGATTGTAAGCTCTTCTGAGCAGGGCCCTCTTAATCCTCTTGTATTATAACTGTATTGTCTCCCTTTTATATTGTAAAGCGCTGCGTAAACTGGCGCTATGTAAATCCTGTAATAAATTAAAAATATCCATCGAACAGAGGTCCTGAGCATAATGCAGATAGGGAGTCTGTCTTCTGATAGAAGCTTTGAGGTTGACCGGGCAGGGCACAAAAATGGAAGGACTATGTCTTCATTGAGGTGGAAGACTGATACCATGTTAGGAAGAAAAGATGGTCTTGGGCATAAGATTACTTTTGTCTTTGTGGAATGTTAAATGACTCCTTACAAGAGGGGCGCCAGGTCACTGACATGTCTACAGATGTGATATCCTACAAGAGAGCCACTTTGAATCAGGGCTATCCCCTTAGATGACCTCTCCTGCAAACAGTGGTTTCTGCAGGCTAGAGAGTACCAAGCTGAGGTCCTGGGAGAATGAGCCATATGCTCGAAGCAGAGCCAACTCTAATTGTCCTGAGCTCCAGTGTGTTGTTGGGGAGCTTGGCTTCTACCGTTGATTATGTTTCCTGGACTGTGAGAGACTGGAACACACCTCCCTTGCCTCAAAGACTGGCATCTGGTATCACTTCCCAGTGGTAAGTAAAAACTTCCCCATTATCTAGGCTGTTTTGGAAATCCACAAAGCTCCAGAACTCAATGCTTCGCTATAAAGAAGCATGCAAGTTCCAGGTCAACAAAGCTTGAAGGTATTTGAGGAATATCCCCATTGGGCTTTGGTACCATGAACAGGTTTGAATAACTTCCTTTGAACATGTAGAGGTACTGGCAATACTATTCCATGGCCCAGGCCAGGGCATTCTGCAAATCTGGCTGGCCTTGGGCAGGTTTTGGTTGGTTTGAGAGAAGAAAGCTGTGAGGGGTTAGTTTTGAACTCTATTTTGTTCCTATATTGGGCCAACAGGTCTGGGATTTCTGTGACCCAGAGAAAGGCAAACTAACTGATTTGCCCTCTACTCTAGGAGTGAGAGCACCCCCTCATTGGGAAGAGGGCTTTGAGGACCAAGTCTTTTGCAGAAAGGAAGGGCTGTACTTGGGTTATGAAGATAAAGCCTGTGTAGAGTGATTAGGTACTCTGCATTTTCAAAGGGTAGATGTTCCCAAGCAGGTTGTGTTTGTTTTTTAAATATAGAACCTTTCTCCTGTAACATCCCTTATGCATTTAAGTGCCTCAGCAAAAGATGTCCTTCAAAGGACATACGTACAAGGTGCCTCTTGCAAGCAACTTCAGTTGTCCAGGCTTGGGTTCTGCACATGTGAGTGGAGATTAGTCATTCAGGAAATGTATTTCATTACTTGTTCTAGGCATCCACACAACTGCAAAGCAGGAGGTAATTGCACAGATAAGGCATGGTCCTGGAAAACAGAACATTGGTTTATTGTCTTAGTCTAGATAGCTGGTTGCAGAGATGCTTTTAGGAGCATATCAAACATCTGCAGAATCTTTGAATTAAGGAACCACTTCAATTGGAACAGTGAGTTGTTTAAGACTGCAATAGCAGGATCAACTACCCGAACAACCACTAATTAGTGAAATATATATTCTGGGTTGATATATATATTTTTTAAACGTATCGGGTCTATTTGTACACAAAGGGGCATTGCGAGACAGGATAATTGTGTGCGATGATGCTGAGGCTTTTGTGCACAGCAGACATGAGCATATCCACGTTGGCAAGCATATTGCGCAAAGCTTCAGGCGTATAGGATCTTGGGGGTGTGAAACTTTCCACAGCTGCCTCTGGGTTCTCTATGTCCACCTCTTCTGGGCTGGGCTTATCAAGGTCCCACTCCAAGGTAGAGATGAAAAAGGGGCCCTGGAAAGAGATGGCTGTATTAGAGCTGTTATTTGTCCAAGAAATTGCAACATAATTGCAGAAAGATCTGCCTTTGTCAGGTAGGCCACTCGTTGCATGCCTGAAATAGCGCTAGATGCAGAGACTGATGTTCGAATCAGGTCCTGCTCTGATGCATGGTCACTCTGGGGTTGAGTGTTGTATGGGCACATCCAGAAGGAGTGTGCAGCAACCTGGGTCCAGACCATCCTGTAGTGAATCCCTCCGAGGCAAAAGGGCATAAAGAAGCACTGAGTACTTTATTTTTATATATAAAAATGAAGGGCTGTAGGTGAAAGTGGTGGTAAAGTGTGACCAGTGTTGTCATGTAACACCTGGTCATCCCTCTTGACACTAAGCTTAAGTGGTTGAGTTTTGGCGCCAAGTTTATATTGACTGTACAGTGTAAAATTCAACCAGCCCCAGTTTTCACAGCATTGGTCAGATATGGGGTGACCCTTTATGTGGCTGGTCCCAATATGGGGTCCAGGCTTTGCCTGTCACGGTGGGTATGTCCTTGAAGGGGTCTGGGTTCCATAGGGATGGACCACAGCTCTGGTCCTTCATAGGACCCTGGTGCTGACTTTACCGGTTGCACAAAATGCCCAGGTGAGCTTCTGTGCAGGATCCAGTGCCAACAGCAACAATACAGGCTGTCCCTACAGCATGGGGGCCAGGTGGGGCTCCCAAGGGTTTACCACTACAGATGTTGATTCAATTGGGGCATTAGACAATGAAAAGTTGATTGATTGAATCTGAAGATAAAAAACAAATAGTTAAGGTATGAGTGACTTCTCTGTAGGGGAGAAGAGGTCCATCACCATAGGACATAAGCAAAAAAAAAACTGACCAACTGAGTACCTGTTCACACCAGCGTGCTCTGCGAGACCCGCATGTGATTTGCACCGCACTGCAAATCACATGCGATGCAATTTCAGCCATACAGATAGTATGGCTGATCTCACATTGCATTTAGACCACACTTGCACAGGACTTTTTTTTTTTGGTTCGCACCAGAATTGGATTGCATGGGTGTTCACACCCATGCGATTTGATTCATGTCCGAACTGTCAGTTCGCAATGCAATATGCAAGCTGATTTGGGGTTGTATTCACACTCCCAGCAGTTTGCATATGGCAATGTGAACTGCTGTGCGAGTCGGGTGTGATGCGGGATCCCTCAGTGGATTTGCAGGGTTCCCGCATAGCACAAGTGTGAACCGGAACTCGTGGAGTGTCCAAGTTTTGCCAGTATCCAATCACCTGAAGGTACGAGCCTATAACCTAGGGTCTATGAATACTCTGTCTGTGTTCTGTAGTGTACGATTAAGATATAGACCCCACATGGCAGCTGGAAGAGGTTGTACAGATGCCATGGCAAAAATGATACCCCTTCTCGTGATAGACATACAGTACTGCTGCTGCACATGACCCATTCAAGTAAATGGGGCCCACACTGCCCCTGTGACCAGCATGTGGGCTTTACAGGGTTGCAGAACCCTGCCCTTTGTTATGCAAAGGGGAGATGTCTGTTGCCCTGGTACAGCAGAAAGATGCCATTGTCACCCGAGGACAAAAAAGTGTGTCGCTCACAGACACAAAAACAGCTCTGTGTTATTTAGGTCCTTGTGTTTATAAGGTACCCTCCCATGGTCCTTGGGAGGATGTTTAGATCCCTATCTGAAAGAGGTCTGCAGCGCCCTCCCACCTGCAAGGTGAATACCTGACGTGAGCAAGAAAAGATAAAACAAAAAAAAAAAAATAGGAGGGAAATCTCACCCTTCAAGTGCCATAAAATCTGAAAGTTTATTAAGACTAAAAATAGGTACAAACACCATATGAAAAGGTGCACTCGCATGTCAAAAGGGGCACTGATGACATCCGTGGGGGGAGAGAAAGCGAGGCAGGAGACGCTGTGGCTAGCAGACTTGCTGACCAATGGCAGGATCCCTCTATCTTCCACGCTGGTGAGCTGTCAAAAGTAATTTAATAGAATGGCATACAACTGCACCTCCACTCCAGTGTGCTCCAGGCTGGAGTTCCCATCCCCCTTCCTCAAGCCTGATGGACTATTGTACCTATATCTCTTTATATAGAGAATACCAAGGTAGTTTTGGTATTCACCCATAACCTACCACCTCTGCCATCTTTCCAATTGTATCTAATGTTCTTCCACCTCTTGTTTCTTTATCAAGTTTTCTATGTAACTTTCTTATGGCGCTGTTCAACATGCCATAAACACTGAGCAAATTATTTTCAGATTTTTGTGTGTTACCACCCTTTTCTTTATTTACAAATGGATGGCTTACAGCACAAATGTAAAAGCACTGCAGTCAATGACAGTTATATGGGAGAAGAGTTATTCTTTTGCTAAAACATGTATCATTTAAGGCAGACGGCACCATGTAAGTTTTCCTGTACTGCACGCACATATAATCTATTTCCTGTACTAAGATGCTGACCTAGAGATGTTGCAATCATGCAAAGGTTAGTGTACTAGCCTTGTAAGTGTTTCATACCATTCCGCTCCCTGTTGCTTCTGCCCTTGTGACTTGTTACACTGTACAATAAAAGTGATCCGGGGGAGATCTGACAAGGAAATCATTTTCCCAGGCTGTACCTCTCAGACTTAAGACAGTTTTATTTTTTTTTATTGTTCAACCCAGCAGGGCTGAACGGAAAAAACAAAACAAAACAATGCTCAGGAGGGGCTGATGTACTAACTATCCAATCTTATCCAAAGTACAGCGACCTCCCCTGCTGTGCTATTGTGTTCTGACGGGGACGGCCCTCCCGCCAGAACACTCCAGTCAGCGCTCTCAGCCATTGGCTCAGAGTGCTGATCGGTAGACCTTTTTCGGTCATGCCCCTTCCAGCTTCTGTCGGACCGACTCCAGTACACACTGTCAAAATGACGGCCGGTTTCTATTGAACCGGTTGATGCCGCCTAACATTCGGCTTGTGTGTACTAGGTTTTAGTTCTAGTCACATGATGTTTTAAACCCTTTACAACTCTGTAACACATATATATGCGGTGTCCAGAAAATGGGCTTTAAACCTGGTCACCTCATTTATGTGTTTTTGCTGGGAGTGCACTCAATTGCGCGCTCCCAGCAGTAAGGCTGGGGTGTTTCTGACAACACCGGGGGAATAGGATCCTAATCACATGATAGCTTCTGATTGGCTATCACGGTGATCACTCACTTTGTAGCCATTTCCTGTGAAGAGGAAAAACAGACTGGTCTGCTAGCAAGGAGGAAGCACTACATTGTATCTATTCTTCCTCGTTAAGTAGAAGTCTGTACAAAAAAAAGTCTGTTATAAATAACAATGAACTAGTTCAATGCTTTACCAAGCTTAGTGAGTGTACACAGGACGTTTTTACAACCTCTCCTGAACGATTTAACTTGACAGATAGTAACCCACGTTTAAAACGTCAGTTTTGCCGCGTTTACGTTTGGAAAAAAAAAATATATATATATTTTTTCAAAATAGCCAAAAATGGAAAAAAAAGCCTCTAAACGCAACTGCCTAGAAACGACTATAATTGAACCTGTGTTACATGTACTGATAATATAACAGAGGAGAGTTCAGGAGCAGTTGAAAAAAATGCCCAACTGCTCCTAAATGCCTTTTTAGCAGCAGAAGTGTACATGAGGCCTTAGTGTCAGCGTAAATATCAGTTAATGGTAGTGTGTCAGGGTTTTATATTTAGCCCTGGTTCACATTGATGCTACTTTGAAATCAAGTGAATTAGTGCGATTTCAAAGTAGCAAGGCCAGCACGATTTCAGGTGCTACTTGATAGACATCTGTGTGGCTTCATGCACAGATGTCTATTGAAGTCGCACCTGAAATCGGCAAAAGTAGTGCAGGAACTGCTTTTGCAAATCGGTGCGGCACCGATTAGAACAGTGTCATTGCCTCCAATAGGCTGTGACTTGATCTCTCAAATTGCATGACAAATCACTCCGATGTGAACCTAGGTGAAAGTGTTATATATATATATATATATATAACAGTGGCGTAGTGGTTAGCACTCTCACCTAGCAGTAAGAAGGGTCGCTGGTTCGAATCCCAACCACGACACTACCTGCCTGGAGTTTGCATGTTCTCCCCGTGCCTGCGTGGGTTTCCTCTGGGTACTCTGGTTTCCTCCCACAATCCAAAGACATGCAGGTAGGTTTATTGGCTTCTGTCCGAAAAAAATTGGCCCTAGTATATAAATGGGGACCTTGGATTGTGGGCTCCTTGAGGGTAGGGACCAATGTGAGTGTGCAATGTACAGGGACAATTGTAGACACTCTTTATTCAACCTATGAAACTATGAAAAAGAAAAAAAAAAACCCCAAAAAAATGCATACTATTGTTTCTTGACCCTGCTACGGGTCCAAGGAACAAATTACACACACACACACACACACACACACACACACACACACACGCTGTATAGTCATGATCAACAGAAGTAGAAGAATTTGGTTGTGGTACATGGTAATGGCATAAAAAATCTACAGCCAAATTTAAAGAAAAAAAGTTTTGGGCCAGATTTTCTTTTGTAATAATCCACCTGGATTCTCTAAGTAGGTGCAATGATATGGACAATTTTATTAACACGTCAAATTTGCAAAATTGGGCTTGGGCGTTAAGGCTTAATTTGACCCCGGTCATGAAGGGGTTAATTATAAAAGGTACCAGTTTTTCCTTTAGTATTCCCAGCTTCTTTAGATTTGTGCGATGCCAGAGTTATTCACACAGACTTGTAAAGTAACTGATGGGTCTGCTTTAGGTGTTTAGCAACCTACAGATATCAGATGCTATCAACATCCTGAAGAAAATATGGACATCAACCTGTTCATTCCTCCTAATGCCTCGTACACACGTTCCGATTATTGTACGATGTATTGTTCACATTTTTGTTGCATAAAACGAATATCAGTACTAAATGTGCTCTACGAAAAGTAAGATTTTTGTTGTACGATTCTGTAAAAACGTTCCGGTGTGCGTAGCTACGTATCTGAACTGATCTCAAATACGTGTGACCCCTGTGTCCTTTTGGTTTATTTTCGTGTTTCCGATCATGCGCGGTGTTCGTCTATCGGACACATACTGTACTGATTAAACGATTGTTGTAAAATGGGCTGTCGTCCAAGAAAAGTTTTCGCGTTTGTCCCTTCGGATTTTGTTGGACGGACTGTCGTGATCGGCTGTCGAAAGCTGTGTACTAACGATCAGATTATCCAACGATCAATCCGAAAGCGATTTTTATCATCCGATAATTGGAAAGTGTGTATGAGGCATAAGGCTGGGTTCACACTAGTGGGCACCGATCTGGGGGTGTCATTAACTTTGTATTGGCACCCGCAGCGGTTCGCATATGGCAGTGTGAACTGTCTGCGAGTCGGGTGCAATGCGGGATTTCGTGCTGGATTCGCACGGGTTCTCACATCGCACCAGTGTGAATCGAGCCTTAATGTTCAAAAGATTAATAATTCTTTTGATTTTATATTCAAATACACTTCATTAAAAAGGAAAACTTTGCAAGCTTTTATTGACAAAAAATGGCTCAAACAAGCACTTACAGAAGATCATTTTATAGGCTTTGCGACAATTTTATAGAACATATTTTAAGATGGTACAGGACTTGTTTCATTTAGATCTGCAGCAGGTATATTAGAATGATAAATTGGGATACTTTGCCCGTTGTCCAATTCTAGAACCACATCCTGGAGTTCCCATCTAAAAATGAAACAAAAAATAAATAAATAGATATGTTAGTGGTGCTGGTTACATTTGCATTCATTTACACACAGTGTTTATCTACAATAAAATACAATTTTCAAATGGGTACTATATGGTCTATCAATTCTGTCAGGAATTTTAACCAACACCAAGCATAGGTCTGGAAATCTATTTTCTGTGGTCTGTGCACCTGACTGGGGTCCTTTATTTACAGCTCATTACATACCAAGCAAGAAAACACTTTAACATAACATGGGCGTACCGATCTGTACATTTGTGCAAAGGAGTCGTCTAAACCCTCATGGGGTGCAAAGGTGTTCCATGCAGGAAGCCTGTTTAAATCAATGACAGCTGGCTGCATGGATCTCCATGACATCCCTAAGTGTACATCCAAGTGGGTCAGACGCTCAGGATGCAGACTGGAACTTGCAGAGCTGAAGCAAAAAAGGTCACAGTCACAGAGAATACCAAACACAAGAATAAATAGGGTGCTGGATTCAGATTTTCCTAAGGGTCACTGAAATTATGAAAATTATGAAATTATTGATGAAAATGTCCAAATTGGTGACAAAGTGTCAACATTTTGTGTGGCCACCATGATTTTCCAGCACTGCCTTAACCCTCTTGGGCATGGAGTTCACCAGAGCCTCACAGGTTGCCATTGGAGTCCTGTTCCACTCCTCCATGATGACATCACAGAGCTGGTGGATGTTAGAAACCCTGCACTCCTCCACCTTACGTTTAAGGATGCCCCACAGATGCTCAATAGGGTTTAGGTCTGGAGACATGCTTGGCCAGTCAATTACCTTTACCCTCAGCTTCTTTAGCAAGGCAGAAGTCGTCTTCAAGGTGTGTTTGATGTTGTTATCATGTTGGAATACTGCCCTGCGGCCCAGACTCCGACAGGAGGGGAATCATGCTCTGCTTCAGTATGTCACAGTATATGTTGGCATTCATAGTTCCCTCAATGAACTGTAACACCATGCTTGACTTTAAGCCAGACACACGTGTCTTTGTACTCCCCACCCAGTTGCTGCCACACACGCTTGACACCATCTGAACCAAAGAAGTTTATCTTGGTCTCAGACCACAGGACATGGTTCCAGTAATCCATGTCCTTAGACTGTTTGTCTTCAGCAAACTGCGGGCTTTCTTGTGCATCATCTTTAGAAAAGGCTTCCTTCTGGGACGACAGCCATGCAGACCAATTTGATGTAGTGTGTGGCGTATAATCTGAGCACTGACAGGCTGACCCCCACCCCTTCAACCTCTGAAGCAATACTGGCAGGACTCATACGTCTATTTCCCAAAGACAACCTCTGAATATGGCGCTGAGCACGTGCACTCAACTTCTTTGGTCGACCATGGCGAGGCCTGTTCCAAGTGGAACCTGTCCTGTTAAACTGCTGTATGGTCTTGGCCAACGTGCTGCAGCTCAGTTTCAGGGTCTTGGCAATCTTCTTATAGCCTAGGCCATCTTTATGTAGAGAAACAATTCTTTTTTTCAGATACTCAGATAGTTCTTTGTCATGAGGTCCCATGTTGAACTTCCAGTGACAAGTATGAGAGAGTGAGAGCGATAACACCAAATTTAACACACCTGCTCCCCATTCACACCTGAGACCTTGTAAAACTAACGAGTCACATGACACCGAGGAGGAAAAATGGCTAATTGGGCCCAATTTGGAAATTTTCACTTAGAGGTGTACTCACTTTTGTTGCCAGCGGTTTAGACATGAATGGCTGTGTGTTGAGTTATTTTGAGGGGACAGCAAATTTACAGTATTATACAAGCTGTACACTCACTACTTTACATTGTAGCAAAGTGTCATTTCTTCAGTGTTGTCACATGAAAAGATATAATAAAATATTTACAAAAATGTGAGGGGTGTACTCACTTTTGTGAGATACTGTATATATAAATGCTGTGCTATCTTAATACCACCATAGCTATGACTAAGCACCACATAGTGGTGTGAAACATGTCAGCTTTTCATTGATCGAATAAAAGCAGCCGGCAAGTTATGGAGTTGCCGGCTGCTTTTATTCGATGAACGTTTGTCTATTGGTGTGTGGGAGGACACCTCAGCTTGGACACCCTGACTGCAAACTTCCAAAGTAAGACTTTGTTTCCCACTGTTCTGAGCCATACAATCTTTGATCAAAGCTTTTCATTGATCCTGTGCCTCTAATTTCTTCAATAAAGGTGTTAACAGAGTGCGGCCATCCAGCCTTTTCTTCGATCAGTGATAATACTATACACTGTCACTGCACTAAGGACACTAGCTGGGAAGGGGTTAAGTGTGTGCCTAACAAATGTTAATGTGTGTAATGTGCTGCTTTTTACTAAATATCTGTTTGTTCCTTCTCCCTGCTTTGCTGCCCCGAACCCGGAAGACAGTGCCAATGTACAGGTACATGATTGTGTCTGTACTAGCTTAGTAAAATGCGGGCAGTCAGCAACTGACTAATGATAAAATTGATTCATAGCAAAATAAATTCAATGCGTTTTGTCAGCCGAGCACACTTCCCCTTCATAAGGGCTTAGGAATTTTGACTGTACCTAAATGAGCTCAGGTAAGCTTGGGGGGGGGGGGGGTTAAGCCAGAATTAGTAAGCGCAGCATCAAGGGCTCTCATTGGATTTTATTTACATACAATTCTTGGACCTGCACAATAGATGGAGTACGTTCTGGAAAAGTTGGGGTTGATTTACTAAAACTGGAGAGTGCAAAATCTGGTGCAGGTCTGCATACAACAAGCTTCCAGGATTTTTGTCAAAGCTTAATTGAACAAGCTGAAGTTAGAAGCCGATTGGCTACCATCCGCAGCTGTACCAGATTTTGCACTCTCCAGTTTAGTAAATCAATCCCATTCTTTTTTTGTACGTGTGCATGTAAACAATATTTTTAACTTGCAATTTGAATCTATTTGCATTAGGGGGAAAAAATCCATTCCTCTTTAGGTTTGGTCACCTTGCATTCCCCACAGTGAGGACAAATGCCTCACAGACTAAGTAATGCTCCCAGTTAGTGTCGGTTTCTAATCCTGACACAGAAGTATGATGTCACCTCACTGAAGAGCACCAGGGATTGTACAGTGATTTTTTTAGGCTCTTTTTTTTAGGCTCTGGTTTCATTTTCTGTCCCACACGCTACTACTAGCCTTCCAAATAAAGCATTATTAGTGTGTAAGTCAAGAAATACATACATAGTGCAACCCCTAAATCCTTCTACTCATATCCAAGCCTTTTTTGGTGTTCCCCATTTTTTGGCCTACACATATCAGGTTTGTTCCAATTAATATATTCCAGCCTACGCCATTTTCCCTTTGGTTATTTCCAGTTGCAATACAAAACCAGTTACAACAGTAACAAAACCATACAGGTTGTTTGGGGGGGGGGGGGGGGGGTATAGGTTTCCTATACATATACACACACCTTTGATTCAAATGGTCTCGGACAGCTGAAGAGCAGAGATTCCCAGCTAATAGGGATCCAGACACTGGTATCTTGATCTGCAAACAAAAGTGTTTTAAACAAATGAGTGTTTTGTAGAGGCTTCATGCTTGTTCATGAGTTCCCATGATCTATCACTTTAGAATTCTCATAGCTGAATTTATGGACATGACTAACATATAAAATTGTACATGTGCCGAAGGTGACTCACATGAGAATTATGATCCATTGTGATGACCCAATTTATTTTTGAAGACATTAGCTTAGCTTTCTTGATCCTAAAAGACTTTCTACATAAACAATATACTAAAAAAGGGTCTCTTCCCCACAACCCTGAGCTGTGTTTGTGGGGATCTGTGGGCAGGGAGCTTATCAGAATCTGGAAGCCCCCATTAAGAAAGGGGGCCCCTTGGATCCCACCAGATCCCCAGACCCATTCACCCCCCCCCCCCAAAAAAAAGTGTAATGTAACAAAAAACATGAGGCAGTGTTTGACAAGTCCTTTATTAAAAATGAATAATGTCCCCCGATGTAGATCCACCATCAATCGCAATGTCTTTTTTTTTTTAATTTTGGCGTGGGGTTCCTCTTAAAATACATACTAGACCTAAAGGTCTGGTATGGATTTGAGGGGGAGCCATATTTTTTTCAATACATTGCCTTTGAGCACAAGTCGTATCAGTTAAGATACTGATCCAACTTGGTTGCAACTTTCATTCAATTCTTTGGGCTGAAGTCTAACCCAAGTTGGATCAAAGTAGTGCAGGAACCTTTTCAAAAGTCAGACCAACACAACTCAGACCAGTTAAGACAGCTCTCATAGGGAACTATTGATTTTGACATGTCATGTGACTTGTTGCACCAGTGTGAACCGGCCATAATTGTGATCAGAAGGCTGAGCAGAACTTATTGTCAAGTGGTCATTAAGGTATGGAAGATGGGGAGATAGGAAGAAAACGGATAGGTCGTTCAGGAGAAAGGGGGGGAGGTGGGTGTTAATAGGAGTGTATTTACATTAGGAAGAGTGCGATTAATATTCTTAGGCCCCTTTCACACTGGGGCGTTTTTCAGGCGGTACAGCGCTAAAAATAGCGCCTGTACAGCGCCTGAAAAAATCCGGCCCCATTCACTCCAGTGTGAAAGCCGGCGGGCTTTCACACTGGTGCGGTGCGCTAGCAGGACGGTCAAAAAAGTCCTGCTAGCAGCATCTTTGGAGCAGTATAGGAGCGGTGTATTCACCGCTCCTATCCATTGAAATCAATGGGACACCGCGGTAATGCGCCGCTTCGCAGGGGGTTTTTAACCCTTTTTTGGCCACGAGGGGGTTAAAACCGCACCGCTACCGGACGAATAACGCAGCTAAAACGACGGTAAAGCAGCGCTAAATATATCGCTGCTTTACCGTCGTTCCCGCCCCAGTGTGAAAGGGGCCTTAGTGTATGTTCCAGGACTGGGCTATAGGGCAGTGCTAGCTGTTGGCTTATAGTTTGTAGTGTTGGTATAAGGCACTGTCTACAAAATCTTTTAGCTAGAGGATCTAGAAAGGATGAGACTGAGGTTTTTCAATGCAGTTAGCTAGATAGCTATTTTGGATCTTCATAAAAAGTACGGTGAAGTTAGGGGGGGGTGTAAGTGTTACTATAAATATTTTAGGCAAATTGTGACATAATGGCATAAATATACTGTATATCATATCCAGAAAGCAACAATATCACTTTTTTGAAAACCAAATCAGTAATGCACACCCGTAAAATTGACAGTAGTGATATTACTTTTAGGAAAAAAGAATTCCATTAAGAAAATAGAGATTTCACTTTTGTCACATAACTGTGAAATTGTGCAAAGTCCTATCTCAAATAAATGTTTTTAAACACTTCTAGTTTGTACAGTACAAGACAGCATGACATCGTGTCTGTAAAAGGAGCAGAGGATATTACATATTCTAATTATAGCTTGCTAATAATCTGGCTAAACTGCTTCATCATTGATTTTTTTCTCTTCACAAGAAATTCACACTGCTTTCCCCTGAAGGACTTTATCTTGATAACAGATAAGATGTAGACTAATAATGAAAAATACTTTTTTTTTTGTACTTATCATAAAATCTTTTGTGGAGTTCAAAAAGAGACACATGATTCAGAGACCTCTGGGTTATAATTCAGAGACATTTGAGGTTTACTTCCACCTACGGGAGGATTTGTACACTGGCAAAAAAATAAATAAAAAAAAACAGCAACCAGCCTGGCATAATCCCTTCCACTCCCAGTTTGCCTCAGGTACGGAAAGAACATGATCATAAACACAGAGGGGTGGGGCCTGTTTTCCTTAATGAAAGCTTAACGAAGAAAAAGATTTTATGGCGAGTACAACAATTCTTTTTTCTTTCTAGTTTATTGAGGGACAAAGGATTCAGAGACATTTTGGAAATCCAAAAAAAGTCCACTTAGGGACGGGCAACACAGCAAAAAAAGTGCTAAGAGGGTACTGCCTGCAGCTCAGAGAGCTGCATGAAGGCCTTTGTGCTCAAAGTTGGTACCAGATGAATCCTAAACAGCCATCTGGTAAAGCTTACAGAAGGTGTGAAAAGAAGCCCAGGTGGCAGCTTTGCAAATCTGGTACAGTTGCCTGATGCCAAAAATCCCAAGAAGTGTATCTAGTAGAGTGCACATTGACAGGAAAGGGTGGAACTCAATCCTTAAGACCACAGGCTCAATTAATGATCTTTCTGAGCCACTGAGAAATAGTGGCGCAAGAAGCTGGTTCCTCTCTGCAGGGATCATCAATTTAATCAAAACATTAAATCAATCTTCCAAATGGAAGTAGTGATTCCAAGGTAAACATTTACAACACAAACTACATCCAGACAATTAATGGAAATATCCTTCTGATGTACTGGACCTGGACTTCTGGTTGAGGTGAAAGGATGAAACGGCCTTAGGAAGTTAAGAGATTTTAGGCCTCAACACTATCTTGTTTCTACATACATTTAGAGAGGGTTCTTTACACGACAGGGCCATCAGATCAGGCACGCGTCAAGCAGTGGTGATGGCAACAAGGGACAGCAACCTTGTAACTAAATGTGGAAAGGGGATTGTCTCTAACAAGTTCAAAGGGTGGTCTTTGGGAAGCTGAAAGGAGACAAATTAAATTCAAAGTGATAAGTGAACGTACAAGGGGAGCCACTTTAAAGACACTTTTAAAGCGGAAATAGACCCATCAATTTGATAGTTTCAAAAAACAGTTAACATTCCAGGCATGCCGGAAATGCTAGCTGTCACATTTGCTTGTGCTCTCAACCAAACTGTCAAACCATCCAATGGCTGGTGTCATGACGGATCATATGTGCAGCATCATGGCAGTTGCAGATTAAACAGAGGCCAAGATGGCAGCTTCCTTGGCTGAAAATGATTGAAGGGTTTACTTCCACTTTAAGCCCCATACACACGGGCCGTATGTCAGGAGACATCGGGCGATTCTATAAAAAAAAATGTCCGTCATTCGGCCCATGTGTATGTTAGTCTGTACGACAGAAGCTGGCCGAGCATGCTGGAAAACTAGCAGCCCACGACTCCCGCTCAGCGCTCTCAGCCAATAGCGCTGATCAGAGTGTTCTGTCACAACACAACAGCTCAGCGGGAGAGATTGGATGGTTAGTACATCGGCTTTGATCGGAGTTGTCCGTTTTTTTTCGTTCAACCCAGCTTGTAGTGTGTACCAGGCATTTTTTGAATAATGGGAGGCTAGTGGTTTTTGGAACAAGATCGCAAGCACCATGATCTGAACCTTAAGCCAGCCATACATGAATTGAAATTCGGTCGGTTCATCAGGGATTGTCCGAATTTCGATACATTTATGGGCAGACTGATTGTACCCAAGTTGATCTATATTGCCTCTGTGGTCAGAATTAGCAATCAAGGTTGCAATTTGGCCCATGAAATCCTGTATAACTGTGGTGAAATACTCCTAGGATAAAGCCAAGGAGGGGCCTAAGGCCTCATGCATGAATTTATGCTCAAAATGTGCTGGATTTTTCCTGCCAGAACTTTGCAGAAAAAATGCCTCTAAGTACGTGCTTTTATGCATGTGTGGCTTTGAGCCTAAATGCATTCTTCTGGCAAGAATATCACTTCATTCTAGTTACTGGAAAACATTTAAACACATAGGTGCTAATTTATGCGCATGCACACGTAAATTATGCTTAAAAGCTGCTCTCAGAATGCATGTTTTTTTTTTTATGCCTGTAAACAATGCTTTTGAAATACAGATCTAAAACTCCTGATGTGCATGACATAGGCTAACATACAGTTGCATTGCATTGACGGGCATAAAACAAAACTTTAAAACAACAACGGCTTTTTTTAAGCCCATGTGCATGAGCCTCAACAGAGATGATGAAGATTTCAAACAATTCCCACTCCAAGCTCCTACTGTGAAACTAAACTATGTGATATAAATTATTCACTATCTCAGATGTTGCAATATACCCCCCCGTGATATTAAAGCTCATCAGGTAGATATTTTATTCTTACATACCGCAAAATATGACATAGATATTAAAAATATGCAAAAATTTCTACCTTGCCACGTGGCTGGCAGTGACAAGGTTACTGTAGGCAGCAGCAAGGAAACACCAAGGTGAAACTACGTGTCTCTTATGATTAGGTGCAGTGTTGGGTAGGTGCTACCTCATGCTGAATTATAGAATGCAGAGTGTGAACAAGCAAAACTCCACCTAGTGACGCCGTACTCTATTCCTCAGATTCTTAACCCTTTTTGTGAAGACCAACAGAAATTAGGGAGAATAATGGCACCCAATGCTCAGCCCATACAGCCTACTCATAAATGGTCTTTAGAGACAGGGATCATCAGATGTTGTGCCACAGCTTTGGACCTGGAAAGCGCTCTGCAGCTAACACAGTATGCAGAGGTCTTGAAAGTGCCACAAGCAGACTCTGGTGCTGAAAGGTCACATTCCAGGCAGACCCTGCAATCGTCCACTCCAGCAGGTTTTAGGTATGACCGCCAAAGCTATTGCTGAAGATGTGCCGATCCGGATAGCTGCATAAAGAAGCGAGTTGAAGCAGTGTGTAAAACAGTCTTGATTGAAAAAATAATCTTGCATAAAAAAGAAAAATGTTTAGGAAAAACAATTAAACTTTTTAGATAAAAGGTGTCTACCTTCCTCGGACATTAGACAGTGGGAAGGGCTATGACAGGCTAGACTTGTTTTTTTTTGTCTGCCGGTGTCCAAATCCTCATGTAGGCAGCAGTAAAACCTAAATGTCTCTGAATCCTGTGTCCTTCAATGAATGAGAAAGAAAATTGAAAAATTGAAAATTGTTGATTTGCTAACCTAAAAACTGGGTCTTCAAATAGATATGGCTCTGCTGAAGAGGTGACTTATTAAAGTGGTTGTAAACCCTTTACAACCACTTTAAACTACAGGCAAGCCTATAATTAGGCTTGCCTGTAGCTGCACTGGATATCTCCTAAACCTGCACGGTTTAGGAGAAATCCCTGTATTTGCATGTGCCAACGTCATGCGGCACATGCGCACTTAAGCCAACTGAAGCAATGGCACGTACGTGCCGTTGCTTCAGCTGTACTGTGCCATTCGCGGCGGCTCCTGTGCATGCACGGGAGTGACGTCATCGCGGCTCCGGCCAACCACAGCGCCAGAGCCGTGACACCCAGAAGCAAGCCCCGGGCAACATGACGGCGGCCTGAGGGGAAGACGAGGACGGCTGCGGGGGCTTCGTTCTCGGGGTAAGTAATTCATAATGAGCTAGTATGCTATGCATACTAGCTCATTGTGCTTTTATCTTGCAGGGTGTGTTTTTATTTTATTTTTTGCAGGAGGGTTTACTTCCTCTTTAAAGAGAAAACATTTTCGATATAGTATAAAACTGGCTTGGCAGATCGGGGTAGGTGGGAATGGGTTTATGTTTCTGCCAATTGTTCAGATATTTAACAAATTGATTTAACCAACATTATGGAGAAATGCACAAAGAAGTTGGTGGGATTCTAAAATAAGGTGTTAGTCAGAAAGAGATTAACTGGCAAATTGATTTTCTTTTAAATTGCAAATAGAATCTATCACTACTGTATAGGACAAACCTGAGCTGTTGACTTGTCAACATGATTGTATTTGTCCGTCAGCCTGAGAGTGTGGACTTTAAGAGGTGGTGCCCCTATAATCTCTAGAGCACTAGGCTTAGACTCCAGCTTCTCAATGGCTCCTGTGAAATATTCTTTCTTGGTAAATGACTCTGCAATAAAGATATAAAATTTCAAAAAAAAAAAAAAATGATATAGATATATCTATATATATATTACAGGTACTTATAAAGTGCCATCAAGTTACACAGTACTTTACATATATTAAACATTCACATCAGTCCCTGCCTTTAAGGATCTTACAATCTAAGGTCCCTAACTCACATTCATACATACACATACTAGGACCAATTTAGACAGGAGCCAATGACCTACCAGCATGTCTTTGGAGGGTGAAAGTAAACCAGAGTACCCAAGGGAAACCCAAGCAAGCACAGGGAAAACATGCAAACTCCAGGCAGGTAGTGCCATGGTTGGGATTTAAACTGACGACCCTAGTGCTGCTATGCGGAAGTGCTAACCACTTAGCCACTGTGCTGCCTATATATACACACTACAGTATCTCACAAAAGTAAGTACACCCCTCACATTTTTGTAAATATTTTATTATACCTTTTCATGTGACAACACTGAAGAAATTACACTTTGCTACAATGTAAAGTAGTGAGTGTACAGCTTGTATAACAGTGTAAATTTGCTGTCCAGTCAAAATAACTCAACACACAGCCATTAATGTCTAAACTGGCTGGCAACAAAAGTGAGTACACTCCTAAGTGAAAATTTCCAAATTGGGCCCAATTAGCCATTTTCCCTCCCGGTGTCATGTAACTCATTAGTGTTACAAGGTCTCAGGTGTAAATATGGAGCAGGTGCATTCAATTTGGTGTTATCTCTCTCACTCTCTAATACTGGTCACTGGAAGTTCTACATGGCACCGCATGGCAAAGAACTCTCTGAGGATCTGAAAAAAAGAATCGTTGCTCTACATAAAGATGGCCTATGCCGATGCTCATGCACTCTAGTTGAGCTATAAGAAGATTGCCAAGACCCTGAAACTGAGCTGCAGCACGGTGGCCAAAACCATACAGAGGTTTAACAGGACAGGTTCCACTCAAAACACGCCTTGCCATGGTCGACCCAAGAAGTTGAGTGCGCGTACTCAGCGTTGTATCCAGAGGTTGTCTTTGGGAAATTGACGTATGAGTGCTGCCAGCATTGCTGCAGAGGTTGAAGGGGTGCGGGGTCAGCCTGTCAGTGCTCAGACCATACGCCACACACTGCATCAAATTGGTCTGCATAGCTGTCATCCCAGAAGGAAGCCTCTTCTAAAGATGCACAAGAAAGCCCATAAACAGTTTGCTGAAGACAAGTCTGATGAGACCAAGATAAACTTATTTGGTTCAGATGTTGTCAAGCATGTGGCGGCAACCAGGTGAGGAGTACAAAGACAAGTGTGTCTTGCCTACAATCAAGCATGGTGGTAGGAGTGTCAGGGTCCTGGGGCTGCATGAGTGCTGCCTGCACTGGGGAGCTACAGTTCATTGAGGGAACCATGAATGCCAACATGTACTGTGACATACTGAAGCAGAGCATGATACCCTCCCTTTAGAAACGGGGCCGCAGGGCAGTATTCCAACATGATAACGACCCCAAACACACCTTCAAGACGACCACTGCCTTGCTAAAAAAGCTGAGGGTAAAGGTGATGGACTGGCCAAGGGATGTCTCCAGACCTAAACTCTATTGCACATCTGTGGGGCATCCTCAAACGGAAGGTGGAGGAGTGCAAGGTCTCTAACATTCACCAGCTCCGTTATGGAGAAGTGGAAGAGGACTACAGTGGCAACCTGTGAAGCTCTGGTAAACTCCATGCCCAAGAGGGTTAAGGCAGTGCTGGAAAATAATGGTGGCCACACAAAATATTGACACTTAGGGACCCATTTTGGACAATTTCACTTAGTGGTGTACTCACTTTTGTTGCCAGCGGTTAAGAGATTAATGGCTGTGTGTTGAGTATTTTTTAGGGAACAGCTAATTTACACTGTTATACAAGCTGAACACTCACTACTTTACATTGTAGCAAAATGTAATTTCTTCAGTGTTGTCACATGAAAAGATATAATAAAATATTTACAAAAATGTGAGGGGTGTACTCACTTTTTGTGAGATACTGTAGATCAACTGAAAAGTACAGTACCTTATAGCAGGGTATTAAAGCAGAGTAAAACCCTTTTTCTACTATACACTATTGTATAGAATGTCCCCTTCCTTATCACCAACATAACAAGTTGTCAAATACATACAGTAGCTAACAGCATCTCTTGGCTCCCATCAGCTGCCATTACCAAAGCACAGCAGCGACATGTAGGGCTGCCACAAAACAGCATAATCTGTGTTCAGCAGGGCCCCCAATTAGCTGGCTCTGTCTAAATATCATGCCCTGACTACACACTATGGCAAATGTGTGCTCTGGTGATGGCGGCATAAGGAAGCCAGGGGGCTGTTGTTGGGGAATGATCTGACAGCTTAGCCTGTTTGATGGTTCTACAAAGTTCCGGTATTTTCCCTGCCAATGATGAACGTGAAAAGCCATAGCCTGCAAATTAATCCAAGTTTGTCCAACCAAAATGAAATACACCATGGTGTAAATAAAGTTTGTTTGAACCTTTAATAGAAAGTTATGATTATATAAAAATAAGCCCCGTCTCTACATTCCTATAGGCCCACTTTGTTTAAACATATAGTTGCCCCAAATATAGTATATTTTCCACATTTCTATACACTTACTCTGTATCAGATAATACATTGTTGCACATCCTGTTGAAGACACCACGGTGAAAAAAATAGCCAATTGTCTCAGCTGTTGCCAAGATGCAGGCATCCTTCCTGTAAAGACAGAAACTCAGCTGTTTACTCCTCCTTACGCAGGCATTTACAAGGTGTCTCGTGTGGAAGATGGCGTGACGACAAAATCGCTGCTTTGTGTGTAAATAACGTGTTATTTTACCATCATTCACCTGAATGAATATTTAAAAATGGAAACCACAGAACTGGACCAGAGAAAAGTTGTGTGGGGAGGTCATACAAAAGGTAGCTGATTCACTACCTACCTGAAACAAGATGATGCCAGTATGTAGGTGCAAAAGGGTTTGTTCAGTTCTTTATACTGAATTCTATATTTATGTCTGCATAACGTATAATGATATACTGAAAAAACAATCTGACTTGACCGGATTGTATGTTGAACACAGTCTAAAAAAAACACACTCCACGCACATTACAATAACTTCTGTTTTTATATAGTTTAGTATGTTCATAAAGAAATATATTCTTGTGATTCTAGCCTGATAGACCTGAGCATACAAAACAATGCTAGAAACATTTCTTTATACAAGAAGAGCAGCTGAGCTGTAGCAGAAGGTGTTGATCAGCACCCAGTGTCTGTGTGATAAAGAGGTATTACGATTCAATGTCTCCCTAAACTGAATATTTAAGTTCACTGGAGCAGCTACCGACCTCTTCAATGTTCACGCTTCCAAAATCCCTGTACTCCATATTGCTCTGATTTTGCCCAACTACCCCTTAACAGTTTGGGGGTGGAGGTGTCCCAATTGCATGACTGCTGAGGAGCATAGGCTTGCATCCCATTCCCAACTGATAATTCAGTAACCTTGCCCACATAAAAGAAAACACATGTAGAATGGTAGGGGTTCCCAGCATCCAATTTGCATGACATGCGAGTGTGCCGTGCTCGCAATGGAGCCGGTTCACACAGGTCCAGGGCAGCTGCGGTCCGCATTCCAAAAGGGTCCTGTGCGTCTTTGGTTCAGGTGCGAATTCAGGCAAAAATTTGTTCCTGAACTGGTGAACAGGGACCCCATGCTGAGAACCACGGCCACACATATGTGAACCCGGCCTAAAGGGCTTTCCCAGACTGTGGATAAAGCTGTGAAAGGCCACATATAGTGCAAGGAGGGTGGGCAACTCTTCCAGTCGCAGTTCCTCAAAGGCACATATTTTACCTTGGAAACTAATTTTAAAGGAGCTCAGACCCCACCCCATATCACATGGCCAATCAGCTGTATCCACTTTACATATTGCATGTTAGCATTCCCAAATACTAGCCATTTCCCCCATCAGTCAAGGCTCCCCTTCCCTATGGGGGTCAAGGGGCCTTCATCATGTAAAATTCTACAAAAATTCATGACTGGAATGCACTCAAAAGAAACTGTCAAGTTGTTTTTTTGTAAGGTAGCAGATGGCAGGATCCAAAATGGGAGGGCTCATTCAGCAAAACCTTGGAAAGAGAAAATGGCCTGTCAAGACTATAGTCAGCAGGTTGCAGTAGCAAGGGTACTGGGAACTTTTGAAAGGTTGGGAACATTTAAGGGAGCCCAGACTGGTAACCTTAGATAATTCAGATGCAGAATGTTCCATATTCAGACATGTACACACTGCATCAAAGAACCAAAATAGTATCTTTAAGCCTAGGAACTGTCAGCAAAATGAACCTTGTCAGGTCCAGAACCATCCAAAAGAATAGGCTACACTCCTCATCAGCCTCAGCTAACAGTAGTTGGAGGCATATTAGAGGCAAACTCTGAAGAAGAAGTGAAACTAAGACCCCTGCTGACATCGCTGTGGCGGTAAGGCACTTTAGGCTAAGAAGGCAGGAACCTACGTAACTACACAAGCCCTGGCAGCTGCGACACACTGTGGGGCTGAGGTTGTAGTGACACAAGGATATTTTAGTTTGCACCCAACAGTCTCAAGCTAAAGCAGGCTGGGTGTGTGCATAGTTCTGAAAAACACAGTCGAATTTCACTGTGCAAGTGTCCCACAGCCGCAGGATAAAACTGGGCTGGGCATGTGCGCCACAACAGATTTACTGGAGAGTGCAAAATCTAATGCAGCTCTGCATGATAGCCAATCATCTTCTAACTTCAGCACATTCAATTAAGCTTTGATAAAAACAAAACATTGAAGCTGGTTGGTTTCTGTGCAGAGCTGTACCAGTTTTAGTAAATCTACCCCATTGCATCTTGATAAAAATGAAAATACGTGAAGTAAAATGGGTTTCCTTTTCTCTGAGGAGAAAATAAGTCAATTCTCCTAAGACACTAGCAAGAAAATGAAGCATGATGGGAGAGGGAGAGGTTATATCTGGCTAAGAGCATTTTTGTTTGCCAAAGTCCAACCTGTATGCAGCAATTAAAGCCAATTGACTCTGAATTTCTTCTGACTCTGAGTCCCTTAAACATTTAAGAAATACATTTCTCTTCCTAGTATTTATTAACAAACAAGGGTCTTTGGTAAATACTACCCTGTTTCCCCGAAAATAAGACCTAGCGTGAGTGTCGGTGATGGCTGCAATATACGCCCTACCATGTTTCCCTAAAAATAAGCCCTACCCTGAAAATAAGACCTATAAGGACTTTAACTAGGGCTTATTTGGGGGGGTAGGGCTTATATTGCAGCCATCACCGACAATCCCGCTAGGTCTTATTTTTAGGGAAACAGGGTAGTTCCCTTTTACACTTGTGTGACTTCAAAGTCACGCGATTTTACAGCGATTTCAAGGAGTGCCTGTCAAAATCGGACCAAAGTAGTGCAGGGACTACTTTGAAGTCGGAACAACTTTAAGTTGTACTAATATGAATGGCTGTCATTGAAAATCATGGGGAACGACTTGTCATGCTACTTTGCAGTCCCAAATCGTGGGACAAGTCGTATTAGTGTGAAAGGGGACTAAAGGGTTTTCTGGAACTTTCCTGTGTTGCTGTACACGTAAGTTTCTTAGACAGAATGACATTATGGTCAAGGTATATTTTACTCTGGTCAAGATGTTTCCCATTCTCCATCTATTACAAGTGAATGGTACTGGTTCAATTTCTTTCCTCTGGACCATGGTGCCTATGGTTAGGAGTAGCAGTCTCTCAAGCCCTCCTGTCACAGCCAATTGCCAACCATTCTAACAGGCAAAGCTCTGACATTTCTGGGTAGTGTCAAAAATCTGACGGGCCTATTGACCCATCACTAGCGCGGACAGCCTCACTGGCAAACAGGAACAAGCAAGTGGTAGGGAACCTTCACCACTATCAGGAAATGTTAAAACTTTGCCTATCCGAATAAGCAGTATTTGACCATGACAAGAGGGCTTGAGGTATGTGCTGGGGCCTCTAGGTGCAACAGTTTTGTCTAAGAAAGCCCCCTGACAATAGGCTTTAATGATCTTCAGCCGACAAGCTGGTTTATTACTACACGTGCCTATACAGTATATTTACATAGAGACGCATGCTATCAGCATAGCAGGAATCACAGGTTGTGCAGCAACAAGACAAACCATGATAAGGGTGTCCACCTATTATAGTTACAGTCGCTGGAGCTGACATTGCCAGTGATGTGATGTCTACCCTAAGAGGATATCTGACGACAATTGTTTTTTTTTTTTTTAATGTGTAAAAGGACAGAAAACATAATGATGAAGAAATCGTCTGTGTTCAATAAGATGTTTATAACCTTATAATTGCCTCCATTATGTTATCTGTCCTTAGCTACAATATCCATCTTCTGCGTTTTTGGTCATTCTTTACAACAGAGAGCACATGAGGGAATGATTACCTTGGAAGGTAATGGTATTTCAGGGTCTAGGGCATCATGTGGATTAGGAATTGAGGACTGCCAAATATGCATTTGAAACAGTCATTTCTGTCTTTTATGACTACATACACCACCATCAATATATTTAGAACCAACATGAGTTTCCAGATCTGGTTAATGAAACCTATCACTGATGACATATACATTATTCTAAAGTAAGTACCTTTAAAAACAGACACAGTAAAAAAAAAAAAATAAGTTGTACCATTACATAGATATATAAACTTTACAAACACCAAGAGGCTTTTACATAATTTTCCACAGAGCGTCATAAATTTACCCAACGTTTTATATACCAGTGGCAGAACAACCAGGGTTGCAACGGGGCCCTGGCATTCCACCACTGTTGGGGGGCCCCAGCGGGGTTGCTAGTCGCACTGCTTTGAGCCTGTCTCTCATGGAACAGCACAGAGCCGGCATTGACAGTTTTATCTCCCCCTCAGCCTGTCCTCTTTCGCACTGGATGGGTAAGGACACAGCCAATCTGCTCCATCTTCTCCCCCTCCCCTCTCCTGTGTGTGCTCTGTGGGAAGTGTGTGCTCGTTAGCTTCACACTTGACTTCCCGCGGAGCGCACACAGGAGAGGGGAGAGAAGAGAAAGCAGATCGGCTGTGTCCTCTCCCATCCAGTGCGAGAGAGGATGAACTGAGGGGGAGATAGAACTGTCAATACCGGCTCTGTGCTGTTCCATGAGAGAGCCGTGCTGAGAAGGCAGACAGCACTGATGAGTACTGACAGGCTGCACTGATGAGGCTGCACTGATAGGAGACACTAATGGGCACTGATAGTAGGCACTAATGGGCACTTATAGGAAGCACTGGTGGACACTGATAGGATGATTCATTGGCACTGATAGGAGGCACTTATGGACACTGATAGGAGACATTGATGGACACTGATAGGAGGCACTAATGGACACTGATAGGAGGCTTTGATGGAAACTGATAGGAGTCACTAATAGACACTGATAGTAGGCAATAATGTGCACTTATAGGAGGCATTGATAGGCACTGATAGGAGGCACTAACGGCACTGATAGGCTGCACTGATGAGCTTGGATAGGCTGCAGTGATAGAAGGCACTAATGGGCACTGATAGGCTGCATTGATGAGCACTGACAGGCTGCACTGATAGGAGGCACTAATGGACACTGATAGGTGGCATTGATGGGCATTGATGAGCACTGATAGGCAGAACTCATAGGTGGCACTGATGAACACTGTTAGGCAGAACTCAGGTAGCATTGATGAGCACTGATATGTGGCATTGATTAGCACTGATAGGCAGAACTCATAGGCAGCATTGATGAGCACTGATAGGCAGCACTGATGGGCATTGAGCACTGATAGGCAGCACTGATGGGCATTGAGCACTGATAGGTGGCACTGATAGATACTGATAGGTGGCATTGATGAACACTGATAGTCGCTGATAGGCAGCATTGATGAGCACTGATAGATGGCACTGATGGGCAGCATTCAAGAGCACTGATGGACGCTGTTAGGCGGCATTGATGAGCACTGATAGGTGGTGCTGATAGGCAGAATTGATGGGCACTAATAGGCGGCATTGATGAGCACTGATAGGTGACACATGTAGGTGGAATTGATGAGCACTGATAGGCAGCAGTGATGGGCACTAATAGGTGGCATTGATGATTGGGGCACTGATTATAAGTCTAAACAATTTACTAACATTCTTGACGCTTAACTGCAGTCCTTTCCTCACACAGAGCGTGGTAGGAAAGGGCTGCAGATAACCGACAAGTCTGTTTACATGTGATCAGCTGATCACATGGTAAAGGGCCACTGTGATTGCACTGGATGCACGTCCCAGGGGGCATGCGGGAGGCAGGGTTCTGGGAGGATGTCCATGGAAACCCTCCCAAGATTGGAAGCCCGGGTGTCCACCATGGTTTCTTGCACCATGGCCCTGAAGGTTCTAGTTACGCCTCTGTTATATACTGTGCATGCACATCAGTCCCTGCTCTCAGGAAGCTTGCACTCTAAGGTCTCTATGTCACATACACACTAAGGCCAATTTGTACAGCAGCCAATTAACATACCAGCATGTCTTTGTAGTGTGAGAAGAAACTGGACTACCTGAAGGAAACCCACTCAAATCACAGGGAGAACATGCAAACTCTATGAATATAGTCTCCTGGCTGGAATTACAATTGTGGACTCCAGTGCTACAAGGCCAAAGTACTAAGTTATTTTGTCTATTGCTAAAGCCAGCCATAGATGGTTTGAATCTCGGCCAGTTCAGCAGGGACCAGCCGAGATTTAAACCATGTATGCACAGGCTAATTGTACCCAAGTTGATTGATCGATTGATCAACTTGGGTACAACCAACCTGTCAGATTTTTCATGCGATCATTGCCAGTAGCTATAGCCGCTACCAATAATCACTGTGTGCTGCGATGGCTGCCCCCGCCGGGAGAATACAATAGCTCCACGTGAGGTATTCGCCTCATCAACACTGACTGTGTTGACCCGTGGTTTGAGGAAAGAAAATCGCACCGTCTATGTAAAAGCCTCCTGTTGAAAAATGCCTCAGATGGGTCTACGCATGCGCAGTACCAAACATCACTCCGGCTGATATGTTGATCAGCTGGCGTGACATCGCCACAGTGCTTGTGCAGCTCGTCGGAGGGATTTTTAGACGGGAGACAGTATTCGACGTAATAAACACAGTGGAGGGAGATGCTATGCAAACAGCGGAGGAAGAACGTACTTGTCAGATTCTGCCTCGCTGTTGTGGGGTGGGTTTTCTGTTTGCTGAATGGTGGGTTTTGCTTGTGTGTAAGTGCGGGTTTCAACACACACAAAACAGGCCCTTCAACACACCCAGAACCCGCCCTGCAACAGCGAGGCTCAAGCTGACAATTACGTTCTCCTGCCGCTGTTTGCATAGCGTCAGATAATGCCTCAGATGATCCTCACCTGATCAACATATCAGCTGGAGTGACGTTTGGTACTATGCATGCGCAGACCCATCAGAGGCAATTTTTTCAGACGGGAGGCATTTCTCGATAGAACACCGGCTTAAACTTCACTAAAAAAAAATATGCTTTTGGCTGGAGGCCACTTTAACAATGAAATACCTTATATACATCACAAAGCATTCCTTTAAAATGTCTTAGAACATAAAAACCTGCAAGTTTTATTTGTATACAACGATGGCTACATTTCCTTGGGCATCATTGTTGGCACTCTCTCATTGGCAAACACTAGAATTGGCAAACCATTAAAGGTTGCCTTCTAGGACTTTGCAGGATTTTCTCTCCAGCACGTTTGATTTGCTGAATCCTTAAGCCACTTGATGGGATTTACCAAATCTACACTAATTTACACGTCTTCATTAAGACATGGCACTAACAGTCAATGACAAGGGCTTGACCTTCTCAAATGTCATAGTTGCTTTATTTAAAAGGTGATAAAACAAAAAAGAAAATATGAAAACGAGGACAAAAACTTTGTTTCGTAGGCATAATGAGTGATAACTGAACAGGTTATTTCTATGCTGTACTATGTGCATCTGTCTTTAAAATAATCTTAATCCTTCATGTTACGATAATTTTTATTAGTTATCATGTCTAACTGTATACAGTTACTTAAGCAAATCATTTTTTTAAACCTTTTATGTTACAATAATTTTTATTGGTTATCATGTCTAAAGCCCCTTACACACGGTCGGAAAATCCGACCACCAAATCCATCGGATTTGGTCCGACGGATTTAGTCCGACACTGGTGTTGCATACACACGGTCGGACAAAGTTGTCGGAAAATCCGATCATTCTGAACGTGGTGACGTTTGTTGCGTACGATGGGACTACGTAGAGGCTAGTAGCCAATAGCTTTGGTCTTGTAATGTGATCTGAGCATGCGTGGCACTTTGTCCGTCGGAATTCGCTACACACGATCGGAATTGGTGTGATCGGACTTTGTTGTCAGAAAATCTTTAGAGCAGGAGATAGAACTTTGTCCGTCGGACAATCCGATGGAAACTGTCCGATGGTGCCTACACACGGTCGGAATTTCCGACAACATTGTCAGATAGGACAGAATCCATCGGAAAATCCGACCGTGTGTATGGGGCTTAACTGTATACAGGTTTCTTAAGCAAATAATTTTTTGTGAATCTGTTATACAGTTTCTTACCTGGAGATCCTGCCAGTAACATGCATCCTGTTAGAGGCTGACAATGCTAATCTGCTGCTTCTCAATTAGCAGCAGTGTTGTCAGCCTGCCATAAAAGTTTGGCTATTGGACTGCATATCTAATAGACCTGGTAGGCAACCAGCGGCTAACTAATGGATAATACACGGCAGAGTTAAAACACTTGTGCTAATTGTGAGGCAGGGGAAAAAGTTGTTACTGGCAAGATCTACACATACAGAAATTTGCAACAGACTCACAAAAAAGAATTTGCTTAAAGGATAAGTAAATTTTTGGGAACATGTTACATGTTCCACCTGATTTCAGTGCTGCAGCCGCTGCCCCACTCCCTGTGGCAGCAATACAGGGAGAAGTTCCCCGTACCAGCTGTCACTATTTGAAAAAAAGCGTGACCATGCAGGGCTCCGCCCACACAGATGCTTCATTCATACACACAGCTCTGTGTGTCTGAATTAACTACAAGTCTCGACATCCTTAGCGGCTGTCGGTTTGTAGTTCTCAATGAACTACCACGACACCGTGGATCTCTGTGGTAGTTCATTGAGTCTTCCTGTCAGGGAGTATTGGCTTACTCGTTCGGGATGTACGGATAAGCAGATACACTGACAGTGTCCAGCAGACCTGCATGGCATCTGCAAAAAAAAAAAAAATGTGCATTTATTATTAAAAAAAAAAAAAAAAAACTGAACTTATCCTTTAAAGCTGAACTCCAGGAAACTTTGCAGTGCAGTGCGGCTGCACATGCATTGCAAGGGTTATCTGCTCGTTTCTGTGTAGGAGATTTACCAAAGCACATTTACTTACCTGATCCTCTGCTCCTACAGGCTCTCCTCCCCTGCTAGACCAGACCCTGCAGCCTCTTCTTTCCCATGCCCAAGCATTCTAAGGTCCTCTGACATCATTAAGACCAAAGCAGGGTACATAGCCATGCAATGGACATAAGGACACTGAGGTACAGTCCAACATCTGAGCATGGGGGATTGCGGTTTGCCTAGGAAGTGCGTAATCAGGCAAGTAAGAGTGCTTTTACTGTCCCCCAAACTAGAGAGCGATCAACCCTTGCCTTGTGGGGTTAAAGTCGAATTAAACTTGTTTCCACTGCAGCAATATGAAATTCGCAAGTTCCCTCACTGGCACCAACATCTTCTTTTGGTCTTCTGGGATGACATAATTTACCAAAGTGCACTGTAACAAAGTTTGGAAGCAGGAAGGTAAAAAAAACATTTATTGCAAGAGACATAGGCCCCTTTCACACTGGGGCGGGAGCAGCGTCGGCGGTAAAGCAGCGCTATATTTAGCGCTGCTTTACCGTCGTTTTAGCGGCGGTATTCGGCGGATAGCGGTGCGGTTTTAACCCCCGCTAGCGCCCGAAAAAGGGTTAAAACCTGCAGCAGTGCATGGTTGCCCATCAGCTTCTAACTTCGCCTTGTATTATTAAGCTTTGAAAGAAAAAAAAAAAACCTGGAAGCGGATTGATTTCTATGGACAGCTGCACCAGATTTTGCACTCTCTAGTTTTAGTACAGCAACCCCATTCTAATACACGGGTCGAATTTCGAAAGAACTTTCTTTCGAAAATCTTATCTAAGAATATTCGTATGAATTTCGCACCAAAAAATTTCCGACATGTCTGATTATCGACTGCAGCAACGGCCGATTTTCGTGCAGCCATTAAATTTTAATAATCGGACATGTGGGAATTTTTTTTTAAAAAACTAACGATTTTCTAATCAATGATGGGAGAATCGTGTGAGAAATGTAATCGAAAAAGAAATGCGCATGTGCAAGAAAAGAAAATTCCCAGAAAGAAAAGAAGATTCCCAGACACAACATTTTTTTTCTGTAGGAACATGAGGTGAAATTTAAGGTTTGGTTTGTTGAATTTCAAAATCAATGGTGGCACCATCGAATCACAAAATGCACAAATTTTCTGATTTTCAAAAGAAAGTTCTTTCGAAATTCGACCCGTTTATGGCCCGCAATACACAACCTTTCTACTTGCATATTCTTTTTTTCTCAATATCTCAGGATCTTTAACCACTTTCCTACTCGCGTATAGTCATATGACGCCCACAAGGTGGATCTCCCATCCTGGGTGGGCGTCATATGACGTCCTCTCCTTCCCGGCCGCCTGGGGGGGCGCGCGCACCCGCGGCTTCGCACGGGACCCGGTGCGAGTGCCCGGCGGCCGCGATGTCCGCCGGGCACCCGCGATTGCCCGTTAAAACAACGGGACCGTGCGGGACCGTGGAGCTGTGTGTGTAAACACACAGCTCCACGTCCTGTCAGCGGGAGAGGAGACCGATCATGTGATCCCAGTACGGAGGATCACTGATCGGTCTCCTCCCCTTGTCAGTCCCCTCCCCCCACAGTTAGAATCACTTCTATAGGGAACACGTTAACCCCTGCAGCGCCCCCTAGTGTTAACCCCTTCCCTGCCAGTCACATTTACACAGTAATCAATGCAATTTTATAGCAACGATCGCTGTGTAAATGTGAATGGTCCCAAAAATGTGTCCGAAGTGTCCGCCGCAATGTCGCAGTCACGAAAAAAAATCCCCTATTTTGTAGACGCTATAACTTTTGCGCAAACCGATCAATATACGCTTATTGTGATTTTTTTTACCAAAAATATGTAGAAGAATACGTATCGGCCTAAACTGAGTAAAAAAATTGGATATTTATTATAGCAAAAAGTAAAAAATATTGTGTTTTTTTTCAAAATTGTCGCTCTTCTTTTGCTTATAGCGCAAAAAATAAAAACCGCAGGGGCAATCAAATACCACCAAAAGAAAGCTCTATTTGTGGGAAAAAAAGGACGTCAATTTTGCTTGGGTGTAATGTTGCACGACCGCGCAATTGTTAGTTAAAGCGACGCAGTGCCGAATCGCAAAAAGTGCTCTGGTAAGGAAGGGTGTAAAATGGCCCGGTATTGAAGTGGTTAAGGAAACGCATTGTAACAAAACTGTAAAGCATAATGTCAGTCATACTAATAAAAGTCTTAAAGTTTATATAAGTTTTACTGTGTTGTATAGTAATTTTGGATTATTTTTAAAGTTCATCTCTAGTCAAAGTTTTTTTTCTAGCTTTGAATAGAAACATATGAGATGCAGTTGCTGCCAGGTTTTTTATTTAGTCCCTAAATCCACTGCAAAGATTTTTATTCACTCCCCATACTTATGATTCTGTACAACTCCAACTTTTCCCTGCCTTGCCAAAAACAAAATAAAAAGTTTACACTGGATTTGGGCTATAAATACAGTAATAACAACATTTATGAACAAGTGACACCAATCAGTGAACTGCTAATTTATAAGCTGTAACTGCTCTAATTTAAAAGGTCTCCCTCAGTTAGATTAAGCTAAATTCTATTTAAAGTGGTTGTAAATGTAACGCCACCGCAGCCCCCCCCCCCCCTGAAGGAGCCGCTTGGTAATTTTGGGTTCACTGCTCTGCACCTGAACCCCAAGAACAACCTCAGCCCCTCTGGCACACCTGGTTAACCACTTGCCGCCCGCCATATAGCAGAATGACGGCGGCAAAGTGGTTTCAATATCCTGACCGGACGTCATATGACGTGATCAGGATATTAAGCCGATGCGCGCCCCCCCCCCCCCCCCCCAGTCTGACACACCGCAACTACGATCTCGGTAAAGAGTCTCTGACCGAGACTCTTTACCACGTGATCAGCCGTGTCCAATCACGGCTGATCACAGTGTAAATAGGAAGAGCCATTGATAGGCTTTTCCTCACTCGCCGATCGGCTGCTCCTCTGACAGGGGGGGTCTGTGCTGATCGATTATCAGCGCAGCCCCCCCCCCCCCGAGGACCACCAGGGACGCCACCAGACCACCAGGGATGCCCAGCACCAGGTATGCCACCCTAGACTACCAGGGATGCCAGTCAGTGCCCACAATGGATGCCAATCAGTGCCCACAAAGGATGTCAGTTATCACTGATTGGCATGCATTATTGTTTGGCACTGATTGGCATCCATCCGTACAATACTTTACACTACAATGCCACCTATCAGTGCCCATCCATGCCGCCTATCAGTGCCCATTCATGCCACCTATTAGTGCCTATCCATGCCGCCTATCAGTGCCCATCCATGCTCATCTGTGCCGCCTATCCATACCCATCTGTGCCGCCTATCCATGCCAATCCGTGCCACCTATCAGTGCCTGTGTCGCATATCAGTGCCACCTATCAGTGCCCATGAATGCCACCTCATCAGTGCCACATCATCGGTGCCGCCTCATCAGTGCCCGTGACTGCAGCCCCATCAGTGCCCATCAGTGAAGGAGAAAACTTACTTATTTACAAAGATTTGTAACTGAAACAAAAAAAAATTTCGGTCTTTTTTTATTTGTTTAGCAGAAAATAAAAATCCCAGAGGCAATCAAATGCCACCAAAAGAAAGCTCTATTTGTGGGAACAAAATGATAAAAATGTAGTTTGGGTAGTATGACCGCGCAATTGTCATTCAAAGTGCGACAGCGCTGAAAGCTGAAAATTTGTCTGGGCAGGAAGGTGTTTAAGTGCTCAGTATTGGACACCAGACTGTAGTATTTTACTAGGAATTCTTAAAGCAGATAAGACAATGACTAAGGCGACAATGACTAAGACAATGACTATCTTCACAAAGGGTATGCAATTCAAGGAAATCACAATTAAATCAACCAGTAATAACCTGTAGATCCTGAAAGAACCCATGACCTCAGGTATGAAAGGGGGAAAGATTGAATTTGTTTGTGCCAAATGCCTCGCTTAAAATCCTGATGCCACAGGACGGTAACATAACAGTTTATAAAAAAAAACTATTTTGTAGGGAATGCAATATTAAAAACAACTGTTGAGAAGGAGTTCCCCTTAATCTGCACTAATGTTATGCGCTGAGCCCCTTAAGTGGCGGAAGAAGAAGGTGAAGAAGTCCTTGTGGTGCAGATATCCCGTGTCTACAGCTAGCTCAACAAGGGCCCAGAGGAATTGACGTGAAATGGCGACCAGCAATAAAGAAGGACCTTTGCAAAGTGTTTCCTTTGAAAGCTCTCAGGTAAAGAGATGGGATAAAGATGTCTGCATGCAATATCTTTGTAGAGTGTACACAAGGTGGGCTTCTGCCCTCTCACCTGTCCCAATGATAATAAGGCTCAGAGGAAAGGGATGTCCTGAAACAGGCTCCTGAAGGTTCTGCAGGGACTGGCAAACCGATGGCTCAGAGATTGAGCGATGTCTGCGCCCTTGGTGGAGCCTGTTGGTGGGAAGGGCTAGCGCTCTGTCCTGGCTGTGATATACCCCTCTCAACAGGCAAGGGGCAAGAGCTCCTACTCCTGCAGCTAGTCTTTCAGGCCACCTCGCCTCTACCCCTGTTGTGTCCCAGGGGCTGTAGTTTTCTCCTTAGGGTCCCAAATGGGGCCACCAGTCTTCAGGACTACATATCTCACAATCCTCCATTCCGCCTCTTGCTGAGTGGTCTCTTGTTGCAGCCAATGGCCAAGAAACAGAGCAAGTGGCGATCCTGGTAAGCACCGCTCTGTTTCCCTGTGTAGCAGTGTAAGAGGGGGGAGGAGCCCACAGCTGCTCTCCCCTTATGTAGCCTACCACCGTGACAGGTGGAGAGAGGGGACGAGCAGCAACATAGAGCCGCTCTCCTACAGAGGTGGCTGACCAAGTGGAGGGGGGGGGGGGGGATGGTTTGGCTCCCAGTACATAAAAGGAAAACATCTTTTTTTTTTTTTTTTTAAATACCAAATATGTCTATACTTATCTGCTCTGTAGAACTGCTTGTGCCTCTTGCTGATGCCTCTGAAAGGAAATGGATTCCCATGGGGGCACTTGTGAAGGGCTAGCTACCGAGCCCTGCTGCTGTGTCCACTGATACAGACAGCAGGACTCTGCCCCACCACCCGCCCCCTCATCACTGGAGTTAATTGGCAGGAGTGGGAGCCAATGGCTTCTGTTGCTATCAATCTGCCCAATGAGGAGGGAGACAGTGGTGAGCGACACTGCTCTCGTGCACGTCCCTGGATTGTATCTGACTCAGGTAAGAATAAGGGGGTGCTGGGGGGATCCTGCAGCAGAGAAGGTTTTTTTACCTTAATGCATAGAATGAATTGAGGCAAAAAACCCTGCAGATTTAGAATCCCTTTCATTCGCTCCAGCAAGACTTTACACAACTCTTACCATGTGGGATGAGAAATATCCTTAAAGCAGAGCTCCACCCAAAAGGGAATGTTTTGCTTTAAGACATCCTCCCCCCCTCACTTGCCATGTAATTTTGAAGGGGGGATACTTCGTTTTAACAGGTACCCGCTTGCACTTCCACTCGGATCCACTAGGCGATCCGAGTGGAAGTTTTCCTTCCCGACACACAACGCTGGATCCTTGGACAGGTAAGTGTCTATTTATTGAAAATCAGCAGCTTTAGGCTGCAGCAGCGGCTGACTTCAAATTTTTTTTTTTTTTACAGACTGAACCTCCTCTTTGAATAAGAACGCCAAAGGAAGATAAACCCCAAAGGAAGGAGGTAAGTACAATGTGTACTAATATGTTACCCTTACCTCCATGCCATTCCTCACAAGATATGGTGTTATAAAACTCAGCTCCATGTTACTAGTCTTTGGAGTTCCAATCAGTTTATAACTTCCCTTCCATCTCTTCTTCTCTGAATTAGATTGGTGGTTGTAAATGTGGACACTTGTATACAACAGGCTTTCTTTTTTTAAAAGCAAATAAGGTGCCAATGGGAGGCATGTTCCCTGTACTCATAGGAAGGCTTAATTTCTGGTTTTGTTTGCAGTGTATGTAATAATATATACTTTTTAAAGTGTCCTTTGACATACAAGCAGAACAGAGGAAGAGGAAGAGATAAACCCATTAATCAAACAATGTATTATTTAATAGCAAACACTTCTAGAAGGAATTTCATGATTCATGCTTACATACGGCACATTGGCATTTATAGTATTTCACAGGTAGGTGGGAAATCTTTGGTATGACTGTATTAAAGTCGCCCTGCACTTAGAGATGAAGCCGACTGATGTTACCAAAACAGGTAGGGATCACTGAATAATGGCAAATAAGACAACTATCCTTTCACTTTTCCCCAACAGTCAACCAGGAACAGTCAAAATTGTGCCTTTTTACTCAATTTTGACCCTATATATACTCCTTATTCTGCCATTCATAAAGTCCAATGGGACGTCCCCCAATGTAATTGATGCATGTTTTTTCTATGATGCTATTTAGGATGTTGGCAGTATAATTAACACAACATTCAATTCAACTATTTATTTTTCTTGGAACAGTCAGAATGGAAAATTTGGCCAGTTACATACAACAATACAGGTGAAGCATTACTGAATGCAGCAAGAACATTTCTTGCCACCATCAGGTCCAATGTGTGAAGTGCTAAATGTATGACAGCCAAAAACAGGATGTCATACTTAGTAATTAAAACAAGTGTTGAACAGGAAGAAAAGCCCAAGGCCCGGTTCACCCTGCCGCTATTTGGGATCCGACTTGTGGACCCTAAATTGCGTGACATGTGAAATCCCATGTTAGTTAACGAGAGCTTAATTAACGCTACTGAAGTCGCTCCGACTTTAGAAAAGGTTCCTGTACTACTTCAAGGCGACTTCTATCTCACTTGTGCCCATAGACTTTAATAGAAGCAGCCTCCAAGTCGGATCCTCATTTATACAGATGTGATTAGGATCTCGACATTACATGAAGATTACCCAGACATTTCCCAAAAGTCGCTTCAAAGTTGCATCAAGCAGTACTCAAGTCACAAGGCAGTCACCTGGCAAAGTCACACCGTAAGCCTAGGTTCACACTGGTGTGTGGAAAACACTGCATGTGATTCACACAGGAATCACACTGCATTCCTGTTCACATCACATGCGATGTCTGTGCGGTGCGATTTCAGCCAGAATGGTGCAGGACCCTTTTTCCCTAGCACCTGAATCGCATTGCATGGATGTTAGCACTGCATTTTGCAATCTGTTTCAGGATGTTGTTAGGATAACATTGACACCTGCAGCAGATCGCATGGACGCCGTGCGATTGCTTTGGAGTGTGATGTGGGGTAATGCAGCAAATTTTGTGTGTTTCCTGCATCGCATTAGCGTGAACCAGGCCCAGGTCGTGGCAGTGTAAACTGAGCCTAAGTCTAACTATTCTTAAAAATGTTCCTTTCCCTCTACTCCTACCTTCCTGAAGGTAAAGTTACACTTCAGACATATTCATTATGTAACAGTTGCATAGAAATTTTGTTGAAAAAGTTTTTACTCCTGATTTCTAATTCTGTTGTATTTTATGGATTTACATTGCATAATATGTTTAAAAAAATTAAAAAAATATATTAAATAAAAAATCCTTGATACAGAAAAAGAGATATTGCGTATAGAACTGATAGCAGTGCAACCAGTTGAAGCATTACTTGAGAAGACTAGGGAATTACCAGGCCAAGTACAGAGTCACTAATGTAATAACTACTGCTTCCGAGAACTGAAAACGTGTTGGAAAATATGAGAAAACTCAGAGAGAGACAAACCTAAGCCCTGGTTCACACAGGAGCATTTTGACATGCGATTTGACATGTCAAATCAGCGGAAATTTCCGTCAATGGCACCATCCTAATTGGTGCAACGCCGCATCTGTGACAATGCACCAAATTCAAAAAGTAGTTTCTGTACTATTTTTTGCGATTTCGGGCTGCGATTTACATTGACATCTGTGCAGAAACCTGAACAGATGTCTCTGAAATCGGGGCCGAAATTGGGAATGACATGCGGGAGTGAAATCAGCTGAACTCCCACGGCTTCATTCCCGCAGCTCAATGAATGAGTGAACCTGGGCTAAAGCAGAAAATAAAATTGCACTCGCCTAATTGAAGGCCAAAGTGTTCATCAGAACCAAGACTCCAGTGTAGCGGATCTCCAGGCCTCTTTTACAAGTTAAGCTCAATATAATTTTATGTAGATCTGTTTGATTTGCAGAGCACCACACAATATGATTCTCTGCAGATTGAAGACATCTCCATACATATTTTCAAGAGCAGTATAATAATAATAATAATAATATTAATCACATTTCTCAATGTTTTTTTTTTTTAAAACAGATTCACAACATATATTGCTCATGTCATTATAAATGTTCCTCCATGCTCCCTGCTCTCTCTGTATGTACGGTGCAGTTTAGGTGTACAGAAATAATATATTAATGGTTGTAAGAAATGATTCATTACTTCCTTTTACATTTTTAGAACAGTGACGTAAAGAGACTTCTTTAAGTGATTAAATAAACTGATAAATTCAGTAGTGTGCATATGTCAATCATCCACAAAGGCAAGATAAAACACAGTGAAGGAGAACGTAGAGATAACCAGAGACCTGCCCTTTAGGTTACATAAATTGAAAAGACTTTCATAAAAAAGAAAAGAAACATAAAGAGATGTATGGCAGCTCGTATGTAGAAGAGGCTAGCAGGCTGTGCATTGACTTCTAGTTATTAAAGATTAAAGTAGGACTAAAGGCAAAACTTTTTTTCATTTTGTTTAGAGTAGTTGAGGGTTTAACCCGTCAGTTTTTATTTTTGCCATATGTGTCCGATTGGGGAGATTTCTCTTCACTTCCTGTTCCATAGCCAAAACAGGAAGTGCACCAGGGACATCCCCACTATTCCTGTTCTTGGGGAAAAAAAAAAAAAAAAAAATAACGTTTTGCCTTTAGTTACACTTGAAATCCCGGGTTATATATTTTTTTTTTCATGCACACATCTGAAAGACAGGAACTTGATGAGCGGTGAGCCTGTACCTTGATTCGGATGGAGCAAGATACAGAAAAGCCCTAGTGCAGTGGTTCTCAACCTTAGAGAGGCCAGGGTCAATTTTTCCAAAACCTTGCATGCCCCAACGGTAAAGAAAATGATAAAAGAAAAAATCATTATTATGAGTACTTCAGAAAGTATCACATCTACCTTGCTTTGACACTAAATATGTTTAAATAGATAAGACCACACGCACAACAGACTAGAGTCACCAATCCACCAGACAGATATATATGGATATTGTGAAGTGCCATTGGGCTCCTCAGATATTCTATGGACTGCTACAGGGACAATTTGATGTTTGGAGGTCATTAGCTGCAGCTGTTCCCTGATAATCTGCCAGTACTACTTGCCAGATGATGCCACATGAAACACATAACAGTGCAGCCTGGTGCCAGGATAAGAGATTTCCTTTCAAACCGCTGATGCCACATAAAAACACTCTTTACCTAGGACCTCAGCAGCATGCAATTTATATGCTTCCACTTAAAGCATATGTCTGAACAAAGCAAAAAAATATTCAGTACATTTGCATTTCCCTGCATTTTGTTTCTTTTAAAAACATTGCAAGTATAGAAAACGAATTTTTGATCCTGCCAAATATCCAGTGAGCTCTAAACTTATTGTAGTGAGCTGCAAACACTACCACTGATGCACAGAATTTCCCAGCTATGTTGTCAACCCTTCCTGAGTTCTCCCCTGCTGGGCCACAGAACATCGCCCACCTACCCTCAGTACTCATCTCCATGGGATTCAGGGGAGGGGCCCATAAGCACAAAGGAACTGATATGAAGATCAGGTCACTTTAAGATGTTTTCTGAGAAAATACTAACTCTTCAGGACCGATTTAAAATTTTCCAAACTATAAATTCCAGTGCCTCACTATTTGTGCTAAATACTTTTAATAATCATTCCTTTGTAACCTCATACACAGGGTTAGATGTTGTTATTAGCTTGTAAATGGACAGCTCATATATGTATCAGTGCATACACAGACAAGCTGTAAACACCAGCATCTACTTAGATGCGGTAAAGCGCCGCTATTTTTAGTGTCGCTTTACCGTCGCATTGGTATTCCGTGCTAGCGGGGACGGTTTTAACCCCCCGCTAGTGGCCAAAAGGGGGTTAAATCTGCCCGCAAAACGCTGCCAGAGCAGCGTTTTGCAGGCGATATCGCAGCTGCCCCATTAATTTCAATGGGGAGGAGTGGTGAGTTCACCACTCCAAAGAAGCTTCTGACGCCCTGCCAGCGTATCGCTCCAGTGTGAAAGACCTCGGGCTTTCATACTGGAGTGAATGGAGCCTGAAAAACGCCAGTGTGAAAGGGGTCTTATCTGTACTAAATACCTTACCCATTCCCTTTGTCACCTCATACATGGGGTAACATGTCTTTACCTGCTAATAAATGAACAGTTCAGGAAAAGAACATACTATTAACAGTAGGTACACTAGGTACATTATTAAACATTTGTTGAAATTTTGCCTATTCAAATGAAACAGTTGTACTATATAATGTACTCCTCTCTAGTGCCCATAAATGAGTGTGCAAGGTCAACAACAGTATTGGATACAGTGTTGCATTCGAATGATACTCAGTTGATAAGAAAGCAGAACTCTTGCTAAACAGCTAAACACATAATGAAAAACCAAATGCCAGACAGTACATTTTTATTTAGATTTTTCTAAATAACAAGAGAAGATAAGAATCCACTTACAGAGAGGATAAACTCCCTGTCGCGTACAGAAAAGCATATGAAACATTAATCAAACATATAGATTACAGACGATGATTTAGAACAGTGGTCACCAAACTGCAGCCCAGGGAATAAAACATGGCCCTTTGCTTGCTTTTATCCGGCCCTTGGGGCACTATTTTATTCGCTAACACCAATGAAGTACACAATTCCTCCCAATGACACCAACGATGGGGCACAGTTCCTCCCAATGACACCAATGATGAGGGATCGTTCATACCCATTGATGCTGGGACATTTTGTACTCCCGATGGCCACAATCTAGCCCCCCTAAAGTTTGAAGAACAGTAAACTGGCCCTTTGTTTAGAAAGTTTAGAGACCCTTTATTAAGATCATAGTGCATAGTATACTCAGTAGGTGTGCGAATAAACAGAATGATTAGGACTGTATAGGGAATCAGTTAAGCATTTTGCCTTTTGGCAACTGAGCATGTTGGTGTATGAAGGATGAGTAGCGTTATTGTAATTTTGATGCAAGGTCAGAAGAAAGAAAGAAAGAAAGAAACATCAAGAGAGAAAGAAGTATAAGAAAATCAGTATGAGTGAATAGAGAAAGGTGAAGTGTAAGTATGACGAAAGAGGATAGCCACCCAGTGTGCAAGGCCATATATACACTATTAGAGAGAGCTAATTTGTGTTTTGAATTAGGTATGGTAGGTGCCCCAAGCATTCCACACTGTGTTGAATTTGTCCAGTGTGTTGCGTAATCTAGTCGTTGGTAGGTGTTCTATTAATCTTACTTCTTTGATCTGATTTAGTAAATTATGCAGAGAATGGGGAGCCATCTGTTTCCATCTAGTAGTTATCATGCAACATATTGCTGTAAAGATATGGGTTAGCAGCTTTTTAAAGTTATTTTCTACACTCTGAATTGGGAGAAGCAAAGATGTGTCAGAAGGTCCGGAGGTATAGAAGATTCTGCTCATTTTGAGAAAAAGATATGAAACAATGTTCCATCTTCCCGAGTTGCACCACTAACGTATGTTTCTAACCGTGCATAGAATGCAAAATAATCTGGTGTCTAGTACCAGTGCATTAAGATTTTATATGTATTCACTTTGTATGTTGTTCATTTAGATCTTATGTGGGCCTGAGAGGAAAGCATCCATCAAATCTCCAAGGAAAGCTCACCCCAAATGTCAACATGTAAGCAAAGGTTCTTCAAGAAGTGTACTCAGCATTTTGTGTACATCAGAAATCAGAGCTCTCCTAGAAGGCCCCCATCCAACAGATCCTCTTGAGAGGGGTAAACTGATCAAATTTGAAATCTTAAATTGTAAGTCCAGGCTACATCTAATTAAAAATAAAATGTCTCCCAACCTCCTCCTATGCTAACTACCCTGTAGAAGGAAGATGCTTCTTATACTTACCTATTCTCTTGGTGCTCCGGTCCAGTCACATGATCGGCTCCAGGCAGCTGGCTTCAGGGAAGAAGAGAGACAGCCCCCTATAGAGTCTGTGGAGCTGTGTAATTCCAGATAAAATTAAGCAAGGCTGTCTTATTTTTTAGGATCTTCTAGGGCAGTGATGGCGAACCTTGGCACCCCAGATGTTTTGAAACTACATTTCCCATGATGCTTAACAACACTGCAGAGTGCATGAGCATCATGGTAAATGTAGTTCAAAAACATCTGGGGTGCCAAGATTCGCCATCACTGTTCTAGGGGACCTTAATGGGGAGTGAAAAAATGTGTACTTCTGGATAAAGTGAGGAAGAGCAATAACTTCTGTTGCGTGTGACACCGTTGGGCAGACTTCACTTACCGTCTTTCCTTGTGACACCAAAACAGGCAAAAATAAAACCTGACAAGGGGCTATAATGGTTTCCTATTCTACTGGGTATTGTTTTTGTGTCTGTTCCCAACAGAATTTCCTTGATCACACAGGGCAGGATCTTCCCAACCTAAAAACAGACTACTATAAAACACCCAAGGTTTTACATTTTCTGCCCAAAATTCTGGTTGGACGTGGACTTTGAGGGTACATTCACACCAGGTACGGTGGGACTGTGTTGCGAGACTATTCCAGCACAGTCCCAACGCAAGACACATTGTTGCTTTGCGGTGGTGTGCAGGCGGTGTGCGCTGAAAAAAAGTACTATGTGCAGCGCAGTCACTGCATGCCAGCCGATAGAACTGTATAAAATGTCATTGTGTGACATTTCAATAAAGTTCACTTATTTAAAAAAAAAAAAAAAAAAAAAGGAAGTGCAATGTGTCTGGATAGGTGCACCAGCACTGCCTGCACTGCAATGCACATCAGCTGCTGCATTTTAATGCAGCGGTTGGTGTGAATGGACCCTAAGTACATATAAATTTACTGTTTTACAGGTTAAATAATTTGTTTACTGGCTTTCTTGTTTGAGTCAATGACCTGGAACATGAATGCAGCCATTGAAGTCAGCAATGGAAGCCTATGAATTTCTCTTTAAATACGTTTTTGACAAAAAAGGCCAGCAGTGACTTGCATAATTTATTTATTTCCTCATTAAAAAATCCCAGTACATGCAAAATAAACTGAAAATACATCAAGTTGCTTATTTTGTTGCAATAATAAACACCTTCACTTTCTTTTGGTTTTCTATAATTATCATCCTTGGATTTCTTCAGATGTGTTTTTCTACTAAACCACAGATACTTCCAATGTAATTATTGATTTCCATGTACAACATGGCTATAGATGACAATAGCAAATTAATTCCATTAGTCATGTTTAAATAGTCTGAGAAAGTCATTTTGAAACAGGGCAGGGCAGACCCATTTGTACAAGTTTATCAACATGAATTAAACTGTTCATCAGCCTGCTGAAGTATTTGCATGCCTTGCTCTGCTTTTACCTATCCAGTGGGTAAGATTATCATGACACAGCCATAGACAGACAGTCATTAAGGTGTAGTCTGTAGTAATGAATCCAGTTCTTTCAGTTACTAATTGAAGAGAGCAATTGGAAGTTCAGATTTCACATTGCAATCATTTCTAGGGATATATTTTTTTTTTTAACACTGTGGTGCTACCACATTTTGTTTATGCCACCCAACAGCCACCAAAATCTTAAACATTTGGTATCAGTCATTTTCCATTGTAGGTTTGAATCTGAAAGTGTTCCCTTAAGCGAGGTACCCAGAACCATTCTCACTCATGCCAAACAATAAATTAGTACTGTACTTTGGGCTATTGGAATGAAAGGGTCAGTTCTAAATCTTATTTCACACACATATTTTGCTTAGATTTCACTTGTTTGATTATCAAATTTTATTTACAAGTATGAAGTGTGGTGGTCTACTTATAAATGAACTTGGTTATGAATTGTGTTCTTTGAACTGCAAGTTATTGGTAAGTGTTAATCTAAAAGGCCAGCTCAAAGCCTACAAAATTCAAACTGGGGCTGGCTGAAGGCCTAAAACCAATTAGAACTCTTGTTACTTGTGAGTTACCACCAACAGGATCTAGTGTGTCACAGACCTTGGGCCAAGCCCAGTTTGGGCAACTCATCAGCAATAAGATCACTATAGGAGGGCAAGGAAATAACTTGCCTGTTTCTAACAGCAGGCCCAATAAGGTCACTCCCTTGCTGGCAAGGGAGATCCTACAGTGTTATGGTCGGAGAAGGAGATGCACCTCTCGCTCATCTGGCCACAAAGGGACACTATAAAAACAGAAGAGTTGTTTCTGATGAGTTGCCAAAAGTGACATGATTGTTCGAGTGTCATTGGCCTAGGACCTGTCCTTACTTCTCCATTTACCTGTCAGATTCAGACTTTCACATTTAGGCTGTATCTACACCTAGTTGTTTTTAGGCACCTGTGCTTTCCATTGAAATAAACTAAAATGCAAAAAAATATGTGTTGCAATTGTAACCTGCAGTATGTCTGGAATGACTGCCAGCCAGTTTGGTGAAAGCAAAACAGTTCATTTATTTGAATCACGATTAAACAAAAAGACAGCTTACTTCAGCCAAAGTCAATAAACAGTCCAAATCCTGGTATCACAAACTAAACAGCAGGCTCTCTGCTAATCTTTGGTCCCATACAGGGGTTAGGCTCCTCCATAGTAAGGGTGCCAGGCAGGCCACACAGGGGGGTTAGCAGCCCATGTCTCAGCTTGTCTGAGAGCTCCCACTTGTCACACAGCTTGTGAGTCTCTCTTTCACTCACTTCCCTGACACAGGTACTGATTTCCCTCTGCTGCCTTTCAAGCCTACCTCAAGTGGGACTTAAAGTTTAAAAAGAAATAACAAACAAATCTATACGTATCTGCTCTGTGCCATGGAATTGCACAGAGCGACCACAGATCTCCTCTTTTCGGGTCCCCCGGTGAAACTCCTGGCCCCTCCCCTCTGTTCAGTGCCCTCTCTTTGAACCTCCAAAATCCCGGGTCCCTAATACAAATTTATCAATCCAGAGAGTACTGGAAGTCAGTCCTCTCCAGCCAAAATTAAACCAGGACACCTCACCCTGCATGGGTGAGAACCCCTGAGTACCGCAATGTCTCTGAAACTGTCCCCCTTAAAAGGGACCACAGCTCAAATATCAGGGAAAACATTCCCGATGTCTTGTACACAATGTACTTTGTGTTGTACTTCAATGTGTGTAAACGTGCATTGCTCAAGTTTCTACTTGCTGGAGGTCGCCATTTTGTTGATGCCCACAGTGGGTTCACTTTGTTATTGTAAACTCTCCCACTCTCCTTGGTCTCAAAAACTATATGTCACTTTCTGCAATTGAAATGTGTGCATTTCCAGCCTTGATTGTATGTCTTTACTCAACTACAGATCAAGGCTAACAAAAGCTTAACCACTCTGAAGTTCTAAGGTTGCCACTGCTGAGATAGAAAGGAGAGAATATCAAGGAGATAAGATAAGACACTATCCTTGTAAGTTTAAAGCTTCCTACACACAACTAGTTTTTTTTTGTTCAACCCAGCTCAGATCGGAGACACTGTACTAACAATTTGATGTTAGTACAGCAATCTCCCCTGCTGTGCTATTGTGTTCTGGCAGGGGGGGTGACCCCCCCACCAGAACACTTCGGTCAGTGCTCTCAGCCACTAGGAGCCAGTCGGCAGACCTTTATTGGTCATGACCCTTCGACAGGAAGCTTCTGTTGGACCGGCTGCCGTATACACGGCCGAATGTCGGCTGGTCTATATTGAACCGGCCAATGCCACCTGACATTTGGCCTGTGTGTACAAGGCTTTATAGTCTTTTGTGTCTCCCTGACAGCAGAGTTTGTCTAAATAACCAGTGTTCCTTCAGAACAGTCTGTGCCATTCTTGTTTCCTGCTTCTGCAGCAGTAAATCTTTAAGCCTAGTACACACAGGTCGAATGTCAGGTGGCATCGGCCGAAAAAGGTCTGCCGATCGGCTCCCGATCAGCACTCCCAGCCAATGATTGAGAGTGCTGGCAGTCCCCCCACAACACAATAGCTCAGTTGGGTAGATCGATGTACTAATTGCCAGTAGTTAGTAAAGCAGCTTCTCCTGAGCTGCCATTTTTTACATTCAGCCCTGCTGCATTGAACGAAAAAAAAAATTGTAGTGTGTACCAGGCTTTAAGCTCTCAGCTGATTGGCTTCTAGTGACTCACTGATTATCGGCACAGTGTCAAGAATGCAGGACAACTGAGGCTGTGTGGAGCTGGGTGAGACAGGTCCTTACTGGATTTGAAACAGTATAAGCATTTATTTTAAATGTTTTGCATACAATTACTGTACCTACAAAAGGGGCCAGCATTAAGTAGTCCATGAGGACTTAATTTTTTTTGACTAAAGTTCCACTTTAAGTGTAAACACTACTGTACTTTTAGGTATACCACATCCAAAGTTGTTAAAGCGGTTGTAAAGGTTTACTTTTTTTTCTAATATTAAACATGTTATACTTATCTGCTCTGTAAAGTGGTATTGCACAGAGTAGTCCTGAACTTCCTCTTCTGGGGTCCAAGGCAGGAGGTCTCAGCCTGTGTGTGCCCCCATAGCAAGCCACTTACTATAGAGGGTACACCTGTGGCCTTGCTCCCCGAACTGCACTGTGTGTGCCTACAGACACAGTGGGGCTCAGCCCCACCCCCTGCTCCCTTCTCACAGGCTTTGATTAACAGCAGCCGTTGTAGATGAACTCAGATAAGTATTTAGGGAGAAGGGGGCAAATACATTAATAGAATGTTTTTACCTTAATGCAGGGAATGCATTGAGGGAAAAAATGTGTTGTCTTTAGAACCACTTTAAGTAGTAGTATACTCAAAAGTAATTTTTTATGTAAATTTCTTACTTGCTTGAGGCACCATATTTTCATAACAGTACTTTAAATATATATAATATAATATATTCTTCTAGTGGCTATCAGTGTCAGTGCAATCATCACTACTGTTGAATGACTGCTACAATAAAGCTAATTATGATAAAGTTGGTATTGCTTCAATTGGTCTGACTGACTTACAATAAAATAGATGAGTAACAGGGAATAAACAGCATGCAACATTACTAAGAAGAAAGTACATCCTGTATATGATATACTGTAATGAGTAAATATTGCTGCCCCAAGTAGATACAGGGAGTGGACAAAATAACAGAAGTACCTAATTATATATTTATATCAGTAACAAAATATGGGTATAGTGTCACTAGCCTGTAGAATAACTGCAATCTTCTTGCAGAAATTCTGCGGTCATACAGGTTCTGAACTATTTTTTTACGATTATGTACCATTCATCAACAGGAAAAAACTCCAATTGTTTGGGGGATGAAGGGGCAGAAGTCTACATTGTATTGTGTGCTTCTGAACTTCCCAGTGAACCTCGATGATGTTTAGATCTGGTAACTGAGAAAACCATTGGAGGCTTTAGTCTTCTTCCTCCTCATTAAATAAACAATCTTGTTGTCATTAGCTTAAAATACTGAAACATCATGGGAGAACAATTTTTGAACCACAGAATGAATGTCCAGTCAACTGCCCTTGTGTTCTTTGACCCTTACATAACTATGCAGAACAGTCATCAGCCTGAACGGCTCCCATGAGAGCTGCCAATGTATTATAGATCCCCTACCACATTTAACAGATGACAACAGTGTGGGATGAAAGTATACGTTGGCTCATAACTCATTCACATGCAGAAAATAGAATATATATTAGACTTCATATTTTTTTTCCTTTGCTCTCTGTTCCTCTTCACTAATGCAGTCTATGTTTTTCATATATTGGAAATTTTGGTACTGTTGACTTAAATATTCTGTTTTATTATAGGTACTTATATAGAGCTATCAATTTACGCAGCACTTCACATATATATTGCACATTCACATCAATCCCTACCCTCAAGGGAGGTCCCCAACTCACATACATACACCCATACTAGGGACAATTTTGACAGGATCCAATTAACCTATCAGAATGTCTTTGGAGTGTGGGAGGAAACCGGAAGCCCCTCTCAGGGATCTTTCCCTGCAGATGCCAAAGAACAGATAAATATCATGTGACCACACACAGCACTGCAGGAATAAGGTACTTAGAGGAATAATGAAAAAAAAATCAATACAGTGGCAAGATATATATGATTTATGTGAATGACTTATGGCAATTGCTACTTCTCTGTTTAGTATTACTTTAAATCTTTGTTTAACCACATTGCTCCCGCGCTATAGCCGAAAGTCAAAATGCAAGGATGGTGTACATGGACTTCCTCCCGTTCTCGCGCGGCACATTCTGTCCTTGGGACTCAGCTGATCACAGATCGGGGTAAAGGGCCAATCACAGCTGGCCCTTAAACACGTGATCAGCTGTCAGCCAATGAAAGCCGATCACAAAAGTAAACAGAAACCGGTTATCGGCTTTTCCCCCCTCACGCTGTCAGCATGAAGAAAAGAAGAAAGCCATAAACCGGCTTCTGTTAGAGGGACATCATTCCCCTTAGTGCCCATCAGTGCCCATCAGTGCCATCAATCAGTGCTCATCAGTACTGCTAATCAGTGCCACCTATCAGTGCCCAGTGCCACCCATCAGTGCCACCCATCAGTGCAGCCTCGTCGGTTCCCTTAGTGCCTACCAATGCTGCTAATCAGTGCCCTCCAGTGCTGCTAATCAGTGCCCACCAATGCCATCTATCAGTGCTCATCAGTACGGCTAATAAGCTCCCACCAGTGCTGCCTCATCAGTGCCACCTATCAATGCCTATAAGTGCAGCCTATCAGTGCACATCAGTGCCACCTCATCGGTGCCCATCAGTGAAGTAAAAGAAAAACTACCTGTTTGTTTTATAACAAAAATTTTTTTATAACCTGCAGCTCAGGTTCACACTTCCCGCGAATGAAGCCGTGCAAGTTCAGCTAAACTCGCACAATTTCAGTCCTGCATGTCAGTCCCAATTTCGGCTGTGATTTGAGAGACATCTGTACAGCACCGATTTCAAAAAGTAGTTTCTGTACTACTTTTTGCGATTTCGGGCTGCGATTTACATTGACATGTGTGCAGAAACCTGCACAGATATCTCTGAAATTGCAGCCGAAATCGGGACTGACATGCGGGAGTGAAATTGTGTGAGTTCAGCTGATATATCACAGCTCAGTGTGAACCTGATATAGCTATATTATATATATATATATATATATATATATATATATATATATATATATACATACACACACATACATATACAGTATAGCTGCTATAGCTCATAGCTCAGTGTGAACCTGGGCTAAAACAGATCAGTATTCCTTAAAGCATTGCATAGCTACAGTGATAAGTCTCTGCTGCATTTATATCGAAAACTATAATTAGCATTAAAAAACAAAAAAAAAACAAAAACAGATGTTACTAAAAAAATGTAATAGCTCTTGTGATTACATAATGCATTTAGTGAAAGCAATAATATATAATGTAGTACTTAAGCCTTTAAAATAATTATGCAATTCAAAAAGAAAAGAAAAACTGCCTTCGACAAAACGTATTAAAACATATAATGCTAGTAGACAGGACAACCCTGTGCATGCTTATACAACATTCAGACCATTAAGAAGTTAAAGTTTTGGATGGTTCTAGCAGTTTTCCAGCTTCGGAAATATCTTGCACCGCATGCCACATTAATAAATTACACTGCTTCCGCAAACAGAGGTCCCCTGTTTGGTGATATGCTGAGGAACAAACATTATCTATTTGAGTTCTGATCATGTGCACCTCCATTTGCAAGGCTCAGTGCCCTCAAGCTGTGTGTGTCTGTACACAGTTGTGAAAGGGGGGATGAAGCACATGGAATTCTGATTCATATCAAAGTCTGCATGTGACTTATTTGGGATTGTTCAAATTGAAACCAGAAATTTCATGCAACGTGCACATTAACTTATACAGTATCTCACAAAATTGAGTACACCCCTCACATTTTTGTAAATATTTTATTATATCTTTTCATGTGACAACACTGAAGAAATTACACTTTGCTACAATGTAAAGTAGTGAGTGTACAGCTTGTATAACAGTGTAAATTAGCTGTGCCCTCAAAATAACTCAACACAGCCATTAATGTCTAAACCGCTGGCAACAAACGTGAGTACACCCCTAAGTGAGAATGTCCAAATTGGGCCCAATTAACCATTTTCCCTCCCCGTGTCATGTGGCAGTTCAACATGGCACCTCATGGCAAAGAACTCTCTGAGGATCTGAAAAAAGAATTGTTGCTCTACATAAAGATGGCCTAGGCTACAAGAAGATTGCCAAGACCCTGAAACTGAGCTGCAGCACGGTGGCCAAGATCATACAGTGGTTTAACAGGACAGGTTCCACTCAGAACAGGCCTTGCCATGGTCAACCAAAGAAGTTGAGTGCACATGCTCAGCGCCATATCCAGAGGTTGTCTTTCTTTGGGAAAAAGATGGATGAGTGCTGCCAGCATTGTTGCAGAGGTTAAAGGGGTGGGGGGTCAGCCTGTGCTCAGACCATACGCCGCACACTGTATCAAATTGGTCTGCATGGCTGACGTCCCAGAAGAAAGCCTCTTCTAAAGATGATGCACAATAAAGCCCGCAAACAGTTTGCTGAAGACAAGCAGACTAAGGACATGTATTACTGGAACAATGTCCTGTGGTCTGATGAGACCAAGGTAAACTTATTTGGTTCAGATGGTGTCACGCGTGTGTGGTGACAACCAGATGAGGAGTACAAAGACAAGTGTGGTTTGCCTACAGTCAAGCATGGTGGTGGGAGTGTCATAGTCTGGGGCTGCATGAGTGCTGCCGGCACTACAGTTCATTGAGGGAACCATGAATGCAAACATGTACTGTGACATACTGAAGCAGAGCATGATCCCCCTCCCTTCGGAGATTTGGCCGTAGGGCAATATTCCAACAAGATAATGACCCTAAACACACCTTCAAGACGACCACAGTCTTGCTAAAGAAGCTACGAGTAAAGGTGATGGACTGGTCAAGCATGTCTCCAGACGTAAACTCTATTGAGCATCTGTGGGGCATCCTCAAACGGAAGGTGGAGAAGCGCAATGTCTCTAACATCCACCAGCTCCATGATGTCATCATGGAGGAGTGGAAGAGGACTCCAGTGGCAACCTGTGAAGCTCTGCTGAACTCCATGCCCAAGAGGGTTAAGGCACTGTTGGAAAATAATGGTAGCCACACAAAATATTGACACTTAGGGGCCCAATTTGGACATTTTCACTTAGGGGTGTACTCACTTTTGTTGCCAGTGGTTTAGACATTAATGGCTGTGTGTTGAATACTTTGAGGGGACAGCAAATTTACACTGTTATACAAGCTGTACACTCACTACTTTACATTGTAGCAAAGTGTAATTTCTTCAGTGTTGTCACATGAAAAGATATAATAAAAAGTTTACAAAAATGTGAGGGGTGTACTCACTTTTATGAGATACGATACCGTATGTATAATTAAAGAATAACTGTGTTAAATTACCAGAAAAGAGAACAACAAACACAAAATAGTTAGGATAGGGTAGAGTTAAATCTTATTTCAAGGTAAAATTAAAAAAAAATTACAGTACAGGACAAAGACTCCTTTAAGTTATGAAAATAAGCTGCCACATTCAGGTGAGGACACTGGCAAACCAAGTTGCTAGGACACAAAAAATACCTCCTACTCCCCTCACAATCCTCAGTTTTTTAGCAAGAAATCTGAGGAAAACGCCATGACAGAGGGGAGGGCAGTCTGTGTTTCCAAGAAAAAGGTTTTACAGGTACGTCAATAATACTTATTTAATAATTTTTACTGTAAAGGATCCAGGCTCATTTAAGTCTTGACCATGGGACATCCCCAAGCAATACAACTGAGGGGTGGGCAACACAGCAAACAATGCCAACAGGTCCAAACAAGGGAATCGGGTTCCAAACTCCCTGCATCCAAAGTTGGTGTCAGCAGAGGCCTAATGTAGTATTACGTTTTTCCCTCCTCAATTTCATTGGGAAGCAATGCTGCTGTGATGGAAAAACACTGACTTAGTAGGGGATTATGACACCTTACATGACCTGTGATCTTTATGAAATCTTTCCCCATCAGATCTGCCACAGAGGCTGAAATATCCTCTCTAGTTAAAAAAGAATGAATGGGGAGTGCCCAAAGAGATAAGAGGTGACTAAGAAGCTTGGAGACGGAGGTCCAAGGACCTAGGTGTGGAGTTTTGAGCAGAACCCTGAACCTCATCATTGCCCTTGCACGGTGTGTGCTGGCCAGCCCCGACTCCCTGTAGCGTAGTATTTTTAATCATACAATGTTTTATTGTGGAGATGTAAATCACACCTAGGACATGCAGGTATGAGAGGTGTTTACATATGTATAGCACAGTAACTGTAAGATATGACTAATAAATTGTACCCAGGAAGTGATGTCATTTGGGTGGAGGAAGTTGGAGCTAGTACACCCATTAGAATTGATATCATCTTACTGGTCAATTGGGATGTTCTCTCTACTCGGATATAAATTTTACTATTCTGAAACTGGAAGTGATGTCCTTGATGACGCCCTGGAGGAGGGGCAAAATGTGTTGACGCATTTCCGGTTTCCTAACCGAAGACGCTACTTCAACCCCCCTGTGGAATGCACGCCGAGCCACGGCAATCCCAGAAGAGCCTCACTTTCTGTCCTATACTCGTTTTTATCTGCAATCCTGTAAGTGCTGCTTATGATTGCGCAAATAAAAAGGAAAATTTATTATCAAATATACTTACCATAATTTTCCTTTCCTGATGGACTCTATGGCAGCCTACGTGTGGGTTAACCCCACCTCCTCTCCAATACTATAGGACCCCATTCAAATAAAAGAGAGCTCACCGCTAGGTACTGTGTTCCGTAACTAGCCTACTCAATAACTGATGGGTGGGATCTCCGTCTGCCATGGAGTCCATCAGGAAAGGAAAATTATGGTAAGTATTTGATAATAAATTTTCCTTTTTCCTGGCAGCCTACGTGTGGGAAATAACTAGCCAATCCACACGGGTGGGTATGCTGAACAGCAATAAATTTTAATTTGACCCGTCAACCGACAGGATCTATTACTAAAGTTTCATAGAAGATATCGAAGCGGGCTCAGCATAGTGACGATAAAGTTTTAATAGAGGCCCATGAGGCTACTTTGTAGATCACGTCTGGAGGCACATGCTGGGCTGCTGCCCATGAAGCCGCTATATCCCTGGCAGAACGTGCCATCACTGCTTCCAGAGGGGCCAGGCCCCTATTTTTTAAAAGGCTGAAGGATGAACTAGATGATCCAGGCCGCAGTTGTTCTAATCGAAGCTGGAAATAGCTTGCAGGTATACCTTCCGAATTTCGCCTATATCCAGAGAATCAACTTTTAGTGGACTCTTGGACCTAAATGTAGGTAGGACAATCTCCCGGCACTTATAGAACCTTGAGGTAATTTCCAGAATTGAGCTGAACATAGGAATAAGGACCATCCGGATTGTAAAGAAGGACAGAAGAGGTTCCTTGTAACTTAGGAACGCGACTTCCAAGACTCTCCTGGCGAGAGTAACGGCTACAAGGAAAGTGATTTTAGTTGAAAAGGTCTCAAGATAGCAAACGGGGAGGACCCCGTATTACTGAACCCAGACAGTGAGTTGAGGACAAGGGAAAGATCCCAAATGGGGAATCTTGGTCTTCTTTGAGGGCTGAGTTTTAACTCCTTACAGAACAACCACCGGATTAAAGGGTAAACAACCCGCTATGCTCAGGAGAAAGCCATCAAGGCTGAGACTTAGACTCTAAAAGAGCCAATGGATAGAGATAAATCTAGGCCTGAATAAAGAAAGCTGAACTTTTGGATCTCTCGTTAGTGACTTAACCAAATGTGTAACAGGAAATCCACTTGGATGTTCTGGACTCTGAGGAAGTATGCCGATGAAATGTTGCCTGGAGCCAAGACATGATAGGTTCGACCTCCCGGAATAATGTGGTGCTTCGAGAACCTCTATGATTCTTCAAATGAGAATGGACGACACAGCAATGAACACCTGATAAAGCTGACTTTCCCTTACGCAGATAGAAGGACTAAAAGGCACACCAGGCTGCCGGAAGTTCCAGGACGTACTAGCCCAGGCTGAAAATACTCATACCCTTGAACAAGATCCGATGTGCAGCGGATTCCCCAACCAGTACTGCTTGACATAGGTCATGTCCTTAACCCATGATATGGGACAACGGAGTGGCAATCTGAGCCGGTTTTGTGCTGAAGCCACCATAAGAGGCTGCTCCTCTTTGTTGATGACATGTGAATAGGTTGACTATTGCCCCTTGATATCCATTACCTGTATAAACCTGACGGGACAGGGTAAAACTTCTGCAGGGACTGCTTGACCATAGGGGTCGTGGAGACCATCGAACCAATGGATTTAGGTACTATGAGGCCCCCTGCCGTGAAGAGATTAGAGACCACGAATTCCCTCCTGGATGACTGTAATCTTCGCCACTAGAAGAGAGATGGTGCTTTCCACTGTAACGAACTGGGCCCAAAAGAACATCAGCCGGACTGGTTCTAGGTGGCTTTTTCTAGTTGGTCAAGATGGAGAAAACCTTTTCCCTGCGAACTAGCAGCTGGACTTTGTCCTAAGACAGCAACAGAAGGTCGTTGAAACAGCGATAAAGACATACTCTTCTCGTTCTGAGGAGGGCCATTATGGGCAGAATTTTTACAAAGAGTTGCAGATGGAACTGGAGGTATTTGAGAAACTCCTTCGCTACCTGAACATGGAGGTAAGCATCTTTAAGTCGATTGAGATTAGCTGATCACCTGACCGAACACCATAAACTGTTCTCTTATTGTGCCAAGAAGAGGGGAAATATACCCCCTGGAATTTTTCGTCCTGGGGAAAACGTAACTATAAGGCCTGTTGAACCGCGATGAGAACCATTTAGACTAAGCCAACCAGAGAATCGGATTGACACCAGCTCCTTAACTACTGAATTTTTGGAGAACTCCTCTGAGTACGAGACTCTGTACTCTGTTCAGGTTTCCATATGTCTAGACATGGCTGCTAGAGCCAGGGCAGGTTTACAAGCCATATCGGCAAACCTGTACGTTTATCTTGAAATCTTGAATCATTTTCTCTCACGTCCGTCCAGGACACAGCATCCACTAAAGAAAGCATAACCTGTTTCGCCAGATGCAACAAAGCCGCATCAATGAGGGGAAAGTTTCCCAGACACTTCACCTCTCCTGCCTTGAAAGGATGCAGTCTGGAGGTCTTTGCTTGACATAGAATTTTTCTTGCCTATCTTGCTCACTCGTCATCATTTAAATCCGCAATGGGCTAAAAGAAAGAGAGAGATTTTTCTTTTCCCCAAATGCTTAAAGAACTACCTTGCTTAGCCGGGGGGTGGAATGGTCTATCCAGATAGGGACTTCCATAACCGATTTGACTCGTGGAGGAACCAGAGAACGTCAAGGCCTCCGACATACTTGTCACCTTCCAACTCGCTGACCGAAGAATCCAGAGAAGCAGCGTAGGGCTGGGAAGAGCCCGAATCCTTTGGGCCACATCAGCCAAGGAGCCGAGAAGATATAAAACAGGCTCCATGTGTGGGATATTCCCCATTACCTTTAGGGATTACAGCATCACACATTTCACGAGAGACTCCACAATCATATTACCCGTCTCCTATTTTTAACCCCATCCACCTGGGCGTGACACGGGTCATATACGGACTTGCCCTCCTGGACACGTGTCCCACAACTCCGGCAGGCTCTGCGCTCCGAGCGGCTGTCATGGTGTTGGGTGCGGTGACTAGAGGAGGAAACATCTCCTCTAGTTGGAGGAGGAATGGCACCATCTTCTCTATCTGGAGGAATGGCAACGTCTCCTCTAGTTGGAGGAGGAATGGCAACGTCTCCTCTATTCGGAGCAGGAATGGCAACGTCTCCTCTATTCGGAGCAGGAATGGCAACGTCTCCTCTATTCGGAGCAGGAATGGCAACGTCTCCTCTATTCGGAGCAGGAATGGCAACGTCTCCTCTATTTGGAGGAGGAATGGCAACATCTCCTCTATTCGAAGGAGGAATGGCAACGTCTCCTCTATTTGGAGGAGGAATGGCAACGTCTCCTCTATTTTTTTTTAATAATTAATTATATATATATATATATATTTTTTAATAACTTTATTATATATATATATATATATATATATATATATATATATATATTTTTTTTTCTATGTCTTTCCCCTTTAAGGGGAGATACCCAGGACAATTGCAGACCAGGCGGGGGAAGACTACCACTCACTGTCAGCGGGAACTCCCATACCGACAGGAGATGGCAGACCTTTGAATCCCCTGCCTGAGTGACGTCACCACCCCCCCCCACCGCGCGCCTGCAACGTGGGGGACAGCCGAACAGCGGCGGAACATTCCGACCCTACGTGCACGCGCGAACTAAGCCTCGCTTTCGCGGAGGCCTCTCGCATGCGCAGAACGACGGCAGTGTCCGCGACCCGGAAGAACCGCGGCGGCCTGGAACGCAAAAGCGTTCCAGACACCATGAGGGGAAAATGGAGGTACCGGAGGGTACCATAGAGTACAGAGAGTACCGGGGGGAACCGGAGGGACACACAAACGAATAAACAAAGAAACGACTGCCATGGAGAAAACACATAGGAAAATTTCAGACCTTGCCAGTCATTGAGGCGTCCACCTGCAGGCATACGAGACCACCTTCCCCCCAATACTGGGGTATCCAGTGCCATTGCAAAGCTATTCGCCCGCTCTCAGCTGGGCTCCTGGCTGCACCGCATGAATGGAATGCTCAATCCTAAATATTCTGACCCGACGCCAACAGGAACAAACGTAGGTCCATGGAGGAGGACAAAAAAGGATCACAGTACCTAGAGGTGAGCTCTCTTTTATTTGAATGGGGTCCTATAGCATTGGAGAGGAGGCGGGGTTAACCCACACGTAGGCTGCCATGGAGTCTGTCAGGAAACATAATTTTACAGTACTTCACTATGATCTTTATTTTGTTTTGTCGAGCCTGGTGGATAGCTGAGATACCCTAAGACTTTTAGTTGGAAATCTTACCAAGGTGTTCAAGAGGCCCATCTTCCTAACACCAGAAACAAGCGTGTTTGAACCCCAGACTGCAAAGCTGAGGATCCATTTCTTCTGGTAAGTGGGGACATGAGATGGGAGTGTGGCACATGGCACAGCTTGTTTACATGAAGCACTTCAGCACCTTTTAAACCTTTTTGGAGTACCGAGCACTTTATAAGAGACTGTTTTTTGCAATGGAATTTTTGTCAAAGGAATGATTTATATATTATTATGAACTGCAAGCGCTATATAATTATGATTAGCCCCCACGCCCCATTTTTGTTCTGTCTAACCTCCATCATAAGAGGGAAGGAATCCCCTGTGGGGTTCTAAAATCTCATTCCGTGCAAAAACTGTTGCCATGGAGCAGAGGGGGTGCAGATTAATGTGCTCAAGATAGCGAACAGAGCCAGGGGGAAGGCTGTGTACCTCCTACACAGGACAGAACTATGTACACAGAACTGGCCATTGTGTCTCTGAATGTGTCACAGGACTTCCACCAAAATCAACCCTACTATACAGAATGTGTTGCACGCTATGCTATGGCTGCAACAGCCTGTTTACCATTTGCTGTCCAGGGACATTTTTGTTTACTAACTTGCTGTTTGGGGGGTGCATGGGTGGGACAGGGTGGCCCTTCTCACTACAGTAAAAGTGATTGGGTGGCTGTAGAGCCAACCAGATTACTTTTATTGAACAGTTGATCACCAGCTGCAGTCATGAGCTTGTTAAAACCCTTTGCAGGGTTGCTTCTGTACAGCTGTGCTCATAAGTTTACACACCCTGGCAGAATTTATGATTTCTTGGCCATTTTTAAGAGAATATGAATGATAACACAAAAACTTTTCTTTCACTCATGGTTAGTGTTTGGCTGAAGCCATTTAATATCAGTCAACTGTGTTTCCTCTTTTTAAATCATAATGACAACAGAAACTAGCCAAATGACCCTGATCAAAAATGTACCTACCCCATTTCTTAATACCATGTATTGCCCCCTTTAACATCAATGACAGCTTGAAGTCTTTTGTGGTATTTGTGGATGAGGCTCTTTATCTTTTCAGATGGTAAAGCTGCCCATTTCTTTTGGCAAAAAGCCTCCAGTTCCTGTCGATTCTTGGGCTGTCTTGCATGAAATGCACATTTGCGATCTCCCCAGAGTGACTCAATGATATTGAGGTCAGGAGACTGAGTTGGCCACTCCGGAGCTTCACTTTATTCTGCTGTAGCCAATGACAGGTCGGCTTGGCCTTGTGTTTTGGATCATTGTCATGTTGGAATGTCCAAGTACGTCCCATGCGCAGCTTCCTGGCTGATGAATGCAAATGTTTCTCCAGTATTTTTTGATAACATAATGCATTCATCTTGCCAATAATTTTGACCAAATGTCCTGTGCCTTTGTAACTCGCACATCCCCAAAACATCAGCGATCCACCTCCGGGCTTCACAGTAGGAATGGTGCACCTTTCATCATAGGCCTTGTTGACTCCTCTCCAAATGTAGCATTTATGGCTGTGGCCAAAAAGCTTCATTTTGGTCTCATCAGTCCAAATGACTTTGTGACAGAAGGTTTGAGGCTTATCTCTGTGCTGTTTGGTGTATTTTAGCGGGATACTTCGTGGCATTTGCATAGTAATGACTTTCTTCTGGCGACTCAACCATGCAGCCCATCTTTCTTCAAGTGCCTCCTTATTGTGCATCTTGAAACAGCCACACCACATGTTTTTGAAGAGTCCTGTATTTCACCTTAACTTATTTGTGGGGTTTTCTTTGCCACAAGATTTGTGGCAAAATCACATGTATTTTTTGCACTTTTTAAGCAGATATTACAAAACATTTCCAATTGTATATTTAACAGATCAAAAGTAAGCATATAAGGGAAGCTCATTATTAGGGTTTACATTACATAAAGTTTCAGAACTAATCAAAAGGTAATTCGATCAGTGTTGGATCAGGGTTGCCATCATCCCTTCAATTGTGAGTTTTTTGTGAACTGCAAGCTTTCTTAAAGCAGGAGCCACTGTCAGTAATCTATGGGGCTTTGCTTTGAGTTTGACAGCCTGTTCCTCTTTGTGCATAGTACATCTCATAAAACCCAACACAGACCAGTGCAAGGCCTGGGAACTGGTTACCATTTTTGAAAACGCATTTTGTTCCGGGTAAATGGCGCAGTTGGTGGGTCTGATTAAAGGAGGTTTTCAAATAGCTAAAAACGATCTTTGTCAGGTTAACCCATCTCTTCAAATAGGCCAGATCAGATAATTCACACATCTTTAGGATAATTTTTTGAGTGACCTTCAATTCATAATCATATCTGTATCACCTGACAAGTTTGGTGAGCAGCTGGGTACCCTCAGCAACTGATTTAACTTGGGAGGTGGTGGAGATCTTGTAATATCTTAACTAAAAAATTAAAATAATGAGTAAACACACTGCCACTATTAAGAATGTTTCCTTTAATTGTCTCTTCTACACAGCTGACATTGTATTGCTGTTATAAATAAACCATTTTTGCACTTTATGAATGAGCCCAATCATTTGCTCCCTAGGAGAAAATGGTTAACAGGATAGGGTTTTATGATTTTGTCCAAAGAATCAATTGATTCTTGCCATATTTTTGGGGATATGGTGATTGCTGTTAACAGAAGAGGATTGAAGAGGCTCTATGAGTAGACATTGGGTGTGATTTACTAAAGACAAATAGACAGTTCACTTTGCAAGGGAATTTTCCCCAGAGCTTAGTGAATGAGGTGAAGCTCTGCTCACTTCCATCATCCAATCGCGTGCAAGCAAAAATGCAGTTTTTTTATTCTCCTTACAAGTGATTGGGTATTCTTTGCAAAATTAAGTTTCACTTCATTCACTAAGCACTAGGGGAAAACTGGAGATATTGCAACTTCCTTTGTAATGTAAACAGCCTATTTGCCTTGAGTAAATCACCCCCACTGAATCAAATCTTCCTTGCTTTTCTTACAAATGGACTGATATATAATTATGATGGAAATACATAGCACCAGGGATCTCCCCATTGCAACATGTGAAATACTAATTTTAAATAGAAAGATACATTTTTTTTATGGTTTTCAGTGAAAACCATAAAAAATGTATCTTTCTATTTAAAATAGTATTTGTAGTGATGAGGGAGTGTCATATTATTAAAGTGTCACAATACTTTGCATACACATTATTACCGCATTCATCAAATTCCCGTTTTTCAAGAGAAAGTAACAATAACACAACAGAAAACCAAAATATGCCTCTGAATGCATTATATAATTATGGTATGCAGAAAAAAAAATGAAGAAAAAGTGCATATTTGTGCTAAAAATATAAATGAACTGTTATGTTGCTAATCGTACCTGGGCGATTCAGTGCCTACTGCTTTTGTTTGTTTTTTCTGCCCTGGTTCACGTTGATGCGATTTGCCATGTCAAATCACATGCCAAATTGGCGGCAATTGCCGGCAATGGCAGCGTCCAAATTGGTGCAACGCTGCACCGATTCCCAAAAGTAGTTTCTGTACTACTTTTGCCGATTCCGGTGTGCGATTTTCATTGACATCTGTGGAGAAACCCGCACAGATGTCTCAAAAATCATCCACAAAGTCAGGACTGACATGCGGGAATGAAATTGTGCGAGTTCAGCTGAACTTGCACAATTTCATCCCTGCAGTCAGTGTGAACCAAGGCTAAATAAAGCAAAGGACTGCAATGAAGCAGGTATAAAAGGAAATGTGCTAAGGCCAGGAGACAATAGACAGACAGGAAATGTTCCCTGGTGTCATATAGGGAAGGCATCCCTGACACCCATTTAGACATGCTTGCTTACTGATCACCCCTCCCTATCAATCATGAGATAGGCTGGGCTACATACACACTTAACGGGCCACAAGGCATGATTTATTGAGTTAAGTCTATCCAAAGAAATCTTTGACTTCAGACAAATATCTGCAACTATCTGAGTCCGTAAACTGAGCCATCGAAAGCCATCTCTTGGTATTTTATTTTTTACTATGTTGGAGTCCACAATTAAGTTTACATCTGGCAAGACAAATGAGCCAAGACTGCCAGAGGAATGGCACTACAGTGGATTTATACACCTTGGTTTAAACCCAAAATATCTGTGCCCTAAATACCTCCAAAATAAAAAAGCAGAGCAGAATAGTAATGCAGGTGAATAAGTAATGGAGGTGAATGAGTAAAAGGATTGACTACTATTATTCCCATGGCTCTGTTCAGCTGGCCCACCAGAAGATTGAGTTACAGATAGGCAATCACAAAAGAAACAGCTACTGCTACCTCTTCAAAAAATAATTACATCAGCTAAAGTATAATTTTTCTCTTGCACCGTTTTGTATGTAGTACTTTTAAATAATATATTTTTTTACTTCTTTATTTTTGGGGTCCGGGTGTCATTCTAATACAGTATATTGATCATTGTTAAATTACTTTTTCAATAAACCAAGCCATTTACCTACTGGAAGCCAGTCTATAGAATATGGTACTTTACTGGTTTGAATGAGCACTTAGGTAATTGAAACACAGACTACGATCTGCAAGGGTTTACACCAGTAATCCCAAGAAATTCTTTATGTATGTAAACAGTAAAAAAGGGAGGACAGACCATATTGGCCTCATAAAGAATAAGGAAGGACATCTGGTTACAAAGGATGGGGAGATGGCGAAGGTATTGAATTTATTCTTCTCCTCAGTCTTCACAAGGGAATCGGGGGGGCTTCAGTAACCAAAACTGCAGTGTTTATCCTCATGACACATCACAGGAAGCACCTCCATGGTTAACAGAGGACAGAATTAAAAATTAGACTTGGGAAACTTAACATTAAAGCGGAGCTCCACCCTAAAGTGGAACTTCCGCTTATCAAATTCCTCTCCCCCTCCGGTGCCACAATTGCCACCTTTCAGGGGGGAGGAGGTGCAGATACCTGTATAATACAGGTATCTGCACCCACTTCTGGACGAGATATCCAGAGCTGCCCCGCCCATATCCGCAGATGCCCCGTTGTGTCTTGGGAAACACAATTCCCAGGACACAACGGGGACCAATAGAGACGCGCAGCGTGACTCGCGCATGCGCAGTAGGGAACGGGGCAGTGAAGACGTTGCGTCTTCACTTCCTGATTCCCTGACAGAGGATGGCGGCGGGGCAGCCGAGAGACGAGCGGTCGCTCGTCACATTCTGCCGACACCGCTGGAACCTGGAACAGGTAAGTGTACATTTATTAAAAGTCAGCAGCTGCAGTATTTGTAGCTGCTGACTTTTAATATTTTTGGTGCAGGTGGAGCTCCGCTTTAATAAATTACCGGGACCAGATGGCTTGCACCCGAGGGTACTTGGGGAACTCAGTCAAGTAATTGCCAGACCATTGTTACAAATTTTTACTGACAGTCTACTGACTGGAATGGTACGTCCATGAGCTGATTGGAGAAAAGCCAATGTAGCACTAATATTTAAAAAGGGCCCAAAATAGATGCCTGGGAATTACAGACCAGTTAGAATAACATCAATAGTATGTAAACTCTTGGAGGGGATGATAAGGGACTATATACAAGATTTTAGTAATGAGAACGGTTTTATTAGCAGTAATCAGCATGGATTCATGAAGAATTGTTCTTGCCAAACCAATCTATTAACCTTCTATGAGGAGGTGAGTTGCCACCTAGATAAAGGAGGGCCCGTAGACGTGGTGTATCTGGATTTTGCAAAAGCATTTGACGCAGTCCCCATAAACCTTTACAAAATAAGGTCCATTGGCATGGACTATAGGGTGAGTACATGGATTAAAAACTGGCTACAAGGGCGAGTTCAGAGGGTAGTGATAAATGGGAAGTACTTGGAATGGTCAGGGGTGGGTAGTGGGGTCCCTCAGGGTTCTGTGTTGGGACCAATCCTATTTAATTTGTTCATAAACGACCTGGAGGATGGGGTAAACAGTTCAATCTCTGTATTTGCAGACGATACTAAGCTAAGCAGGGCAATAACTTCTCCGCAGGATGTGGAAACCTTGCAAAAAGATCTGAACAAATTAATGGGGTGGGCAACTACATGGCAAATGAGGTTCAATGTAGAAAAATGTAAAATATTGCATTTGGGTGGCAAAAATATGAATGCACTCTATACACTGGGGGGAGAACCTCTGGGGGAATCTAGGCTGGAAAAGGACCTGGGGGTCCTAGTAGATGATAGATTCAGCAATGGCATGCAATGCCAAGCTGCTGCTAACAAAGCAAACAGAATATTGGCATGCATTAAAAAGGGGATCAACTCCAGAGATAAAATGATAATTCTCCCGCTCTACAAGACTCTGGTCTGGCCGCACCTAGAGTATGCTGTCCAGTTCTGGGAAATGGAGCGAGTACATAGAAGGGACACAAAGCTAATAAAGGGTCTGGAGGATATTAGTTATAAGGAAAGGTTGCAAGCACTGAACTTATTCTCTCTGGAGAAGAGACGCTTGAGAGGGCATATGATTTCAATATACAAATACCATACTGGTGACCCCACAATAAGGACAAAACTTTTTCGCAGAAGGGAGTTTAACAAGACGCGTGGCCACTCATTAAAATTAGAAGAAAAGAGGTTTAACCTTAAACTACGTAGAGGGTTCTTTACTGTAAGAGCAGCAAGCATGTGTAATTCCCTTCCACAGGCAGTGGTCTCAGTGGGGAGCATCGATAGTTTCACTAAACTATTAGATAAGCACCTGAACGACTGCAACATACAGGGATATACAATGTAATACTGACATATAATCACACACATGGGTTGGACTTGATGACTTGTGTCTTTTTTCAACCTCACCTACTATGTAACTATGTAACCCTTGGTCAGGGGACACACTGGGCACCTTTGCTGCCATTGTGCTATGTGCTGGGTGTCCAATGTGCCCCTGTGCCTTTAAGGAAAACTGGGCTACCTCCAGGCCCATTTGCCCTTCATCTATCCATCAGAATGCATGTGCTTTCACTGTGGAGACCTTCATAAATTTAGAAAGGTTAGGACTGCAAGCGATACACAGGGTGCCGTGAAGAGGCCTTGCAGCTTACAAATGCATTTGCAAATGTGTGATAACTAAACCCCTGTTTTTACCGTATACTGTTAGACAGGTTAATTGGGTTGGTAAGCAGACTGGTTGGTGAGTTGAGCTTGGTATTTTTCTCTGGTTTTATCTTTCATACCATCTGCAAGGGCCCAGAGGTCCCCACGATAGGTGTCAAAGAGCCACATGCAGCCTTATTTTGGTGTTATACAGTTTTATTCCTATCTTGTTGCTTCATATAGTATTTACTGATTTTACTATAAGCAATCTGTGTTTTTTTAATAGCATTTACAAAATATGGATCGTTTTCTTAGCAGCAACAGATTTGAAATGTCAGTATGCCAAGATGAATATTGCTTGTGTCCTCTTTATTAAATGATGGTCACTGAATAATGTACTTCCTCTAATAATTCTTGCCTAGTGCATCATAGTACTTTGGAACTAGGTCTGCTATATACAGACTAAGTTGTTTCATAAAAACACTTATTTTAATTTTAGATGATTGTGTGTGTTGATGACAAATACCTGACAGGTGAAAACTCTATTGTGTGTGGAACAGAAGGTAGACATCAACATGTTTGGCAAACAGGACGGTAGGACAGAGAGAAAAGCAAAGCATATAAGCAGAGGATTAAAAATAAACCACACCTTAGACATAACGCATTGTCAGCAACATAAAAACACACTGGGCAGAGGTGTGTTGTACGGAAGCCAGTGGATCTGGGAGCCTGATTAAGCCTTCAGTACAAAGGATGATTACAGTTAGCCAGCAGAAAATGAAACATCTGCTGCCACCCTCCCATTAATAACAACTCGCTTAATTGTTTTTTGTTTCCTCGAAGCAATGACTGCCAAAAAACAAACAATATGGTTCCATCTCATACATATTAAAGGTACAAAATATGCCACCTGATACAACATTTACAATGCAATATACAGTATGTGTATTGTTGTGAGGGTGCTTATCCTTTGACTAACAAAAAATTATTTGGAGTCAGGTGTATGTTTGATGTTCCCAACACAATTTTGTTTACCTGTTGTTCAGTTGAAGTACTATATGTGCTGATGAAAGAAGACTTTGTGGTACCGCTGAAGAAGGATTGGTGAAGTCCGTACTGCTGAAAAGAATTAATAAAATCCATCAGTGGACAATCAAGCAGATACATTGCATATCAATCAGCACCTTTGCTCCTTTTCCTAGGACTGAGCATCCTAAAAAGATCAGTGCAAGCGTATGTTTTACAAACTTCAAATATGGGCCAAAGGAACCATTTAGGGTATGCTGTACAATTTTCAAATATGAAACAAATGAACCTTAAGGGGTCTGTATGCATTTCCTGCACTTGAAATAGGTCTATAGGAGCTTTTAACACTGCAAAAGAGTGTTAACCCTATAACACATTACCGCATGGGGTTGTCTACCATATTCTTCTGCCTTTCTTTTTGTGGTGGATACAGGGTGTCCCCAATTCATTTAGACCACACAATGTCCAGAAAATAGCTGTTTGAGAAACTAAATGAAAAGAATACAAATTTTCTCCTGTCGCAAGCTACGGTCATTAATTGAATACACAAGGTTATCTAGCCAAAATCCAAGTTAGGGTCTATTTAAGTGTCAAATGTTGTGATTAGGTTAACACTAATATACAGCTTTACCTTCTGTCTTTTACAGTTAAACAGGCTCCTCTGCTGTACTGAAATGACCTACTCTGATTTCAATGTACACTATGGGGTTGATTTACTAAACCTGGAGAGTGCAAAATTTGGTGCATAGAAACCAATCAGCTTCCAGGGTTTTTGTGAAAGCTCGATTGAACAAGCTGAATTTAGAAGCTGATTGGCTACCATGCACAGTTGCACCAGTTTTTGCACTCTCCAGTTTTAGTAAATCGACATCTATGAGTTTCTCACAGTGTGCGATAAAAGTTGCAGCTAGTCTGAAAGAGCCCACTTTGTGGACCTCCAGCATCATCTAGTCTACTCATCAGCCCGACTGTCCCTGGCTTACCACTTTGGATTTCAGTTCTTTCAATCATGGAGACTCGGCATCATATGGGCATTGCCTAGAGTGGTCAGGTCAAAACCCTGCCAGCCCCTCCCAACAGCAAGTCTCAGTGATGATGTCACTGGTTCTAAAATAATGTATGTAATAAAAATAGAAAATTGAATTTAAAAAGCATACTGATGAGGGGGAAGGTTGGAACCAGGGAATGAAGGGAGAGCTTAGGTTTAGTTTTACCCTCCCTATTAGGATTTTGGTGAATTCATGGTTAGGTGTTATGGTAAGCCTAAAGATTAGGGCAAAAGGTATATGGGGTACTTGTTTTCACAACAGGAAACCCTGTCCCTGAATTACCCGTCATAATTCGGTGCCGATGTACCAAGGTTGGGGACATAGGTGTACAAAGCCTATTGCATTAGGGTGTGCACCCCAAAGCTCAAACACACATGCGTGTGTGTAAATATATATAGGGCAGTAGGGCAATGAACAGTGTCAGTAAGGCAGAGGTTGTGTCCGTAGAGCAGTGTATGGCATCAGTATTTTTTACAATATTTTTTTTCAATGCTTTTTTTATACATTTTTTTTATAATTTTTTTGGATCTCCATTGGGGGGCTTTGGTGAAATATCAGATCAGGGGTCTAAACAGACCCCTGATGTCGCACTTTAGAGACAGAGAAAGGGACTGAGGACAGAGATTCCCCAGTCCCTTTTGTTGTGGACATTTTTATTCATGTATGTTGTCAGATGTCCCCCAGCGTCAGTTTTTGCTGTAATACTCATGCGAGCGTATTCGCACATACAGACGTTGGGGGAAGAGCATTGGCTACGGAAACCTTCCCATGGACACGGCAGATCTGTTTGCTCTTTTAGGGATGATCGTTTATGCCTCACCAACAGACTGGCCACCTCATAGCGATTGCATTAACGCCCCTAGCAAACGGATCTGCGTACATGGGAACATTAGCATAACAATACAAAAATCATGGCCCACTGAGCCATGATAGAGTACGGCTCGCATCATTGGTAGCGGTTGATTGTGCACACGATCATATTCAGAGCCCTGTAAGTAGTGTTCAAATTCACTTTGTGTTTCACAAGAACCTGACCGCATGGCTCTGCACGTGAATGTGCACACGTCACTACTGGAATTCTATTTGAATATATACATGTGTCTGATTGGTTCTTTTGAAAGAATACAAGTGTCTGATTCTGAAGCCACCACCTTCCTTTGTTATGCATGTTTACAGTATAAATAAAAGCAGCAGATCATTGTAGTCAGGGTTTTGCTAAGCTCAATGTGATACCAGCGTCTGTCTGTGTTACTTGGAGATAAACAAGCGCACTTTCCCGGCAGTATACAAGAGAGCTATGATTGTGCTTATTAAATGCATGGAATTATTTGCTTATAGGAGAAGCTTAGAATTTCCACCACACTTTCTCTGCAACCAAGCAGCAGGGGGAATCTGCGCAGCACAGGGTGATTAGGGTGTGCCCAGGCACACCTTGCACAGCCTGTGCGCACGCCTATGGTTGGGGAAATGAAATGGGGACAGTAGTCAAAGTGAGATTTATGACCAATAAGCCACACATCAAATTTGTTTCTGCTACTTCTAGGGTGACACCATCATGGAGGATCTAAACTTGATTACCTTAGTGCAGGGGTAGGTAACCTTTGAGAGGTGGAGATCTACCTGAACAACACGAAAGAGATCAAGATATCTGTTGTTCAGAATCCCTTTTTTTTTGTTTTAAAACTAAACAGTAAGAAAAACTGAGAAAAATATAATAAAACAAATGGCACTGTAAAAATATAAACTTAGCCTACCTAAAAGTGGACAATGTCAGTCAGTAGACCAGTGGACAGCGTCAGTAGAGCAAAGGTTGGTATCAGTAGGGCAGAGGATGGTGTCGGCCAATAGAGCAGTGAACAGTGCCAGTATTGCAGTGGACTGTTTCAATAGGGCAATGGACAGTGTCAGTGTTTTTTTATTTCATCATCCTCCCTGTTGGGGGGGGGGGGGGCTTTGTTAAAAACAGACCCCTGGTGTCTCACTTTTGAAACAGAAAAATCCATCTCTGCAGCCTCAGCTGCGCAGAAGGAATGAACAGGAAGAGCTCTGCACAGTTTCCCTGTTCATTCACAAACTGAAGCATAGCAAACACAGTTTACTATGCTTCAGTTATAAATGAACACAGTGAGTGATCCATAGTGTTCATTCAGAAAAGGAAGGCGTCGGTAAATTACACATTTACCAGCCCTTTCCCAGCGCTCCATCCTGAAACAATCCCCAACAGCAGCCGGTGAGAGAGGAGAGGAAGAGAAGCCAGATGAGCTGCAAGGTGGGATTAAGTCAGGGGAGCACAGAGGGGGGTCTGGCAAGCAGAAATAAGTGGAACCTGTACAGGAGGGGGTGATCTGTGTATCAAGGGTGGCATTTACAAGATTCTAACCCCTGTAGTTTCCACTTGCAGCAGCTGAAAGCCGTCAGGAGGGAGAGGAGGAAAAGCTGGCTTTCAGCTGCTGCTGGGGAGATCTATAAGGGATTGGTTTTAGTAAATGCCAAATCCATTGCCCCTCCTGTTCAGATTCCCATTCTTTTTACTGCCCAGGCCTCCCTGTAAGCTCCCCTGCTCCCCCCCTGCACCGCTCCTGGCTTCCCTCTGCATATAACGGAGGAGCAGTCAGGTTGAACATGATAACAGGTTGCCGACTCCTGCCTTAGTGTATCGGTAAGAGTGTTCAAAAAGGTATTTTGCATTCTGACTATGTGAAAAGTTCTGTTCATGCTAGTTTCAATTTTTTAACTGAGCACAAAACATAACTAGTTTCATAAGTTGACAACAGTTAACTAGATCTCAATTCTTTGTATCTTTTTCTTGCACATATGAAAAAGTGCTTTACGGTGGCCTTTAACCAGATGACTGAATATTATTGTGTAATACATGTTAATCACAAGCTAAAATATCAAGAAAAAAAGTCTTGCGTTTCTCATTTATAATAAATGACATTAAGATATAAAATAATCTTCATAAGCATCGCAAGGAACCTTATGTAATTACTTGCACAGTACATTACCCTGAGAAGAATACATTCTTTATCTTTTAACTTAGTATTTCCTCATGCTAAAACATACTGATTAAATAAAAATAGTGACAAAAACTGTGTTGGGGGCACCACACAAGATTTTCTGATTTATATCATCTCCTTCGAGACAATGAAATAAACCCCTTAAGGCAATTACAATGCTACTCCTGGCAAATTTATAAATACACCGTTGATAAAAATGAGTATTTCATGTTTTACCTGGCAAAGGATTTCTAATTTTGTCCTGCCGTTCTTGAGATAAACACAACTCCGCTGATCAATACAATCAACTTTACAGCTTCCTACTTACTGTATAGAGGTGATGATGTGGATTCACTGTCCAACAATCAGGTTGGAGAAGAAGTGACATAAAAAGCTACACAACTGACCCAGAGATTGAAATGACTGAATCACGTTAAGTGGTTGTAAACCTCAGACATGACATATGAACAAAGCATATCCCTCTATAGTGTGTACTTGTCTCAATTAAAAGTACTAAGTATCCCTTTTGTCTGCTTCTTTGTTCTTTTGCTACCAGCATGAATCACTTCTGACAAATTTTCCTGACACCAAGAGCAAAATTGTGATGGGGGGGGGGTCAGCTGATTGACAGCCTCAGCTCTGTTCCTGTGTGCTCTGTGAAGGGTGGTGTGCCCCCTCACTCCAATCAGCTCTCAGAGCTCTCTTCACTGAGCTCTGTAGAGTGTAACTTCAGCTCTCCATCTTCTTTTTTTTTTTTAAACTCTCAGACAAGCTTTACAATTCATCACAAATGTAGAGAAGAGAAAACTGCAGACAGACAGGTACAACCTATGTAGGAATATTTGTTTTATCTCTGTGTATCACCTGAGACCAGTCACTTCAATTCATATTCCTGGATATGCTCTCTTTCGGAAAGACAGGGTAAAAAGGAAAGGTGATGGCGCCCGTGTCTCTATGTGAGAAGTTTTCTCAAATGAAGTGTGAATGAGGACCTAGGTAATGGAGAGTGTGATGTGGCTAAAGCATTATGGGTGGAACTGTACATCGGTGTGCGTACTACACAAAAAGGTAATCATTGGAGTTTGTTATAGGCCACCCAGTGTTAATGAGGAGGTGGACAATCAGCTCCTTGCACAGATAGAAAGGGCTGCAAGGGAAGGGACGGTGATAATAATGGGGGATTTTAACTACGCGGAAATTGACTGTAATGGCACTGCAGGAGTTAAAGAGAAAAATGTATAAACCTATTTAACGAGAATACTATGGTACAGTTCATATAGACCCCGACTAGAAATGATGCTGTGCTGGACCTGGTAAGCTCAACCCATGCAGAGCTTATTACCAATGTTCATATAAAAAGAACATCTGGGTAGCAGTGACCATAACATGATTTCATTGAATGTTAGCTGTAAACAACAAATGCATACTGGAATGATAAAAACACTTAAAGAGGTGGTCCACCCGCACCAAATATATTATATATTAATAAATAGACAGACACTTACCTGTTCCAGGTTCCAGCGGTGTCGGCAGAATGTGACGAGCGACCGCTCGTCTCTCGGCTGCCCCGCCGCCATCCTCTGTCAGGGAATCAGGAAGTGAAGATGCAACGGCTTCACTGCCCGGTTCCCTACTGCGCATGCGCGAGTGGCGCTGCGCGTCTTTATTGGCCCCCGTTGTGTCCTGGGAACTGTGTGTTTCCCAAGACACAATGGGAACCCTCGGATATGGGCGAGCATCTTCAGATAGGGGCGGGGCAGCTAGTCCCGAAAGTGGGTGCAGATACCTGTATTATACAGGTATCTGCACCCCCCTCCCCCCTGAAAGGTGCCAATTGTGGCACCGGAGGGGGGGGGGGGAGGAATCCGATAAGCGGAAGTTCCACTTTAGGGTGGAACTACGCTTTAACTTTAAGAGAGCAAGGAGGGTTGGTCTCCAAGACTTAGACTGGTAGGAATATTGGCATCAATGAACACAGAACTGAAATGTGAATGCTTCAAAAAGACTGGACAGTGCATCTGGAAAGTATTCACAGCGTTTCACTTTTTCCACATTTTGTTAGATTACAGTCTTACCAAAATGGATTAAACTTCATTATTTTCCTCAAAATTCTGCAAACTATATCCCATAATGACAACGTGAAATAAGTTTGTTTGAAATCTTTGTAAATTTATTAAAAATAAAAAAAATGTACATAAGTATTCACAGCCTTTGCTGGCACACCTATTGTTAGGCAGTTTCCCCCATTCTTCTTTGCAGGACCTCTCAAGCTCCAATCAGGCTGGATGGGGAGCGTCGGTGCACAGCCATTTTTGGATCTCTCCAGAGATGTTCAATCGTGTTCAAGTCTGGGCTCTGGCTGGGCCACTCAAGAACTTTTACAGAGTTGTCCCGTAGCCACTCTTTTGTTATCTTGGCTGTGTGCTTAAGGTCGTTGTACTGTTGGTAGATGAACCTTTGCCCCAGTTTGAGGTCCAGAGTGCTCTGGAGCATGTTTTCATCAAGGATTCTGTACATTGCTGCATTCATCTTTCCCTCGATCCTGCCTAGTCTTCCAGTTCCTGCTGCTGAAAAACATCCCCACAGTATGATGCTGCCACCACCATGCTTCACTGTAGAGATGGTATTGGCCAGGTGATGAGCGATGCCTGGTTTCCTCCAGACATGACGCTTGACATTCAGGCTAAACAGTTTAATCTTTGTTTCATCAGACCACAGCATTTTGTTTCTCATGGTCCAAGAGTCCTTCAGGTGCCTTTTGGCAAACTCCAGTCCTTCAGGTGCCTTTTACTGAGGAGTGGCTTCCGTCTGGCCACTCTACCATACAGGCCTAATTGGTGGAGTGCTGCAGAGATGGTTATTCTTCTGGAAGCTCTGTCAGAGTGACCATCGGGTTCTTCGTCAGGACTAAGGCCCTTTTCCCCCAACCACTCAGTTTGGTCGGACGACCCGCCCTAGAAAGAGTCCTGGTGATTCCAAACATCTTCCATTTATGGATGATGGAGGCCTCTGTGCTCATTGGGACTTTCAATGCTTTTAAAGGCAAGGTTTCAAAAGAGAATCCTCCCAGAATCTTGCTCTCGCGCGTCCCCAGATCGTTTGCAGCAGCGCTGTGGGCTGGATCTGTAGTGCCCACAACGCTGCTCAGTTCCCATACTCTGCAATACTCTGCCCATACTCTGCCAATAAATTTTAACATAAACAAATATTTATTTTTTATTGTATAGTGGTTGTATACCAAAGGTTTTAATAAGGAGACATGAAATACATTATAAATACGCATATTAGAAGGAAGGTCTAAAGCATGAGCCACTCTGTTGATCGTACGGAGAATACAGAAAGGCCCAATAAACCATGGTGCCAGTTTTAGTGAGGGAACACGGAGTCTGAAGTTTGCTAGATGACAGCCAGACCCTGTCCCCAACTTGGTAGGAAGGTGCAGGTAGGCGTCCACATTCAGTATTGAGTCTGTACCTATCATTGTAACTTAGCAAGGACTCTTGGACTTGTACCCAAATAGATGGAAGATCATGGAGATGCTCCTCCAATGCAGGAATACTCTGAGGAACAAATGAGTCAGGCAACATGGATGGTTGGAAATCATAATTCGCCATGAATGGAGACAATCGGGAAGCGGTATTGACAGCACTATTGTGAGCAAACTCCGCACAAGGCAAGAGGTCTAACCAGTTGTTATGGTGGTCAGAAATGTAGCAACATAAAAACGACTCCAAGGACTGGTTGGCTCGTTCCCTGGCCCTATTGGACTGCGGGTGATATGCAGAGGAGAAGGAAAGCTGAATTCCCAACTGTGCACATAAGGCTCGCAAAAACCTGGACACAAACTGGCTACCCCTTTCCGTGATCATAACCTTGGGTAGCCCATGTAAGCGAAAGATTTCCCGAGCAAAAATGGAAGCCAGTTCTTTGAATGTGGGCAACTTCTTGAGTGGAATACAATGAGGCATTTCAGAGAGCCGGTCAACCACCATAAGGATAACACTCATTGTTCCAAACAACCTCTGCTGTCAGAGTATGGAATTGAATGGCGTAATCGGCAACAGCTCTTGGCAGCAGTGGAATGGAGCATGGAGCAACATCAAATACTCTTTGAAAGGAAGCCACAAACACTGGGTAACTCAGGACGACAGGATTTTGTGTCTCCCATAGAGGGTTTGCCCTGGCCAAGGCTCCCTCAGAAAGCAAAGAAATCATGAAGCCTAATTTGCTTCTCTCCATGGGAAACGCCTGGGCCAGCATCTCAAAGTATATCCTAACCTGGTTGAGAAACTCTCTGCATTGAACTGACATACCTCTTATAGAGGGAATATTCGAGGCAGGTGTCTGCACAGAGACTGGAGCAGCAGCAGGGACAGCCTGCAACACAGGTTGTACCGGAACAGCCTTAGTGGGAGAATCCAGGTGAGCAGTGCGAATCAGGAGCGTCCGTAACGCTATGGCAAACTGATCCATGCGTTGATCCTGCTCATCCAATCTGGAAAAAATATTACCAATAGGTGCATCTTCTGAATTCATGGCCTTCACCTACTGTCAGGAACTATGAATCAGACTGAGACAGAAGTGCAGTAAAAATCACACTTTTTAATAAAATGGTAAAATGGTACTAACAGAGCAAACTTAGTCAAAGCATAGCCAGGGTTCAGTAACCAGAGTGGGTAGTCGGAACAAGTCAGTTAAACAGGAATCCAGAGATCAGCGTAGAGGCAGTAAACAGGATCAGGAACCAGAAGCAAAGTCAGACAGGCAAAAGTCTTTAACAGGAAAATATAGCAGTATAGTATAGTAGAGTATCCGGATATGTTGACCAGGCGAAGGCACAAGAGATTTGATCCAGGCAGTTTAAATAACCAGCAGGGATAGCTTACGAGCAGGAAATGAAAACCAGGTGAGTCACTGTGGAATGAAGATTACTGGCAATTAACCGACAGCTGAGCATAGAGCTCTGAGAAGGGAGGTCTGAGCCCAGCCCTGACACCCTGCTGATGTACGAATCTGTGTTTGCACAGCATTGATTGGTGCTGTGCTGATCATATGACATAGAAAAAGGCTTTCAGAATAGAGATTTAAAAAAAAATATTCAACAGAAACATGTTTTTAAGTTTCATAAAAATCTATATTTCAAAGCAAATGTTTATTATGTTTTTTTGCAATATCATGGTGTAGGTGGAGTTTAGGTTAACTGACAATAGCTTTTTCTTTGTTCACACTGTAAAGCGATCTGGGGGAGGTTCTACCAATCTACCAATCACAAACATGTCACACCCCTCCAGCCTGTGTCTATGGTGTGTACTATATGTGCTGGAACTAACATGGGAGGTGAAACCTCCATTAATCACCATTCTACATCCTGTCACAATAGTGTCTGGCAATATGAGGATATGGAGGAGGGAGGGAGGAAAGGGGAATGTAATTTACCGCTGTGTATACGCCCCAACGTGTGACTCTATAGTCACATAGGCTGCACAGATAAGAAAAAGGAGCAAATTAACAGCTTAGAAGTGAACTAAAACTGGGGCATGCTCAGTAGATGTAAACAGCTGGTCTACACATTCTCAAGCTGCAGCGGGAACACAGACACGGAAGGAGGGGCAGTGAACAGCAGGATCAACCAGGATTTTTGTAGTCAACAGAAAACAAATGCTCCAGTGGATGGGTGAGTATGAACACAATGTACTATAGCATGTATTGACCCATTTTTATGATTAGGGTTAAATGACACAGTTAATAAACTTTTTGCAAACTGTTTTAAAGGTCTGGAAGACTATGTCACATACAGCAGGCATTATGCTTTAAAACCTATAATAATATATGTAATGATAAAGTACACCATGACATTTGTACATGGTAAAAGCATATTTTATTTGTCAGTTTTCCTGTGGCCACAAGATGCTTACAATAGATACATTTTTGCTACAGAAAGCAATTTAAATGCTCACATATTTATCCACTGTCCCAAAAATCCCTTTTATAGTCTGGTAAAGTCCATATTTATCACCATGTTTTATATTTCCTGTTCATGTTTTAGCATTATCACATGAATTATACATACTATTTTGCTTTCATTTATACTTGAAGATTCTTCAATAGCAAGTGGAGAATAGTAAATGTTAAAAATATATATATTTTTTTAATTACTGTGCATACCAACTAATATTTCTCCTCAAGTAAAGCACATTTGATTTTTAATATGATCTGAGTTGTATGAATTGGGCATCCACAAAACTGTGTGTTCACAGGGCCAGCAAAATAAAAACAAACACATTTGGGCACATCACTGCAATTCCTTCTCCCTTCATTCAAAACATTTCAATGGTTCACTTTTAGGATTCAATGTCATGAATTAGGACCCTATGGACCAGCGGGTGTAAACGGACAGATTTGTGTCCATTTACACCCGCCTACCTCTAATCTGATTCACTAAAAAAAAACAAAAAAAAACAGAAGAGATCAATCCCCTTCTGTCTTGGTGGATCAGATCGGAGGACCCATAGAGTAGAGTGGGCTGTGTCCGTGTCCGCTCTGCACAGACCTGTCATCCGCCTGCTCTGCTCATTGTGGCCTGACCGGTTACCAAGTCGCTTAAGTGGCCCTCGCTCTTCAAAAGGTTGGGCACCCCTGGTCTAAGAGGATCAGACTGGAGGGCAGTCAGGTGTAAATGGACTTTGCTGTCCATATAGCAGAGGGGGCTCGGTCCGTGTCTGCATAAACTAAGCTAGCATGGACCTGTCATCTGCCTGCTCTGTTTAGCAGGGGATCAGCGGATAAGCGGACAGAAGACCCCTGCTAATCTAATCGGAGTCCACCCCGTGTGAAAGAGGCCTAAGCACTCATTTTGACAGCTGTGTTTTAGGTAATTATTTAAAGTGGTTCTAAAGTCAGAAGTTTTTTTTATCTTAATGCATTCTATGCATTAACATAAAAAACCTTCTGTGTGCAGCAGCCCCCCTCACCTCAGCCACCATATTACTTACCTGAGCCGCATCTCAATCCAGCGATGTTGCATGAGAGTCTTGGCTGTCCGGGACCCCCCTCCTTATTGGCTGAGACAGCAGCGGGGCGCCATTGGCTCCTGCTGCTGTCAAAGTCAGCGAGCCAATAAGGAGAAAGAGGGGGTGGAGCCTAATCGCAGCTCCGTGTCTGAATAGACAGAGCAATGGCTCTGCATGTGTGCCCCTTTAAAGAGCTGCTTGCTATTGGGGCACTCGGCAGGAGGGAGGGGCCAAGAGCGCTGGCGGGGGACCCGAGAAGAGGAGGATCTGGGCTGCTCTGTGCAAAATGATTGCTTTTATTTAAACATTTGTTTAAACATTTTATTTAAAAATGTTTGTGATTTTTAAATAAAAAAAAAAAAAAAAAAAAAAAACTAGACTTTAGTATCACTTTAACTGTAAATATCAGGTGGTGTATCAAGTGTTAGGATTAGGAAAGTTGATGGGGTTAACTGCGAAGGTGAGGATAGGTGTTAGTGATAGATGATATTTGAGGAGACATGATTACAGTGAAATTCACATTTGATGTGTGTGCTCAGAGTTCTGCATCCAAATGTACGGCACCAGGGTTGAAGTACTGAAAACAAATGTAAAGCCTCAGAGGACAGGAGGCAATATTCATGACGCCTCTTATTCAGACCAGAATAGCCAACATTAAATGTCAGATGAATGAAAAGGAGTACTCTGAGTGATTTGTTATAACGTAAAAAAAAAAATGGCAACTACACAGTTTGTGTTTACAAACTGCAGATCTTAGCCATGCAGTCAAAGCAGCCCACATAAGTTATGCTCTCCCACTCGAAATAATACATATATTTGTACAGACACACACACTGTCTCCCTCTGTCTGGCTTTAAGATTCAAACCTGTTGTGCTAGAATATAGCATATAAGTAATGACTTTGATGTAGAGGGCCCTTGTAGATAACTAATACAGTCTGGTATGTGCAGTAAAATATACACATTAATAAAACTAATGAACGTCACTCCCACACTTGTGGTATGGAAGTTGGTCTTATAAAAAAAGAAATAGGCTTGTAATGAGCTGGGATCAAAGTACTCATGCATGGCCATATAACCTAATTTTAGTTTAGCAAAGAAAACTAATCTTATAACTAATGTTGCAAATTTGGTTTATTGCAGGGCTGGTCAGCATAGATGACATATAGAGTCATGTTAACTGCAATAAAAATAAACACATGCGTGTTAAGGAAACAAAAGGCAGAATAATTTGCATATTACTTTGAAAATCTAATGTTAAATCTAAATCTTACATTTTAAAGTGTGAAAACCCCATCCGGTATTTTAGTGTAGTACAGAAACCATTTAACCAACTCACTGTTTTCTAGCTCTTGGGAACCTTAGCGGTGGTATTTTGTCCCCTTTGTAGTTGCTGACTTTTTCCTCAGCAATAGTCCACTGCAATGCTGTACTTTCACACTGCTGGAATCTACAGATATTATTTTACAATCTTGAAAGTCCGCCATTTGGGATTGAGAAGAGAGGCGCACTCTTTAATCCTGAGAATGATCATGGTTAGAAAGCAGAGCTTGATATTATGGCAAACAAAATCTCAACTGAGTATAAGATTATTTTGTCTCTGACATCCTTGAAATAACAATAATGATGATATACCCGAAAACAAATTGATGAAAGGGCTCATTGAGACAGGCGCAGAGTCCCATCCTCCCGGCAAAGCTGCTGTCTGGGGTCGGGGGAGGTGGGAGGATGGTGGTGGGGGACACCAAAATGCATCTTCGCCTAAGTACACAAAAATCCTTGCACCGGCCCTGTATGGAATTACTTGGCGGCAAAGTTTGCTCTTTTCTCTGTGTTTGAGATATTTTCCCGAATCCATATATGCCCCCACATTCACTTTTGGGAATTGAAGGGTTTTCACCTAGCCTTCTCCCCTCTACCTGCCTTATCAGTGTACTACATACTACATTAAAAACAAATTTTTAACTCTTAAATATAAATATAAAAATAACAAAGATGTTATACTTACCTGCTCTGTGCAGTGGATTTACACAGAGCAGCCCGGATTCTCTTGGGTCCTTTTTTGGCGCTCCTGGCCACTCCCTCCTGTTCAGTACCCCCCCACAGCAAGCAGCTTGCTAGGGGGGCACCGAGCCAAGTCAAAGCTCCCTGTGTGCATTCAGACACGGAGCCCCACCCTGGCCCCGCCCCCTCTCTCTCCTGATTGGCTAGCTGACTTTGATTGACAGCAGTGGCAGGCAATGGCACTGCTGCTGTGTCTCAGCCAATCAGGAGGGAGAATCTCAAATGGCTGAGACACTTGTGGACATCACATCGCTGGACAGAGATGGGGCTCAGGTAAGTGTTAGGGGGCTGCATTAAGATAAAAAACCTTCTGCCTTTACAACCCTTTAAGCTCCTAAAGAAGCACGGTGGCGCAAAACATGTCGAGCTGGATCACCAACTGGACACCATCACCCCGCGCAGCAGTTACTCTTTGGTACTAGGAGAATGGAAACACCTTCTCCTTGATCCCTAGTATATGCCCTATCTTGGAAGCCATATTTTAGTGTTAAGGGTTGATAATGGCTACCAGCTATGAAATCTTGTATGTATTTTTGAAATTAAGTGATAACTTTTAATCATGTTTTTGTATATCCAATAAAACCTTTTGTATTTTAATCATTGTTTGCATAGCATCATGCCATTAAAGTCCATTCTCCTCTATACAGCCATTATATGAAGTTGTACTTAGGTCAAAAATATATATTTTTTTTAAATCCGCACAAGGGACATTACTTAGAGTCTGTGCTGCTGGCTGCAGATTTAGTTGAAATCTTCTGTCTTCTGCCCCCCAAACCTTCCACCCATGCAACTGAGCTGAAGGACCTGTCATATGAACTCATTAAGAATGCTGACTATGGGCTCTTTCACACGGGCGGATCAGTGCAGATCCGCCCCGTGGATAGCCGCTTGCTCAGCGGGGATCGCCGCAGCGATCTCCGCTGAGCAGGAAGATGACAGGTCCGTCTCTGCACTCCGTGCAGGGACGGACCTGTCAGAGCGCCGCTCTCCCCTATGGGAGATCGGGTGACGGACCGTAGAGTCCGTCGTCATCCGATCCGCTCTGCAGACGGATGAAAAAATTGGGTTTTCCTCCGTCTGCAGAAACAGAGCATAGCGGGCACGGACGAGAGCGGGTGTCAGCGGATGCTCATCCGCTGACACCCGCTATCCCATAGGGATACATGTATGTCCGTTTTTCATCCTAAAACGGAAGGATGAAAAACGGACATACGGTCCATCAGTGTGAAAGAGCCCTATGCCTGCCCTTTCTGTCCACCTCCTCTACTCATGGAAAATTACTTATGAATAGAGAACAGGCAGAAAGGTTTGCCTCCTTCATTTATAAATTGTTTTTCATTCATAGTAGCTATAGTACAGTTTCTGTGAAGAGAGGAGGTAGGCAGATTACAGGACTGAAGATTTCAACAAAATCCGCAGCCTGTAGCACACATCACAGTGAATTGTCAATAATGTACCTTGTGCTCATTTTTTTTTTTTAAGTTTTGACTAAACTTATTTGTTGTTTAATTGATGAATCATTTTAAGAGGCAGGTGTGTGAATGCTGATTATGGATTTTGATTGGCTGCTGCTGTCATCCATAGGGTAACATTAAGAGTTCATGCCTCATTTTGTCATTACGTGCCCTTGTTCTATTCCAGGGATGGAAGTGTTCAGCTACTCACCTTTCTTAAAGTTATATTAAACACTCATTTACATTGTCTCGTCTATTCCTGTATGTGGATGAAGGCACTGTAATTATTTTAATAAAGAATAAATAAATAAAATCACATCGTTGTGTTTTTTCCTAATTGCTATACAGTCACTGTCACATGACCCAGATCTTTCCCAGCCTGTATGCAGGGTAACATAAGCAGGAGGGAAACATAAGCAGGAGGAGCGTCTAGTCCTCTGCTGCTGGTCACATGTTCAAAAAGAAAAAACAACCTATGGATTACAGAGTAAAAATAAATAATTGAAATCAATAAACTATTTTAAAAACTGTCATACAAATAAATATGTGAAATTAAATCCTTATTATTTTGTGGAAATAACAATAAGAGGGAGGTGAAGCCTTCATTAATCTATATGTAATATCCAGCCCCCATTGTGTTTAGCTGGTTAGTGGGCATGGAGAAGGAGGGAGTGGGCTGTTATTTACCACTGTGTATACGCCCACAAGTGTGACTCTGTAGTGCTCAGATGTGATAGGGAGGAAATGCTCAGCATAGAAACTCACAAAAAACTGAGCATGTGCAGAGCCTACCAACAATGCTCTGCAAAATCCCTAGCTGAATTGGGGACATGAACAGAAGGTGGAGAAAGAGAGCAGCAGGGTCAACCAGGTTTTTTGCAGAATACAGAAAATGAATCACATATCGACTAAGTGAGTATGGACAGCATGTAATACACCATTTATTATTAGTTTTTAATGATGTGGGTTTAGTGACACTTTAAAAAGCAATTCTAAGCAACAGATGAAGCCAAGCAGTAAAATGCTAATGCTATTCAACAAACACTATGAATTCAATCAATGTGATTAATTCATTTACAGTGCATCCGGAAAGTATTCACAGCCCTATACTTTTTTATGTTACAGTCTTATTCAAAAATGGAATAAATTCATTATTTTCCTCAACATTTTACAAACAATACCCCATAATGACAAAGTGAAAGAAATTAGTTTGAAATCTTTTCAAATTTATTACAAATAAAAAACAAAAAAATTTAATGTACATAAGTATTCACAGTCTTTGCCATGACACTCAGGTGCATCCTGTTTCCACTGACCATCCTTGAGATGTTTTTACAACTTGATTGGAGACCACCTGTGGTAAATTCAGTTGATTGGACATGATTTGAAAAGGCACACACCTGTCTATATAAGGTCCCACAGTTAGCAGTGCATGTCAGAGCACAAACCAAGCCATTAAGTCCAAGGAATTGACTATAGACCTCAGAGACAGGATTGTATTGAGGCACAGATCTGGGGAAGGGTACAGGAAAATGTCTGCAGCATTGAAGGTCCCAATGATCACAGTGGCATCCATCGTCTGTAAATGTTAAAAGTTTGGAACCACCAGGACTTTCTAGAGCGGGCCGCCCAGCCAAACTGAGCGAATGGGGGAGAAAGGCCTTAGTCAGGGAGGTGACCAAGAACCCAATGGTCACTCTGACAGAGCTCCAGTGTTTCTCTGTGAGAGAGGAGAACCTTCCAAAAGAACAACCATCTCTGCAGCACTCCACCAATCAGGCCTGTATAGTAGAGTGGTCAAACTGAAGACACTCCTCAGTAAAAAGGCACATGACAGCCTGCCTGGAGTTTGCCAAAAGGCACTTGAAGGACTCTCAGACCATGAGAAACAAAATTCTCTGGTCTGATGAAACAAAGATTTAACTTTTTGGCCTGAATGGCAAGCGTCATCTCTGAAGGAAACCAGGCACTGCTCATTACTTGGCCAAAACCATCCCTACAGTGAAGCACGGTGGTGGCAGCATCATGCTGTGGGGATGTTTTTCAGTGGCAGGAACCAGGAGACTAGTCAAGATGAATGCAGCAATGTACAGAGACATCCTTAATGAAAACCTACTCCAGAGCGCTCTGGACCTCAGACTGGGGCAAATGTTCATCTCCCAACAGGACAACGACCCTAAGCACACAACCAAGATAACAAAGGAGTGCCTATGGGACAACTCTGTGAATCTCCTTGAGTGGCCCAGCCAGAGCCCAGACTTGAACCCAATTGAACATCTCTGGAGTGATCTAAAAATGGCTGTGCACCGATGTTCCCCATCCAACCTGATGAATCTTGAGAGGTCCTGCAAAGAAGAATGAGAGAAACTGCCCAAAAATACGTGTGCCAAACTTGTAGCATCATACTCAAAAAGACTCGAGGCTGTAATTGGTGCCAAAGGTGCTTTAACAAAGTATTGAGCAAAGGCTGTGAATACTTATGTACATGAGATATTTTTTGTTTTTATATTTTTAATACATTTGCAAAGATTTGAATTCACATTTTCATTGTAGGGTATTTGTAGAATTTTTAGGAAAATTATGAATTTCATCCATTTTGGAATAAAGCTGTAACATAACAATATGTGGAAAAAGTCAAGCGCTTTATTTAACTTCTGTAATTCTCTTTAATCTGAGCGCTGTGTAATGCACTGCAGAGAAGGCTTAAATCTGATTGGTAGTTGCGAAAAAATTTCTGGCGCTGACAGTTCTTTAAATTACGCTTTCTGTGACAGACAGTAAAGAGTCTCCAGTAGGCGTGTCTCCAGATTACTGACAAAAGGGGGTTTGTGGACTAATGTACTACAGCTATGCTTGTACGAAAGACTGACGCATAAGGTTATATTCACTGTATGAATCTTGATGCTTCATTTTTATTTTTATTTTGCCTGGAGTGTGCATATAAAAGTTCTGCAATTCAAACTAATTTGTTCAATATGGTTTTAAATGTGGTATCTGTGTGTTCCTTATCCGACACCTTAAATGAGTATATACGTGCAACTTCCTGTCAATGCAATACACGGGAAATTGTGGTCATTCTTAGCATATGCTTCCTGTTTGCGTGCAAAGATCTCATTCACCCAGAATGATGTATATTGATGCGAAATGAAACCATATACAGACATTCAGTCTAGATCGCAGTTTTGCTAATGTCCATCTTGCTGAAGGAAAAATTAAGAACACTGCAATCAGTTCGCTCAACACTCAGTAGTCAAAACACCTAATGAACAAATACTTAGCAAAACGCTAAACCACGCCTGCCATCAATCTTTCATCTGGAAGCATAATCCTGTAAATCTGTCTCTAGAAACTAACGAGACTGAAAACGAGTCTTCAAAGCTGAACAAATTAATCTTTTTTCCACATGTAAGTTGTAATTTTGTATTGCTCCGTCAAACTTTTTAGGGTATATCAGGACATGATGTATTAGATTTTAAATTTTAATCCAGGAATTATGAAAAGAAGCATTGGCATTGATCAGATTCACAGTAAAATAACAGCCCCTTCTATTCCGACCAGCCTTTTCCCCAAGAAGAAACCTTAGTGTCACAAAGGAAAACCGTGTCAGAAGTTTTTTCACCTTAATGCATCCCTTAATGCATCCTCCTAAAAAACACAAGGGTTTACAATCCCTTTAAGGAGGGGTGGGTTTCCTCCAGGCATACTTGCCCTTAATCTATCCATTCTTAGATGTGCTCCTACTATGGAAGATCTGGAAATTTAGATTTAGGACCGCAGCATACACAGCGGTTCTTTGGCATGGGCACTGTGGCTTACGCATATATTTGCAAATGTGTGCAAACAAAACCCTCTGTTTTTACCATAAACTGCCAATTTGGTTGTTTTGCAGGCTGGCTGGTTTAGTGTGCTGGGAAATCCTTTGTTCGTGATATTCATCTCATATCACTGGTCACATAATCTCAGATCAGCATTTGGTCGTGTGCCTGACATCAGAAGAAGCCCAGAGGATTTTTTTAAGGAAAGACAAGTATCATTTATCACTTATGAATTTATAGGAGCAGGATGGTAAAAGCAGCCAGACTATTGACTCTAACTAATGACTTAACCCACCTATGGACAATCAGCACAATTGCCAGGAAAGTGGCACTCACTAAACTGATTTACAACCTTCAGGAGAAAAGTAAAAGGGGGCAAAGTGCCTATTACGCAAGTTTATTGGTATTTTGACTTGTAGCTTCCCTTTACTTCAGAAACATTGTAAAATCGCCTGAAACACGCAGCTATTTTTTTTTCATCTCACTGCACTTCAGTTTGTACATTCACTTAGAGACCCAACATACATATAGTTCTAAAATATATGTTAAAGTTCACGTTAGCTGCAATCACAAAACTGTCAGGTGAATGTTTTCTTTAACTGACCTTTCATCATATAAAAGGAAAAGTATATACACACCGATTTATAAAATGTGAACGCTGCTCCTATTCAAATTTAGAAAACCTTATGGATTACGATGGGGAACAATATTAAGAGGCAGGAGTGTGAATGCTGATTATGGATTTTGATTGGCTGCCGTTAGCTGTTGTTCATAGGCCAGCATTGAGAGTTCATGCCTCATTTTGTCATTAAATGCCTTTATGCTCCTCCAGGGATGAAAGTGTTTAGCTAATCACCTTAAAGTGATTGTAAAGTCTTGTTTTCTTTTTTTTTTAAATAAAAAACGTTATACTTACCTGCTCTGTGCAGTGAATTTGCACAGGGCCGCCCATACCTTCCTCTTCTCGGGTCCCTCTTCGCTACTCCTGGCCCCTCCCTCCTGTCGAGTGCCCCCACAGCAAGCAGCTTGCTATGGGGGCACCGGAGCCAAGCTGCAGGTCCGTGTGTCCATTCAGACACGGAGCTGCCGTTCGGTCCCACCCCCTCTCTCTCCTGATTGGCTAACTGACTTTGATTGACAGCCAATGGCACCACTGCTGTGTCTCAGCCAGTATGGAGGGAGAGTCCCAGAAGGCCGAGGGACTTATGGGCATCGCTGGACAGAGATGGGGCTCAGGTAAGTATTGGGGGGGGGGGTGCTGGGGCGGATACTGCACACAGAAGGTTTTTTATCTTAATGCATAAAGATAACAAACCTTCTGCCTTAACAACTCCTTTAAAGTGATACTAAACACACACTTTTTAATTTACATTGTTCCTTCCATTTCTGCATGTGGATGTTGGCACTGGAATTATTTTAATAAAACAATTAATAAAAATCTAAGTACCCTTTTCCTAATTGATATACAGCTGTCACATGACCCCTGTCTGCAGGAAAAAAATAAGCAGGAGGAGCTTCTAGTCCTCTGCTACTGGTCACATGTTCAAAATAAAAAAAACAGCCTTTGGAATACAGAGTAAAAATAAATAATTAATATCAATAAACTGTTTTAAATTGGCATAGAAATATATATTTAAAATCAAATCTTTATTATTTTTGACAATAACATGGTGTGGGCGGATTTCTGCCAGTCACAGGCTGTGTCACGCCCCTCCAACCTTTGTCTTAGAATTTTGAGGGAGGTGAAGCCTCCATCAATCTACATGTAATATCCCACCTCAGTTGTGTTTAGCTGGTTAGTCTGATATGATAGGGAGGAAATGCTCAGCCTAGAAACTCAATGAAAACTGAGCATGTGCAGAGCTGCCAACACTGCATAATCCCTAGCTGCATTGTGACATGAACAGGAGGGGGAGATAGAGAGCACCCCAAGTTTAGGAGGGAATTTTAAGGAAAAAAACTTTTAGAATGGAAGTTTAAGGAAAAAAAAATAAAAACTTACATTTAAGTGTCCATTGCAGCCTTGTGCCAGTGCAGCCCTGTCAGTGCAGCCTTGTCCCCAGTGCAGCCTTGTGCCCAGTGGAGCCTTGTGCCCAGTGCAGCCTTTGCCCTCAGTGCAGCCTTTGCCCTCAGTGCAGCCTTTGCCCTCAGTGTCCATCGCCATTTAAAATTGGTGCTGACAGGACACCGGAGCGGAGCGAACGCCGCCGAGATAGCAGGGACTGGGCGGAGCCGAGATACACATGTTGTCGGCTCTGCTCACGTGACTGTGAGCGGAGCAGAGAAGAGCCGAAAAGAGCCGAGTACACTCGCTATGTGTAGCTCGGCGGCGATCGCTTCGCTCACAGCTAGCGGAGATCAGCGGGGGATCGGCGTATAACACGCACCCACGATTTTCCCCTGATTTTAAGGGGAAAAGGGTGCGTGTTATACACCAATAAATACGGTATTTAGTTATTTACAATTCTTTCATTTAAATATATTCACATATTCCACAAAGGGTATACATTCTCAATGTGTGCACCAAATGCCTTTCCAAACCCATATATTAAATTCTAAAAATAGCAGTGACATCATCACTGGGCAGTGAAGGAGAGAGCGCACCAGTGACCGCTCTTTATTACAGAAGGCTCCTGCATAGGTGAAAAGTTTCACACTGCATTACTGCACATACACAGTACAGGGGGTCCCCGGGTTACAAACAAGATAGGGACTGTAGGTTTGTTCTTAAGTTGAATCTGTTTGTAAGTCGGAACAGGTACATTTTTTAAGTGTAGCTCCAGCCAAAAAATCTATTTTTAAGTTTTTTAGATAACATAGAGAAGGGTTATCACCCCTGTAACATTTGTTTTGCTGTCTGTGCCCCTGTTCAGAAGATTTCACCTCACCTTCTGTGCCAATGACAATTGGACTTTGAAAATTTTGGGTTGTTAGGGAAGCATGGACTAGTGATAAAGCATCAGTGGATACACCTTTTTCCCATATTAACTCTTACAGGAGTGAATTTCCCTTCCTAGGGGTGGATTTCCTCTCACTTCCTGTTGTCTCCCTCCATTTGTAAGTAGGAGTCGTTTGTAAGTCAGATGTTTGTAAGTAGGGGACCCCCTGTATCTGGAAAATATACACAAAGCACACCAAAATTCACACACAACTCTTGCATTTTAGCAATATTGATTTATCCCGGAGTTCAGCTTCAAAGTGGTTTTAAAGGCTCAAGTTTTGTTCTCTTTTCTCTGCATTAGGTAAAAAAAAAGCTTCTGTCAACAGGATCCCCCAGCCCCCCCACACCTTATACTCACCTGAGTCCATCCTCGCTCTCTCCCTCCTCACAGGGCCGATTGATAGCAGCGGGAGCCATTGGCTCCTGCTGCTGTCAATGAAATCTTGTGACAACGGATCGGGGGGTGGGGTGAGGCTGAGCCATCTGTGTCTATGTACACAGGCAGCACAGCTTGGGATTGAGTGTGCACGAGTGCCCCTATAGGAAGCAGCTTCCTATGGGGGCACTCACTGAACAGGAGGAGCCAGAAACGCTAACAGGGGACCCCAGAAGAGGAGAATAAGGGCTGCTCTGTGCAAAATCATTGAACGGAGTAGGTAAATATAACATTTATTTTTTAATGAAGCTTTAAAAATCACTTAAACAAGGTTTTCTTACTTTGTTCATATAGTTATTTATTGATCTTATTTACTCTTATTTCTGTACAAGTACTACTATGTAGACAAAATTAGTGTTGTCACTTAGGCCCCTTTCACACTGGGGCGTTTTTCATGCGGTGCAGCGCTAAAAATAGCGCCTGTTCACCGCATGAAAAAATCCGGCCCCTTTAACTCCAGTGTGAAAGCCGGCGGGCTTTCACACTGGAGCGGTGCGCTAGCAGGATGAAAAAAAAAGTCCTGCTAGCAGCATCTTTGGAGCGGGATAGGAGCGGTGTGTTCACCGCTCCTATACCGCTCCTTCCCATTGAAAAGAATGGGAGACCGCCGTAAAACCGCGGCAATACCGCGGTTACCGCGGTAATACCGCGGCTACGGCGGCGCTCTGCGGGGGGTGTTTAACCCTTTTTCGGCCGCTCGCGGGGGGTAAAACCGCACCGCGAGCGGCCGAAAACCGCGGTGAAAACGACGGTAAAGCAGCGCTAAATATAGCGCTGCTTTACCGTCACCGCGGCTCACCGCCCCAGTGTGAAAGGGGCCTTAAAGTGGTTGTATACCCTTAGATATATCCAGTGACGTGAGTGGGCTGATAAACAGAGATTAAAAAAATCCTCCTACATAAGTTGTATGTGTTTATCTGCAGCACCTACATTCTATACAGTACATCCGTTCAAAGTCCAAAATGTATAGAGCTGTTAGAAAAAAGGGGCGATGACCTGAAATTACATTCTGCAGAGCTCAGTGAAGAGAGCTCTGAGAGCTGATTGGAGGGAGGGGACACACCCACCTTCACACAGCACACAGGAAGCTGAGACTATCAATCAGCTAGAGGTCCCTCCCGGTCACCCTTTTTTCTCTTGGTGTCAGGAACACTTGATAGAAGTGTGAATAACACGACCTGATGCAACCTAACACGAACTGATTATGGCAGTGATAGAAGTGATTCATGCTGATGCAGAGGAAGCAGAGGAATGAAGCAGCAGACAGAAATTACACCTGCTCCTAATTGAGAGTATACAAAATAGAGGGATATGCTTTTTTCATATTTCATGTCTGAGGTTTACAAGCACTTTAATCCCATCTGAATGGGATCGTTACACATATGAAGAAATTAAGATCAGTGAATAAATCAGCATTGCACACTAGAAGTGTGACAGGTACACTTTGTGCTGTAGAGGTAACCAATCAGATCTATACATTTCAAAAGAAAAAAAAATGTTTTTAAATCAAATGCTGAGCCACTGCAACATAGTGCAAACAGTGTTAGCGCTTTGTTTAAAGTGGAAGTAAACCCCCCTATCGTTTTCAGCCAAGGAAGCTGCCATCTTTGCCTCTGTTTAATCTTCAACTGCCACAGTGCTGCACATGTGATCCGTTATGACACCAGCCATTGGATGGTTTGACTGTTTGGTTGAGAGCACAACCAATGTGCAGTTAGCATTCACGGCATGCCTTTTTTTTTTTTAGACTGTTAAATCGATGGGTTTACTTCCGCTTTAATTTCAAAGATTCAAAGCATTTGCTATAATGTGAAGAAATGGAGTTTGAAATGTCAAGCTGTATCAGGTAACAGTATATATACAGTATACACCTGTCTTTGTAACTTTTTTTCATAACTGTGGTCTAGTCTCACTAAGATACAATGTGACTGGCCGGCGCTATAAACACCGCAGAGTTTTAGAATAGATGCCAAGACGTACTTATGCAAGAATGTAGATGCTCAAACAGATTTCTTGGGTACTGGCTGGGCATGAAAGCAATTGAGTCATGAAAGTCAGTAATGAGTCAGTCATAAGTCAGCCACTTCCTTTCCCTGTCTGAACTGTATAATTCTCCTTATCTGCCACACTAAAATGCTATATGGCAGATTTATCTAAAGAAAACACCATTTTTATCCAGCTGAAATTCTGAAAGCTGTGCTTTCACACCCAAAAGTTAAACATATTTTTGTAATCGGCAAACATAAAAATCGTTCTGGCTTTCAAAAAATATCTATAACATCTTAATGTTTTTCCATGGAAAATATTTAAAATCAAAGTGGAATAGTGTAAATTCTTATATTTCAACATGTGGCTGACTTCCCGTGAAGCTAGCGCACAGAATGAAATGTCAGCCAGCAATGGGGGAGAGTTACTAAAATTGGTGCAGTCAGAATCTGGAGCAGCTGTTCATAGTAGCTTATCATTTTCTAACTTGTTCAAGTGTTCTCTAGCTTGTTCAATCAAGTTTTGACAATAAGCTCACTGTCACACGGGGAGAATAAAGGGTCCAAACCTTCTGAAAAACATACAGGCGGACTCGACTAGACCACCCATGTAAAAGGGTCCAAAAACCTAGAAGTTGATTGGTTACTATGCACAGCTGCACCAGTTTTAGTAAATTCTCCAATCCCAGAGGACACCAGTTATGGAGAAACGCATCGGGCGGAGCTGGAGTGTGACGTCATCACGCACCAGTGCACTGGACAGTCCTGCTTTCTTATGCAATATTACGCTATGTGGCTTCTTCCTTTTTGTGTAAAATACACATGGTTACTGGAGACCTTTGTGTGGAGTAAAGCTACTTTCCCACTGAGGCACTTTACAGGTGCTATACTGCTTAAAATAGCGCCTGCAAAGCGCCTCTCCTGTCACTCCAGTGTAAAAGCCCGAGGGCTTTCACACTGAGGCGGTGCACTTATGGGACGTTAAAAAAAAGTCCTGCAAGCAACATCTTTGCAGCACTTTAGGAGAGGTGTATACACTGCTCCTAAAGCGCCCCTGCCCATTGAAATCAAATGGGCAGCACCGCCGAATGGGCCTGCAAAGCGCCTCGGCAGCGGAGCTTTGTGGGCGCTTTTAACCCTTTATTGTTAAAAGCACCCTGCTAGCAGCCGAAAAGCCCTGCTAAAACAACAGTAAAGCGCCGCTTTGCCCTCAACGCCCAAGTGTGAAAGTGCCCTAAGGATTAAGGCATGTAATCTGGTTGTGGAGGCACAGTTGCTGCATCTTACTGATGGGGACACAGAGCCACCTGAATGCCTGATCATAAAAGAGTCGGCCATCCTGGAGAGATAACGTGTTTATGATCTATAATTTGTCTCTCTGGTAAGAGGCCATATTTTCTGAGCACTTCTTGCGCACTGAAGCACCTTTATATTTTTTAAGCACAGAGCACTTTGAAGGCACATGGACACTTTAGTTTCGATCATGAATTTATTGAATATGGACTTTTGAATTGATTTTTGGATGACTTTTTCATTAGTAGTGATTTATTTGAATATATGCATTTTTTAAAGCCATCACTGATTATTTACATGTTTTTTTTTTTTTAATTGTGTACACAGATGTTTAGCACTTTAATTATATGCATTGGTATTTTAATTTTATTTAAAGGGACAGCATACTTTGTATTCACAGTGAATAGTTACTATACACAGCTGCACAAGATTCTGTGGGGACCAGTTTTAGTAATTCTTCCCCCATTGTCTACTTGTAACCCCCTGCATAGAATTTAGACAGGAAACAGGAGAAAAATCAGTCACATTGTACTGCATTGCGCTGTGCAGTTTTTTTATCATATCATAAGAAGAGAGCAGAGGTATGATATCAGTCTGATAATGTTTCTTCATTGTCCAATCGGCACACTTGGGCACAAGGCAGTGACCCATCTGTATTCCTTAAAAAGACCCCAATCTCAAGTGTAAGTCCTCACATAAGCATATGCTAGGCTACCTTTGTTTAAAATGCCTTGCCCTACCATCATGAATAGCCATGCCATGCTACTCCCACTGTTGGGAAATCCATAATTTTGCAAGTTAGTCTTTCTCAACCCACTACTGAGTCTCACTGTTTATTCTCACTTTATGTCACATTCTGTATGCTGATCTATTGTCCCTGCATGGGCACAACACATTTTATGCAAAACAGCTACAAAAGATGATCAGGTGCCTGCTGGAGAGGGCAACAATAGAAGGATGGCAAGATAATGTGAGTTCTGGATCGTGGCTGCTAGGAAATTACTCCTGGGAGAAAGTGACATGAAAGTATACAGCGAAAAAATCCATGAGAGTGCTTCAATCCAGGATATAATGTTGTAAATGAAGGTTGATATGATTATAATGCCCCGTACACACGATCGGACTTTCCAACAGCAAAACCGTGAAATTTTGTTCGAAAGTTGTTGGCTCCAACTTGTCCTGCATACACACAGTCACACAAATGTTGGCCATTGTTGCTATAGCCTGATTATTGGCTGCGGCTTATCACGGCTTCCTCCAGTCCTTGTTTCATCTGTGCCATGGACTGCTCTCTACACCAGCTCCTCCACTGGTGATGTCTGATCCCTTTGCCCAGTTCTGCTGTCCCACACCACCATTGAGGCTTGTCAGCATCGGGACACATCTCGGACCTTCCAGAGGAGTGCAAGTAAGCAGGCTCAACCACTGACGGATGTGTGTGTACTTCTGGTACTTGTTGGGTCAAGCTTTTTATCTTAATTGATTAACACAAAATTTTATGTTTACATATTCAACAGAAGTTGGTATGTCATCAGGCTATGCCTTATAATCATATCAACCTTAATTTAAGACATTATCATCCTGGATTGAATGACTGAAACAGAAAATGTCTTGCTCTTCTGTGTCTTGCAGATTTTCCACCTACCCCTGCCATGACTTTGGCTGTCAGGTAATTAAAAAACAAGGTCTTTTACAGCACAGTGGGGCAAAATTTTCAAGCACATGCAACTTAAAGAGGAGTTCCACCCCCCCACCAAAAATGTAAAAGTCAGCAACTACAAATATTGTAGCCGCTGATTTTTGATATTAGAACACTTACCTGTCCATCGATCCAGCAATGTCGGCACCCCAGCTGATTTTCCGGTTCTCGGGTGCTGCTGCCGCCATTCATGGTAAGGGAACCGGCAATGAAGCCTACCCACCTACCATGTGCAAAATGCCAAAGTCAATCTCCCAGAAGTGGGTGACAGGTACCTGTCAAAAACAGGTACTCGCTCCCCTCTCCCGCCCCCCCCCCCCCGAAAGGTGTCAAATGTGGCACCGGAGAAGGGGAGGAGGGAGATAAGCAGAGCTTACACTTTTGGGTGGAACTCCGCTTTATTATGATCATATAATATACTATGCAAGTATGGTAACTTGCATCTTGTGTAAATAAGAGCTTAAATCTGTACTGTAAGTTGGGGTGGTTTTCAGGCGCTTTAGCACTAGAAATAGCTTCTGCGAAGTGCTTGAAAACCACCTCCTATTCGTTGCAGTGTGTCTTTTCAGCGCTGTATTTAGCGATCCAAAACACCCTGCCAATTGCAATGAAGGGGCAGCTCTTGCAAACCGCCTAAAAAGCGCTTTGAAGAGTTTTTACCCTTCTTTTGTGTAAAAACCATCCCACTAGCAGCCGAAAAGCGCTGCTAAAACGCAGCAAAAACGAGCGGCGCTTTAGCGCTAACGGCCATTGCTGCCAGTGTGAAAGTAGCCTTAAAGTGATTGTAAACCTCACCTTGTAAAACAAGCCAGTTTAAAATATAAATGAAAGGCAAAATATATGTGAATAGATATAAAAAAATATCATAAATACAGTAAAACCTTGATTTGAGAGCGTTTTGCAAGACCAGCAACATTTTTTAATAAAATTTGACTTGATATACCAACGATGTCTTGATATACAAGTAGCGTCATGTCACAACGGAGTATAAAAGAGAAGAGAGGCACCTCTAAGTGTAGCAACATGGTTACATTTATTGAAGGTACAACATTTAGCATCTCACATGGTTGATGATTAAAACTGGCACATCTAAATATGCAGGCATCCGGGGTAAAGCTGTCCACATAGACCATCTTCCACACCATCATCAACATCATCCCTTCCACAAGCGTCGCTTTCAAACCGCTCTACTGCAGGGTAGTCTTCCCGGTCAAGTTTACAGACTGACAGCGGTGAGAGCCGGCGGTGCGGAGGACAGTCTATGTGGTCAGCTTTACACCAGATGCCTGCATACTAAGATGTGCCTCTTTTAATCATCAACCATGTGAGATGCTAAATGTTGTACCTTCATTAAATGTAACCATATTGCTACACTTAGAGGCGCCTCGCTTCTCTTTTATACTCTGTAGCTCCTGCTGGATTTTGCTTCTAACCCCCCTGTGGAGGCTGCCATCTGTGAATGGACATTTTATGGTTACACAACCAATCACATTGCTATAATCTTTTTTATGCATTATAAACTAAAGGACTTAGGAATAAATGGTTGTGGAATGAATCATCTGAGTTTCCATTATTTCTTATAAGGGGAATCCGCTTTGATAGACAAGTGCTTTGGGATTACAAGCATGTTTCCGGAACAAATTATACTCGCAATCCAAGGTTTTACTGTACCTTTTTTCCCCCCATTTTAAAAAAAATAAGTGATCACATTCCCTCTGTTCTCAGCTGCCCCGGAAAGAGCTGGGGTAGAAAAAGCAACAGCACACTGGTCTTCCCAGAGAATGGCTGTGCGGGGAGGAGGTCATGACAAGTCTGATCATTGGAGGAGAGCAGGCTGAGTTTTCAGAACAGCTGGAGAACTGACCACGGTGTGTTCTGCTTGGTGTGGTCAGTTTTTAATAGGAAAGCAGAGGGACTGGCAGGAACATCAGGGATTTCACACAAAGGAAGCAATACAAAGAGAACAGGTACATAATGGTACAGCAGGCACATATCAGGAATATAGAATGCCTAACTCTTTTCTTTACAGAGAGGCTAGAAATTAGTTTGCTAAAGCACTGTGTATCATAAACAATTTCTGTTTTAATTTTAAATAAAATGTTGTTTTCACTCTTTTTTAGCATCTCAACACTGATGATTTGTTCTAAACTATTTGCAGCCACTTTTCTGTCCACAAAAAAACCCAGCAGTGGTTGCACATTATTTAGGACAGGCTCCATTATAGTGACAAATGTGCAACACAAATTTGCAATGGGTTCTGCGGTATGGTTGCTTGTAGCTCCCAATGGGAGTTCATGCAGAAGGGTGCCATTGCAGCAGAGCAATAGGGATAGAGAGAACATTCTCATCCCATAACTTCCCAATTTTTAAACCTTTACGACAAGATATTTTTTTATTAAAAGCAAAAAAAGTGAAAAAAGTTTTTGAAAGTAAATGCGAAAATGTATATGAGATTTTAGTAATTCACTAGCGGTTTCCTTTGGGACAGACAATGGGACAGGAAGAATCTCAACAGGGATGCAAACAATTAAAACCTATAAAAAAAGTTTTCCTAGTCACAGGGAAATTACACATTTAATCATAAACATGGGGACGTGCACACGTCAAACCTTGATTGTAAAACTTAAATGTCATCATTGAATTGTATAAGGCAGTTCATTATATTATGATGTATCATGCTTTTGGTTACCATACTCTCATTTTGTACCGGGCTAATGGGTGGGAAGGGGTAGAGGGATATTGGCTGAACCATGTCTGCCCCTAAATTTTTGCTGTCAATCTCTTAAATCTTTTATTGATTTATTTCAGGTATTTTTATAGCGCTTTACATATACAGTACATTGTATATCAGTCCCTGCCCTCAAGGAGCTTACAATCTAAGGTCCCGAACTCACATTCATACATATACATACTAGGGCCAATTTAGACAGGAGCCAAGTAACCTACCAGCATGTCTTTGGAGTGTGGGAGGAAACCGGAGTACCCGGAGGAAACCCACGGAGGCACAGGGAGAACATGCAAACTCCAGGCAGGTAGTGTCGTGGTTGGGATTCGAACCAATGACCCTTTTGCTGCTAGGGGAAAGTGCTAACCATTACACCACTGTACTGCCCAATCTTTTTGTCTTTACCTATATGAACCAAAGCAATAAATGTGTTTTAGGCTCCATGCACACTAGCGTTTTTTTAATCTCCTAGAAGCTGTTATTAGCATTTTTTTTTCTGCTCCTAGAGCTAAATAGTGTTATTCTATGTGTCAATGCACACTACTTTAGGCTATTAGCATTTTTTTAACTTTAGCGTCCAGGAGCAGAAAAAAAAAATTGTTTTTGTAGAGTTTCTTGGAGCGTTTTTTTCAGCAGAAAAAAAAGCTGAATGCTCCTAACTACTTCTAAATGCTACTAAAATGCTACTAACAGCTTTTCTGAGCTTTCTGTCTTTCATCATGTACTGTAAAAATGCTAATAAAATGTTAAGGCTCCTAAATGCTTCTAAATGTTTCTCAAAGCTAAATGCTACTAGAAGCTGGCACAAAAATGCTATTATCAGCAATTTTCATCCAGCATTTTTTTGTAGCTTTTTTTTGAGCTTATGAAAAATGCTAGCGTGCATGGAGGCTTAAAGTGGTTAAAAACCCTTAAATATACCCAGTAAAGTGACTGGCCTCAGGTGATGCACAGGGATGAAACAAATCCTCCTACATACCTTGTACCTGTGTATCTACATTTGTTCTCAGTGCTGATTTATAAAGCTTGTCTGAGAATTCAGAAAAAGGATGAGGAAAGCTGAAGTTACACTCTGAGAGCTGATTGAAGGGAAGGAACACCCCCCCCCCCACCCCCCCTCCATACAGCATGCAGGAACAGAGGCCGTCAATGTGCTGGAGCTCCCTCCCCTGTCACCATTTCTCTCTTTGTGTCAGGAAAACCTGTCAGAAGTCAAGCAGAAGGAACGAAGCAGCAGACAAAAGTGACACTTATGCCCTGTACACACGACCGGTTTTGCCGTCGGAATAAACTCTGAAGGTTTTTCCGACGGAGTTCCGATGGAATTCCGCTCAAGCTGTCTTTCATATACAAACGGTCACACCAAAGTCCGACCGTCTAGAAAGCAGTGACGTATAACACGTATGACGGGACTAGAGAACCTAAGTTCAATAGCCAATAGCCAGTAGCCAATAGCTTCCGTCTCATACTTGCTTCAGAGCATGCGTAGTTTTTGGTGCGTCGGAACAGCATACAGACGAGCGTTTTTTCCGACAGTAATTTTTTCCAACGGAAAAATATAGAACATGTTCTCTATCAAAGTCGAAATATACGATGAAAAGCTCCCATCGGACTCTTTCTGTTAGAAATTCCGCTCATGTGTACACGGCATTAGTGCTAATTGAGACAAGAACACACTATAGAGGGATATGCTTTATTCATATTTCATGTCTGAGGTTTACAACTTTAAGGTTTTTTAAATGAATACATTATCTGCAGTCAAATTCATTTAGGAGGGAGTGGGGGGTGGGGGAGTCACATCATCACGGCACAGAGCAGTGGCGTTAATGTGCACTGAGCTGCGCATGCGCAGATAGACACGGAAAAGCAGTCATGATCAATAGGGTCTCTTCTGTCATAAAAATCCTAGCTGTCAGTGTTTTATTTTTTTTCTAAATTTAAATTCCACTTTATATTATGCCTGCAAACAGCAACTACATTTAAAGTGGTGTTTCCACCAAAAAAAAAAATACCTTAACCACTTTAAGACCAGCCTCGTTTTGGATTTTAGGTGTTTACATGTTTAAAACAGTTTTTTTTGCTAGAAAAAAACTTAGAACCCCCAAACATTATATATTGTTTTTTTTCTAACACCCTAGAGAATAAAATGGCGGTCGTTGCAATACTTTTTTTCACACCGTATTTGCGCAGCGGTCTTGCAAGCGCACTTTTTTTGGAAAAAATTCACTTTTTTGAATAAAAAAATAAGACAACAGTAAAGTTAGTCCAATTTTTTTATTGTAAATTGATACCTAACATGTCACGCTTCAAAATTGCGCCCGCTCGTGGAATGGCATCAAACTTTTACCCTCAAAAATCTCCATAGGCAACGTTTAAAAAATTCTACAGGTTGCATATTTTGCGTTACAGAGGAGGTCTACGGCTATAATTATTGCTCTCGCTCTATCGATCGCGGCGATACCTCACATGTGTGGTTTGACCACCGTTTTCATATGCGGGCGCTACTCGCGTATGCGTTCGCTTCTGCGCACGAGCTCGTCGGGACGGGGCGCTTTAAAAAAATTTTTTTTTGTTTTTCTTATTTATTTTTCTTGATTTTATTTATTTTTACACTGTTTTTAAAAAAAATTTTAATTGGCTCACTTTTATTCCTATTACAAGGAATGTAAACATTCCTTGTAATAGAAAAAAGCATGACAGGTCCTCTTAAATATGAGATCTGGGGTCAAAAAGTCCTCGGATCTCATATTTGGACTTCAATGAAAAAAAAAAAAAAAAAAATGTCATTTAAAAAATGACATTTGAAAATTCCTCTTTAAGAGATACCTCTTAAAGAGGAATTTTCAAATGTCATTTTTTAAATGACATTTTTTTTTTTGTTTTTTTGTTTTTGACGTCGCTTCCGCCCTCCTATGGTATAGAGATGAGTGGCGGCCATCTTAGCGTCACTCATCTCTATTCACAGGAGGGGGAAGGACCCGATCGCCTCCGCCGCTGCCGACGGTTCTGGTAAGCGGCGGAAGGCGCGGGAGAGCGGCGGGAGGGGGGGCACCTCTCCCGCCGCCGATAACGGTGATCTCGCGGTGAATCCGCCGCGATGACCACCATTATCGGACAGCCGACCGGTGCCTGAAGAGATGGATATCTCGGTTGTGGCAGCAGCTGCTGCCGTTACCGAGATATCCCTCTTCAAAAAAGGGACGTACATTGTCGTGCGTCGGTCGGAAAGTGGTTAAAAATAATTGGAAAAAACATTTTTTTTTACTCACCTCCTGTTGCTAGGGGGTCCCTTGTAGTCTGCCACCTTCAGTGCCCGGGCACTGACATCACTTCCCCTCGGCGCTGCACAGTCATCTGGGACCTGTCATGTGTCCCAGATGACTGCGCAGCGTATCGCGGCGCAGCTCGCGCATGCACAGTGGGTGCCCGGCTGTGAAGCCACAGCCAGGTGCCCACAGTAAGAATGCCGGCGCCGCGGGGAACGAGGGGGGGGGCTTTGTTCCCCCGCATCGCTGGACCCTGGGACAGGTAAGTGTCCGATTATTAAAAGGCAGCAGCTGCAGTATTTGTAGCTGCTGACTTTTAAATTATTTTTAAGTATATGTAATTAGAAACACGACTATGTTAAACAATTCTGCAGGCAAGTTTCAAATCCACTAGTGAAGCATTTGCATAGAGTGGATTTTTTTCTAACCAGACACGGGATAAGCAGCTGTAATGAGGATTAAGAAGTATAATATATTTCTGTGGCTTAGTCAATTGACTTTGTATTTTGTGTTTCCAGGGCTAAGCCGAGTAATACTGTCTGGCGTGATCAGAGGAAAATCTCTCTGGCATGATTTCCTAAGCTAAAAAGTGAATATGCCCCCCTTGTTATATTTCAGGAAAAAACCCACAGAGATAAAATAAAAAAATAAAAAAAATGCACAGTTCATTTCAAGCAGTAATTGTTCCAAACAATAAGAGTAAGGTGCGTTCATGTACTGGGCTTAGCAAACCTGCAGCTTTTTGTATTGTACACAAAGCTGGCTGGAATTCAGTCACCGCTTTTTGAAATTAAATGGAGAGTGCACGCTAAGCTTTGCAATTTTTCTATGCTGTAAAATACACTAGTTATAATTGCACATATCTTTGTTTCTCTTCTTCTTTTCAGCCATTGTATATAATGAATTAAAAAGGCTTTGAAATGCAGTATGTAACACAAAAAGAAATATGTCAAGTCATTACTCCTGAGTGACACCTTCTCTTTATGGGTCAATCCACGTGCTTTCTTTATTATAAGTAAAATATATAAAGGCGCTCTTATTTGGATAAAGATATGGAATGCATTCTTCACTAAAGCGTTACTAGTTACGGTACGTCATGATTTTTGAAGAGCCTCCGTATGGTTTATAGCTTGTAGATTTTCCATTGCTTCCTGTGAAATGCTGACCTCAAGTATATTAAAAATGGATTGGTTTTCAGAGGAATGTTTTGCATTGCTTAGGGTTTAAACAAGAACATTTCTAAATTTTATATTGTTTTTTTAAGACATTTTATTTAAATGTTTGTGTAGCGCAAAGATTGGTCTGGCAGTTTGATCCCGGGTTTCATTCCCTGATAGGGACACAGCCAGGTACACAACATTTCCCACACACTTGAGTCAGTAAACAGGCTGTGCAGCACTTTTGTATGTTTTTATTTGTGCGTAGAACTTAGGATGGGCCTAGGGATACTCCAGTGAGGACTCTAACCCTGCACTAAGACTTCAGGGTGAAGACACCCCTTTGAAGTGTATAGATAAACAGTACCAAACAGGGATTCCTCAACAGAAATACAGTCCTGAGTACTGTACAAATAGTGACTGTTGATCTCCCAGAAAAGCCAACGAAAGTCTTTAGGTCCAGAGGGCTGGTACTGTGTCAGGGCTGGGCTCAGCCCTTCCTTCTCTAAGCTCAGCTGTCGGCTAATTGCCAGCTCCGATCTCTCCACAGTTACTCAGCTGTTGATGATCCTGCTCGTCAGTCCTGCCTACATGGGCCTCTTTCACACGGATGATCCGTTCAGGTCCGCCTGTCAGTTTTTTAGGTGGACCTGAATGGATGCTCCATAGACCTCTATGGAGCGTCGGATGTCAGCAGTGACATCGATCCGAAAAAGTGTGACGAATGAAAAACCTACTTTTCCATCCGTCTGTGGATCGGAATGGGTGACGACGGACTCTACGGTCCGTCGTCATCCGATCTCATATAGGGGATAGCGGCGCTCTGACAGGTCTGTCCCTGCACAGAGTGCAGAGACGGACCTGTCATCTTCCTGCTCAGCGGGGATCGACAGAGCTATCCCCGCTGAGCAAGCGGATGTTCACGGGGTGGATCATCATGGATCCGTCCCGTGTGAAAGAGGCCTTAAGCCTTCCAGTCCAGAGAAGCTCTGCCTTTCGCCTTGGTCATCATCACAGAAACTATCTCCTGCGATCCTGTTCAAAACTTGCTTTTCCGACATCCCTTATGGCTCCAGATCCTGCTTGCTGTTCCACTACATTGATTCCTGACTTCTGGCTTGGCTGACTATCCGTTATGGTTACTGAACTTTGGCTATGTTTTGACTATGTTTGTTTTTTTTTTTACTTTTATAATTAAACAAGTGTGATTTAACTGTACTTCTGTCTCAGTCTGATTCATGGTTTCTGACATACTGTTTCCTGATCTCTGTGCAGCCACATGCAAGGTCAGTAAATTTCTGTACTCCATTTCCCTGTGTCCTGAATTCTTAGGAGGCTTTCTGTAAATGATCCAGGAGGATAAAACAGAGGTCCTCCAGCCAAACAGTAGCTGGGACCCCATGCTTGCAGTTCCAGGCAGATTTCCCAGGGATGCCACAGCCCTCAGGTTGGGTTTTACTCCCCCAGGAACAAGAGCCCTCTTCTCTGGGTGACATCCTATTTATGCTCCCCTCAGCCTCCTGCTGGACACCTGACATATTGCCCAGGGATTGGCTGGGGTCATGATTCTCCCACCCACTATGTCCCAGGGTCCCCTGGGAGACAGGGGGAAGTAATTGAGCCCACACCAACCGAGCCCAAAGCAGACTCAACTAATCAATTGATGCTCTTCCTACCTATAGGGAGAAAAAAAAACGAATTTTCAATGCATGGGGTATGACATTTGTATTCTTAATTTGAAAACTTACCTTCTATTGCCCTCAACCTCCTGCAAATTTTTTTTGTTGTTGCTGCGATCCAACTTCTTGTTAGAGGGTGGCTACACTTGTTCTCCATGGTTCCACTGTATGTAGGACTGTAGCAACCCTCACTTATTTGCTCCTGAGATGGACTAGGGAATTTGGAATTTGTAGTGTGTATAGAGCAGTGCACATGACTGCAGCTAACATGCGTTGCTTGTTCCAAACATATGGCTCACATAGGACATTACAAGGAGGCAGAAAAACACAGTTAGGCCCCTTTCACACTGGGGCGGTGAGCCGCGGTGACGGTAAAGCAGCGCTATATTTACCGTCGTTTTCACCGCGGTTTTCGGACGCTCGCGGTGCGGTTTTACCCCCCGCGAGCGGCCGAAAAAGGGTTAAACACCCCCCGCAGAGCGCCGCCGTAGCAGCGCTTTGCGGCGGTATTGCCGCGGTTTCACCGCGGTGTCCCATTCTAATCAATGGGAAGGAGCGGTATAGGAGCGGTGAACACCCCGCTCCTATCCCGCTCCAAAGATGCTGCTAGCAGGACTTTTTTTGTCATCCTGCTAGCGCACCGCTCCAGTGTGAAACACACTGGAGTTAAAGGGGCAGGATTTTTTCATGCGGTGAACAGGCGCTATTTTTAGTGCTGCACCGCATGAAAAACGCTTAGGTGTGAAAGGGGCCTTAGAGTGTGAGAGCGTGTGAGCATAGTGATGCAGGCTCTAATCTCGCGATGATTCCAGCGAGAGACGGCGGTTGCAGCTGACTTCCTTCCCGCGATGGCTGAGGGAGAAGAGGATTAGTGGGGATTGTATGGCAGGCAGACAGTGGAAGGTCCACGGCCCCCGCCCCCGTAGCTCCCGGCAGTGGATGGTGGATGTCTTCTGACCCCTTTTTCCTATCCGGGTCGGCCGGATATTGGAGGCAAGCCAGGCGAAGTGGCGGAGCAGAGAAGGCCACTTGTGGAAGCTGTGAGGAGGGGGACGGGACTGTGGACGAGACTGTGGGCTATAAGCTGCTAGGTAAGAAGGGGGGGAAAGTATGGAAGGCTGCAGAAGGAGGAGAAGAGGGGAAGTGGTGAGGGGAACGAAGAGTCTGCCTTGCAGCTGGAGACTTTCAGGAAATATAAGGCTCCCTTTACAGTGGGTCTGGATGGCCCCAGGGAAGCCACGCGCTGTAAAAGCACAGACTGTTACCACCTGCTCCTCTCCCACTTCAATGGCAGCAAAGACAGCAGGGAAATCGGTAGTAAGGTCCCCCCAAGTTGAAATATCTGCAGAGACTCAGACAACAGTGGACAAAGTGGTAGAGGTAGAACTGGCTCCCTCTGGCAAGGATATTATGGCAGCTATCAAAGCATGTAGTGAGACTCTGTCAGGGCTGGGCTCAGCCCTTCCTTCTCTGAGCTGTCCACTCAGATGTCGGCTAATTGCCAGCTCCTTATCTCTCCACAGTTACTCAGCTGTTGATGATATCCTGCTCGTCAGTCCTGCCTACTTAAGCTGTCCAGCCCAGAGGATCTCTGCCTTCACCTTAGTCAACATCACAGTGACTGACTGACTATCTCCTGCATTCCTGTTAAAAGACTTGCTTGGCTGACATCCCTTCTGGCTCCAGATCCTGCTTGCTGTTTTACTACGCTCATCTCCGGCTCCCTGACGCTTGGCTTGTCTGACTATCCATTCCGATTCCTGAACTCTGGCTATGTTTTGACTACGTTTGTTCTATTTACTTTTATTATTAAACAAGTGTGATTTAACTGTACTTCTGTCTCGGTCTGATTTCTGACACTCTCACAATAAAAATTGATGCTCTGGCCGTAGATATTAATATAATGAGGCATGAGTTTGATAAAGTCAAGCAAAAGATCTCAGAGATGGAAGTTCGGGTCTCAAAGGTAGAAGATCAAGTAAAAACGGATGACAGAGAATGGCATATCCTGAGAAAACAAATTAGTGTTCTACAGGACAGAGCAATCGATAGAAAAAGCCATTTGAGGAGAAATAATATCCGGATCATAGGATTGCCAGAACGAGTGGAGGAGATAATCCAACTGAATTTTCAGAGAAATTATTGATAAATATACTAGGCCTTACAGATATGTCTGTAACATTTGTGGTTGAAAGAGCACACAGGATTTATTTTCGATCACCAAAGCCAGGGACCCCCCCTCGTCCGTTTCTTTTAAGTCTACTGAATTATAGAGATCGAGACCATATATTGTCAGCAGCAAGGACAAGGGCAGACTTACAATATGAAAATGCCAAATTACTTTTTTTTCTGGATTATCCCCCTGAAAAACAGCAACAGAGAAGAGCCTAAACGGAAGTGCGGAAAATATTGAAAGAAAAGGGGACACAATTCAGTCTTTTATATCCTAGTAAACTGCGGGTGATTGATGGAACATACACCTGCTTTTTTGAGACACCAACGACTGCAGTAGAATGGTTGGACACTAGATAAATAGATCCCTCACATTAGTGGGAAAAGAAATTATTAAATGTATTTGTTTTTTTGTTCTCCTTTTCTCCCTGCCCCCCCCATTGTTTCTTTTTCTCTCTCCCCCTTTTTAGGTGGTGTGGAGGAATGGGTGTGAGAGGGGAAAGATTACATATATAGCAACATATAGGTGTTGGTGATCGTTAATTAATTAGCTAATCAGTTAGTTAACCAATTGATTTGATTAACTTTTGTTTAATTTTTCTCCCTCTGGGTATCTACACATCTAAGAGTGTTTGCTGTCTCCCGTCGTTGTTCTTGTTGTGTTGTCGTCTTCACGGTACCTTCCCATATTTGTCTTTCCCTATAAATATTTCCCTCTCAATGCCTTTTTAGGCAGTGATTATATATGCAAAACTTGACACTGTCTGTAGCAGATGCAAGAATTGCATTGATTACTCATCTAATTAATGGGTAACTTTGTAAAAATAAATTTATTGTCTCAGTGATAGACCGCCCACCTGCACGAATGTGAAAAACAACGTTAAAGAGACTCAGAGAGAAAAAAGAGAAAAAAGAGAAAAAATGTATTTACATATTCCCTAAATAACATGGATGTGATATGCTTTTATAGCCACTCCATGTTCAGCTGATTTGAACCAAGTATGCAATATTAGTAACACATGAGAGACACGGGGTTTCACCTTCTAAACTGAATCACTGTTTATCAAATGATTGACGGGGGAGGGGATAGGACAGCTATAAGAAGGAGTCCCCTCCACGTCATCAATACGTCCAGAAGAAGCTACACACACTTCCCCCGTTGTGAAACGCGTCGACGTCATCACACGTACGGACGCCATGCTCTGAGGACATGACGCAATCCCCCATGTGAGTGCACGAGCCGGCACAACACTTGAAAGGAAGGAGGAGAAAAACACCACCGCTACCTTAACCGGGCATACAGCTGTCTATAATGACAGAGATTACCAGGCACGGAGGAAATCGGCGACCATCACCATACCCGTACCGGCCCCTCCAGACGAGCGGACGAGTGCACTTCTGAGGAAACCAACCCATTGATACGGCAATACGCCAATCATACCACTGCAGCTCAACATACTGCACTCGGACAGCGGAGAGACTCTGGAGGTTCCCTTCAGCCCGGGACTGATGATCATCCACCCTGGCAGGACGGGTAACGTATGCTGAAAGTGCCTTTTCATTCAATGCAACACTGCAAGATCGAACAGGCTTGGCAATAGGTAGCGTAATTAAGTGGAACTTTGTTTCAAAATCATATTGGGACTTCCCATTGATTGTTTCTCTACACTAAACTTCACTCTATATACAATCATTGTTTTTGGACAACGGCAACTATCTCCATTACAGTTCATAGGACTTTTCATTACTTTAACAACCATGTACCTCTGCAACTTGCTTTAAAGGAAAATACACATCATTTCGTTACAATAAGGAAAAGCTAATTGACCAGCAATACTGTTTTGTGATATATTTTCCCTTTCCATCTCCCCTTCTCCCCTTTCCCTCTTTTCCTACGACAGGCTCGAGCCCCCAGGGGGCATTCGTGACAGCCTACCATAATATATTTTTTTCGGGTGACATTTTCCCCTTTTCGTCTATACGTATTGAATATGATAGCGAATGCTGATTTCAGCTTATGTTAGGCTTGACACGAATGTTCCTCTGGCATCCGTACGGTGTTTTTTGTATAGTCTTTGTTATATGTCGTTTTGTCCCCCCAGTTGTCCTCAGTCACTTGTTCTGGAATATTTTGGCCAGCACGGTGACTTTTTTATGTAACCAGGATTGTGTTTCTCCATAGGTATCATGGTATTTATACTTGATTGGGTAAATGGTTACTATATGTACTATCACTAATAAATTTGATATATTAATTTAAAAACATATGACTAAGTGACCTTTTCTGCAATTTGACACCCTTGTTCAAAAAGCCCCACTTTCTTATCTCTTTCTTTGGAGATACTCCTTCTTTTTAGATACATATGGCCAGGGGTTGAACATTGAGTATCACAGCTAAATAGTACCTACCCAAGCTATATGAACAAACCTCCCTCCCCCTTTTTCCCTTTAAATACTTGTTTACGGATTACTAGTGATCCATTCAGGAGGTATTCCAAGAAATACATGATACCCGTAACCTTTCCAACACTAACTTTGCACACTTCTCTCTAACTTCTCCACAAATTCCAGGTTGGGCATGGCCTTTGTCATTGGGGAAGAGATAAACCAAGAAATAAGCCAAGCATTCAGTAGGGATTCCATTACCACACCCTCTGAAGAGGAGGACACTAAATCTCGATTCAAAGAACATAAAAAATTACTAATTAAACACCTTAATAGGAAATGGGATGTATGTTTCCTAGAAACCTACATCGAGAAGAAAATAATTCCCAGAGGCCTACGGGACAAAGTGATCCCGGCAGAGCACCTACACAGCCCGAGATTTCTCGAGAAGTGGAAAGAGCTATGCATAGACCATGGAGTCTCAGTGATGAAACTCATAGTAGAGGAAGAAAAAATACAACTTGAGGAACTAACATCCCAGATAGCTGAAAGCTCTCTAGGTTTAGAACCATTTAAAGAACTTGAGGAATTTCAGAAACTGAATGATATAGTTAAAAAAGAAATAGAAAAAGTACAGCACAACTTAAAAACGACTAAACAGTCTAAATTTAGACGTGACCTAGGAGACTGGGAAAAGGGAGATATTTTTGACCTAACACCACGCAGAAGCCGCAGTCGCATAAGACGTGGTACCCCAAGATCTCAGTCAAGAGGCAATAGATCACAGAGTGAACAGGAAGATGATGATAGCATTAAGACAGTGACTTTTTTAGAGAAAGGGGGGGCAGTGAGCAAAGAAAGGGAGACAATACAGGAAGAAAGAATAGGCCCACAGAAAACATCAGCCCCCAAATCCCAATCGAGGGGAGACAGAGACCGGAACCCCTACAAGGGAACAACTCGCACAAGAAGCCAGAGAAACCAACAGAACTAGGGAGTGAAACATCAGAAAATAAGGACATGAAAATAATTAATCTGTCTAACTTTGAACTTTCACAAAGACACATAGACCTTCTACAAAGAGGGATGTCCTTCTCCCCGTCCAGTCAAATGGACGAGTTCACGGTCTTTAAGGACATTTCCCTTTTCCTCCGGAAAGTGTTCTTTCGATTCCTCCATACGGACAAACCAGATACGGGTGAACAGATGGAGATGCCAGAGGACTTGGAAAGGGAAATGTTAGATACATTAGAGTCCCTATGGGAGGAAGGCAACTGTGAGGCGGAAGAGACCACATTAGAACCAACAAAGAGAAGGGCAGACTTGAATATCAGGTCAAGGAAGATGCCCCCACTGAATAAACATAAGTGGTTGAGCCTGTTCCTTGACATGATACAGATGGATCTGGAAAAATTAGATTGGAATCATAGACCCATTGACAATTTGACAAATGACGAGAGGAATGCAATAAAAGAGCTATCCAATGCCAATGAAGTGGTAATAAAAAACAGTGACAAAGGGGGAAACGTGGTCATACTTAACGGGAAAGACTATGAAAGAGAAGTCTTCCGGCTGTTGGGCGACAATGACACTTATAGGAAACTTGACAAAGATCCCTTCCCTGAACTAGTTGACTGCCTAAATACGAAACTGAAATTAGCACAGGAAGCTGGGCTTCTGAGTAAAAAAGAGTTTGACTATCTTAGAGTCGAGGTTTTCAATATTCCAACGTTCTACATAATCCCCAAGGTGCATAAATCGCTAACCAATCCCCCTGGGAGACCAATTGTCTCTGCCATCAAGGGACCCCTGGAACGAGTAGGCAAATTCCTTGACAATATGCTCAAAGAAATGGTCTTGGACCTTAAATCATATGTCAGAGATACGGGTGATGTTCTAAACCATATTGCCAACCTACAACTACAGGAGGGCCTCCTACTCGTCGGGATCGACGTAGAATCTCTGTATACGTCGATCCCCCACGAATGGGGTATTAAAGCGGTCGAAACGCTCCTAGACAAAAACTTCCCCAGGTGTGGACCTCAGAATGAATTTCTGGTAGATCTCCTCACGTTTGCATTAAACCACAATTGTTTTCAATTCTTGGAGAAATACTATCAGCAAATCAAAGGTACATCCATGGGAGCACCATGGGCACCAGCTTATGCATGTCTACACCTGGGGATGTGGGAAAAGGACCTGGTCTACACCTCGCCGATGTACCTGAGCCATGTGCATACCTGGCTCAGGTACATCGATGACGTGCTAGTCTTGTGGAAAGGCGATGAGGAATCACTTAAGCGATTTGTGGCAATGCTCAATAATAATGATCGCAATATTAGACTTACCTTCGTTTACAGCTATGAGAAGATCTCATTCCTGGATCTGGTGATAATGCTCAAAGGCACAACCCTGGTAACCCACACGTTCCGCAAGGAAACATCGGCCAACACGCTATTACGTGCCGATAGCTATCATCCAAAATGGCAAAAGGATAGCATACCAGTGGGCCAGTTCCTACGCATTAGACGGAACTGCTCTAGTGCAAAGGACTTTAGACGGGAAAGTGCGGACCTATACAACAGATTCAGGGAACGTGGATATTCTCATAAGCAACTTAGAAAAGCTAAACAGAAAGCTGCAAAACGAGATCGGCCCTCCTTGTTAAATAGAAAGATAGACACTATCACTCAGAAACCGCCGGACTACGGACCAGTAAGAATTATAACACAGTTTGGATCTCAATGGGAAGAAGTTAGGAATGTACTCCGTAAACACTGGGGAATTCTTTTGAACACCCCTGGCATAGCCAAAATAGTGGGACCTGAACCCAAGATGGTTGCCAAGAGGGCACCCAATCTAGGGGACAGCCTGATACAATCAGAATATGTCCGCAACGCGGACACTACCTGGCTATCACAATTCCCGAGATCAAAAGGCATGTTCGCCTGTGGACACTGCCAAATATGCCCCTTTGTCCAGAGAACAGCAACCTTTAGTGACTCCCAGGACAAAATGACATTCGAAATTAAAGACCTAATAAACTGTGCCACCACGAAGGTAATTTATATGATCACATGTCCCTGTAACAAAAAATACATAGGGAAAACCACACGACAACTCAGAATACGTATTGGCGAGCACATAAGGGAAATAGGCGAAAAAAATCCGGAGAAACCGGTGGCCAAACATTTTGCCAGGTTTCACAAGGGCAAAATGACAGGGTTACAGGTAAAGGGTATTTATGCCCTTAACCTTTCCCCAAGAAGGGGTGACTATGATCAAGTTCTACAACAAAAAGAAAAAAGGTGGATTTTTAGATTGGGTACACTTGCCCCCTCGGGCCTCAACACAGAATTTAACCTACAACCCTTTCTGACAATATGAAAATGGAGACGGATAAAAACAAAGACAATGATGGAAAAACCGTTATAATGCACGATATGGATGCAGATATATGCTAAAATGTTTAGCTCCACCTTACTGCTACCATTATGTTTTTTCCATCATTGCTTTCCAATTCTATTTCCATTTTTACTATCACCATTCACCATCTCTATCAGCCGTGACACCTCGTTTCTGACTAGTAGGGACACCAATACAAGGACTGTTTATCAAACACACTATATTTCCCTTATATAACGGTATCACCCTACCCACCTCTCCACTTCTAGGACCTCCTGTCCCCTTTATCTATAAATATATCACGATAAAAATTAATAAATTAACATAGATCTATATAAATAAATGAAATAAAGAAATAACAGTATAGAAAAGTATGCTTACTTTATATACTTGAAGAATTTCAAACTCCTATTATTATTTTTATTTTTTAAGTAATAGATCTATAACACACTGTATGATAGATCACTACCAACATACAAGGTGATCGTTAATTAATTAGCTAATCAGTTAGTTAACCAATTGATTTGATTAACTTTTGTTTAATTTTTCTCCCTCTGGGTATCTACACATCTAAGAGTGTTTGCTGTCTCCCGTCGTTGTTCTTGTTGTGTTGTCGTCTTCACGGTACCTTCCCATATTTGTCTTTCCCTATAAATATTTCCCTCTCAATGCCTTTTTAGGCAGTGATTATATATGCAAAACTTGACACTGTCTGTAGCAGATGCAAGAATTGCATTGATTACTCATCTAATTAATGGGTAACTTTGTAAAAATAAATTTATTGTCTCAGTGATAGACCGCCCACCTGCACGAATGTGAAAAACAACGTTAAAGAGACTCAGAGAGAAAAAAGAGAAAAAATGTATTTACATATTCCCTAAATAACATGGATGTGATATGCTTTTATAGCCACTCCATGTTCAGCTGATTTGAACCAAGTATGCAATATTAGTAACACATGAGAGACACGGGGTTTCACCTTCTAAACTGAATCACTGTTTATCAAATGATTGACGGGGGAGGGGATAGGACAGCTATAAGAAGGAGTCCCCTCCACGTCATCAATACGTCCAGAAGAAGCTACACACACTTCCCCCGTTGTGAAACGCGTCGACGTCATCACACGTACGGACGCCATGCTCTGAGGACATGACGCAATCCCCCATGTGAGTGCACGAGCCGGCACAACACTTGAAAGGAAGGAGGAGAAAAACACCACCGCTACCTTAACCGGGCATACAGCTGTCTATAATGACAGAGATTACCAGGCACGGAGGAAATCGGCGACCATCACCATACCCGTACCGGCCCCTCCAGACGAGCGGACGAGTGCACTTCTGAGGAAACCAACCCATTGATACGGCAATACGCCAATCATACCACTGCAGCTCAACATACTGCACTCGGACAGCGGAGAGACTCTGGAGGTTCCCTTCAGCCCGGGACTGATGATCATCCACCCTGGCAGGACGGGTAACGTATGCTGAAAGTGCCTTTTCATTCAATGCAACACTGCAAGATCGAACAGGCTTGGCAATAGGTAGCGTAATTAAGTGGAACTTTGTTTCAAAATCATATTGGGACTTCCCATTGATTGTTTCTCTACACTAAACTTCACTCTATATACAATCATTGTTTTTGGACAACGGCAACTATCTCCATTACAGTTCATAGGACTTTTCATTACTTTAACAACCATGTACCTCTGCAACTTGCTTTAAAGGAAAATACACATCATTTCGTTACAATAAGGAAAAGCTAATTGACCAGCAATACTGTTTTGTGATATATTTTCCCTTTCCATCTCCCCTTCTCCCCTTTCCCTCTTTTCCTACGACAGGCTCGAGCCCCCAGGGGGCATTCGTGACAGCCTACCATAATATATTTTTTTCGGGTGACATTTTCCCCTTTTCGTCTATACGTATTGAATATGATAGCGAATGCTGATTTCAGCTTATGTTAGGCTTGACACGAATGTTCCTCTGGCATCCGTACGGTGTTTTTTGTATAGTCTTTGTTATATGTCGTTTTGTCCCCCCAGTTGTCCTCAGTCACTTGTTCTGGAATATTTTGGCCAGCACGGTGACTTTTTTATGTAACCAGGATTGTGTTTCTCCATAGGTATCATGGTATTTATACTTGATTGGGTAAATGGTTACTATATGTACTATCACTAATAAATTTGATATATTAATTTAAAAACATATGACTAAGTGACCTTTTCTGCAATTTGACACCCTTGTTCAAAAAGCCCCACTTTCTTATCTCTTTCTTTGGAGATACTCCTTCTTTTTAGATACATATATAGCAACACAAGTTATTAATATTTATAACAGCACAGCATTTTATAATAGCACATGTGGTGATAAAAAAAAGTAAAGTATAAAGGGGAATGTATAAACAATGGAAATTGGTGGTCATGAGAGTGATGGGAAAGGGAGGGAAGGATGGAAAGTGTTTTCTTTTCTCCTTCTATTCCTCCCCCCTTCTTTTTTTTTTTCTTCTTTTGGAAGAGGGATATAGGGAGGTGTGATTAGCATTATTGCAGTATATAATTATAATTTAAAATAATAACAATAGAAATTATTACAAGATGTTTGGTGTGTAGATATAATTTCAATTCAAATGCGTCTCTTGGGTTGAATTGTCTATTAGAGAGCCCGACTCACAAATTGGGTGGAAGGATTGTTGCGGTACACATTGGGGGTTGTTTTGTGTGGAGTAGTTACTGGGTATAGAACAAAACCTATAGTCAGTGAGGTCAAGGGTAGGGGAAAGGTCCTTTTGCTCCCACCCATGGATGGATGGGATTGTAGATTAGGGAGGGGAGTGAAAAATGCTAGGTTGGGATGGGAGGGGGGAGGAAAGGGAGGTGCAGAGGTGTGGTGTATAAGGGTTCAGGGATGGTGTGGTTTTGTTGCACCGTTGATGTTTGCTTTAGCAGCCATATGGCCCAAGATACTGTATGGTCCAAGATACTTTGTTCCGTTGTGCAAGAATACTGCCAGGTGAAAATAATTGCTATTCTATAATATCCTGGAATGTCCAAGGTCTAAATTCTGTGTTTAAAAGAGCATTGATGCTCCAATATGTAAGAAAATATAACCCCCAGTTGATTTTACTTCAAGAGAAACATCTAGTGGGAGGGAAACTAGCGACCTTAAAAAAAGCATGGAAATAGTTACAATCGCACACAAAGGATCACTCAATGTCTCGATCCAAGAAAATAACCATAAAACCCTGACAAGATGGTACCGCACTCCGGTAATACCATCTGGTGGCCATGCCCCCTTTAACAAAATTTTTGGTCACAAGTCCATAAACAAGCAACACAAATCTCCACATATGCTCTGGAGCAGACCCTGGCTCAATTCCTCCTCCATCACTCCACTATATCGGCTCACGCATACCTCAAATCCCTTGTAATGCATTTAATTAACGCTGCCAAAATGTGCATCCCAATACACTGGGGCTCATCTCATATTCCAACCAATCAGAATTGTTCAATCGCATCAATAGATTTGCAGAAATGGAAGAAATAATCCATTTAGCTAGAGACATCCCATCTAAAATTCTCACACACCTGGGCCTGCTGGACTCACTTCCAAACCACGGATAACTACACAACAGTGATGGGTCACACAAACAATGATGTCACGCACTAACAGGTTAAATTTAATGGAACTATAGAACACCCAAGCCATACCTCTCAAATAGACACAAAGCCCACCGCCCCTAACCAAGGGATGAGTACGGGGGGACATATGTTGAGGTCCCGAACCACAAGCATACCAACAGCATGCGTGCCACTTCCATCCCTCCACATACAAAACTAGGTTGTCAAACCGACAAAATAAGGCAGAAGGTGGTGACCGAGGAGTCAAATCCCCTGCCCATCGTTTCCCCTTCCCTATCCTCCTCCCCTTCTTCTACCCTCCCCTACCCTCACATCCATACAACACCTTAGTTAAGTTCTCCAGAGTAAGTCCTAATATCTAATACCATCACGCTGTTCCTCATGAAACACTTCCTCAACACAACTGAACAGCACTTTAACTTATACCCCACACAACCACATACCGTAATATATTAACCAAGCATAAGAACCCATCTCCATTCTCATCAACACAATTAGTTGAAAGGGGATCCAAATACATAAAGCGCCACCCGTTAGGAACCCAATGGTAAAGGAGATTTTTCTTTCCTTTTCCTTTTTTGTTTCTTTCATGATTCAATTTACTATTGATACATTGTTAGGTATTAAGACGGAGAAAATATTAGCTGATTTCGTTCTACCAGCATAAGTTCTATACTACAGATCTACACCAAATACTGTTTTGTATACACATATTGTTTACATGATGACATTGGAACCTGCTTTTATTTTCCTCAATAAAAACTTATTGGAATTTTTTTTAAAAAAGAATGGATTCAAAAAGCATATCACGCTACTTACTCTTCCTATGCGAGAGGGGTTTCAGTGCTAATAAATAAATCCTTTCCCGGCCTAATAGAGATGGTATATACAGACATGTCCTTCCTCTTTGGGAATATTAAATCAAATATTAGAGAAAATTATCCAACATTTTCAGCAAAATTATTGTTTATTGGAGATTTTAATTCTATTTTACCCCCAGAATTAGATAGACCGAAACCTCCCAAGTAGTATTCAGCTGATTTATATAACTGGGCCCAGCGACAGGGGTAATCGAAATTTGGAGATGGAGAAATCCCCCAAAAAAGGAGAACTTTCCAGTTTTTCCACTTCTTGTAAAACCTCATCTCAAATAGATTTACCCTTTGCAGATCCAAAATTAGTTCTGGAACAAGATGTAGAAATCTGTCTTCTGGGACTGGTGGGGAATAACATCTCTGTAGTAAAGAGAACACAAGTAAGTCTGTTCCTTTTTTATGCGAGGAAGGCAAGTTGAAGATAAAATATATGTTGTTAATATTCTTCTTTTGGAAAATTAATAAACAGATTTATATATAAAAAAAGAAAGAAAAGTTTCATGAAACACAGATTACAGGGCCATTAAGTAGTGGATGTGTAATGGTTAGCAGCACTTAAAAATGTAATACAAATGAGAAGTAAGAAGACAAGTCAACATTGATATTGACATGCCATGAATTCATTCAATAAAAATGAGATCCATTGAGTAAATTCATTCAATAAAAATGAGTTCCATTGAGTAACTAGGTAGATGATGAACTTGGGTATCGACAGTAAGGACTTAATTCATGGAAACACCTTTTGCAGTGATGCAACAGACAAAAAGAGAATGTGCAGTTATTCACATAGTATGTCAGGTTATTGTCTTTATTTCCAAAGACACCCTTATATTGAAAGTTGAACTAAGTTTTCAGCTAACCACTTGGCGACCAGCCGCCGTCGTTATACGGCAGCAAGGTCGGCACGTTACCGCAAATTGCCGTAGCTGTACGTCGGCTCATTTACGGAGCTGTAGCAGACGCGTGCGCCTGCTGTATGGCAGGGGACCCGATGCGTGTGGCCGCGATGTCCGCCGGCCACCCGCGATCGCCAGAACTAGAGCCAGAACGGGGATCTGTCAATATAAACAAACAGATCCCCGTTCTGACAGGGGAGTTAGAGAGATTTGTTGTTCCTAGTGCTTAGGAACAGCGATCTCCTCCAGTCAGCCCAGCCCCCATACAGTTAGAAACACTCCCAGGGAACACACTTAACCCCTTGATCGCCCCCCCCCCCCCCCCCCGAGTGTTAACCCCTTCCATGCCAATGACATTTATGGAAAGTGTTTTCTTTTCTCCTTATATTCCTCCCCCCTTCTTCTTTTTTTTTCTTCTTTTGGAAGAGGGATATAGGGAGGTGTGATTAGCATTATTGCAGTATATAATTATAATTTAAAATAATAACAATAGAAATTATTACAAGATGTTTGGTGTGTAGATATAATTTCAATTCAAATGCGTCTCTTGGGTTGAATTGTCTATTAGAGAGCCCGACTCACAAATTGGGTGGAAGGATTGTTGCGGTACACATTGGGGGTTGTTTTGTGTGGAGTAGTTACTGGGTATAGAACAAAACCTATAGTCAGTGAGGTCAAGGGTAGGGGAAAGGTCCTTTTGCTCCCACCCATGGATGGATGGGATTGTAGATTAGGGAGGGGAGTGAAAAATGCTAGGTTGGGATGGGAGGGGGGAGGAAAGGGAGGTGCAGAGGTGTGGTGTATAAGGGTTCAGGGATGGTGTGGTTTTGTTGCACCGTTGATGTTTGCTTTAGCAGCCATATGGCCCAAGATACTGTATGGTCCAAGATACTTTGTTCCGTTGTGCAAGAATACTGCCAGGTGAAAATAATTGCTATTCTATAATATCCTGGAATGTCCAAGGTCTAAATTCTGTGTTTAAAAGAGCATTGATGCTCCAATATGTAAGAAAATATAACCCCCAGTTGATTTTACTTCAAGAGAAACATCTAGTGGGAGGGAAACTAGCGACCTTAAAAAAAGCATGGAAATAGTTACAATCGCACACAAAGGATCACTCAATGTCTCGATCCAAGAAAATAACCATAAAACCCTGACAAGATGGTACCGCACTCCGGTAATACCATCTGGTGGCCATGCCCCCTTTAACAAAATTTTTGGTCACAAGTCCATAAACAAGCAACACAAATCTCCACATATGCTCTGGAGCAGACCCTGGCTCAATTCCTCCTCCATCACTCCACTATATCGGCTCACGCATACCTCAAATCCCTTGTAATGCATTTAATTAACGCTGCCAAAATGTGCATCCCAATACACTGGGGCTCATCTCATATTCCAACCAATCAGAATTGTTCAATCGCATCAATAGATTTGCAGAAATGGAAGAAATAATCCATTTAGCTAGAGACATCCCATCTAAAATTCTCACACACCTGGGCCTGCTGGACTCACTTCCAAACCACGGATAACTACACAACAGTGATGGGTCACACAAACAATGATGTCACGCACTAACAGGTTAAATTTAATGGAACTATAGAACACCCAAGCCATACCTCTCAAATAGACACAAAGCCCACCGCCCCTAACCAAGGGATGAGTACGGGGGGACATATGTTGAGGTCCCGAACCACAAGCATACCAACAGCACGCGTGCCACTTCCATCCCTCCACATACAAAACTAGGTTGTCAAACCGACAAAATAAGGCAGAAGGTGGTGACCGAGGAGTCAAATCCCCTGCCCATCGTTTCCCCTTCCCTATCCTCCTCCCCTTCTTCTACCCTCCCCTACCCTCACATCCATACAACACCTTAGTTAAGTTCTCCAGAGTAAGTCCTAATATCTAATACCATCACGCTGTTCCTCATGAAACACTTCCTCAACACAACTGAACAGCACTTTAACTTATACCCCACACAACCACATACCGTAATATATTAACCAAGCATAAGAACCCATCTCCATTCTCATCAACACAATTAGTTGAAAGGGGATCCAAATACATAAAGCGCCACCCGTTAGGAACCCAATGGTAAAGGAGATTTTTCTTTCCTTTTCCTTTTTTGTTTCTTTCATGATTCAATTTACTATTGATACATTGTTAGGTATTAAGACGGAGAAAATATTAGCTGATTTCGTTCTACCAGCATAAGTTCTATACTACAGATCTACACCAAATACTGTTTTGTATACACATATTGTTTACATGATGACATTGGAACCTGCTTTTATTTTCCTCAATAAAAACTTATTGGAATTTTTTTTTAAAAAGAATGGATTCAAAAAGCATATCACGCTACTTACTCTTCCTATGCGAGAGGGGTTTCAGTGCTAATAAATAAATCCTTTCCCGGCCTAATAGAGATGGTATATACAGACATGTCCTTCCTCTTTGGGAATATTAAATCAAATATTAGAGAAAATTATCCAACATTTTCAGCAAAATTATTGTTTATTGGAGATTTTAATTCTATTTTACCCCCAGAATTAGATAGACCGAAACCTCCCAAGTAGTATTCAGCTGATTTATATAACTGGGCCCAGCGACAGGGGTAATCGAAATTTGGAGATGGAGAAATCCCCCAAAAAAGGAGAACTTTCCAGTTTTTCCACTTCTTGTAAAACCTCATCTCAAATAGATTTACCCTTTGCAGATCCAAAATTAGTAGCGGATATTGTAGAAGCAACATATTTACCAAGCAGTCTTTTGGACCACTCTCCTTTGTTCCTGTCAATAAGTACCCCTGCCCTGAAAAATGCATTAATGTGGCGATTGGCTCCCCAGTGGGTGTTACACCAAGAGATAGTGTAGAAAATGTCATCAATGGTAGTGGAATACTGAGAAAATAATGTTGGATCATCTACTATATACTTACCTAGTGAAAACTGCATTTACCAGACATAAGTAAGTTACGAGCATGTTGGATGAGGGATGCTCCAAAATTAGAGGAGGAGAATTGGGAGGAGATATGGGGATTTCCACTTTAGATACTTGTGTCACTCTGAGATAAACTTACACAATTCAAGATAACACATAGAATCTATTATACACCCCAAAGACTACATAGAATATCCATATCGAACCCCCAGAACTGTTGGAGGTGTGTTCCAGGAGATTTCATTCATATATTTGGGTCCTGCCCTGCGATAGTGGTATTTTAGAGGGGGGTTGTAGGGGTAATTGCTACAGTTACATCAATTGTTCTGGAACAAGATGTAGAAATCTGTCTTCTGGGACTGGTGGGGAATAACATCTCTGTAGTAAAGAGAACACAAGTAAGTCTGTTCCTTTTTTATGCGAGGAAGGCAAGTTGAAGATAAAATATATGTTGTTAATATTCTTCTTTTGGAAAATTAATAAACAGATTTATATATAAAAAAAGAAAGAAAAGTTTCATGAAACACAGATTACAGGGCCATTAAGTAGTGGATGTGTAATGGTTAGCAGCACTTAAAAATGTAATACAAATGAGAAGTAAGAAGACAAGTCAACATTGATATTGACATGCCATGAATTCATTCAATAAAAATGAGATCCATTGAGTAAATTCATTCAATAAAAATGAGTTCCATTGAGTAACTAGGTAGATGATGAACTTGGGTATCGACAGTAAGGACTTAATTCATGGAAACACCTTTTGCAGTGATGCAACAGACAAAAAGAGAATGTGCAGTTATTCACATAGTATGTCAGGTTATTGTCTTTATTTCCAAAGACACCCTTATATTGAAAGTTGAACTAAGTTTTCAGCTAACCACTTGGCGACCAGCCGCCGTCGTTATACGGCAGCAAGGTCGGCACGTTACCGCAAATTGCCGTAGCTGTACGTCGGCTCATTTACGGAGCTGTAGCAGACGCGTGCGCCTGCTGTATGGCAGGGGACCCGATGCGTGTGGCCGCGATGTCCGCCGGCCACCCGCGATCGCCAGAACTAGAGCCAGAACGGGGATCTGTCAATATAAACAAACAGATCCCCGTTCTGACAGGGGAGTTAGAGAGATTTGTTGTTCCTAGTGCTTAGGAACAGCGATCTCCTCCAGTCAGCCCAGCCCCCATACAGTTAGAAAACACTCCCAGGGAACACACTTAACCCCTTGATCGCCCCCCCCCCCCGAGTGTTAACCCCTTCCATGCCAATGACATTTATACAGTAATCAGTGGCTATTTCTAGCTATGATCACTGTATAAATGTCAATGGTCCCAAAAAAGTGTCAAAAGTCTCCGATCTGTCCGCCGCAATCCCGCTAAAAATCACAGATCACCTCCATTACTAGTAAAAAAATAAATAAAAATGCCATAAATATATCCCCTATTTTGTACACGCTATAACTTTTGCGAAAACCAATCAATATACACTACAGACGACACATAAGACTACATATTGGTCTAAACTGATGAAGAAATTATTTATTTTTTATTTTTTGGGGGGGATATTTATTATAGCAAAAAATATTGGTTTTTTTTTTCAAAATTGTCGCTCTTTTTTTGTTTATAGTGCAAAAAATAAAAACCGCAGAGGTGATCAAATACCACCAAAAAGAAAGCTTTATTTGTGGAAAAAAAAAAAGGACGTCCACTTTGGGTACAGTCGGTTAAAGCCACACAGTGCCGTATCGCAAAAAATGGCCTGGTTATTAAGGTGGAAAATTTTCCCGGTCTGTAAGTGGTGTGGAGAGGCGACCCCATTTCACGATGTGGATTAGCACTTTTATCCTGGTTCTTGTAAACAGAGGCATGCTGATTGCACACCTGTGGGCTGGGTTCATAAACATCCCAGGTATAGAGCTCAGGGCTCCCACTTGGAGAAAGCTCCACCCAAGGAGACAGGAAGTCTCGCTGAGGAGTCAGGAGGACTCCACCCTACAGACACGAGTCTGTGTGTGAGTGTTGGGAAGACACCCATGTTCTTTAGAGAGACTGCAGGTGGCAGTTTGAACCCTGGGTAAGCTAGGAGAGAGCTTGAGCCAAGCATACAGGTCTGAGGAACAGACATATGGCCTAGGGCGTGAGGCCTGAAGCAGCTGCGTCATTAGTAGGTAAGCCAGAGGCTGAATAACCATGATGCAATAATGGTGGAACCCCCTGCGAGGGAATTTTCTGTTTTGATTTGAACTTTTTGCTTACTTTAAATAAAAGTGGGCTGCCATGCCCTTGAAAATGTAGTCTGGACTGACATGTATTTCTTCAAATCGCATACAATACTGGAGCTGAATCACCCCAATATCTTACAGTGGTTAAAGTGTTACTCAACCCAGGACCTCGGTTTCCCTACATCAGGTCTCCCACAGAACATAGAAATGCAATTATTTCAGTAACTATAAAAGGCTAAATACCTATTCTAATCAGCAGTATATAGCTTCTATCAGTGTTCGGCCGAGCACTGGTTAAAACTTGTAGGAGGAGTTCTCATTCTCCTCTGACTGTCCTATAAGGCTGTATGACCCCTGACCCCCTGTCTGGACAGTGCTAACTGGCCTTGTGCAGATCACACGCAGCCCCCCCCCCCCCCCCCCCCCCCCAAAAAAAAAAAAAAAAACCTCTCTAGCAATAAACACCAAACTGAGCATGTGCAGAATGCCTCCAAGGCTCTGTACTTCCAGTAGATGGATTGGGGACAGTAGAAGACCGGATCAAACAACCTTTTTACACAATGCAAAGGATTAACCCCTTAAGTTCCACAGTGAGTATAACAACCATGCTTTACTGCATATACAAACTAATTTACTGTGGTGGGTTTAGTAACACTTTAAGACCATTATTTCCTGTCCCCATGTACATCAAAGTGATATTGAAGTACTTTTTTAAGGGAACATTTCATGTGCTTACACAAATCACTTACAAAAATGTCTGCTCCCTGACAGCTCCTGCTCTATACAGGACTTACAGACTTTCAGTTAGAGATCTAGAGGAAGTGTCAAAACAGACAAAGAATGTGGTCATCGCCGCATTTGTTTTCTACTGAGAACTACAAGTCCATCTGCCACACTGGAAAATGGGGCTTGTAGCATATTCATTCACATATCTTTGTGAATGAATGACGTGACTGTACAGGCAGACTGTTTGAGGATGGGGTCCGCTTAGCACCATGCTATACTCTAAAAACATGTAAAGTGTAACATGGTCTTAAAAGTCAACTTAGCCTTTAGAAGATGATCTGTAACTACAGGCGATACTGGGTAAAAGGTCATGTCACCAGAGGGAGAAGTAAGTGGGCAGAGGTTAATGACGAGCAGGCGAAGAGTCCTGAAACTTCAGGCTAAGGGTCCCATCCTCCCTGCCTTATAAAGTGACTGGAAGGAAGAGAGGATAGATCCCTGGTGCCACACATCCACGGAGTCCTATGGTGGTATGAGAGAGACAACCTCAGCCTGGGCTCCCACCAGGCCAAGCCCCTAACATGTTTCACTCCGCCCCTGGAGCTTAGTCATGGGGATGCAAAGGTGACAAAGGGGGGAGCAGTCACAGGGGGTTAGTAGAGACAGAAGGAGTGGTGGTGGAGTATGCAGTGGCACAGTTGCTAAAGAAGGGGTAGCTGACTGGCAGAAAGGTGCAGTGTTTAAGGTGCTGGGAGGCAGGAAGTTTTAGAGTCAGGGGTGGCAGGGATGTTAAAGTTATACTGCTGTCTGTGACCCAACACTCGTCTTTGCCCCCTACCCACCTTTTAGCACTTCCCCTTGTTTCCACCCCTACCCACCTCCTAGCACCGCCCCCTCTTAGAAAACAACGCCAAATCAAAAGCAGCCTGCACACAGTACTGGTGCCAACACCTATCTGAATGAGGACTTAATTGCAGAACTTCACATTTTGACCACAGATGAACCCCTGTTTTTGCACTTTCAGACCTCAGACTAGCCCCAATGCATGCATGAACTTCATAGAGTTTCACACTACTGCCTCGTGCCTAGTGAGTATAAAAAGATACAGGCTCACGTACACAGGGGGCTGTGAGCCACACGGCATCAAAACCGGATGTATTTTAGTGCTCACAAGTCCCAGGTCTTGAGTACAGCAAACTACAGTCAGCAGCCTGTTGAAAAAACAATGCCAGGTTGAAATACGCAGGAGCTGTATGAATACATACACCCGTTCCAGTTAGATGCATACAAGGACTTATGTGCCAAATGCATATGTTCAGGGCATACGTTCCTGTACACATACATCACTGCTTATAACAAATGTAGAGTACCCTGCGCTTAGTATAGTGGCTAGGTTGCTGCCTCCCCAAAAAAAGAACTCCCCAAAAAAAGGGGGGTCCAGAATATAAAGTGAGTCAGTAAATGGGGTGGGTGGCGCTACCTGAGATTGATAGGTATACGAAACTAATCTCTCTGACAAACTCTATTTACCTTACTTAGGTTTAAGCTAGAGGATGTAATGGATTCCTATTCAAGAATGTAAAGGCGTCTGCAGGATAACATGAAGTGAAAAACCTTTTATTAAGTGCTACAGGTGGAGTAAATAGATAAAATCCTGTGTATTCGTGGCCCACCCTGCGCAAATGTGGCAAGGGAGTCTTCACGGTTCCATCCAAACGAAGTGAAAAATATGATATAATAATATATGTGTGATTGCTTAACAGAAATCATATGTGTACGTGTCTATCCCTGCATCTGAATCATTTAAAACGGGAGAAATTAGTTCCAATAACGATGATATGCAATATTCCAAAGATCACAGAAGTTCATTCAAAAGGTGACTTGTGTACTCTGTTGCATAGGTAGTCATGTGACTTTCGTGCTCCCCTCTCGGGTCCCCACTCACCAGCAGCATGCGCTCCAACTGCGTTCCGCTCGTCTCCCTCTCAGACACAGAAGTGACGTTGTGTGCGTGGCCTCGCTTTACGCTTCAGAAGACGTTCATTACGAAACGTGCGAGGCCACGCACACAACGTCACTTCCGTGTCTGAGAGGAAGACAGGTGGAACGCAGTTGGAGCGCACGCTGCTAACCCCGGCTTTCCAACATTGCATACAGACCCTGTTTTTTTCTTGAATGTTCAGTTTTTAGTTTTGAGATGACATCTCACCATGGATGGGAGATGGTTATGTTATTTTTATAGTTTCTAATAAACTTAAAACTTTTTGATACTACACTATTGGAGCCCTTATCTTTTCCATATGTGGACTTTCTGCTGGGATCAACACTGGAATATACTAGTTACCTCCTAGTATTCGGCTGACACAGGATAGCCTGATGGGGAATTGGAAGTATCCGGACCCAGAGAGACATCAGAGACCTCAGCTGCTGTATACTATATATGCCATTCACCCCTGCAGGGGTAGTGGTAGCTGGTGAGTGGGGACCTGAGAGGGGGAGCACGAAAGTCACATGACTACCTATGCAACAGAGTACACAAGTCACCTTTTGAATGAACTTCTGTGATCTTTGGAATATTGCATATCATCGTTATTGGAACTAATGTTTCACCTGTTTTAAATGATTCAGATCAGATGGTAGCAAATCAGCTCTAGGAGTGTTTGCCTTTCAATGTGCACAACTAACTGATCACTGGAATGTGTTGAATCACATTCTTATTTGCTTTGTTTATATATATATATATATATATATATATATATATATATACACCTGTGCAGGGTTAGACACGTACACATATGATTTCTGTTAAGCAATCACACATATATTATTATATCATATTTTTCACTTAGTTTGGATGGAACCGTGAAGACTCCCTTGCCACATTTGCGCAGGGAGGGCCACGAATACACAGGATTTTATCTATTCACTCCACCTGTAGCACTTAGCACTTTATAAAAGGTTTTTCACTTTATGTTATCCTGCAGACGCCTTTACATTCTTGAATAGGAATCCATTACATCCTCTAGCTTAAACCTAAGTAAGGTAAATAGAGTTTATGTCAGAGACATTGGTTTCATATACCTATCAATCTCAGGTAGTGCCACCCACCCCATTTACTGACTCACTTTACACATCAGTGCATGCAAGTACCACTAGGAAAGTGTGTCAATATATGCAAACAGCCACTGTGTTTTTCAGTTTGCAATTGATTTCTACTAAGCAGTATGCAAGGCCTCTGATTTGCAGGCACCGAAACATGCCTCCTTTTTACACTGCACAGGTCTACACGCAAGTGTGCATGAGGCCTTAGAGTACATGATTGCAGCACCAATAACCCCCCACTGTCCCCAGCAGCAACAATAGACCCCCTACAGCAACAGTAGGGTCAGGAGCTACAGAGGTAGCATCGGAAAATGTGGCCACCTGCCTGAAATCCAACTGAAAAATAGTCCCCCTGGCAGCGCCCATCGGCAGAGGAGCCAAGACACAGTTCCTGCAAGTCCCAACAGGAAAAAAAAAAAAACCCTGCTTATAACATATCAACTCTTTACTTTTTGAATTTTAGCTCCACATTAAGTAGTTTTAGATAAGCAATAATCTCTTTGTCACAGATTAGCAGATGACAGTGGGATTACACCAGACATAAGAAGACTGAAGTTTCACTGCCTTGTAATAACTTGTATATTATTGTATATAATTTTTTCTGTCATTCAGATTGCATAGGTAAATGTTCTAGGACAAATTAGAACAATGAGCAAAACCACGTTCTTCTCCTTCAGTCAGTAGGTAAAGCACAGCCTGTTATTTTGCGTGCTGTGCCTTCATTATTAGACCAATGTTTGGAGTGTATCCTAACAACTGCTGATGTCACAATCCTGCTGTCAAACAGGGGATGTTGTGCTTTTTGTTTTCTTCAGAGAAGACTTTTAGTCACCAGAAATTTCCAAAGCACAATTCTTCATGAAAGTGCTTGATTCTATCAACAACATATGATGTAATGTAGGCAAAAGTAAGAAGCTTACCCATGGGCAAATTAGCACAGTTGTCGGGCACCTTTTCTTTCCTTTTAGTAAACAAATAACACTAATGTCTTTTTAAATGCTCATTTATACTTGCACTGTCCTCTGAAAATCGATCCACAGTGGATCACTTTTCAGATGGCAGTTGACAAGCAAATGGGAGGCGATATGTCACCTCCTGGATGCGTTTTAACCAAAACCTGCAGCACAGCAACCACATACAGCTGCATGCAGTTGCAGCGCGGCCTATTGAGTTGAAAGGATCGTATTTGACAGCTGTACTGCTTATGCAAACTGCAACACGTGGCAGTACCACCCCTCCTGCCACTATTTTAGCTTAAAGTGGGTGTAAACTCTCACGTTTACCCAGCAAAGTGACTGGCCTCAGGTGATACACCACGATGAGGGGGGAATAAATGTGTAGCGCTAAAAGTGTGTCTAAATAACACCAGTAGAACAAAATGTGGATCTGAGTACAACAGATCCACATTCTGTTCTACTGGTGTTATTTAGACACACTTTTAGCGCTACACATTTATTCCCCATCTCTTTACACAATTAGTCTGTTTGTTGTGTTGGCTGCTCACCATGGGGAGGCGCGGTTTTATTCCCCCTATTCTATACACAGCGATGAAACAAATCCTCCTGCCTAAGTTGTACCTGTTTATCTACGGTATTCCCCCTATATCCATTCAAAGTGCAGAATTTACACAGCTCTGAAAAGAAGGTGGCGTAGAGCTGAAGTTACATCAGTAAGGAGAGTTCTGAGAGCTGATTGGAGGAAAGGGACACTCCCCCTTCACACGGCACATAGGAACAGAGTTGAGGCTGTCAAGCAGCTGGAGCTCCCTCCCCTGTCACCATTTTTCTCTTGGTGTCAGGAAAACTTGTCAGAAGTGACTTATAGCAAAGGAACAAGGCAGTAGACAGAAATGACACTTAGTGCCCTGGGTTGAGACAAGTACTTACTATAGAGGGATATGCTTTGTTCATATTTCATGTCATGTACATCCATCCTAAGGCTGGATTCACACCTAGGCAGTTTTAGTGCTTTTTGCATTTTGCTAATTTGCACTACAGTCCATTTAACATGGTTTCCTATGGAACACGTTCTGTAGTGCAAGTCTGCAAAAAGCACTAAAAATGCATAGGTGTGAATCCAGCCTTAGGGTGATGGTCAAACCGTGGCTCAGCTGCCTATTTTTAACGCCTCTCCACCTCTGACTGCAAGTGTAAATGAGGCCTGAAAGCTGAACTCTGGCATCAGCAAATATTGTCTAAATACAAAGGTCATGTGTATTTGCATATGAATTTTAGTGTCACTTGTATATTTATTACACATCTATGCAGTAGTCCGCCTTCAAATGTTTGCTCTGTGCAGGAGCTGCTCGCTCTATCCTTGGGCAGGGTGACCGGTCTTGTCTTCACCTCCTGTAGTCTTCTGCAGGCAGCCTGTAGTGAGTGGGACCTGCTGGGCCCCCATCTCCGCTCAGGCTATAAACAGTACAATAATGATTCACTGTTACTGGTTGAAATCCTTTTGTGGATATAAAGGAATATATTTAAAATGAGAGTTTTTGTTACTGGAGTTCAGCTTTAACCACTTTCAGACCGGACCATTTTGCAGGCTTAAGACCAAACCACTTTTTGCGATTCGGCACTGCGTCGCTTTAACTGACAATTGCGCGGTCGTGCGACGTGGCTGCCAACCATAATTGGCGTCCTTTTTTTCCCCACATATAGAGCTTTCTTTTGGTGGTATTTGATCACCTCTGCGGTTTTTATTTTTTGTGCTATAAACAAAAAAAGAGCGACAATTTTGAAAAAAAAAAGCATTTTTAACTTTTTGCTATAATAAATATCCCCCAAAATTTTTTAAAAAAACTTTTTTTTCCCTCAGTTTAGGCCAATACGTATTCTTCTACATATTTTTGGTAAAAAAAATAGCAATAAGCGATTTATTGATTGGTTTGCGCAAAAGTTATAGCGTTTACAAAATAGGGGATAGTTTTATGGCATTTTTATTAATAATTTTTGTTTACTAGTAATGGCGGCGATCAGCGATTTTTATTGTGACTGCGACATTATGGCGGACACATCGGACATTTTTGGGACCATTGTCATTTATACAGCAATCAGTGCTATACAAATGCACTGATTCCTGTGTAAATGACACTGGCAGTAAAGGGGTTAACCAGGGGGTGGCAGTGTAGGGGTTAAGTGTGTCCTAGGGGTGTGTTACTAACTGTGGGGGGCGTGGCTGTGTGTTAGTGATCACTGATCTCTGCTCCAATCACAGGGAGCAGAGATCAGTGTCACTTGTTGCTAGGCAGAACAGGGAGATGCTGTTTACTTCCGCATCTCCCCATTCAGCCTCCCCGTGAGGCGATCGCGGGTATCCCCGCAGCGATCGAGTCCACGGGACCCGTGACCGGACTCACGGGGGTCCTGCCGGCGGTGCGCATGCGATGGCACGGCTGCATTTTTAAAGGGACGTACCTGTACGCCCTTATGCCTGTCTGTGCCGTTCTGACGACGTACATCTGTGTGCGCCGGTCGGGAAGCGGTTAAATCAAACCCACAACCAGCACATTATTTCATGTCAATATAGTAACAAGCAGCCATTGCCTTTATTGTACTGTTTCTTTTTAAATCAGGGTATTAAGCAAGTCTGTTGAAAGCAGCATTAAAGTGGTTGTAAACCCTCACATATACCCAGTAAAGTGAATAGCATCAGATGATACACAGAGATGAAACAAATCCCCCTACATACGTTTTACTTGTTTATCTGCAGTCTTCTCTTGTATACATCCCTTCAAAGTGCTGGATTTAGATTAAATCCTTTTGCATTTGTCAGTAGCACAGAGGAGGGGGCAGGGAGCTGCAGTTAGAGCTTTTGTACAGTGTGTGAGAGCTGATTGGGGAAAAAAAAGGGACACACCCCCTTGACTAACAGCACAAGAAGAACAATGCACAGCTGTGTTGTGACTACTGTGTGCTGAGCTCTCCTCCCCTGTTTTACATCTAAAGTTAATAAATGAACCCAATAGATGGACCCCAGGGACCATCTAACACTGGCAAAAATGTAACGGAGTCATCAGTTCCTATCCTATCAAAAGAGGCACATACACCAACTGAGATCTTCTAACCCTTTCCTGCCTCCCAAAAGCAAAATGAAAGGTTCTTGATGGAGTTGGGCTTTAGGTCAAATTTAGTATTATATATAATTTTACACAGCTGACAGGGACCCAGTAAGCCAAAACAGATCTATCCATAGATTATTTAAGCTAGACTTTCAATATGCTTTAACAATCCAAAGGCCAAACCCATCAAAGGTCTGCTCTACAAAAATGCCATTTACCTTAAGGTCCTTTCACCTTTTTATAAAGACTTATTTTCATGCATTCCCATAAGCCTATCTGCTTGTATTCTGTGCTCCAATTAAGTCACTCCTGACCAGAACTACATGTCCTGATAAGGCCCTTAAAGTGTTACTAAACCCACAACAGTAAAGATCTGTCTGTTTATGCAGAATAGCATGCTTGTTATACTCACTGTGGAACTTAAGGGGTTAATCCCCTGTATTGTGTAACAAGGCTGTTTGATCCTGTATGGACAGCTCTTCCCCCTCCTGCAGGGTCTCTCTTGGCAAGACCAGATAATACACAGTGAGGCTAGTCCTGCTGCACATGCTCTGTTTGGTCTCTATTGCTGGAGAGAATATTTCCTGTCTTGAGCTGAGTTTTTCAGATCACATGACATGACATCACACATGTGGGTGTGTATACAGATCCTAAATGACAGCCCAGTCTCTCCCTCCTCCTCCATGCCCAGTAAAATGGATGTTACATCTTAATTCATGGATGATTCGCCTCCCATAACAGCATGAGGACACAGGCTAAAGTGGAAATCTCCTACCTTAACACTCAGCACTGGACAGACCCTGCCGTTTATCATGTGACCACAGATCAGCAAAAAAGGTATATATTGGCAGTATTTTAATGTAAAAAGATTTATAAGCTGTGGGCACTGGGAGGGAGGTGGGGGGAGGGTGTTTAGTAAAGCTTTAAGGCAAAAATTGTACCGCTATGGTTTAGTTTTGTATCTTTAAAAATAGACCAGTGTGGCATTAACTCAATGTCTTTCTGTGCAAAAAAATGGCATCTACTTAGATGTCCTTTATTCTTTAGGAAAGGCAAGCAATGTCTTCATAAACATGACAATGTTCTGTCTGCTTTACATCTAATATGTTATATTTCCCTCTGCAGGTCAAAATGTAGAACTACAACAACAAAGTCTTCATTTTAGTAACACTGTACATACAGCTTGATTTCTGCCTCTTCACAGCGCTAGGTTTTCACTTCAACACTATCAGTACATACAGAGTTATTCTTGCTCTACGATTATTTTCTGAATAAAAAAAAAAAAAATTATTTAAAGGATTGGTTTCAGGCTGGGTTTATACTGTTGCGCTGCAGAGATGCATAAATTAGCATACATGTCACCACAACCAGTGAAAGTGAATGAGCTGTGGTGTCATTCACTCTCAATAACAACTCAACATAGCTTGTCAATGCATGGGAATACACTACCATGCATTGTGGTGCAATGCATTAAAAAAAAAAAAACAGTACATGTACATTTGGATGGGTTTTGGTGCATTGGACAACCCATTCAAATGAACAGGCTGCCTTTATGCAATGCATGTTAATGTGCATTTGTTAATGCACCGCCACAGGGTGAAACTAAACTGTAGTCAGTAATAAAACAATTACTATGTACTGCTGGTCCTGCATTATATGTGATAAGACAGTAAAGGCTGTGACAAGAAAAAAGCAGCTTTCGGGGACCAGTCATATGGTAGAGAGGAACCTGTGCAAGCAAGGAATAAAGCATTTAACCCTTGAAGTGTGTGTGGGTGCAGTGTGTGAGTGAGTGTGTGTGTAAGGGGGGGGGGGGGGGGTTGCCACCCTTCTGAAAAGCAATTTATTGTGGTCTTCATAGTCCGCTTTAACCCTTTAAATGAAGACCCACTGCACCTCAACCATGCACATTGTAAAAAGCTGCAGGGCAGTTGTGACGAGGCCTCATTTATGGCTGCATGCCCGTGTGGAGTGGGCTCTCAACCGTCTGCTTTTACCATGCCCTGGCTGCATGTCTGAATGGACCCTAAAAGAAAATAGGTTACAACAAAAACATTCTGTTTTACAGACATTTCCAAACATTTAAAAGGTTATCTACTAAAAGAAAAGACTACTCTTGCAAACGGTTATTATTAAATGTCTGTTTGATACTAATTAGAAGCGGAATCCCTAAAGGCTTGCAATGTATTCCAACACACTAATGACTGTACAAGCTGTGCATTGTTCACATGTGTGCAGGCTGATACAGGCCCTGTCATCACAGGTTTAGCTGCACCCATGTAATCAGGAGCGATGTTCTAGTAATCTGAATTGCAAATAACTTCAGCTTCCAGAGCCAGTACACAATGTACAGTATATTAGTAAAGGCCTACATAATATGATAGCACTTTTCATTTCTGGAAATTTAAGTGAAACTTCCAGATCAGGTTGAGTGTTAGAATGATTAAGATTTAGAAAACTGTAATGCCGCGTACACACGACCGAACTTTCCGGCAGACTAGATCTGACAATCCGATCATGTGTGGGCTAATCCAATCGTTTTTCGTTATAAAAATCAGATGGACCTAGAAATAGAACATGTTTCAAATCTATCCGACGGACTCAATTCCTATCGGGAAAACCATTCGTCTGTATGCTGGTCCGACGGACCAAATACAACGCAAGGAAATCTATTGGCTACTGGTTATTGAACTTCCTCTTTTAGTCCCGTTTACGTCATCACGTTCAAAACGAACGGACTTTCGAATGGACTTATGCCCCATAAACACGGTCGGATTTTCCCATGGATTTTGTCCTATCGGACAATGTTGTCAGAAATTCCGACCGTGTGTAGGCACCATCGGACAGTTTCCATCGGATTGTCCTACGGACAAAGTTCTATCTCCTGCTGGATAGATTTTCTGACAACAAAGTCCGATCACACCAATTCCGATCGTGTGTAGCGAATTCCGACAGACAAAGTGCCACACATGCTCAGATCACATTACAAGACCAAAGCTATTGGCTACCAGCCTCTACGTAGTCCCGTCGTAGGCAACAAACGTCACCACGTTCAGAATGATCGGATTTTCCGACAACTTTGTCCGACCGTGTGTATGCAACACCAGTGTCGGACTAAATCCGTCGGACCAAATCCGATGGATTTGGTGGTCGGATTTTCCGACCGTGAGTATGGGGCTTTAGTCTGTTCGTGTGTCGTCCGTTTGTTTGGAAAGTCCATCGGAACTCCGCCGAATGTCCGCCGGGAAGACCATCGGACCTAGTCTGCCGGAAAGTCCGGTCGTGTACGCGGCATAAGGATACTAGTTTAATACTAGTTTAAAGCATCTGTATCTGCACATGCTCGACTGTCTTTTTACTACTTAGGTCTACAGGAAAGCTGTCAATCATTTTAAACTTCTAAAAGTAAATGTCCTGACCAAACACAGACAACAGGACGCCTGCACTTGCCATATGTATCTAGGAAAATGTCTTCTGTGAATTCCTCTTATCATGATTTCAGTATAAAATTAAATCGTCACTAAAGCTAAAAACATATTTTTTTTTTTTTACCTTATTGCAATCCCTGTTTTATTGATCTTCATCCTCCCCCTTTCCTGTGTGAAGGGGAAAAGAGGGGAGAAGAGATCCAGCGCTGTGCATGGCTGAATCTCTTCTCCCCTCTCTTCCTTTTCCCACAGGGACTCGACCAGCCATTGGCTCCTGCTGCTGTCAATCGAATGCAGTAAGTTGCGGTGTGTGTGTCTATTGAGCGTGGCTCTATAGACACACACAGCTCAGGAACAAGCAGACACCATGTGCCTCCATAGCAAATCGTAGTAGCTAGGCACCACTACTCTAGTGATCTCCACTAGCTCCCAGGTCCCATGCCGAGTGGTTGCCCCACTGCTTACTGAACACAGGAGGTCAGCAGCTCAGCATGGGCGCCATTCAGATAACACTTTGCATTTCCTCAGTGAATGCAAAGTGCTTTCTGACTGGATGAGTTGAGGGGGTGGTGTGGTGAAATCAAAATCTCCACCTCATCCAATCAGAAAACACTTTGCATTTATTGGGGAAAATGCAAATTGCTCTCTTAAAAGCCTTTGCTAATTCATTAATGGCAAAGAGTATTGACAAGTAGTCATATTGGATACAGTCCCTGTGGTATCCTTTCATACTTCCAGGTCGGCTTGGTTAAAGCAGACCTTTTGCTACTTCCTTTCATCTTAGTCCATCTCCCCTAACCCTTTCAGCAAATTGTAACAAAACTTTTTTTTATGCGGGATAACTTTTGCTGTGTTGTGCACCCTGACCTCCCCCCCTTTCTTGCCTGGGAAAGGTGAACCCTAGCTTGCCATACAGAAACTACTATAGCACCCACAATTTTTTGTTTCTGCAATGTAAAAAATATATACCTTCAAAAAGCAAAAATGAAAGTACCTATGTTTGCCAAACTCAATAAAGTTAATCCTTCCATAGACATTCAAATAGGTTAAATAGCATGTGTCTGCGTCACACGGGGTTCTGCAATTACGCGGTAAGGTCTCTAGCTCTGTCTGTGAGAGGTAAAAGGAAAAGATACCTGGGGCATGCATCTGTTTAGACAGGGAAATTATTCATCAGTGTGGCTTGCTCAGTAAACAGAAATGTTATTTTACTCATATTAATGTACTAGACAGTCTTGCAACCAATGCAGAACTCTCTGTGGCAACCATAATAATATTTGTGTAGGTGTCATGGGTATATGTTACCACATACGATGGGGCTGGCATCATTTGTATTAACCAGCTTAGGCATAAGACATATGTTTAAAAAAGTATGGTAAACTGCAGAGCTCACGGAACTCATTTGCTCTAATATTCTTGGACTTTCCCTTCTGCATATCTTGTATTATCGTTGTATTATCAGTTGATATTTCTAGAACATACTGTGTACTCATGTTATTTTTCATGTTATTCTATATGCATAGTAAGAAAAACGTTTTTTTTTTTTTTTTTTTAAGTAACCAACAAACCACATCTAGGCATGTTCAATATCATACAATAGAAGGGGACAAAGTAGAAGAACGATCTATAATAGATATGACAATGTGCAAGGGTATAAAATACAAATCATCCGGAGTTCATCATCTGAATAAAAACACACAAAAAGAACAGCCGTTTAGATGCAGTGACCACCCAACTACTATTTTCTCTTTTAAAAATGATAACACACACACCAAACCTCCAACAACAAAACTCATTGGGGAGAATCGTATATAGTCACACTGACTGCTCAATGTTACATCAAAGTGTAAAGCTGGGTTTTCACGTGCTGAATTTAGATCTGTGTGTGGCCCTGTCTGTTCACTGAAGTAGTTACATTGGCTTCTGTCGAGTGGTCCAGCTAAAAAACTAGCATTTGATCAACCACTGCAGCCTGTGGACAAGGGCCTCTTCCCCACAACCCTGGGCAGTAGTTGTGGGGGTCTGTGGGCAGGGGAGCTCATCGGAATCTGGAAGCCCCCAGATCCCAGTCCCCCCCATGTGAATGAGTATGGGGTATGTATCCCTACCCATTTACCAAATAGTGTAGAAGTGAATAAAGAGTTTTTGATAATTCCTTTATTAACTGCTTCCCGACCAACCGCCGCAGTTATACTGCGGCAGGTTGACCCCCCTGCATGAGCCGTCATAGCTATACGTCGGCTCGTGGGGTCGGGAAGCGGGGGTGCCGGTGCTCATGGCCGATGGTCGTGATGACCGCCGGCCACAAGCGTTCGTGAAGAAGAGAGACAGAACAGGGACGAGTGTGTGTAAACACACACTTCCCTGATCTGTTCTGACAGGAGTGACAGATCGTGTGTTCCTATTAGCTAGGAACCACGATCCATCACTTTCTCCAGTCAGTCCCCTCCCCCTTCAGCTAGAATCACCTCCCAGGGAACACAGTTAATCATTTGAGCGCCCCCTAGTGTTAACCCCTTCACTGCCAGTGACATTTTTACAGTAATCAATGCAATTTTATAGCATTGATCGCTGTATTAATGCCAACGGTCCCAAAAATGTGTCAAAATTGTCCGATTTGTCCGCCATAATGTCGCAGTCACGATAAAAAACGCAGATAACCGCCATTACTAGTAAAAAAATAATAATAAAAATGCTATAAATCTATCCCCTATTTTGTAAACGCTATAACTTTTGCGCGAACCAATCAATATACGCTTATTGCGTTTTTTGTTTTTTTTTACCAAAAACATGTAGAAGAATACATAGCGACCTAAACTGAGGAAAAAAATATATTTTTTATATATTTTTGGGGGATATTTATTATGGCAAAATGTAAAAAAAAAATAGTTTTTTTTCAAAATTGTCGTTCTGTTTTTGTTTATAGCGCAAAAAATAAACACTGCAGAGACGATCAAATACCACCAAAAGAAAGCTCTATTTGTGGGGAAAAAAGGACGTCAATGTGGTTTGGGTACAACATCGCACGGCCACGCTATTGTCAGTTAAAGCGACGCAGTGCCAAATCAGAAAAAAGTGCTCTGGTCCGAAAGGGGGTAAATTCTTCCGGAGCTGAAGTGGTTAAAAAATAAAAAACAATGTCTCCTGAAGTATAGATCCACGAATGCTCCCACTGACTGCCTGCTCTGCCGTGTGAAATTTCTTAAATAGATTTTACACTTGCTAGCTTTTCATATGTATTACTATGCTTTTCAAACCTACATTACATTGCTCTTTAGATTTCTTTGTTGAATATGTCCATATGGGATTTAAAATCTCTGCATATACAAACAATTGTACGGTTTCCAGATAAGTGTTTATTAAGAAGTGATACTTCCTTCTTTGAAACTGAATTTAGTAAAGTATTAATTTGACTCTGTGATGTTACAATGCTATTTCACTCTAAAACGTGGCTGATGCTGGCTCCTAGTGGAAATTAAAGGAATGTCAGCAATGATTAAGGTTTAAACGATTGTAACGTATTAGGAATTAAACAGCTGAATTCCAGTAAAAAAATAAATCTCCCAGCTATTTATTTGTACCAGATAACCACCTTTAATAGTAATCATTTTTTCTATGTGTGCATAAAATGTATGCCTCATTCACACTGGCACTGCCAAACCTATTTATATGTGTTCAAAGCAGTGTGTCTCAATCTTAAAGAGATAAATTCTTACAAAACCTTCTTTTCCCCAAAAGGGCCATGGTTGCCTGGCAGACAGTGCTGCTGATGGGGGGGGGGGGGGGGCACCGGTCCTCCTGTAGGGGGCCCGGCACACACAGCAGGTGGAATTCATGCTGTGGGGCAATCAGATGGATGCCCTGTGCGGCTCTCTGCAGCAGCTGAAAGCCAGTTTTCTCTCTTTCCCACCGAATTTCAGCTGCAGCAGGGAGAGACACAGGGCATTGTTCCTGTAATTGCTTTCCCCTCCTTGTTCTGCCTGCTACTGATTCCCTCTATGTGCCCCCATGTCACTGTGCCAGGCCCCCTCCCACTCCTTCCCGCATCGCTGCCGGCTTCCCTCTAAGTGGGTACAGGGCATGTGTCAGGATGGAGAGCGGAGGAAGGGGCCAGTAAATATGTCATTTACTGGCACCTTTCTTTGTTGAACCGGCACAGTGAGTGATCAGTACCCATTGCTCCTGTGTATATTATTAACTGAGCATAGTAAACTGTGTTTACTATGCTCAGTTTATGAATGAACAGGAGCCTCTGTCTCCTGTCAGGTATGCTGTACAGGGCTAGCGGGCGCGCGCCCGCCACATACAGTGTGACTGTGCCTGCGGGACCCGCCAATTAAAGGGGACGTACAGGTACGCCCATATGCCCACCGCTGCCGTTGTGCCGACATATATCGGCGTGCAGCGGTCGTCAAGTAGTTAAACAAGAATTTGATTGGTGGCTCTGTGACACAATTGTGTGCTATTTTTCTTCTCTTCGGTTTTAATAGATCAGCCCTATAGCTTATTATGATAATAAGTTATGGATTTAAAGTGTATCTATAGTCCAAACTTTTTTGTTTGTTGTGGATAGCACAGGGAGGGTTTAGAATGGGGGTCGGCAACGGTTTGATCGTGATCTACCAGTAGGGCTGCTGTTAGAAATCACAGGGCCCTGTACAGCATACCCGACAGGAGACAGAAGCTCCTGTTCATTCATAAACTGAGCATAATAAACACTGTCATGGAGCCGCAGTACGGGGAGATGCCTATGTAAACAAGACATTTCCCCGTTTTGCCTAGTGACATGACAGAGATCACTGCTCCCTGTGATCGGGAGCAGTGATTGCTGTCATGTCAGTAGTAGCCCATCCCCCCACAGTTAGAATCACTCCCTAGGACACACTTAACCCCTTGATCGCCCCCTACTGTTTAACACCTTCCCAGTGTCATTTATACAGTAATCAGTGCATTTTTATAGCACTGATCGCTGTATAAATGACAATGGTCTCAAAATGGTGTCAAGAGTGTCCAATGTGTACGCCATAATGTGAAAGTCACGATAAAAATCGCCGCTATTACTAATAAAAAAAAAAATGTATAATAAATATGCCATAAAACTATCCCCTATTTTGTAAATGCTATAACTTTTGCGCAAACCAATCAATATACGCTTATTGCAATTTTTTTTTACCAAGAATATGTAGAAGAATAAATATCAGCCTAAACAAAGGAAAATAATAGTTTTTCATGTCTTCAAGGACATTATGACGCCCTGGAGAAGGGACGAAACACGCTGACATACTTCTGGTTTGCGTTAACCATTGACACAAATTTCCGTCTCCGTGGAACGCATGCCATTCAGCGGCGAACTCTGATGATTTTCTTTTACTGATGCCTGTTTTTGCCAAAAAGCCTGTAAGTTGCGCATTGAATGCGCTCGATAATTTATGCCAAACGTTATTTCACTATGAGTTAGCTCTCTGTTTCCCCATCTATGGAGTGTGGTATATCCTTCCTGTCTTAAAACGTATCCCTGCAAAATTTTACTAAGGAACCATCCAGCATATCTCCCCAGATCATTTGATCAATGCCTTTTTGATTCCAGACTGTGAAGCGAGGACACCAAAGGGGGAGCCACTTCACTGATTCAAAAGTTTTGGGGCACCGTTGCACTTTTCACTGAAGCACCTGAGCAGTTTTAGATTTTATGTTTTCTCTTAACATTGATATATTAGGCACTGTTTATTAGTATGTATTTTGCTTAATATAGGCTGCTAGCGCTGTTTTATATATTTTTTATTGCCGACAATGGCACCATTCCAATCGGTGCATTGCAGACTTTGCGGCGCCGTACTGATTTGCAAAAGTAATTCCTGCTGATTTCAGGTGCGACTTCAATAGACATCTGTGCATGAAGCCGCACAGATGTCTTTCAAGTAGCGCCTGAAATGGTGCTGGCCTGCTACTTTGAAATCGTACTACTTCACTTGAAAAAGTAGCATCAATGTGAACCAGGGCTTAATAAAGTGTCCAGTGCTCAACAAGTGCTAAACAAAAGTTCATTCACAAAAGTGTTTAGTGTCCTTTCTTCAAAAGGTATAATGTGACCTTTTAAAGCAAGGTCCTCCATACCTTTAAATACGCCCCTTCTCATCCAGTATCTCCACAATTCACTTTTACACTATGTCCCCAGTACTCCACTTCATATACCCACCTCCAAACCTGCAAGAACCTACCAGATTTAGATCAACGCTATCTAGTAAGTTCTCAGTGATGTGGATGTGGATCACTGGGGACACAGTGTAAATGTAGATTGTGGAGACACTGGATGGAAAGTAGCAAATTTAAAGGCATGAAGCACCTGGTTCAACTTGTACAGATCATTTTTGCTGCGGGTCCGCACCTGTTCCTGCAGCCACAACCACCCAATTTGCTATATTTTGATTCCAGAGTGGAGGAAAATAATGGGTGTAACATGTTACAAAAAGGTGAACTTACCCTTAAAGGGCTCATGCACACTGGACTTTAAAAACACAGATTTAACAGGAGTGTGACTTTTTTTTATCACATAAAAGCACCTCTGTTAGCCAAGAATATAGTGCAGCCGTGCATATTAACCAATCAGCTTCTAGGTTTTAGCCCCGGTTCACAACTGCTGTGACTTTGAATCCGACATCCCTGTGCAACTTCATTGCAGCTTGCATACGACTTCAAAAAGTCTTCAAGAAGTCAATGCAAGTCGTGTTGAAGTCGCACCAAAAGTAGCGCAGGAACTTAAGTTGCACCGATTAGAACGTTCCATTGCCGTTAATGGAGCGTGACTTGTCATGTGACCTTGATCTTTTAAGTCGCATGACAAGTCGTGTGAACCAGGGCTTGTTGTAAAAGCCTAATTGAACAAGGCAAAGTTAGGAGCCGATTGGCTACTATGCACAGCTGCACCAGATTCTGTGTGCTCCAGTTTTGGTGATTCTCCCCCATGTGTCCATGCATACATAGGCATTTATGGGCGTATTAGAAGAGAAACGTTTACAGGCAGAAAAAACACTAGACACCTTTAGCATTTGAGCCCAATAATTTTCTCACCAAAAGTAGTGCACGCACTACTTTAAAAAACGCACTGCAACCAGATCGCATGGTACTTCCGTAACTTGCGATCCAATGCAGGAAAATGGAACTGTGTTTATGACCTGCGTTTGGGGAGTTGTTAATAACACTGACACCCACTCCAGATCACAACTGCAGTGCATTTTGAACATGTTGCAGGAAATGCGTACAGAATGTGAATTTCCTGCACCGCGTCCTGGTGTGATCTAAAGCACTAAGGGTCTTAGCAACTTATTATTAGCGTCCCTTAACCACAAGTGTAAATAAGTATCCCTAGTGATTCATAAGAAACACTCATAAAGACAACTATTTATATAAAACACAACAGAAGTAAGCTGTAACTAGATCCCTGCTTTCATTTTTCATGTGATGGCTTGAAGTTGAGAATAGATGATAAACCGGTCTGGCTGCTATGAACAACACTCCTATGTTCCTTCCATAAAAATGCAAACATAGTAAAGGAATTTAACACTTTAAGGCCCCTTTCACACGGGCGGCTGCACATTTTCAAGAAAGAATGGTCTCCTTGGGATATACTACAACCCTAAATTTAACCTAATGTAGCCTAATAATAAATATCTGCTTAGAGCAAAACTATGATGTAACAGATGCAACCTCATAGGAAAAGCGAATTCTTAGATATCAACACTATTGTTTTTATGTCGTATTGCTATGTTCTTTGTTATACATACCATTTACCTCATATTAAGCTCATACTTGATATATATTGGATGTACCTTTGTTTCCGTTAGGCTGGTTTCACACGGGGGCGGTATATTTAGCGCTGCTTTACCGTCGTTTTAGCCGCGGTATGCGGCCGCTAGCGGGGTGGTTTTAACCCCCGCTAGCAGCCGAAAAAGGGTTAAAACCCCCCGCAAAGCGGTAATACCCCTGCAGCGGTGCTTTGCCGGCGGTATTACCGCGGTATCCCTGCGGTGTCCCATTGATTTCAATGGGAAGGAGCGGTATAGGAGTGGTGAATACAACGCTCCTTCACCGCTCCAAAGATGCTGCTAGCAGGACTTTTTTTACCGTCCTGCTAGCGCACCGCTCCAGTGTGAAAGCCCTCAGGCTTTCACACTGGATTTAAAGGACCTGCTTTTTTCAGGCGCATTACAGGCGCTATTTATAACGCTGTAGCGCCTGAAAAACGGCTGGGTGTGAAAGGGGCCTTATACATCTGTACCAAACTATGACCTTTTTATAACAAATAAAAATCGTTTGTAAACAAAAAAAAAAAAGCTTGTTTTGTTATTTTAAAATTCTGAGACACCAGGCACAGCGTTCACTTGCAGTTGTACATTGTGCTTAGCAGCGTTTATGTGCGTTTACATGTGGCTGCGTTTAGCTGCAGTGGAACATTCTTGCCATTTCTGATGTGCTTCCTGTAGCTTTTCTTTTCTTGTTGCTGCTACCCGCATGAGAAATAGTACACTGAGATTACCTGTGGTTATGTGCAGATAGGTTTGCTAAATCGGTCCTGGACGCAGTCAAATAATTTTTTTTCTAACTGCACAAAACCCCATGTAACAAAACCGTTGCTAAACGCAGTGTGTGAGTTTTGGTGAGGTAGATAACTTCATCTATCTGTAGCTAAAAGCTGAATTCTATCTGCCCGTGTGAAAGGGGCCTAATACTCAGCCAGGGTTCACACTTTTGTGCTGCGGGGGACCGCATCTCACTGCATTCATGTGCACATCACATGTGTTATCTGTGCGGTGTGATTTGAGCCATGCATTTTGTATGGCTCAAATCGCATTCGCACCAAAATAGCGCAGGACCCTTTTTTTCTGCACCTGAATCGCATCACATGGGTGTTTACACCAATGCGTTGCAATTCTGGCAACAGCACTGTATTAAGCAAAATCTGTTTCGGGGTGTCATTAATCTAACATTGACACCCGCAGCAGATCGCATGGACGCTGTGCGATTGCTATGCAGTGTTATGCGAGGAAACGCAGCTAATCTTGTGCGTTTCCGCATCACATCAGTGTGAACAAGGGCTTAAAGTATATCTTCACTGAATTGTAACTCTAGCCTAAAGTTTGTCAGTTTTGTATTGATGCGTGTGCTGTGTTCCAAAGGACTCAGCCACCCCTGCTGCACTGCATAGCCAGCTCTTCTTGGTCTCTCTAAAAATCACTCTGCAATGTGAATACAGCCTGATATAGTACCCAACCCAGACACTTTTGAACCAATGAAAGAGCAGCAGAAAATTGATGACACTATCCCTGTGTTCTCTTTTGTAATTATGCCCTCATATGCGCTGAGCAGTACAATAAAGCCCTGGATGTCACAAAGTGCTTATCCTTCCTCTCCCAGTCAGCATTGTAAAGAAAAGTCACTCTTTACTTCTTCTATTCCTGCCTGTCAGCTCCTCCCCTGCTAGAAGCCCGATTTGTTGGAATTCCTATTGTTGAGCTGAGGCACAGCTTAATTGCTATGCTCCCACTTGTATAGTGAGCATACCTGTCATACATAAACATACCAATGTTTGTACATATATCTCTGGTCTTAATACTCTTTAGGAAGAACAGGCAAAAGAGTGATGGATTGTGCACAACGCACTATGCGTGACAAGTTTTTTTTTTTATGCTAACAGGTTACTTATTTTTGTCCTGCACATAAACAGAAAACAGACAGATGGATTGTGCACAGCACACGACAAACATAGGAGAACCCTGACAAACCCCTCACTCTGCACAAGGCTAAGTTCACACTTCCCTGAAAAGTGGTCCACAATGGATTACTTCTCTGAATGCGACAAAGAAGTCTCTGTCAGGCGTTCAGGAGGCCACCCTGCCACCCCCTCAATGCCTGTTTGTCGACTTTTTTTATTGGACTAATGAGCTGCAACCGTGAGCCAAGTGTTTGGCTAGCAGTTGTGGCCCGTCCCCATTGACTTTAATAGGGTGTGTTTGATGGGTGGTGCTGCCTGTCAACTTGCATGCCCTGGTAAATTTGCCATGGCCACAAAGTATCGTGAACAGCCCCTCGGGCTGTATAGTAGGCTTTATATGGACAGGCACATCTGCCTGTTTTTACCACCCCCCGAATGAAAGCATTGCATTGCTACTGTAGTGCTCAAGCAGAGCTCCCTTTGTTCCACTCCCCTCAGCTGTGAGCAAACCTGTGAATGTTTACCTTGCAGTTGCTCTGACACTCTCTCTAGCTGCTTGCACTGTGACAGTGACGGTCCAACACAAGTGTATGCTGCCAGAGACCAGAGCAAATAAATTAGAAGTCTAATTCAGAGCAGCGTGGTCAGAAAGCGATGCGGGGAAGGGGGTGTGTTAACACCCATGCTAGCTCTGGATCTTCTGCACCTATTAAAATAAAAAAAAGTGCTACATACACTTTGTGCCATGGAGGACAGGATACAGAAAAATACATTTGTGGTGAAACATTTCCTTTAAAGCGGATTTACGGACAAAAATGTAAATCATATATTTCAATATGGTATTTCAATTTTTTCTAGCCTACTCCTATTTTTTTAAACTTCACATTTACTACCTTGAATTATGTGACACATATTTACTATGACCTGTGAGTAGGCACTGCTGTGTCACACATTTCATAGAGTCTGTCTTCTAAACTACAGAGGTGCAGAGAGGAGGAGTATTAGGAGGCGGAGCCAGTACAGGAATCTCTGCTTGAAGGCAGCAAAGTACCATGGGATACGTAGTCCTTACAAAATTGAAAGTAGACAGCAGAAGAGAAGCTGCAAAGCATGCAGGGTATCAGGAAGTTGTGGGAATAGATAGCCAGCAGACAGACAGCACTCACAACATACAAGGAGATTTTTCAAGTAAGGTTATACTTGATTGCCAAAAAAACATAGTTTATTGTTTTATTACAATGCTGATGTTGTAAATATGAAAGTGCATGCTGTGGCCATAGATCTCCTTTAGGAGAGCCTCTAATATAAACCAGAAAACAACACAGTCTTGGGGTGGCAGGAATGACAAAATTGGTGTTTGTAACAGCATTAACATTTGGAAATAAAGAATACTTACAGTTTTTATTACTTCACTTCAGATACACATTTCCAAAAAATGTAGGTAGTAGCAAAGCAGAAGCGATCATTTGGCCTATGTATCTAAGAAGAAACAATAATTGAGTTGGTTAACATGAAATAAACGTTAAATATAATCAATATAGTAGTCAGTCAGTTTGGGAAAAAAAGCAGAAAGTATGACAATGATTATTACAACTCATCTAAAGCTTGCCTTTCTTTCTTACTTGCACATGCTAATATAGGGGAACAAAGCTGTGCTAATTGTGGGGGGCGTGGCCAGCCGGCAAGAGAGATGGACGCTTAGTGCTGAGCTCTGCTGTGAGGGAGACGAACCGGAACGATTAGGGACCGCTGGAGCCGGTATTTTTGTACAAAAACTTCCCCACATTAGTCCGGTAGTGACCCACAACAATGTCCCGTAAGAGAACTGGGGACCACAAGCCCCAAAAGCTCACCACACTCCTGTACCCTCCTGAAGCGCTGGTCAGTCAGAATCAAAATGGAGCTGAAGGCATAGCAGCGCCTCAGACTAAACATACAGAAATCCCTAATAACATTTCTGGTGACTCACCAAACAGAGAGATGTCTAGCTCCCATGACAATGACACAGAGGGGGATCCCTTAATGAACAGCCCAGCTAAGGCAAAAATTAGAATGGATGCTCTAGCACAGCGGCCACCTCACTCAGAAATTGAGCCCCAGGCTTTTATTCCACTACAATCTAACCAGGCCTTACATTCCTCAATGGCATCCTTCCCAACCTGCGGTCAGCCTGTTATTGACACTACACTGAAAGAGATGTTAATATCACTGCATTCCTCTCTTGTGACTGATTTATCCACTCTATTTACTAAACTCACTACAGATGTCAGTCTAATAGATAACAGAGTATCCACTATTGAGAAAGGTATGATGGAATGCTCCTCCACAGTCAATGACATCATTGATTCTATTGATGAGGTAAAAGATGAACAAGAGTGGATAAGGGGCAAATTAGCAAATTTGGAAGACCGCTCTAGACGAAACAATGTCAAGTTAAGGGGGGTCCCCGAAAATATAACAACTCCAGAATTACCCAAATACGCCAAAGAACTTATACGCACTATTCTACCTGAAGTTACGCCACGTGACATTATAATTGACAGAATACACAGAATTGCAAAACCTTCACACCTGGCTGCATCAGTGCCTAGAGATATACTTATGAGGATCCATTTTTTCCATATTAAAGAAAAAATGATGTCAGAAGCCAGATTGAAAGGCCCTCTACCACGTCCGTTTGAGGGTGTTCAAATATTTCCTGATTTATCAAGATATACGCTTCAACTACGTAGAGATTTGAACCCCATAACTAAAGGAATGCAAAACCATAAGATTCTATACAAATGGCGCTACCCGGCCACACTAATTGTCTCCAAAAACGGATCCACTCATATAATAAATGACCTACACAAGGGTTTGAAACTTTTGAAAGAATGGGGAATAATCCCGGAATACCACAAAGATGAAACTTCGCTTCTTCCAAAACGTCCTTCAACATATCACTACAATCAAAGATCCCGGAATCATCAACCTATGGAAGTATCTGGCTCCTGAGCGGTCCGCTAACTACGTTTATAGCGTCCCCTCCAGGAATTTTGTTTGATCTCACTTGCCTTTGGTATTAACTGTTCCACACTGCAGCAGTAAAAGCTGACTCTTTGCTTTTTTTTTTGTGCTTGACACAAATCTGCCGCATCCTGTTTTCATATCTTTTGCTATATTTTTAAATAGCTGTTATATATAATTGTAATTTCATTCCAGGTTTTATAGAAATACATCTAGTTACGGAACCCAGGTATCCTGATAAGCCGAAAGGAACTGAATTTACTGTATACACCAAGAAATATCTGCAAACTGTAAGTGTTATAGTCTCCCACGATCCATCACTTAGCCACAACAGGAAATATGCCATTCACGATAGTATCCTTGAACGCCAAGGGTCTCAACCACCCAGCAAAGAGACAATCTTTGTGGCATACTGCTGAAAAGCTTGATAGTGATATCTTATGTGTCCAAGAGACACACTTGACCCCACTTTCAGCCACTTTATGTCGCAGTAACAAATTTCCCCATATTTTCTATTCTAATTTCTCTTCCAAGAAGAGAGGAGTGCTTGTAGCGATCAAGAAAGACACTGACTTCCACCTCATAAAAGAAATAGGTGACCCCAATGGTCATTTTCTTATTTTTTTTTTTTTTTTTTTTTTTTTTTTTCTTTTTTTTTTTTTTTTTTTTTTTTTCCACCTCAGCAAGAATCCCAAGGGGACTGAATCAGTAGCGCCCTCAACAGCGTCCCTATTTGTCTTAACATCATTGTGGAAATAGTTTTTTTTTTTTTTTTTTTTTTCCATATTCACAGCCTTAACAACACCTGTGGGAGCTTTTCCATTAATTCTTGCTTGAGCTCGCTCCATTACCATTAGAATTCAAAAATCATTAAATAACCCAGCACCCCCCCCCCCTTCCCCCCCCTCCCCCCCCTTCCCTTCACCCCCCTGCCGCCGGAGTCTCCCCAAAGTGGCTAGAATGGTTTAATCCTAATTTTGATTTACTGGCTTTTGATTAGGTTAGATGTCTACCAACTGTCTCTGATCCTACTTTCTTAAGGCTTCGGCATAGCTCCAAGCCTTTTTAAACTTTCTCCAGCCCTCCCATTTAGTTCTCGTGTCCTCTCTTTCCTCTGCCCCACTGTTAGCTAGGCATTCCAAGGTGTATGTTCTTTCCACTGCGTCGACCCATTCCCAAATAGGCGGGGTCTCTTGGTCCCTCCATCTTTTTGGAATTACGCGTTTCGCTGCATTGAGCAAGTGAGGTACCAAGGATCCTTTGTATTGCCTGGTTCCTACCTCTGTGGCGTGCATCAGTACAGCCCAGGGGTCGTTTCTTACTACGACTTGGGTTATTTCCTCTATATTCTTGAGGATGGAACTCCAAAATATTTTGATTTTTGGACAATCCCACCAAAGGTGGCCCATGGTTCCCCTCTTTTTACAGCCTCTCCAGCAATCTGCTGAGGCTTCTGGCTGGAATCTATTTATTTTGTCGGGGGTCAGATACCAGCCCGATAAGCATTTGTAGTTGGTTTCTGCCGTTCTCATGTCGACCGCCGAGCTATGGGTATGCTTGAAGATTTTTTTAATTAACCCCGTGTGTATTGGTGTGCCTAATTCTCCCTCCCATTTCTTGAGAAACGGCGGCTCCTCCGGTCTATCTTTCGACAGCAAGAATTTATAAATTTTTGTAATTATTTTTTTTGTGTTTTCTGCTGTAAAGATGCGTTCCATCGCCGTAAGGTCTTCCCGTCCTCTCAAAGGGGGAGGGATCGAACCTATAAAGTGACATAGCTGCCGGTACCGCCATTCATCAATTGTGAATAAATCGTTTTTTTTTTTTTGTAAATCTTGCATAACCAAGATTTTCCCCCTACTTATTAAATCTCCTAACCGTGAATTTTCGTTTTTTAACCACTCCCCTCCCATTTCTCTTCTTCCTGGGGGAAAGAGGTCGTTTTCTTTAAGTGCAATTAAAGGTGAATTAAATTTTATTTTCAATTTTTTGTGGATTTTATCCCATACCTTGAGAGTGTTTATAGTGATTGAGTGCGTTTTCTCCCCTAACCTTCTATATTTCGGGGGGTTCCAAATAGCTTTTCCTAATTGTGCTTCACTCAGTGCTTCTTCTAGGCTTACCCATCTTTTCACGCTCGGCGCCTTCCCCCATTCTGGTATTCTTAATAGTACGGCTGCGTAGTAATAGTTAATAATGTCGGGTACCGCTAGGCCCCCCTGATCTTTGTCCATTTTCAAAGTTTGAAGTGAAATTCTATGTTTTTTCTGTTGCCACACAAAATCCATGATAATTGTTTTTAATTTCCTCAGGTATTGTTCTGGTAAGGAGATTGGTACCATTTGAAACTTATAGGTTATTAACGGGAGTACCATCATTTTAATCGCATTGATACGGCCAAGCCAAGAGATGGGTCTATTCTTAAACTCTTGGCATTTCTTTTTTACTTCATCTAGGAGAGGGAGATAATTAGCCTTGTATATTTTCCCTATAGTGTTAGTCAATGTAATTCCTAGATAGTTAATCTGTTTTTTCCATGCGAATTTATATGTTTTCATAAGGTCCCGTTTCTCTGTCTTATTTATATTAATGCTAAGTATGAAAGTTTTTGCTTGGTTGATCTTAAAATTTGAGATTTCCCCGTACGTACTAATCAGTTTCAAAATATTTGGCAATGATTTCTGTGGAGAGCTTACATAAAAAAGGACGTCATCTGCAAATGCCGCAAGTCTATGGTCTTCCCCTCCCACCACGCAGCCTTCGATACCCGGATTTAGCCTTATCGATGCCAACAGGGGTTCCAGCGAGAGTATAAACAAGAGAGGGGACAGGGGGCAACCCTGTCTTGTCCCATTATGCATTTCGAAGAGGGAGGAGATGGTTCCGTTCACTTTAATATTGGCTTTTGGCTGGCTATACAGGACTCTTATTTTCTGAATTATTTTGGGTCCAAAACCCATGGCCTCCAAGGTACTAAACAGGAACCCCCAGTCTACTCGGTCAAACGCTTTTTCAGCATCGATAGACATTAGTAGACTGGGGGTTCGGGCAGCCCTCATTGCTTGCATCACTAGTAAAGTTCGAACACTATTGTCCCTGCCCTCTCTTCCCGGCGTAAAGCCCACTTGATCCGGGTGGATCAACTCATCTAAGCAGCCCATTAGTAGACTGGGGGTTCGGGCAGCCCTCATTGCTTGCATCACTAGTAAAGTTCGAACACTATTGTCCCTGCCCTCTCTTCCCGGCGTAAAGCCCACTTGATCCGGGTGGATCAACTCATCTAAGCAGCCCTTTATACGTTCCGCTAAGATCTTCGCGTAGAGCTTTGTTTCGAAATTTAACAGAGATATCGGCCTGAACCCCGCGCACGTCGAGTCGTCTTTCCCTTCCTTACGCAGAACCGTGATTGTAGCTGACAATGAAGCCTCGCTCATGCGAAACTCGGAGCCAAGGCCGTTCATGTAGCTGAGGAGTCTGGGTACTAGAATCTCGCTGTAGGTTTTGTAATAAAGAGCCGTGAACCCATCGGGGCCTGGGCTCTTGCCCATTGGCGAGTTGTTCAAGGCTCTTGAGATTTCCTCCGCGGTAATTGGACTTTCCAGCCTTTCCCTATCCTCTGGTCCTAGGGACTGCAACTTAGCTCCTCTCAAGAACTTATCGATTTTATCCCTATTCTCTCCCTTTTTTCCGTCCCCCTTTTGCCCAACGGAGTAGAGTTCCTCATAGAAATCCCTGAACGTCGACGCGATATCTTTAGAAATAAACTTCACCTCTCCTTTTTTATTTTTTATTTTTTCTATAAAATTTTTGGACTTATTTTTTTGGAGCACCCTTGCGAGTACTTTGCCTGACTTGTTGCCCCAGATGTAGCGATCTTTGGTGATTTTGTTAAATACTTGTTTGGCTTCCTGTTCTGTCCATTCTTTTAGCTCCTCTCTCTTAAAAATTATCTCTTGGAGTATTGCCTGATGCTGATTGGGGTCCCCCTTGTGTTTTTGTTCTAAGGTTTTTATGTCGTTCGTCAGGTTGTGTATTTTTCTTAGTCTATCTCTTTTTTTCCACGACGCCTTTGAAATCAGAACCCCCCTAATGAAGGCCTTATGGGAATCCCATAGACTCGACCCCATTACCTCCCCATTATCGTTCGTTTTAAAGAACCATTCCAACTCTTTCCCCACGCTTTCTCTGATTTCTTTGTCCATTAAAAGCTCTTCATTAAGCTTCCACCCGCTGCTCGGCGGTCTATGTTCTGGAATATTTAAGTTCATGCTGACCGGTGCGTGGTCTGAAAGTGTTACAATCTCGACCTTGGTATCTGATACCCTCTCTAAAAGTCCATGGTCCACCCAGATGTAATCTAGCCTCGAGTACGTCCCGTGCACAGGGGAGAAAAAGGTATAGTCTCTGATCTGAGGGTGCTGCACTCTCCATACATCCACCAGTTGCTCAGAGCTCATCTTCTTCTTTAATAATTTCAGTTGAGCACTTCCCGTCCCCTGTGCACCGGACGAACTATCCACCTCGGGGTCCAAGACCAGGTTTAAGTCACCCATCAATATCAAGTAGCCCTTTCTGAAGGATCTTAGCTTAGCTAGGATCTTGACCATGAATTCCGGGGATCTCGTATTTGGGGCGTATATGTTTGCAAGGGTGTAGGGTGTCCCATAGAGGGTGCCCCTTAAAAAAAGGAACCTTCCCTCTGGGTCTGTCTGTCTATCTTCTATATTGAATTGCAAGTCGCCTGCCAACCCTATCGCCACCCCTCTCGTCCTGCTAGAAGCTGTGTCGCTATAGTACCAAATGGGGTGTTTTTTGGAGAACAACTTGATATTGGATGAGAGAGAGATGTGGGTCTCCTGCAGAAAAACCAGGTCCGCGCCATATCTCTTCAATTCGTCCAAAACCCTAAACCTCTTGCTTGGGGCATTCAACCCTCTCACGTTGTAGGTCAGACATTTTATTACAGGCATCCTAATTTTGTTGTCATGGCCTCAGCCACTCTAAAGTGACCCCCGGCGGCAGGGTCCCCCTCCCATGTTCCTTTCTCTCTCCCAACTACCCCCTTACCCACTCCTATCCCCTCCCCCCTCCTCCCCGCCCAACCCCCTCCCCCTCCCTCTCCCCACACCCCCATCCCCCCACCCCCCTCTGGTCTACTCCCCTCTAACCCCACTTGCCCTACTCTGGGTCTCTGAACCCAAGGGTGCCAACTCCTCTTGGCCTCCCCTAAGCTCATGATCTCCGGAGAGGGAAGATTTTGTGCCCGTCCTAGCCCTTCCGCCCCCTACCCCGATGTACAAGGGCTAGGGGTGCGGGAGACCAGGCTAGGCCGAGCGTACCCAAACGGGATTGGGCCCTCGTTGTTATCCCGGCCACCTCCCGACCCCCCCCCCCCATAGCCTCCCCCCCCCCGCACCAGCCCCCAGCCCAAATTCAACTCATTCCACCCAACCCGAGAGATCAGGGACCGAGATCTCAAATTTCCTGCAAAACTCTGTCAGTTCCTCGGGGTGTCTCAGAACAGCTGATCTGCCCTCTTTTGAGCCTACCAAGCATGCCGGGAACCCCCAGTTATATTTAATGTTATTATTACGGAGGGACTCTAAGAGGGGTCTCTGCATCCTCCTCCTCTCGAGGGTCCTGGCAGACAGGTCGGCATAAATCTGGATTTCAGCCTCTTCAAACTTGAGAGGTGTCTTTCCTCTAATCTTTTGCCATATTTCCTCCCTGTCTTTGAAGAAGCTGAATCGAACTATAACGTCCCGGGTTCTGCCTGTCTCCACTCGGTCTGCTCTACCGATCCGGTGTACTCTTTCTAGTTTGGGGAACTGGTCTTCCCCTGTTCCTATTATAGGGGCGAAAATCTTCCTCACGATTAACTCCAGGTTCTCCCCCCTTCGTTCGGGGATAGCTCTAACCCTCAGATTCAGCCTTCTGTCGCGGTTCTCCCGGTCTTCCATTTTATAGGCAATGTCTCTCTGGTGGATCTGAATTTTCTTGAGTTGTAGCTTTAGTTCTAGGATTTCTTGGTCGGTGTTGTCCGCTCTCCTCTCCGTCCCCTCCACCCTGGTTAGCAGCTGGCCCATATCATCTCTTATTTTGCTGACTTCGCTTTTGAACACGTTTTCCAGCCTCAACATCATCTCCTCCATATCCCTTTTGGACGGAGGTTGCGAGCCCAATGGTGGCTCCTCCATCCTGCTCACGTCCCCCTCGCTCTCAATTGGGGATTCCGTCCTCGGGTGTTCTTGTGCTACGTCTGACCTGCGGGGCCTATCCTTTCCCTTTCCCCTGTCCTCAGTGACCCCTGGGGAGTGGCCAAGTCCAGGGGCTGTCGGACTGGCCCCCTGCCTGAGATAGTGCTTTATGGAGCTTGAGTCGCTTTTTTGTGCTTTTGTGGCCCCTTTCTTAGGCAATTTGTTGGGGTCTTTGCTCATGGTGTTTCTTTTTGTTCCTCTTATTCTTTTCCCCAGCTTAACAGTATATCGTTCCAGTCGCCTATGGTTGTTCCTCTCTCCTTCTTACTCTCCTTCCCTCTCTTCCCCCTCCTCCTCCCTACCCTTTCTAATTGGGTATGTCTGCACTGCTCTGAAGAATGCCCCGTGCTTCAGGAAATACCCTCCTGAATGTTATGGCAGGATGAGGCTGGACTTGGGCTAAGCAGGGTATACTAGATTCGCTGGATTTGTCCTCGAACGTTCGGGGGGGATCGGGGGGGATCCCAGGGGCGGTGAGGGGATATTCCAGGGAAAACAAACACCGCGACCGGCCTTCCTCTTTATTCCTGCTCTGGCTCGGAAATTGTAATCCCCTCAATAAAAACACCACCCTCCAGGGGCCGTATCTCAAGCTGCAGTGAACCCTAACGTAAATCGCTGTCTGTTCCTTGATAACAGGCTCCCTGCTCAAGAGGGTTGAGGGCAACAATTCGCAAATCGAGTCTCTATGTGTTTATGATGTCTTTGACATGGGTTAGGTCCTCAAGGGGGGAGATACCACTTAAGGGGTGTTCACAAGTAGGTCTATCAGGGCTCAATATGTTTATGATGCCTATAATAGAATTTCGGTGCTGAGGGGGTCGCGGGGGAGTCTGGCTTCACGTATTCCGTCCCACCCACTGTTACTCCTCACTCCACTCATACGACATTTGATTCAGTTTAAAGGACACTTATCAGATTTACAAACAAGCAGAGGAGGAAAGGTGCAGCAAAACAGCGGGGGCCATAGGAGGGCGAGGCCTCCCGTACTCCGCCCCACCCACTGATGTTCTCAATTCCGCCTTTTAACTTGTTGACTTCAAATTAAATGCAGTTTCTCTGGTTTGCAGTCCGGTACAGGAAAACATTCAAAAAAAAAAAAAAAAAAAAAAAAAATTTCCTTAGACTGGTCTCTATATGGTGTCTGTAATAAGTGTTGGATCGTGGCGGGTCATGGGGGGGGGGGACCACCCCACCCGCTCCGTGCAGTTGGCTGAAACTCCTTGTACCACTCCTATAGCACTATTGAGTTTCGAGAGCCCCTAGATTAATTTGCAAGACTCGGAAAATTTTGTGGAGCGATAATAAGGCTTTAGTACAGAAAAAAGGGGGGTCATGAGGGGGTACCCCCCATTGAGACTCAATGATCTGCCCTCCTCACATTATTCAGTTCCATTTAAACAGGTATTAATCAGATTTGGAAACAGGACCTCAAGCAACGAAACTCTCCCTCTGCCCCGGGAAACAGTCATACATTGTACATGATCACCAAAAATCTTCCAAATAGTATTCAGCTTGTTTAGTTATTACTGCTGTTTTACCTGTTTTACTTTCACTTTTAGATCGGTCCTTAACCTAAGGTCCGTTACCGGGCCATGTACTCACGGACCAGGGTGGGTGGGTGGTTGCTTCCACGAGTGGGGGTTCCGAGTGTTGAATCCTCATTCCCTTCCTATGGTCTGCTGGAGCCGGGCTGCATGCGGGGGTGGGCGGCGGGGGGGGGGAGGCAGGGGAGAGGGCGTTCAGGCCACGCTCGCCGGGAGTTGGAGCCGCATCAAGGGGCACTTCCTGCGCTCCTTACGTCCTCCGGCGGGGCCACGATGGTCTCGGCTTCTCGGGCGGCGCATGTGTCATCCACACGCTCGTGCTCGTTCCACGGGGTGCCGGCGTTCTCCTCCGCCTCGCTCCTGACCTGCCTGGCTGACGAGCTCAAGCCCCTCCCTCCGTGCTGATCGCGCTACGTCAGCACGTCCATCTCCTCCTCCCTGCCCATAGGCACACTGTCATTTTCTTATTTTAATCTGTATGATTAATGGAACTAAATATACCTTACTCAACTTGTATGCTCCCAATTCTAGACAGGCAAATTTTGTCAAAAAGACTTTGACCAAAATTAAAGAGTTACAACAAGGATATCTCCTTGTATGCGGAGACTTTAATATGGTTGCAGATATTTATATGGACACTACTTCAGCGGATAAGAGAAGACCCTCTCCCCTGGGGCAAATCCTGACATCGTCTGATCTTTACGATGTCTGGAGATGCCACCATGGATCAGAGAGGGATTATACTTATTTCTCCCCGCAACACAAGTCGTATTCCAGAATTGACATGTTTGTTGTTGATAAATTGTTATTACAAAAGGTGACTACCTCTGTTATCCACACCATGACATGGTCAGACCACAACCCAATTTCGATAATTATTGATGATACGTCTCCTCAAAGGAACTCTTTTCTCTGGAGAGCCAATAATTTCATATTACAACATGCTACATACTCCAAAGAAATTGCCACTCATTTGAAAGAATATTTTGAATTAAACGCTGATTCAGTAGGGGATCCTGCCGTGGTGTGGAACGCGCATAAAGCGGTAATGAGAGGTGTTCTTATAAAACTGGGCTCCATTCACAAAAAAAAAAGAACACAACAAATAGACTCCCTTACTTCCCAAATTGCTCATTTGGAGGCAGACCATAAGTCATCTGCATGTCCCACTACACTAGCACAATTAATGTCGCTTAGACAGGAACTCAGGCTGCTTCTTCTCCATACATACGAACATATGCAACACAAATTCAAAGCCATCTCTTATTCCACATCCAATAAGGCAGGAAAAAGATTAGCACAACGTATCAAAGGGGCTAGAGTTAAATCTAAAATTCCCTTCTTATTCCACCCACACTCGAAAGTGAAGCTATCTAATCCACAAGACATTGCGAATGCTTTTAGCGATTACTATAGTGACCTATATAATCTCAAGAATGACCCTACAACCCACCAACCATCCCCAGAGGAAATTGATGACTTTCTCCATAAGATAAATTTACCGACTCTGACAGAAACACAATTGTCTTATTTAAATGCTCCTTTTTCAGCACCAGAACTTCTAGCTACCATCTCATCACTGCCTTGTAACAAAACACCAGGCCCGGATGGCCTTACAGGGGAATACTTCAAACAATTCTCTACCTATTTGATTCCACACTTGCTGAAATTTCTTAACCAAGCTGCATATTCTTCCAAATTCCCTGTAGAATCGCTAAACGCATTAATTATCACTCTCCCAAAACCTGAAAAAGATCCGACTGCCCCACAAAACTTCCGGCCAATCTCCTTACTTAACCTTGATTTAAAAATATACGCCAAAACTATTGCTAGACGCTTAATGAAGAATATGCCAGACCTGATTCACAAAGACCAAACAGGATTTATTAAAGGGAGGCAAGCATCAGACGCGACGCGTCGCATGATTGACTTAATCCATTGCGTAAATTCCAGTGGAACACCTTCTCTGCTTCTTTCTTTAGATGCAGAGAAGGCATTTGATCGGGTGCACTGGACCTATCTACAGAAAGTTCTCATGAAATTTGGGTTTAAAGACAATATTTATAATGCTATCATGGCACTATATACTTGCCCAGCTGCAAGTTTTTTCGGCTAATATGATATCTCATCCATTCCAAATTTCGAACGGTACCCGTCAGGGTTGTCCATTGTCGCCCTTAATTTTTGATCTAACTATAGAACCTTTAGCTGAGCACATACGCACGAACTCGAACATCTCAGGCATAACTGTTGGCAACACTACTCATAAGATTAGTCTTTTTGCTGATGATGTGATTTTAATATTATCAAATCCTACCTCCTCCTTAGCAGCAGCCCGAGACGTTTTAGATTGGTTTGGACGAATATCATTTTACAAACTAAATGTCACCAAATCACAAATACTAGATCTCAAATTGAATTCCACCACTAAATTACTATTACAAGCCCAATACCCCTTCACATGGTCTGAACACAGCATTTCTTACCTAGGTATTCAACTCACTAGAACCACTAAACTCCTCTTTTCATCAAACTTCAAGCCTCTCTTAGATAAATTACGTACTGAATCTCAGAAATTAGCTAAAATGGAACTGTCATGGTCTGGCAGATTAGCGGCGTTCAAGATGATGCATTTACCTCAAATTTTATACCTGTTTAGGACCATTCCTATTCCTATTCCTAAATATTACTTTAAGTCACTTCAAACGATACTCAACCGATGTATTTGGCACGGTACAAAACCTAGATGCGCTCATTCTATACTTAGGATACACAAATTAGCGGGAGGATCAGGTTCAATAGATTTTACAGATTATCACACTGCAGCGATCATAGCTCAAGCAACTGAGTGGTTTCAGCAAGATCCGAATAAAAACTGGTGCAATATAGAACTTTCCTTACTATTTCGTCCTAGTTTAAAAAATTGGTTGTTGAGCACTCCATTAGACGCTAAAATACCAAAAGCGATTCCCCCTACCATGATAGCCACGGTCAGAGCATGGAAAATTCTAACCCAAACTATCCATCAAGAACCCACTACTACACAGATACCGATACCTATAGAAGTCTTAAACCACATCTCACCTGAATTATCTACATCCCATTGGTCTAACCGAAAAATCTCATTCATAAATCAACTATTTCATGACTCAAACCCAAAATCCTTTTCAACCCTCCAAAATGAATTTCACTTGCCTGAATCAGACTTTATTGCATATTCCAAACTTCTGAAATGCCTTAACAAAATCAAACCTCTCTTATATACAGTTTCTTCAGTAATATGGAAATACCTGCACTTTGAATTTCCTAAACAGAAGGGTATTTCACTTGTATACAACACCCTGAACCAAAAGCGTGTATTTACTAAATCCACACCACATACACACTGGGAAAATGATCTAGCAACGACTTATACAGAATCACAATGGGAACAAGCTTCACGAAGTGTATACAAATCCACGAAAAGCTCTGCGTTATGGGAACTCACACAAAAATTGTCCCTTAGATGGTATTTGACGCCTTCTCGCTTGGCAACATTCTATCCCACATTATCTAATAAGTGCTGGAGATGTAATTCCAACATAGGAAGCATATTCCACATATTTTGGGAATGTACCCTCATACAGGAATACTGGAAAACCGCTTTTCTTCTCTTAAAAGATATATCCCAGATAGATATACCAATGTCTCCGGGTCTAGCTATCCTGAATTTATCCATTGAAGACATACCCTTTTCATTTCGTCATGTGACGACACATATCCTATTGGCAGCTAGGTTAACTATAACCAGATTATGGAAGTCAGATACAACTCCCTCTATCACTCACCTCTTAGATACCGTAAACCTACATTATAGTTATGAATTAATGATGGCATCCAGTGAGGGTAAATTACCCAAGGAAAAAACCAAGTGGGCATCATGGGAACAATGGTCGACTATTACTAACTTTTTGTAACACTCATATCTAACAGATTGATATACACTTTTGCCTCTGGGTTCTAGAGTATGGACACAGGTTCCTGGATAAGTTCTATTATTGTGGCAACGTTCTCCTCTTAGACACAGTGTAGTCCCCATGGGGGTGTCTAGAGGACATATACTTCTATTTGATCTTATGTTACTATATTGATCTTATATTTCTATATTGAATGTATTGCGTTTTGTAGCATTTTAATAACAGTAATTCTTGTTCTGTAACACTTCATTGATAATTGAGTTGACATTATTTAAGTGCTATTCTGAGTTAATTTATTTTAACGGCATACAATGTGTAATTTGCATCTTTACTGTATGTTATGAAATTCAATAAAAACTGATTGAAAAGTAAAGCTGTGCTAATTGAAAAGCCCCAATACATTTTTGATGAAGGCCCTGGATTGTGCACCATTCAGAGCCTGTTCATACCAATGTGTTATAAAGCGTCGTACCACATGGCAAGCCCTTAAACTATACTTTTATACAGTGCTTTTCAGATCTACTGTATTCTATGTCATATGCAGAGAACAAAAATATATAAACAATTTTCTGCATATTCACACCTATCATATGATGAACTAAAAGTTATATAAGTGAATTATTATGTTCTACATATAGCTCTCACAATGTCAAAAGGATGTGTCCTGCACCTGTACTAATTATAACTATGTACATGCTAGACTGCTACAATATGAAATACTAAAAAAATAACAAGCACCAACTTGCATTGATGGGTGTGAAAATGTGCATTCACAGGCGTAACAAGTCATAAATGGCAGCTCCCATAGTTCTAACTTACCAGGATTTATCTCTGCTAAATTATACATGTAAGCTGTCACCACTGACCACTTTCTGAACATGGTGGTTGCTTGGCTATCTCCAACTTGATCATTGACCCAGGAGAAGAATGCAGCAAGTCAAGTTATGGTAAAGTCACTATATCCTGTTCAGGGTCAGGAACTTAGAAAGAACTGAAGCCCTTGGATCAGCAGGACAACCAGGCATTTTTTTGGAAACAAAAAGCCTTGGTAGTCTCCACTATTGTAATATAATAATTATTGCAAGAATTCTTATACCTGTTCCAGATCCACAAATAAGATAGTGGTGAATGTGAACCTGACAACCAGGGCATTAACATTTTTATAATGGTATGTCGATAACAGAAGCCTACATAATATTCCCATGACAGGTTTGTTTTAATGTGAGGTTAAAAATGAGTGTATCAATCATCTTATTTCCTTATGTGAAATTAGGTTTGCGATTTTAAAGTCTTGTTTTGTTTCCTATAAAAATAACAAACATGTTATACTTACCTGCACTGTTGCAGTGGATTTGCACAGAGCAGCCCAGATCCTCCTCTTCTCGGGTCCCTCTTCTGTGCTCCTAGCCCCTCCCTCATGTTCAGTGCCCCCACAGCAAACAGCTTGCTATGGGGACACCCGAACTGAGTCACAGCTCCCTGTGTCCATTCAGACATGGAGCCCTGACCTGGCCCGCCCCCTCTATCCCCTGATTGGCTAGCTGACTTTGATTGACAGCACTTTTCACTTTTCCAATTTGTAGCAAATCTGCGTGGCAAGTCTCCATCAAGATCAAAGTTGCAGTGGTGAGTCTACAGCAAGAGTTCTGCAAGTCTATAGCATGCAAATGCAGCCACAGTGACCCCTGTGGTGGGAGGACTATTGCACAACATAACTGAACCAGAACTTGCAGAATATTTGCAAAGAAAGTTGATCTGGAGTCATGCAATGCGGACTTGCTGATATTGTGCAACAAACTTGTGAAGCCTGGCAGGTCTAGCAAGTCATTTTCAAACTGACAGTACAATTGCCTGCTATCTGGGCAGCAGATAGCTCCAATGGCTCCTGCTACTGTCTCCGTGCCTGTGAGGAGACAGTTGTGCTGCTGCAGATGGTTAGAGCGCTGGATCGAGATAGGACTCAGGTTAGTATATGGGGGGGGGTGGATACAGTTACTGGGACATTTTTTACCTTAATGCAGGGAATGCATTAAAGGTAAAAAATGTCTAACCTTTAGAACCACTTTAAAAAAGCAAGAGCCTTATGCTAATTGAATAACTCACAGCAATCAATCAACATTTGCCTTTTAAATGCTTTCAACTGGTAAAAAAAACGTTGTGTGTATGTGTATATATATATATATATATATATATATATATATATATATATATATATATATATATATATATATATATATATATATATATATATATATTTGTTTCCTTGGTTACTGCACTTTACACCACCCACTATAAAACACTAAAATACAAATGAGGCTTTGCCAATTTTTTTTTTTTCTTACAAAGAATTACACTGTAAAATGAGATGAAAGCTATTAAAAAAAATAGATGTAGTCTCAGTTTTTGTGCGCCCAGTTTGTGAAGCAGCTTATTGTACAGAAAGATAAGGTTATCTACTGAAAAAGGCCATATGGTTAACCTAACCCAGATTGCTTTGGATAACTTAATTCAAGCTGCAAAAGTGTACAATATGTAGGTTTACAAGTGTGACTCCTCTTAGATCTAATACCAAATATTTTTTGACTCACTTAAATATCCACAGGAAAACCATTCTATATTTTTTTGTGAGACTGATGGTACCCCGATCTATTAAAGCTGAACTCCGCACTGCAAGGTTTAACTGCTCGTATTGAATAGGGATTTAATAATAAAGAGATATACTCACCTTATTCCTCGCTTCTGCAGGCTTCCCTCATGCTGCATGTCCTGTCTCTTGCAGCTGCTGCCTTATTAGTTGCAGCTCTCTGACATCATCCCAATCAGCAGTCCTGCATGCACGTGAGGTCCCTGAGGGCACTATATACAACCCAGAATGTTGGACAACAGGGAAGAGCGTCGTGACCAATCAGAATTGCTCTGATCAGTCCCGGAAGCCCTAAGAAAAGAAGAGTGGTGCTTTCTATTTCCTGGACCAGGGCACTGGCTGCGAAGGCCATCTAATCACCCATAGAGGCAAGTGCAATGGGGACAAGGGAGTTGGGAGGGTGTTGGGTGTTAAAGGGGTTGTAAAGGTTAAGGGTTTTAAAAAAATAAAACACACATGTCATACTTACCTCCGCTGTGCAGTTGGTTTTGCACAGAGTGGCCCCGATCCTCCTCTAATGGGGTCCCTGAGCGGCGCTCCTGGCTCTTCCTTTTCTCAAGTGTCTGCTCCCGTGTATTGCTTCTGCGCCTGGTGTCCACGTCATTGGATTTAATTGACATCAGCGGGAGCCAATGGCTGCGCTGCTATCAATCTATCCAATCAGGATACGAGACATCGGCCGGAGCTGGTGTGCTTGTTCCCGACGTAGGAAATACAGGGCTCAGGTAAGTCAGACGGTGCTATTACCAGCAATAGCCGCCGATTTGGCATGCGATTTGACATGCCAAATTGCATGTCAAATCGGGCCAATGTGAATGAGGGTTTTGGGTCAGTGGTGCTTGTCTCATTTGCTAGTATAAAGTTGGGCCGCTTGTTTCTAGAAATGTTGTTAATTTGTCTCTGCTGCAGATGGAGTAGGGATAACATGGAGCAAATGTCTTGCAGTACTATTTTTTGTCTGATCTATAAACATATAGTATTTAAAATGTAACTTTGGTAGAAAAATTATTTCACAGTTCAAACCTTTCTTCCTGAACTTCGGGTATGCATTTTAATGCATAGTCCAGCTTGGACCAATATTTGTAAGCATATGCCAGTGCCATTGTCAGTGCTGATGTGCTGACGTACTGACGTGCTGTCAGAAGCTCCGTCAGAAGCTCCGGCTTCTGCAGGCCCCCTGCCTCCCGGATCCCAGCAGCCAGCAGCCTTAACGGGCACCTAAGTCCCCCCCCCCCCCCCTCCTAGGCTCAGGGACCGGGTACGAGTCCCTCCCCCCCCCGCCCCTAACGATCATTCGACCTAGCCAGTCATCCCCCACCGCCGCCATCACTAGCCGCCACCCACCCGCCTCTCTGGGCAGGCGGGTTAGGAAACTCCGCGGCTCCGGCCTAGTCCGGCCGGCGCCGGATCACCGCCCCCATCGGCAGCAGCTCGCCCCCATCCAGGCACCCACGCGGCCCGGATACCCACGCACCGGACCCCCCCCCCCCGCATCAGCACCTGCATCTATCCACCCCGGGAGCCGAGACCAGGCAAGCCCGTGGCTCCGGCCTTGTCCGGCGGACATTTTGGTACACCCACTCCACCCAGGTACTACCAGGACATCCCCAGGACCTCCAGGACCCCCCAGCAGATACCAACGGGTACTCCTTCCACCACAGGTCAGTCTCCCAGGTGGGCAACATCCACAGCCGCCGTCGCCTCGGCTCTAGCTTGCTAGACAAGGAAGAAAGCGGCTGCGGCTGAGACCCAACCCACCTCATCCCACCTCCCAGCTTACCCTTTCCTCCTTTCTGCAGGCCGGCGTGCCCACCCCTCTCAGTACACCCCTGCCTAGCAACCGGACTTCACCGCAGAAGCACCAGGCCACACAGCAAGCGCTTCAGGGATTATCTCCAAGCAGGTAAGCTCTCGGGATCCCCCCCCCCCCTACTAGCAGTTGATCCAGGGCACTGCGGTCCGACCGCCTCCGGGGGTCAGGAAGGAATTTTTGTTCCCCCTACTGAGCAATTGGCTAGCACAGCTAGGGTTTTTTTCCCGTTCCTCTGGATCAATGAGAGGGCGGTAGGTTCAACAGGCCCCCCATCACCCCTACAGGAACTATTCGCTCCAACTCAGCAACACACCGCAGCTGTCAGCAGCATTCTTCTGGTCCAGGATCTTCGCGACAAGCAGAGGCAGCTGGAACAGCCAGGAACCTGCTACCCAACTAAACCAATTCCTCACACATAGGGCACTACATGATCAACTTGCGCGCCTACTCATAGCCTCTACGCGGCGGCAAGTCTGATACCTAGACTGATAACAGGACAAACCCGGATCAGGATCATCAGCTCAGTCATCCCAGGACCATCAACTTCATCCTCTGGCCAAGTGCTACTTTAAATATTCAGCAGAAGTCCTCCACAGACTAAGGAATACCACCGCAACATTGCCAGCTCCCATTCAAAAAATTCTACGAAAAGAACGACTACTAAAGACCTTTAAACACAGGAAGATACCAACCCAACCACAACAATTAGCATGCACCTTGATCAACACCAGATCTGCAGCCAAACACAGACTAGAAGTACACGACTTCATCACCCAAAACAATATAGACTGCCTCTTCATCACGGAAAGCTGGCTAACGCCCGACTGCAACACCATCCTCACCGAATTGGTGCCGGAGATCTACAGGATCCTAACTGAACATCGGATAGGAAAAAAAGGAGGAGGCCTAGCAGTGATTTTTAAATCGCACCTGGCGCTCACCAAACCAATCTTACAGAACCCAGTGCCTTTTATGGAGACATTGGCGCTGCATCTTCAATCAACACCCCATGACACCACTCACATTCTACTTTGCTATAGACCACCAGGACCAAAGACCAATCTGCCTACACCCCTCACGGAATTCATCTCAATACATACACTGAAATCCAAAAACTTCCTGGTACTTGGAGACTTCAACCTCTGGGCAAACTCTACCCAAGACCCTATCGCGACCGCCTGCATCAGCCAACTGGAAGAACTGGGTCTCCAGCAACTGATAAAGACCCCCACACACGGGTCAGGACACACTCTGGACCTCATCTTCAAACAAAATCTGGACATCAACACACTAGACAACATACCACTACCATGGACGGACCACCACGCCATCAAATTCAAAATCTCCACCAACACCACCCACCAAAAACAGAAACCTGCAACAACAACTCATTGGACCAGATCGCAGAAAAAACTGCACTCCGATACCTTCAAAACCACTTTATCAAACAAAATAGCAACTCTGAATTTAATAGAGCAAACTCTCAGCTCCCTAAACAATGTATTACTACAATCAGCAGACTCAGTGGCTCCAAAACGCAGAACACTCATTAGGAGGAAAAACGCAGGATGGTTTAATAGCTCACTCACGCTACTCAAGCAAGAACGCAGAAGAGCTGAAAGAGCATGGAGAAGAAATCCTACCAAGGGAAATCACACAAACTACAAAGGACTGACAGAGAATTATCAGAAGGCAATCTTCAAAGCTAAAAAAGATTATTTCTCAAATACCATCTCAGCGGCCTTAAACCGCCCCGGGAACTTTTTAAAATAGTCGCTCAGTCGATGAACCCGGCATGCTTAGAGCCCCCCGCTAATGAAACCCAAGATTTCTGCAATGAATTATCAGATTTTTTTCATCAATAAAATCGACAACATCCGGAAAATAATTCATCAGAAAAAAACATCCGACGGCAGTCAACCAGAGCAAAAAGTCGATATCGACACAAACATCCCACAACCGCCAAAGTTTTCTCTGATCCCAATTACCACAGATATCACTAAAAACATCATCAAAAATCTCAGAGACAGCACATCCTCTATTGACATCATGGACCCGCTACAATCAGGCTTCCGCCCAGGCCATGGGACAGAAACCGCACTCCTGAAGATATGGGACGACGCCCTCGAAGCAGCAGATGACGGAGAATCATGTCTCCTGGTACTGTTGGACCTCAGTGCAGCGTTTGATACTGTGGACCACAATACTCTACTCATCCGCCTCACAGAAGTAGCAGGAATCACAGACTCAGATCTACAATGGTTCGCATCATTCCTAGGAAATCGGGCACAGACAGTGAAACTAGGAGCTTTCACCTCTGAAACCCGGGCAATCTCCTGTGGAGTCCCTCAAGGATCACCCTTGTCGCCAGTGCTCTTCAACATCTACATCCGCCCACTCCTCAACATCATCAGAAGATCAGACCTCTGCTTCCACTCATACGCTGACGACACGCAATTATATTTTTGTATCACCGGACAAAAAGACCATCATCAGCAATTAGAAAAATGCCTCACTATGATAGACGACTGGATGACCACTAGCTCCCTCAAACTTAACGAATCGAAAACAGAACTTCTTATTCTACATGCAAATCAAAACCCCCGAACCAAGATCCCTTGGACACCACCCACCATCTTTGGACAGACCATCGCCCCTAGGACCAAGGCCAAGAGTCTCGGAGTCATCTTTGACTCAGAAATGTCAATGGATGCCCAAATAGGAGCAGTAGTCAGTGGTTCTCACCATCTGCTCCGCCTGCTACGCAGACTCATCCCCTTCATTCCAAAGGAGGACAAAGCAGTGGTAGTTGGAACAGTCATCAATTCTCGACTGGACTACGCTAACTCCCTCTACATAGGATTACCCCAATATCAACTTGCGCGCTTACAACTTATCCAAAACACGGCGGCAAGACTGATAACAGGGAAAAAACCCTGGGAATCCATCTCCCCTTCCCTGAGGAACCTACATTGGCTAACCGTAAGGAATCGGGTCACATTCAAGAACCTCTGCCTCACCCACAAATGAACACATGGAAACGCTACGCAATACCTTCTCGAGAAAATAAAACACTACACACCGAATCGCAGTCTTCGATCGGCTAATCAAAATCTCCTCCTCATTCCTAAATCCTGCTACAAATCAAAGGGGGAACAGAGATTCGCTGTCCAAGGACCACGGCTATGGAACGCTCTACCAACCAACATCCGCATGGAAGAAAACCACCAGGCCTTCAGGAAGAAACTCAAGACCTACCTCTTCTAGAAGCTCGACAACAAAACTCCAATACAGCTCCTTGAGGCGATTCAGTTCGCATTGTAGCGCTATATAAGTTATTCATTCATATGCCATACCTGGGGGGCCACTGTGTAAGCAGATAATCACTGTAGTAGTCGCGACTACTAGAGTGACCGCCGCTCTGTTCTGGGTCCCAATGCCGAGTGGCTGCCCTGCTGAATAGTAATCGCAGGGGGTCACTTGGTCGGCATAGGCTCTATTCACATTGTATTTTTCTCCATGAATGCAAAGTGTTCTCTGATTGGAGGAGGGGGAAATTGCGCTATCATTTCCCCTTCTCTCCACCCCACCTCATCCAATCAGAGAAAACTTTGCATTCGTTGAGGAAAATGCAAGGTGTTCTGTAAATGGAGCCATTGCTATGTGAGTAACTCCCTGTGGTTACTACGCAGCAGGACAACTGCTTGGCACAGGACCTGTAAGACAGCGGTGATCACTGTAGTAGTGACGACCACTACAATGATTACCTGCTTCCACAGAAGTCCCACAGGTATGGCATATGCATACTTTATGTACATTGGTCCAAGCTGGAACAATGTAAATGTGCATTAAAATCCATACCTGGAGTTCAGCCTTAAAAAGACAGACAACTGACTGCTTATTCTCGTAATATTGCCAAAAAAAAATAAAAATCTATGGCTGTATAAAATTCCAAGGTGCATGCTTGCACATGTAATGGTTAAACATTCTAAGAATGATTAATGTTAAAATGAGACAGCAAGACTTTAATTAGGGACTCTGTGTATAGAAATGTCAAGAAGCAAGACTTCTTATGCCAAAAGGGAACATACCAAAATAACATGAATTCAGTGTTAGAGAACACTTATCCATGTTAGCTGTCTAGAACAATGCAGAGCAGAAAAGCTGCCTTGTGTCATTTCCTACATGAGATTTAAAGTGATTGTAAAGGGAAAAGTAAAAAAATAAATAAACATGTTATACTTACCTGCTCTGTGCAATGGTTTTGCACAGAGCCGCCCCAATTATTTTCACTTGTTGGGTCCTCCGACAGCGATGCTGGCTCCCCCCCCCTGCTGAGTGCCGCTTGCTATGGGGGGCACTTGTGGGAGCTTGCTTCCAAGCTGTGCTCGGTGTGTCTATTGATACACACAGTGCGGCTCGACCCTGCCACCTGCTCTCTGGGTGTGATTCACAGCAGCGAAAGTTAATGGATCCCACTGCTGTGTCTGAACCAGTGAAGAGAGAGAAAAAGAGCAGCGATGCTGCTCTTGTGCACATCTCTGGATCGACATTGGGCTCAGATAAATATAAGGGGGGTTGGAGGGGATAGCTGCATGCAGAAGGTTTTTTACCTTAAATCGGGAGTTCCACCGTTTTTTTTTTTTGAAAGTCAGCAGCTACAACTACTGCAGCTGCTGACTTTTAAAATATGGACACTTACCCATCCAGTGCGCACGCGATGTCGGCACACGAAGCCGATCTGTCTATCGGTTCTCGGGTGCTGCAACCGCCATCTTCGGTATGGGGATCAGGAAGTGAGGCCTTGTGGCTTCCCTTCCCGGTTCCCTACTGCGCATGCGCGAGTTGCGCTGCGCAATAAGGACGCTCCCTGCTGTCTCTGGGATCTGTGTGTTTCCCAGCAGACAGCGGGGGCCCCACAGGAAGTGGCGTAATAGCCGCAGAATCTGCGGCTATCTATGCCAGGAAGTGGGTGCAGATACCTGTATTATACAGGTATCTGCACCCCCCTTAAAGGTGCCAATTGTGGCACTGGATGGGGGGAGGGTTCTGATGAGCGGAAGTTCCACTTTAGGGTGGAGTTCCGCTTTAATGCATACAATACATTAAGGTAAAAACATTCTGAATCACTTTAAACTGGTCGTATACTGATATTTTCAAACAAACGTTCAAAAGTATTTCAAAATGTTGTTTGCCTTTAACATTTGATTTTGGAATAAATGTAATTTCTTGAATGAAGATCGCATACACTATTCAAAATTTGTTCGTTCAACGGGGACTGTGTGATTTACATGCAGTTCTGCATAGTGTGATTCGAACCCATTTATTTTTAATGGACAAAAATCGCACCACACCAAAAGTATGCATCGTAACCAGATCCGGTGCGGGCAACTGCAATGACTTTGCGACCTGTGTTTGGGGTGTTGTTACCTTTGTATTGACACCCACCGCATGGAGTGCATTTTGCATGCAGTGTTAATCGCACAGGAACGAACGCCCTGTTTCTCTGCGATTCATGTGCGGGCATTTGGCAAGCTTTACAAGTTGCAACACCTGGGAAACACAAACATTGCTGGAACAAATGAAAATGAACATGAAGAAACCCAAAGTGCTGTGTGTTTATTAAACTATTCGCTATTTATGTAAGGAAAATCTTTAGTTATCCAAGGCAAATGCCTATTCTTTAAAGCCATGTGAACGAGGCCTAATGCCACGGTCAGAATTTCCGATGGAAACAGTCCGATGGGAGCTTTTCATCGGATTTTCCGACCGTGTGTATGCCCATCGGTCTTTATCTGTCGGAATTTCCGACGGACTTTGGATTGAGAACCTGTTCTTAATTTTTCAGACGGAAAACCTTTCTATCGGATTTTCCGATCGTGTGTATGCAATTCCGACACGCAAAATTCCGACGCATGCTCGGGAAACAATTTGACGCATGCTCGGAAACAATTCAACGCATGCTCAGAAGCATTAAACTTCCCTTTTATAGTGCAGTCAAAAGTTTTTTAAGGTGTGGTGTTATTGATCGTCGGAATTTGGTGTGACCGTGTGTAGGCTAGACAGTTTGAGCGAAATTCCGTCGGAATTCCGATGGGAAAACCATCAGAGCTTTTTCCGACGAGAATTCTGACTGTGTGTACGCGGCATAAGAGCTAGCATCTCTCAAGCCATTTTTTACTGATGTTGTTCATGGCAAGAGGAGAAACAATTTTGTCTTTGACATGCAAATGTGGTAAAGTTAGAAGTGTCAACCTTTGCGAAAGGCAGAAGGAAGACCATTTCATTAATATACCTGAAGGGTTTGGAATAGTATTGAAGAGTTTAAAATATGTAAATCTTCTGGATAGGGGTGCACCTGAGTCAGGCATCTCCAAAAACGTTGTCAGGATGGTGAGTGGTGGGAACTCAGAAAACTTACATTTACAGATCACTCCTGTGATATATGAACCAAGAAGTGTTCAGATCTGAGCACGTCCGGGTTCAGAGATGTCAAACCATAGTCACTGTAGACAGGTGAACAGCAGATAGGAGACTTTCTGTCCCCAGTCTGCTTGGGTAGACAACAGGGAAAACAAAGGGGGTCTAAAAGACTCCTGATGTTTGTTTAAAAATAAAACAAAAACAAAAATGTTAGTATGCAGGGAAAAGTCAATATCTGCACATAAGAACAAAATGTTTTTAGTCTGCTTAGGTTACATGTTTTGGGAAAAGGTGTAGGTTTGAAAGTTCACTTTATTAACCCATTGTTTCTCTGTTAGTAGATATAATCAGAACACGCATGGTTTGCGTTAATCATTGCTAACATACAATTGGAAGACTTTTAGGTTTGACATTTTTATGTTTTACCTTTTACCCCATATATTCTGCTGTTAATGAGCCCTGTGGAACAAACGTCAATATTAATCCATTGCGTGCAGGGCAGGCCACTCAGCAGGAGGGCATGTAACCAGATTTAGTGATGTAGGTTTTTAAAAGGGGCACACCAAAAGGATTTACTAACCTGATCCTTAAAGTGATTGTAAAGTCTAATTTTTTTTCCTATAAAAATAACAAACATGTCATACTTACCTGCTCTGTTGCAGTGGATTTGCACAGAGCAGCCCAGATCTTCCTCTTCTCGGGTCCCTCTTCTGTGATCCTGGCCCTTTCCTCCTGTTCAGTGCCCCCACAGCAAGCAGCTTGCTATAGGGGCATCCAAGCCGAGTCACAGCTCCCTGTGTCCATTCAGACATGGAGCCCTAACCTAGCCATGCCCCCTCTCCTGATTGGCTAGCTGACTTTGATTGACAGCAGCGGCAGCCAATGGTGCCGCTGCTGTGTCTCAGCAAATCAGGAGGAAGAATCTTGGATGGCTGAGCAATCACTTGTAAACAAACCGGCGTCACGTCATGACGCCGGTTCCTCCCTCCCCTCTCTGTACAATCGGTACAGTGAGAGGGGAGAAGTGGAGAGGGGGAGAGATTGCAGCAGCGCTGTGGGCTGGATGTGTAGTGCCCACAGCGCTGCTCAGTGACAATACTCGGCCAACACTCTGCAATAAATTTTAATAGAAACAAAGAATTTTATTTAATTTTTTTACCAAATTTTCAGTCTTTTTTGATTTATAGCGCAAAAAATAAAAAACCCAGCAGTGATTAAATACCACCAAAAGAAAGCTCCATTTGTGTGAAAAAAAGGACAAAAATGTCATTTGGGTACAGTGTTGCATGACTGAGTCATTCAAAGTGTGAGAGCACCGAAAACTGAAAATTGGTCTGGTTAGGAAGGGGGTTTAAGTGCCCAGTGGTAAAGTGGTTAACATCACTTGGCGCTGGAGCCTAACTAGAGGAGCAGAACAGGGAGGGGCTGGAGATGACCAAGTAGAGCAATACAGATGGGTGCTGGAGGTGGATAAGAGGATCAGCACCATGGGGGGGGGGGGGGGGGGGGGGGGGGGGGGGGGGGTGAAGGCTGACCAGAACAGAAGCAAGGCTGTGATAAGAACAGCAAGGATAGGACTTAGAGGTAGACTAGGGGAGCAGTAAAGGAAGTTGGAGGTGAATACAAAGACAATATAGGAGGGCTGCGGAGGTGGATGAGAGGAGCAGTACAGGGGGATGTTATAGTAGACTGATGAGAGGAGACACTTTCACACAATTGATCCACAACTGATTGGTGACATTCCATTAAAAAAAAAAAATATATATATATATATATATATATATATATATATATATATATATATATATATATATATACACACACACATACACACACACACACACACACACACACACACACACACTGTGTATGTATATATATATATATATATATATATATATATATATATATATATATATATATATACACACTGTATAGGTTTATTAGCGCAGGCCAAAAGCCAAAGAAATTCTTTCCCTTTCAGATCAGGACCGACATGTTACAACAGCTGCTGCTTGGGATACAGTACCCACTTCCACTCTGGAGCTATTTTTTTTTTAATTTTTACACATGTTAAAATCAGCATTATTTATTAAAAAATTACGTAACCCCCCAGCCCCCATATTAATTCATATTTTCTGAATGCAGAGGCGTTTGCAAATTTTTATGTCGCACAATGATTACGCAATAAATCTTTCTTTTTTCAGGAAAATGTATTAAAGTGCACACTGACAGAAATTTTATTCCCCAAGTAAAAGCAAGACAGTGTCAAGTATATAGATACAAAATATGTCAAGTCTCAAAACTGCATCTGTATGAAATGTCAAAGTTATGGACCTAAATTGTTCAATAGGTGATGTTTAAACGCCTTTACAGCTTATTATTTTATAGTTAACCCTAAGTAAGGGACCTAGAATTATTGCTCTCCTGTGTGCGGCAATATCACACATGTGGTGCAATTGTTTACTTACATGTCTGTGCATGCCTTTGTGTTCATATGTGTTTGACAGACATGATGTTCATTTTTATTATATTTTACATTTACCTTTATTGTTATCACAAGGGGGCTAACAAGCCCTCTATATGATAGCATTTGATACATGACAAATCCTATTTATGGAGACATCCTAAAATCTTACATGCCCTCTGCTCCAGCCGATCAAGCATAGACTGTGCTTGATCCACTGGGCACCAGGCTTCCTAGCCAGGATTCTGACAGCGCTTCTGGGTTCACACTGTACAGAGCTGATCAGGGAACCCAAACTCAGGTAAAGACCCCCACAGAACGTTATAGGAGCATCTTCTCAAGAGATTTCAGGTACTGAACATTTCCTCAGAATCTTGCCAGAAGGATGGCGACACCAACCTTGCCCAGTCACTGCCAGTGGAAGCTGGGGAAAATGTTGTTAGAATTTTTACTGCAGGTGATTCTTTTTAACCCCTTGACACCGACATAACTCATATATGCAGCCCCACTGCACTGGGCTTTTTTCCGGGGGGCCACATGTATGTGTATCTCCCTTTGTGCTGCGAGCGTGCAGCACAGCGCACTCCCAGCACAGGGACTGGGGTCTCACTGAGAGCCACGAACTAGCGATCGGGACCAGGAACTCTAGATTCCAGGTCACCTGATTGCTGTGGTATCCTCTGATTGGCTACCACAGTGATCAGTCACTGTGAAGTCTGCCATTGTGTTTCTCTCTCTGTGAATGGAGGACAGAGATACATTGCATCTCTCTCTCTCCTTGCAGAAATAAAATGTGTGTGTAAAAAATAAATAAATAATACAAAGAAAATATACCTAGATCAAGGTCAGTGTCAGGGTTAATGGTTGGGTCAAGTAAAGGTTAAAGGTCAGGGTCAGTATATTTTGGGCAGCATTTATTTTTAATTAGTATCAGTGCCAATGTCAGTGTGTTTTAGGTATGAAAAAAAAAAAAAAAAGGAAAATGCACACTATTGTTTTGGGCTGTACTACGGGTACAAACAAGAAATAACATACACATACAGTATCTCACAGAAGTGAGTACGCCCCTAACATTTTTGTAAATATTTTATTATATCTTTTCATGTGACAACACTGAAGAAATTACACTTTGCTACAATGTAAAGTAGTGAGTGTACAGCTTGTAAAACGGTGTCTCCTCAAAATAACACACAGCCATTAATGTCTAAACAGCTGGCAACAAAAGTGAGTACAACCCTAAGTGAAAATTTCCAAATTGGGCCCAATTAGACATTTTCCCTCCCTGGTGTCATGTGACTCATTAGTGTTACAAGGTCTCAGGTGTGAATGGGGAGCAGATGTGTTAAATCTGGTGTTATCGCTCTCACTCTCTTATACTGGTCACTGAAAGTTCAATATGGCACCTCATGGCAAAGAACTCTCTGGGGATCTGAAGAATTGTTGCTCTACATAAAGGTGGCCTAGGCTATAAGAAGATTACCAAGACCCTGAAACTGAGCTGCAGCATGGTGGCCAAGACCATACAGCGGTTCAACAGGACAGGTTCTACTCAGAACAGGCCTCGCCCATGGTCAACCAAAGAAGCTGAGTGCACATGCTCAGCGTCATGTCCAGAGGTTGTCTTTGGGAAGTAGACGTATGAGTGCTGCCAGCATTGCTGCACAGGTTGAAGGGGTGGGGATCAGCGCTCAGACCATACACTGCACACTGCATCAAATTGGTCTGCATTGCTGTTGTCCCAGAAGGAAGCTCCTTCTAAAGATGATGCACAAGTAAGCACGCAATCAGTTTGCTGAAGAAAAGCAGACTAAGGACATGGATTACTGGAACCATGCCCTGTGGTCTGATGAGACCAAGATAAACTTATTTGGTTCACATGGTGTCAAGCGTGTGTGGCGGCAACCAGGTGAGGAGTAAAAAGACAAGCATGGTGGTGGGAGTGTAATGGTCTGGGGCTGCATGAGTGCTGCCGGCACTGGGGAGCTACAGTTCATTGAGGGAACCATGAATGCCAACATGTACTGTGACATACTGAAGCAGAGCATGATCCCCTCCCTTCGGAAACTGGGCCACAGGGCAGTATTCCAACATGATAATTACCCCTAAGCACTAGGGATGAGCGCCGGCGTGTTCGCACAGCCCACGTGCAGAGCCCACCAGGAAGTCGGCACTGCGCTGCGCTAATCACAGGCAGTGAAACATTTCCCGATCTCTGCAGCCGCGCATCGGGAAATGGCTCACTGCCTGTGATTAGCGCAGTGCAGTGCTGACTTCCTGGCGGGCTCTGCACGTGGGCTGTACGAACATTACACTAACATCCACCAGCTCTGTGTGATGTCGTCATGGAGGAGTTAAAGAGGACAACCTGTGAAGCTCTGGTGAACTACATGCCCAAGAGGGATAAGGCAGTGCTCGAAAATAATGGTGGGCACACAAAATATTGACACTTTGGGCCCAATTTGGACATTTTCAGTTAGGGGTGTACTCACTTTTGCTGCCAGCAGTTTAGGTATTAACTACTTCGTTACCGAGCCTATTTCTGAGATTTGGTGTTTACAAGATAAAAACATTTTTTTTTTGCTAGAAAATTACTTAGAACCCCTTAACCACTTCCCGACCGCCCCCTGTATATATACGTCGGCAGAATGGCACGTACAGGCAGAATCACGTACCTGTACGTGACATTCTTCCGGCGGTTGGGGGGTCCGATCGGACCCCCCTCCGCCGGCGGGGACGGTCGGGATCGTGTCAGGAGCGATCCAGGACGAGGGGACGGCCAGTGGTTTCTGGCCACCCCCTCGCGATCGCTCCTGGCCAATGAAAAGCTTCCCCTTCCTGTCTATTGTATAGACAGGAAGGCGGAAGTGATGTCACGCTCGGTGCGCCGGTCTATGTGACCGGAGACGCCGAGCGGCGAACATGTAAAGGTTAGTGCACAACAGTACACTGACACCAGTACAGTTAGGCACATATTCCACCCCCCTGTCACCCCCTGATCACCCCCCAGATCACCCCCTCCCCCCCCAGTCACAGTGTCACTAATTGCAGTGATCATTTTTTTACTGATCACTGCATTTAGTGTCAGTGTGACTGTAATAACTGTCAGGGCAGTTAGTTTTAGGTCCAAGGTAGCCCCCTACCCCCCCCTAATAAAGGTTTAACCCCTTGATTGCCCCCCAGGTAACCCTTTCACCCCCTTTTGCCAGTGTCACTAAGCGATCGTTTTTCTGATCGCTGTATTAGTGTCACTGCTGTCGCTAGGTAACCATTTTTTTTTTTTTAGGTAACCGCCATGTTTATATAGGTTCATAAATAGGTTTATAGGTCAGGTACCCCCATATTACAACCTAAATAAAGGTTTTAACCCCTTGATTGCCCCTAGAGTTAACCCTTTCACCAGTGATCACTGTATAACTGTCACTGGTGACGCTGGTTAGCCAGTTAGTTATTTCGTTATTTAGGTTCCCCGTCAGGTTTTTATATAGCGTCAGGTACCCCCATATATTACCTAATAAAGGTTTTAACCCCCTGATTGCCCCTAGTTAACCCTTTCACCCCCTTTTGCCAGTGTCACTAAGCGATCGTTTTTCTGATCGCTGCATTAGTGTCGCTAGGTAACCATTTTTTTTTTTTAGGTAACCGCCATGTTTATATAGGTTCATAAATAGGTTTATAGGTCAGGTACCCCCATATTACAACCTAAATAAAGGTTTTAACCCCCTGATTGCCCCTAGAGTTAACCCTTTCACCAGTGATCACTGTATAACTGTCACTGGTGACGCTGGTTAGCCAGTTAGTTATTTCGTTATTTAGGTTCCCCGTCAGGTTTTTATATAGCGTCAGGTACCCCCATATATTACCTAATAAAGGTTTAACCCCCTGATTGCCCCTAGTTAACCCTTTCACCCCCTTTTGCCAGTGTCACTAAGCGATCGTTTTTCTGATCGCTGCATTAGTGTCGCTAGGTAACCAGTTTTTTTTTGTATTACTGTTACGGGTGACGCTGGTTAGTTAGCTTGTTTTTTATACTGTCAGGGCACCCGCCATTTATTACCCAATAACGGTTTAACCCCTGATCGCCCGGCGGGTGATATCAATTAGGTTTTAGGGTCAAATAAGGTCTGCGTCGCCCCAGGTTAGTGCCAGTACCGCAAACACCCACGCGCAAAGCATACACCTCCCTTAGTGGCACAGTATCTGAACAGATCAATATCTGATCTGATCAGATCTATACTAGCGTCCCAGCAGTTTAGGGTTCCAAAAAAAAAAAAACGCATTGTTAGCGGGATCAGCCCAGATACCTGCTAGCACCTGCGTTTTCCCCCTCCGCCCAGCCCAGCCCACCCAAGTGCAGTATCGATCGATCACTGTCACTTACAAAACACTAAGCACACATAACTGCAGCGTTCGCAGAGTCAGGCCTGATCCCTGCGATCGCTAACAGTTTTTTTGTGGTAGCGTTTTGATTCAGTCGCTTCAGTCAGGAGCTTTTTTACCTGTGAATCTCAAAAAAATAAAAAAAAATAAAATAGTTGTCGTTTTATTGTTCTCTCTCTCACTCTATTCTCTCTCTATTGTTGCTCTTTTTTTACTCCATTCTATTCTGCAATGTTTTATTATGTTTTATCATGTTTTATCATGCTTGCTTTTCAGGTATGTAATTTTGTTTACTGTGTTTTAGTGTTAAGCATTTTTTTGTTTTCAGGTGCGCCATTCAGTTGCAACGCGGATTTATTTATCTTGACAGCAACAGCGTTTGCTCCCACGATACATAAAGCCGCGACTCCAACGCTGTAGGAGGTGATTTCACCACCACAGTTAAAAAAAAGAGCATATATGCCGAAGCATGGGGGCAGCAGGGGGGGGGGGGGGAGGAGCGATTGGCTCCTAATGCCACGTACATACGGTCGAAATTCCGACCGTGTGTACACGGCATAACTTTTGCGGGAGGATGCCCCCATGCATCGGCATATATAAATGGTGCATGTATGCCCATCATTAGAAGTGGGTGGATGAAGGGAGGTATTCTAATGGTGGGCATACCCACCAATCAATCTCTTTTTTTCGTTCAGCCAAGAGGCTGCATGAAAAAAAAAAGATTACAATATATGTCCAGTATGTTGCTGGACTTTGAATGGTTATACCAGAATGATGCCTGCAGGTTTAGGTATCATCTTGGTATCATTCTTTTCAGCCAGTGATCGGCTTTCATGTAAAAGCAATTCTAGCGGGTAATTAGCCTCTAGACTGCTTTTACAAGCAGTGGGAGGGAATGTCCCCCCTCCCGGATATAAACCGCGCCATTGGGAAATTGGGAAAGCATTTTATCACACCAATCTTGGTGTGGTCAGATGCTTTGAGGGCAGAGGAAAGATCTAGGGTCTAATAGACCCCAATTTTTTCAAAAAAAGAGTACCTGTCACTGCCTATTGCTATCATAGGGGATATTTACATTCCCTGAGATAACAATAAAAATCATAACAAAGAAAAAAAATGGAAGGAACAGTTTAAAAATAAAATAAAAAAGCTAAATAAATAAAAAAAAAACCAAAAAAAAAAAAAAAAGCACCCCTGCCCCCCCTTCTCTTGCGCAAAGGCGTACACAAGCGTTGGTCTGGCGTCATATGTAAACAGCAATTGCACCATGCATGTGAGGTATCACCGCGAAGGTCAGATCGAGGGCAGTAATTTTAGCAGTAGACCTCCTCCGTGAATCTAATGTGGTATCATGTAAAGGCTTTTAAAGGCTTTTAAAAATGTATGTAGTTTGTCGCCACTGCGTGTTTGTGCGCAATTTTAAAGCATGTCGTGTTTGGTATCCATGTACTCGGCCTAAGATCATATTTTTTATTTCATCAAAAATTTGAGCAATATAGTGTGTTTTAGTGCATTAAAATAAAAAAAAAGTGTATTTTTTCCACAAAAAATGCGTTTGAAAAATCGCTGCGCAAATACTGTGTGGAAAAAAAAAAAATGCAACACCCACCATTTTAATCTGTAGGGCCTTTGCTTTAACATTATATATAGTGTTTGGGGGTTCAACGTAATTTTCTTGCAAAAAAAAAATATGTTTTCATGTAAACAAAAAGTGTCAGAAAGGGCTTTGTCTACAAGTGGTTAGAAGAGTGGGTGACGTGTGACATAGGCTTCTAAATGTTGTGCATAAAATGCCAGGACAGTTCAAACCCCCCCCAAATGACCCCATTTTGGAAAGTAGACACCCCAAGCTATTTGATGAGAGCAATGTTGAGCCCATTAAATATTTTTTTTTTTTTTGTCCCAAGAGATTGAATAATGAAAAAAAAAAAATATATATTTTTTTTACAAAAAGTTGTCACTAAATGATATATTGCTCAAACATGTCATGGGCATATGTAGAAATACACCCCAAAATACATTCTGTTGCTTCTCCTGAGTACGGGGATACCACATGTGTGGGACTTTTTGGGAGCCTAGCTGCGTACGGAACCCCAAAAACCAATCACCGCCTTCAGGCTTTCTAAGGGTGTAATTTTTTTATTTCACTTCTCACTGCCAATCACAGTTTCGGAGGCCATGGAATGCCCAGATGGCATAAAACCCCCCAAAATGACCCCATTTTGGAAAGTAGACACCCCAAGCTATTTGCTGAGAGGTATTGTGAGTATTTTGCAGATGTCGCTTTTTGTCACAAAGTTTTGAAAATTGAAAAAAAGAAAAAAAAAATTTTTTTTTTTCTTTACTTTCTTCATTTTCAAAAACAAATGAGAGCTGTAAAATACTCACCATGCCTCTCAACAAATAGCTTGGGGTGTCTACTTTCCAAAATGGGGTCATTTGGGGGGTTTTGTGCTATTTTGGCATTTTATGGCCTTCGAAACTGTGATAGGTAGTGAGGAGTGAAATCAAAAATTTGCACCCTTAGAAATCCTGAAGGCGGTGCTTGGGTTTCGGGGCCCCGTACGCGGCTAGGCTCCCAAAAAGTCCCACACATGTGGTATCCCCATACTCAGGAGAAGCAGCAAAATGTATTTTGGGGTGCAATTCCACATATAACTATGGCATGTGTGAGCAATATATCATTTAGTGACAACTTTTTGAAAAAAAAAAAAAAAAATCTTTTTTATTTTTGTCTTTATTCAATCACTTGGGACTAAAAAAAAAAAATATTCAATGGGCTCAACATGCCTCTCAGCAAATAGCTTGGGGTGTCTACTTTCCAAAATGGGGTCATTTGGGGGGGTTTTGTACTTCTCTGCCATTTTAGCACCTCAAGAAATGAAATAGGCAGTCATAAATTAAAAGCGGTGTAAATTCCAGAAAATGTACTCTAGTTTGTAGACGCTATAACTTTTGCGCAAACCAATAAATATACGCTTATTGGCATTTTTTTTACTAAAGACATGTGGCTGAATACATTTTGGCCCAAATGTTTGACTAAAATTGAGTTTATTAGATTTTTTTTATAACAAAAAGTAGAAAATCTCTTTTTTTTTCAAAATTTTCGCTCTTTTTACGTTTATATCGCAAAAAATAAAAATCACAGAGGCAATCAAATACCATCAAAAGAAAGCTCTATTTGTGGGAAGAAAAGGACGCAAATTTCGTTTGGTTACAAAATTGCATGACCGCGCAATTACCAGTTAAAGTAGTGCAGTGCGAAATTGAAAAAAGACCTCTGGTCCTTTGGCTGCCAAATGGTCCGGGGCTGAAGTGGTTAACATATATATATATATATATATTTTTTTTCTAACACCCTAGAGAATAAAATGGCAGTCATTGCAATACTTTCTGTCACACCGTATTTGCGCAGCGGTCTTACAAGCGCATTTTTTAAATAAAAAAAATAAGACAGCAGTAAAGTTAGCCCCTTTTTTTTTTTTTATAATGTGAAAGATAATGTTACGCGGAGTAAATTGATACCCAAGATGTCACGCTTCAAAATTGCGCCCGCTCGTGGAATGTCGACAAACTTTTACCCTTTAAAATCTCTGAAGGCGATGTTTAAAAAAATTCTACAGGTTGCATGTTTTGAGTTACAGAGGAGGTCTAGGGCTAGAACTATTGCTCTCCTCTACCGATCGCGGCGATACCTCACATGTGTGGTTTGAACACCGCTTTCATATGCGGGCGATAATCACGTATGCGTTCGCTTCTGCGCACAAGCTAGGCAGGACGGGGCGCGTTTAAATTTTTATTTTTTTTCTTATTTATTTTACCTTTTATTTTTTTCACTGTTCTTTAAAAAAAAAATTACTTTTATTCCTATTAAAAAATGAAAAAATGACAAAAATTAAAATGGGCAGAAGTGAGGTTTTGACTTGGCTTCCTCCCTGCAGTGTCATGGAGACAGGTGGGGGCCATCTTGCCCTCACTCGTCAGCGTGCACAGCTAGGGAACGGACCGGATTGCCTCCGCCGCTGCCGACGGCTCCGGTAAGCGGCGGAGGGCACCGGAGCGTGGCGGGAGGTGGGATGGCCCTCTCCTGCCGCCGATAAAAGTGATCTCGCAGCGAACCTGCCGCAGGGACCACTTTCATCTGAAAGAGAATTGCCGGCTCTTGAAGAGGATACAGGGGTTATGGTGGCTAGCTGCTACCATAACAACGGTATTTCTCTTCAAAGACAGGACGTTCAGGAACATCCTAAGGGAAGGAAGTGGTTAAAGTTGTGTTTCCCCCCAAAAAAACAAAAAAGGCTTACAAAATCCTAAAAAAAAAAAAAAAAAAAATGATTGCAAAAAAAATATTTTTTTACATACCTCTAAATGCCTGTTGCTAGGGGGTCCCTTGTAGTCTGCCTTCTGCCTAGCCTAGTGACATCACTTCCCCTCGGCGCAGGAAGGGCTCCCCAGTCATCTGGGACCTGTCACGTGTCCCAGATGACTGTGCGGCCGTCGCCGCTGAGCGGATTGGGGGGCTAGCGGAGCTTCGACCCCCCGCATCAGGTAAGTGTCCGATTATTAAAAGTCAACAGCTGCAGTATTTGTAGCTGCTGACTTTAAATTTTTTTTTTTTTTTTTTAAGGGATACACCTCTATAATGGCTGTGTGTTAAATTCTTTTGCGGGAACAGCAAATGTACACGGTTATACAAGTTGTACACTCACTACTTTACATTGTAGCAAAGTGTCATTTCTTCAGTGTTGTCACATGAAAAGATATAATAAAATATTTACAAAAATGTGAGGGGTGTACTCACTTTTGTGAGATACTGTATGTGGTATTGCTGCGATCATCAGAAGCAGGAGAATTTTATTTTGGGTTGTTCTTTGGTAGTAGGCTATGGTAGTAACAAGAAATACGCAGCTAAATTAAAAAAAAAAAAAAAATATTTGTCTTATGATTTTGGGACAGTTTTCATTTGATAATAAAAAAAACAGGAGATATCCATTACCATTTACCACCAAATGAAAGTTCAATTTGTCCTGAAAAAAAACAAGGTAGAATCCACCTGGATGCACAAAGTAGTTGTGATGATATGTATGGTTTTATTAACACATGTTAAAGTTGCAAACATGTGCTTAGGCATTAGGATTTGTTTTACCCTTAGGTGTGAAGGGGTTAATAATTCAGCTTTTATTGACGGGGGTGGACCTAATATATTAAGATGACCTTGCATTTCTACTGCCAGATCTGCTTTAAAGCTGAATTCTGGGAATTATACCTTGCAGTGGAGCGACCCTGAAATGCAATGTTAAATATCTGGTAAATCCAGGGAAGAGGAAAAAAGGGGCTATACTTACCTTAATCCTTGCTCCAGCGTGCTCACTCCTTCTGTGTGTAGCCTCTTCTGAGGACCCCGATGTCAGAGTGGGGCTCTGATGGGGACCCCGATGTCAGAGTGGGGCTCTGATGGGGACCCCGATGTCAGAGGGGGGGCTCTGATGGGGACCCCGATGTCAGAGGGGGGGCTCTGATGGGGACCCCGATGTCAGAGGGGGGGCTCTGATGGGGACCCCGATGTCAGAGGGGGGACTCTGATGAGGGCACTTTGATGTGGACCCTGATGTAAGAGGGCGCTCTGATGTGGACCCTGATGTAAGAGGGTGCTCTGATGTGGACCCTCATGTGGACCCTGATGTAAGAGGGTGCTCTGATGTGGACCCTGATGTAAGAGGGTGCTCTGATGTGGACCCTCATGTGGACCCTGATGTAAGAGGGCACTCTGATGTGGACCCTGATGTAAGAGGGCACTCTGATGTGGACCCTGATGTAAGAGGGCACTCTGATGTGGACCCTGATGTAAGAGGGCGCTCTGATGTGGACCCTGATGTAAGAGGGCGCTCTGATGTGGACCCTGATGTAAGAGGGCGCTCTGATGTGGACCCTGATGTAAGAGGGCGCTCTGATGTGGACCCTGATGTAAGAGGGCGCTCTGATGTGGACCCTGATGTAAGAGGGCGCTCTGATGTGGACCCTGATGTAAGAGGGCGCTCTGATGTGGACCCTGATGTAAGAGGGCGCTCTGATGAGGACCCTGATGTAAGAGGGCGCTCTGATGTGGACCCTGATGTAAGAGGGCGCTCTGATGTGGACCCTGATGTAAGAGGGCGCTCTGATGTGGACCCTGATGTAAGAGGGCACTCTGATGTGGACCCTGATGTAAGAGGGCACTCTGATGTGGACCCTGATGTAAGAGGGCACTCTGATGTGGACCCTGATGTAAGAGGGCGCTCTGATGTGGACCCTGATGTAAGAGGGCGCTCTGATGTGGACCCTGATGTAAGAGGGCGCTCTGATGTGGACCCTGATGTAAGAGGGCGCTCTGATGAGGACCCTGATGTAAGAGGGCGCTCTGATGTGGACCCTGATGTAAGAGGGCACTCTGATGTGGACCCTGATGTAAGAGGGCACTCTGATGTGGACCCTGATGTAAGAGGGCACTCTGATGTGGACCCTGATGTAAGAGGGCACTCTGATGTGGACCCTGATGTAAGAGGGCACTCTGATGTGGACCCTGATGTAAGAGGGCACTCTGATGTGGACCCTGATGTAAGAGGGCACTCTGATGTGGACCCTGATGTAAGAGGGCACTCTGATGTGGACCCTGATGTAAGAGGGCACTCTGATGTGGACCCTGATGTAAGAGGGCACTCTGATGTGGACCCTGATGTAAGAGGGCACTCTGATGTGGACCCTGATGTAAGAGGGCGCTCTGATGTGGACCCTGATGTAAGAGGGTGCTCTGATGTGGACCCTCATGTGGACCCTGATGTAAGAGGGCACTCTGATGTGGACCCTGATGTAAGATGGTGCTCTGATGTGGACCCTCATGTGGACCCTGATGTAAGAGGGCACTCTGATGTGGACCCTGATGTAAGAGGGCACTCTGATGTGGACCCTGATGTAAGAGGGCACTCTGATGTGGACCCTGATGTAAGAGAGGGCTCTGATGTGGACCCTGATGTAAGAGAGGGCTCTGATGAGGACCCTGATGTAAGAGAGGGCTCTGATGAGGACCCTGATGTAAGAGAGGGCTCTGATGAGGACCCTGATGTAAGAGAGGCTCTGATGTAAGAGGGGGCTCTGATAGAGACCCTGATGTAAGAGGGGGCTCTGATGTAAGGGGGACTTTGATGGGTACTCTGATATAAGGGGGATCTCATGGGGACCCTGATGGAAAGAAGGGGCCTCTGGTGGGGAACCTGATGTAAGAGGGGCCTCTGGTGGGGAACCTGATGTAAGAGGGGGCTCTGAGGGGAATCCTGATGTAGGAGGAGGCTCTGATGTAAGAGGGGCCTCTGGTGGGGACCCGGATGTAAGAGGGGCCTCTGGTGGGGACCCGGATGTAAGAGGGGCCTCTGGTGGGGACCCGGATGTAAGAGGGGCGCTCTGATGCAAGGGGGGACTCTGAGGGGAACCCTAATGTAAGAGGGGGCTCTGATGGGGACCCTGATGCAAGGGGGGACTCTGAGGGGGACCCTAATGTAAGAGGGGGCTCTGATGGGGACCCTGATGTGAGAGGAGGCTATGGTGGGGAACCTGATGTAAGGGGGACTTTGATGGGGACCCTGATGTAAGAGGGGGCTCTGATAGAGACCCTGATGTAAGAGGGGGCTCTGATGTAAGGGGGACTTTGATGGGTACTCTGATATTCTGATATAAGGGGGCTCTGATGGAGACCCTGATGGAAAGAAGGGGGCTCTGATGAAGACCCTGATGGAAAGAAGGGGGGCTCTGATGGGGACCCTGATATAAGAGGGGGCTTTTATGAGGACCCTGCTGTAAGAGGGACATCTAGTAGGGAACCTAATGTAAGGGGGGGGGGGGCTCTGAAGGGGACCCTGATGTAGGGGGGGCTCTGAAGGGGACCCTGATGTAAGGGGGGCTCTGAAGGGGACCCTGATGTAAGGGGGGCTTTTAAGAGGACCCTGTTGTAAGAGGGACATCTGTTAGGGAACCTAATGTAAGAGGGGGCTCTGATGGGGACCCTGATGCAAGAGGTTGCTCTGGTGGGGACCCTGATGCAAGAGGGGGCTCTGGTGGGGACCCTGATGCAAGAGGGGGCTCTGGTGGGGACCCTGATGCAAGAGGGGGCTCTGGTGGGGACCCTGATGCAAGAGGGGGCTCTGTTGGGGACCCTGATGCAAGAGGGGGCTCTGGTGGGGACCCTGATGCAAGAGGGGGCTCTGGTGGGGACCCTGATGCAAGAGGGGGCTCTGGTGGGGACCCTGATGTAAGAGGGGGCTCTGATGGGGACCCTGATGTAAGAGGGGGCTCTGATGGGGACCCTGATGTAAGGCTGGCTTTTAAGAGGACCCTGTTGTAAGAGGGACATCTGTTAGGGAACCTAATGTAAGAGGGGGCTCTGATGGGGACCCTGATGCAAGAGGTTGCTCTGGTGGGGACCCTGATGCAAGAGGGGGCTCTGGTGGGGACCCTGATGCAAGAGGGGGCTCTGGTGGGGACCCTGATGCAAGAGGGGGCTCTGGTGGGGACCCTGATGAAAGAGGGGGCTCTGGTGGGGACCCTGATGCAAGAGGGGGCTCTGGTGGGGACCCTGATGCAAGAGGGGGCTCTGGTGGGGACCCTGATGCAAGAGGGGGCTCTGGTGGGGACCCTGATGCAAGAGGGGGCTCTGGTGGGGACCCTGATGCAAGAGGGGGCTCTGGTGGGGACCCTGATGCAAGAGGGGGCTCTGGTGGGGACCCTGATGCAAGAGGGGGCTCTGGTGGGGACCCTGATGTAAGAGGGGGCTCTGATGGGGACCCTGATGTAAGAGGGAGCTCTGATGGGGACCCTGATGTAAGAGGGGGCTTTTATGAGGACCCTGTTGTAAGAGGGATATCTGGTAGGGAACTTAATGTGAGAGGGGGCTCTGAAAGGGACCCTGATGTAAGGGGGGCTCTGAAGGGGACCCTGTTGTAAGAGGGACATCTGTTAGGGAACCCAATGTAAGAGGGGTCTCTGATGGGGGCTGTCATGCAAGGATGAACTCTGGTGTAAGGGGGGGGGGGGGGCTCTTATGCAAGGATAGATCCTGATTTACTGTGTATGTGTGTGTTTTTATGACCTATGTTTGCATACATTTGACTTTTTGTTGTTGATTGATGTTTACTCATTTTGTTTCCTGGGCACTGCCATTCCTCCATGTGACATTCCCAGCATTAGTCATGCACTCCTATTGATGTCTCTGCCTACCTGCACTCTGTCCTCTGTATGGAGAGCTCTGCTTCAGTCTTCACCATTCATTCACTATTCTTTTATTTTCCTGTCCCTCTTCCCTCCATACATGCAGCATGTCCTTCTATTACACTCTATGTATGAACACTGTACTGACTACTCACGCCGCTTCCTGGTCACATGGTCATCACATCACCAATCCCAGCATGCTCCTCTTCTTAAAGCAACCACCCCCCTCCTTCTTATCATAGAGAGGGGAGAGAGCAGGAGAGCCCCTCCTCATTGTACACCAGACAGAGGACACTGACAGTGTGAGCAGGTAGGACAACACAGAGCTATGTTCAGGGCTTACATCACTATTTGTATTGGTTGTTTTATACAAAGAGAGATGATCTGTGTAAAGGATGGAGCAGGTTGCCTGTGATGAGATCTGGGGAGAGGAAATATTCATTTGGAACCAGACCTCTCTGTCCTTTATTCCTCCTCCTAATGTTTTCTCCATTCCTCCTTTATTTAGCTCTGATGATCAGATTAAGCACTATGAAGCTGTCAAAGTTATTTCAATGACCCCAAACTTTTCAGCCTTCCTGCAGATTATTGCACTTTCTAAGCACTAATATAAAGGAGAAGTAGTAGTGAGCAAAGCTCTGGGGGGGGGGGGGGGGGGGGTCAGTATTTGTATTCTGTGCTCAGAGTCGCCCATCTTATTATGGCATGTGTATGTAAATTTCCAGATGTAATGATGTATAATGTTTTGGGGCTCGTTTACATATGCAGCAGCCCTTGTCATCCCCTCTGAGAAGCAACCCACAATGGATTGCTTTTCAGAGGGTGTTTGACAGACAGCTGGAAGGGATATGTTTTCCCTGCACCACCTAATGTGGGGCTAAATTGCACATAGTGTGGTGACAGGCGCTTTACTGCATTGTAATATGCTTGTCAAAAAGTGTGACCCATTCACTCTGCAAGCAGCCCGGACTTGCGCTAAAATGCAGACATGCTATATTTAATTGCAGCGCGTGCTGTACAAAATCGCATCACATGGCATGTACAGAAGCACATTGTGCTACTGTGCCGCAGAATGAGTGAGAGATAAAATGGTTTGTATAACCCCCCCCCCCCTCCCAAAATAAAAAGGTGTGTTTATCATTCACCGCACAACTGGAGCTTTCTTTTTGTGCTATTTAATCACCACTTATTTTTTATTTTTTTTAAACATTTTTTCATAATGTGTTTATAAAATTTTGCAAACAGGTAATTTTTTTTCTTGGACACTGATGAGGCTGTAGTGATAAGCAGCACGGATGGGCTCTGGTAGGTGGCACTGATAGATGACACTGATGATGAGGCACTGGTGGGCCCTGATAGGCTGCACAGGTTGGCACTGGTGGGCACAGATTGGGACTGATGTCTCTGTAACATAAGCTGTTTTCTTCTATTTGCCTCACACTGATCTTGAGGAGAAAAATTAATAACCGGCTTCTGTTTACTTCCATGATCAGCTGTCATTGGCTGACAGCTGATCACGTGTTAAAGGGCCGCTGTCATTGGCCCTTTAACCTGTTCTGTGATCAGCCGAGTCCAGAGGACTTGACGATCAGAGTGTGGTGGCCGCACAATCATGGGAGGACATCTATTGATGCCCTCCTGGCACTAGAAGCCCGCACTGTAGCCGTCTTTTGGCTATAGCAGGGGCAGAAAGTAGTTAAATGCAAAATGTGTGGTGTTTTTTTTTTTTTTGTTCAATAGACTTCAATGGAGAAGCTGCAGGAAACAATGTAGTGCCATTTTTTTTGCCGCAATTTTGCAGTTTTTAATCTGCCCAGCAACAAATTTGCCCCCCCAAAAAAGCATAAAAAATACAAAACGTGGCAAAATCGCAGTAAAAAAATGCAAGTGACTGCAGAAACACTCAAAAGCAAACTGCATAGGTGTGAATGGAGCCTTAGGCTGGGTTCACACCTATGCGGATTTCTCCGCATCCAATTTGCATATCAGGAGAATGTGACCGGCTCTCTATGGAGCCAGTTCACACATCTCCGGGGGCGGCGGAGGAGCGCACTGCACTGTGCGTCTTTAGCTCTGTTTCAGGGCCGAATTCAGGCAAAGATTCGTCCCTGAACCAGAAGAATGGGGACGCACAGCGTTTCTGTGCAATCCGCAGCCGGTTCCAGTGTGAACTGAGCCTTAGACTGCATTCACACTACGGTAGCGTGTGAATACAAAAAATGTTTGCCATGCCTGCAGCACCCCAAATACAGCAAGCAAGTTGCGTTTGCAGCTAGACAGGTGCAAAGTTTAAAAAAAGATACCTGAGCTTTTCTGCATTTAGGGCAACCCATTAAAATGGTCTGACTCTCCCCTATTCATGACAATACACAAAAACATTCATAGAGATGGTACACCTCCTGTACATATTGTGAGTAGGGGTTTAAGGAGATTGTAAAGTGTGTGGTGAGCTGTGTATCAATGGGGATCAGTTTCCTGCAGACGGCTCCACGTTCTTACTTAGCTCTGCAATCAGGATAATCCGGTACAATTTTAAAATGATTACGTAGAAGTGACAGTAATAAAGCTGAACTCCAGTCATCCTTCATTCCCTTTTAGGCCCCTTTCACACTGAAGGTGCTTTACAGGTGTTTAAGCTCTAAATATAGCGCCTGTAAACTGCCTCCCATGCCACCTCAGTGTGAAAGCCTGAGTGATTTCACACTGGGGCGTTGCGCTTGCGGAACGGAAAAAAAAGTCCCGCAAGCAGCATCTTTTAGGCAGTGTATACAGCCCTCATGAAGAATGAGAATATTTGCCTACTTGGAACCTCTAAGGTAATCCTGCTTGGAGTTAAGCTTTAATTACAGTGATATTAATCCCTCAGTTTTAAGCACTTTCAGCATCTGATTTATTCATATGCAGCTTTTGAACTTTTTAATCCTCACTGGTGTCCCTGAATAAACTGGTGCCATGACCACTGCCCCAGGTTTCCTGTTTCAGGGTGGCTCCTTTCTCTTGCAGTGCCCTATGGAGCCACCCTTGAATGGAGGTCTAGAGCTTTTGCCTCCCTACAGCCTAGGATTACAAGGCACTCCTGTGCTCCGGTGGGGGTTGCATTAGTTAGTTTTTGGTGTGTGTGTATGTGTGTGTGTGTGTGTGTGTATGTGTATATATATATATATATATATATATATATATAATCTCTATCTCTATCTATATCTCTCATTTTACTTATTTTTTTTTTACCTGGTGATCGGGCCAGTAACACACCCCCTGTATTAGAGCACCTACATTCTGGATGGAGACACACAGGAGCATTGTTGGTCTGGAGGGAGGGGAGTGCTGGATGGACTAGCAGATTTAGATACACTAACAAATTGAATCTAAACTCCCGCTAAAACGTTATAAAGCAGTTACCAACAGTTTTTTTTTTTTTTTTTTCTTTTCGAATAAGGGCCCATTTACACTAGAAACCACCTTTTTTTCCTTGCACGTATACATGCAGTTGATGCACGTTTTTCTATATGTATTTGTCCTGTGAGGTCACTTCTTTGCGACATGCTCTACTTTTTTTTTTTATTATTCTTTTTTTTTTTACTGCACTGCAATAATGTGAACTATGCCCATAGGCTTTCCTTGATTTTGGCCCTCCAGTTGTTCAGGAACTACAGTTCCCATCATTGTTGGTCACATGTGCAGTACCAACAGCTTAATTTTTAAACAGGTGAAAAACGCAACCTTTCAATTTTATTGTCCGTTCGACAGAAGTTTTCCAAACTTTGTTTTGTTTTTTTATTTATTTTTAGCTCAAAATTTTCACAACCAATTTTTCATTTTGTGCCTATTACCTGGATGAAAAACTAACTGTTCAATATGACAGATTTTCAAACAATTTTTTTGTCTAGTGTATGGGCACCATAAGACCCCTTTCAAACTGCCCATAACATGTTAGGTGTTTTTGCGCCATTAGCGGTGCGCTTTATTTAAGGTCATGTGTCTCAAAAAAGCTATTTTGTGGCACTTTTGAAGCACTTCCCATTCATTTTAATGGAGAGGGGCATTTTTAACAACTTCAGCCCCGGAAGAATTTACCCCCTTCCTGACCAGAGCACTTTTTGCGATACGGCTAGGGCTGCAACTAACGATTATTTTCATAATCGATTAGTTGGCTGATTATTGTTTCGGTTAATAACCATAAAAAAAGTGTGGTGTATAATTTAGTTAATATGTAAAGTTTAAAAAAAAAAAAGGCAATTCATTCTTAAATATCTCTATGCAGTGGTAAATCTAAATAACCAACTACATTGTTAGGGAGCAAAATATCTAATCCACTCTGAGAATAACAGACAGAAGAGATATACTGGATATACTAAGTGCCTGACCCAAATACGCAGCGGCTGAAAAAAAGCATAGATGTGAACATGTCCCTTAGGAAACCATATAAATGAACTGTAGTGCGTTTCTGAAAAAGCACCAAAAAACACACAGATGTGAACCAGGCCCTAAGATGTTTAGTAACATAATGGGCTTAAAAACACTAAAATTAGCCCTTTATAGTCCAAAAAAAGCAGCTTATCACTACTGTAAGGAGTTCATTTTTAATTTCAGTAAGGGGTTCATTTTTTTTTTTTTTTTTTTTTTTTTTTACTGTGAAAGTAATATTTACAGTAGCGACCATTTGCTCTTTCTCACCTCGTCTTTCAGGACAGCACCTGGGGAGAGCATAGCTCCACCCACTTTCCCAGGAAACACTGCAGTCAGTTTTCTTTATAGACCGGACACTTCCACCATGGCCTCAGTTGTAGTGTTTCCTCCGACCATGGTGGAAGCGCTGCAGGGAACCAGGGGTGTGCTACACTCTCTCCAGGTGGAGACAGTATGGGGCATACCTTGTTGTCTTTGTTTGTTGATTCTGGCAGCCCAGCATCTTCCCTTACGTGTGGGGGATTTTTGGTGCCTGCTCCCCTTTCATATCCGGCGAGGATCCGGCTGCAGGAGGTCCCGCTCTCATTAGACCGGCGCTGGGGGCTGATAGAGGATGGCGTGCTGCACAGCGGTGTAGGCAGCGCCTCCTCTGTATATCGGTCTCCATGCCTCTTCCGGGTCCAGGGCGGCACGGGGGCGGGACTTCCGGCGGCGCGCCGCGGCTTCCGGTTCCGGCCGCTGGAATGCAGGGGGAGGTGGCGGCCTCAGACTGGGTTTCAATTTCCAGTCCTCGCAGCGGCGAAAGGACTGGGAAATTTAAAAATAAAAGCAGCCGGACGCCGCTACAGCATCGGCAACATGGAGGAACAGACGGCGGTGGCAGGAGCCACTAACACCAGCCAGACCCAGGTAAGCAGGGGCAGCGGTCCCTGTAACTTATCTAGGGGTCTTGTTTTCTCCCTCCCTTATTCCCCTGGGGGGAGGCAAAGGGAGTCTGTGCCACTCTTCCTTAGTTTAAAGATGTTCTAAAGAGAGTGTGTATTGTATGATTATAGGTGACTTATGGGGAATAGTCACTGAGGTTAAAGCTGCAGTAACAAGCTTAGAGGCTAAAGTGTTAGCTCTTCTTTCCTTGGCAGCTTATTGTCTCTCCTCTTAGGTAATGCTGTTAATCATTTTAAAAAAAGTTATGTGATGATTTAACAGGGGTTTGTGTTGGTGTATTTCAGGCTAAAGTCAAGGAAAAGATCAAACACTCCTCCCCCCTCCTCCTCCTAAGAGGAAATGCCTGTCTTGCAAAAACACGCTTAGAGAGTCATGGGCTAAAGCGTTATGCAAGACATGTATAGCAGACCTAGTTAGGGAAGAGACCTCTCCCCCACTACACCTGCTACCCAATCAGGAGAACTATTAAGTTCCTTCTGGAAAGAACTAGCGGATACATTTGAGTCATTCCATTCTTTCTTGGATAAACATCTGGCTGCACAGTCAAACAGTGGTGGCAATTCACCATCCTGTTCTTGTCCACGTATCTCTGCACCTAGAAGTGACAGTGATTCAGAGGATGAGGAGAAAGATGTTTCCCTAGGTTCTGAGGAGGAGGAAGAAGGAAGTTTCTTCTTCTCGCTATAGATTGTCTTTGGAAGATGTGGATGATCTGTTAGACAATACATACCACCTTAAACATCAAAGAGGACAAGGCTCAGCTGTCCTTGCATGATGGGATGTTTCAGGGCATGGGGGAAGTAAAGCACCGGGTATTCCCAGTTCATAAATTTATATCCGACGCGGTTAAAAGGGAATGGAAGGACCCAGAGAGGGCCTCTTCCTTCTTTTTTCTTTTTTTTCTTTTTTTCTTTTTTCTTTTTTTTTTCCAAATCTCTTAAGAGAAGATTCCCTTTCGAGGATGACAGTGATCAGGTCTGGAATAAGAAGCCAAAGCTTGACGCAGCCTTTTCACAGGTGTCCAGGAACACGGACTTGGCCTTCGAGGACATGGGTATCATGAAAGATCCCATGGACAAGAGAGCAGACTCCCTATTAAAAAAAGGCATGGGATTCTACTCTAGCCAATTTAAAACCAGCGATGGCATCAACTGTGGTGGCCAGGAATCTGGAACATTGGCTTGAGCAATTAAAAATGCACATTAAAGCAGGAACGTCTCGCAAGGACCTGTTAGACACACTGCCTGTGCTTCAGAAGGCTGTAGGGTACATGGCAGACACCTCTGCCGAATCTATTAAAATGTCGGCAAGGTCTGCTGCCCTGGTGAACTCGGGGCCCGCAGAGCCTTATGGGTCAAGACATGGACAGGGGATACGGCTTCAAAAGCTAAATTATGCAGGTTACCTTTTGAGGGGAACTTACTTTTTGGGCCTGACTTGGAAGCCGTGCTCGACAGAACGGCCGATAAGAAAAAGGGGTTTCCAATAAAAAAAAAGAAGGTCATACCACAGACCAAGAAGAATTTTTGTTCTTTTCGACAGGCCGAGGAAAAGAAGGAAACGGGGGTATAAAAGACCCTGGAGGTCCCAAAGAGGAAAGGGGACGTCAGGAGTATTATTTCGATCTCCTGGCCAAACCGCAAAAAAACTGTGACAGTTATCCGGCTGTGGGAGGAAGGCTACAGACCTTTTTTCCACAGTGGAAAACAGCGACCTGTCGATTCGTCCTCAAAATAATTGCAGAGGGCTACAGACTGGAGTTTTCGCAGCCCCCTCCAAGTCGCTTTTATGTGACCCAGGCTCCCGGGGACATAGAAAAATCTCTAGGGATGTCAGCCCTACTTCAGGAGCTCATCCAGCAGAGGGTGATGGTACCCGTTCCCCCCCCCCAGAGAGGAGGGGAAGGGGTGTTATTCACATATCTTCCTGGTAAGAAAGCCATCAGAGAAATTTCGTTTAATTTTAAACCTGAAAATTCTGAACAAGTCAATCAGATACAAAAAGTTCAGGATGGACATTTTTTTCAGTGAAAAACCTTTTGACCCCAGGCTGTTTTTTTTGGCCTCAATAGACCTGAGGGATGTGTACCTACATGTACCTATAGCCCTGTCATCACAGAAATACCTCAGATTAGCGGTAAAGATGGGAGAGTCGATCACACAATTCAGAGCCCTCCCTTTCGGCCTGTCATCCTCACCAAGGATATTTACAAAAATTATAGCAGAGGCTCTGACACCCATCAGATTAAGGGGGATATCCATAGTGCCATACCTGGACAACCTCTTGCTTTTTGACAGAACAAGGGAGCTACTGGAGAAAGATCTGGAAGTGACAAGGTCACATCTGGAGAATCTCGGCTGGATCATCAACAAAGAAAAATCAAATATCATCCCGTCCCAGACAATAAAATTCCTGGGGTATACCATCAGTTCCATTCTGGAAAGAATTTTTCTCCCAGAGGAAAAAATAGAAAAGGTACAAAAGGCAGTAAAAGGGACTCAGAAAAATCTGCCAATATCAATCAGGGCAGCCATGTCAGTTCTAGGCCTCCTCACGTCCTCAATTCCTGCGATGTGAGATCAAAGGATCTCCAACAGACAATTCTCAGGAATTGGTCCTACGGAGAACCTCTAGAGAAATTGATCAGGATCCCCCCTCAAGTTCAGAGGAAACTATGGTGGTGGAGGAATCGGTCAAATCTGGACAGGGGTCTACTTTTGGGCTTTTCCCATAGAACAGAGGCTGACAACAGACGCAAGCTTCTGAGGTTGGGGTGCCCATCTGGACGGGCAGATGGCCCAGGGAGCATGGACAACCAGGGAGGCCAGGAGATCCTCCAATTGGAGGGAGCTGAGGGCCATTCTCCTGGGTCTATGGGCTTTCAGAGACCAAGTTCTGGGTCACCATATTCAGGTGTTGACAGACAAGGCCACAGCAGTGGCTTATGTAACAAAACAGGGAGGCACGAGGAGCAAAGTGTTGCTTACCTCAGCCCTTCAGATTATGTCCTGGGCAGAATCCAATCTTGCATCCCTGACGGCAGTACACCTAAAGGGAGATCTAAGTCAGATCGCAGATTTCCTAAGCAGGGAAAGGGTATTGGAGTCAGAGTGGAGTCTGAATACAGATGTGTTCCAGAAAATAACAGAAAGATGGGGAACTCCCCAAATAGACCTGTTCGCATCCCACTCCAATATGAAGGTAGAGACTTACTTCTCCCTAAACAGACGAGACCAAGCGGCAGGACTAGACGCGCTAGCGCAACCATGGGCCTTCTACTTGTGCTATGCCTTTCCCCCCTTCCAAATGATTCCCTTAGTGCTAAAGAAGCTGCAGAGGGAATCCACAACCATGATCCCAGTAGCCCCATTCTGGCCCAAGAGGACATGGTTTACAACGATACAAAAGTTGGCGGTGGGACCCCATTGGTGTCTTCCTTTACAGAGAGACCTTCTAACCCAGGGGCCCCTTCAACATCCCAATATCAGGCACCTACGTTTAGCTGCCTGGTTACTGAGGAGCAGATCCTAAAAAATATGGGCCTGTCTAATAAATTAGTTTCAACACTACTAGACAGCCGAAAGAAGGTCACTAGATCAATTTATTTTAAAACATGGAAATGTTTTAACTCCTGGTGTGTAAGTAATGTTTTTTTCACCCAGGGAAGTGGTTTCCGTGTTTAGAGTTCCTTCACGAAGGAATGGAAAAAGGGTTGGCGATTGGCACCCTAAAGGTGCAAGTAGCCGCCCTCTCGGTGTTCCTGGAGAGACAATTATCCCAGGACAATTGTCCCAGGACTGACTAAAGGGCCCTTTGAGCCTCTAGAGCAGGGGTCTCAAACTGGTGGCCCTCCAGCTGTTGCGTAACTACAAGTCCCATGAGGCATTGCAAGGCTGACAGTTACAAGCATGACTCCCACAGGCAGAGGCATGATGGGACTTGTAGTTTCACAACATCTGGAGGGCCGCCAGTTTGAGACCCCTGCTCTAGAGGAAGCGTCAGTTAAATTCTAGTCGCTTAAACTAGCACTCTTAGTAGCAGTCACTTCAGCCAGAAGGGTGAGCCACTTGCAGGCCCTATCCATTATTGAACCTTTCTGTTCTATATTTCCGGACCGGGTAGTGCTGAGAACTGACCTGGGTTTTTTGCCTAAGGTTTCAACGGTATTCCACAGGTCACAGGAGATAGTTCTTCCGACCTTCTGCCCTTCACCATCCGGCACGAGGGAAAGAGACTTTCACAGCCTTGATGTAAGGAGATGCATTATACACTAAAGATCACAAGTGAATTTAGAAAATCAAATTCACTGTTTGTACTATTCTCCGGCCCACAAAGGGGATACGGGCCTTCCAAAAGCACCATAAGTAGGTGTCTGCGAATGGCCATCTGTGAAGCCTACAAAGCTTCAGGGGTAGATCCTCCTGCAGGAGTAAGGGCCCATTCAGCCAGGGCAGTAGCAGCATCCTGGGCAGAACAGGCAGGGGCTTCTCCGGGAAGGATTTGCAAGGCGGCCACGTGGACAAGCTTCTCCACTTTCACCCGCCATTACAGATTGGATTTGCTCTCTGCATCAGAGCAGTCCTTTGGCAGAAAAGTCCTACAGGCGGTGGTCCCACCCGAGAGTAAGTACTCCTTATTTTTTTTTATTTTTTTTTTAATCCTCTCCAGGTGCTGTCCTGAAAGACGATGTGAGAAAACCTTAGACACTCCTGGTAACGGTATTTCTACGAGTCTTTCAGGACAGGGCCGATGACCCGCCCTAAAGTATTATAAAGGCCATGGTGGAAGTGTCCGGTCTATAAAGAAAACTGACTGCAGTGTTTCCTGGCAAAGTGGGTGGAACTACGCTCTCTCCAGGTGCTGTCCTGAAAGACTCGTAGAAATACCGTTACCAGTAAGTCTAACTAAGGTTTTTTGTAGTATAAAGGGCTCATTTAGTTTTTTTTTTTTTTAACCCCATTATGTTACTGGCCGATTAATCGATTATGAAAATAGTAATCGATTCATTTTATAATAGATTAGTTGTTTCAGCCCTGCGACGTTGCACCCAAAACAAAATTGACCCCCCCCCCCCCCCCACAAATAGAGCTTTCTTTTGATGGTATTTGATCACCTCTGCGGTTTTTATTTTTTGCAAACACAAAAACCTGTACGCCCATTTGTGCAGCCGTGCCATTGTGCCGCTGTATATCGTCATGCACTGGTCGACAAGCGGTTAAGCACTCCAAAGATGCTGCTTGCAGGACTTTTTTCACCGCCCCGCCAGAACACCACCCCAGTGTGGCAGCTTCCATTGAAATGAATGAGATGCCGTTTTCAGGTGCTATTTTTAGCGCAAAAGGGACTCAGTGTGAAAGGGGTTTAAGCCTGGATTCACACTTGAGCATGAGCAGTTTTAGTGTTATTTTGAAAAATCCTTTTCTCCTTCTTCTTTTTTTTTATTTATTTATTTTTTTTTTTTCAGACTTGGATCTTTCAGGCATTTTGTTTTTTTTTTTCAGATTTGAGCATCTTTGTTTTAGGCAATGGAAAGCTAGTTTCTAGGAGGAGGTGGCTTTTAGACACAGAATCTTTTTGAGTGCTTCCATTCCAGTTTAATGGGGCCAAAATAGTGTGATCATGACGGAAAGAAGCCCCATACTATTTCTGAACAGTGACAGCATATTGTTGTCATATGGCGCAATAAAATATGGAAATTTGGTGTTTAGCGTTGCAGCCTTTCAGGTACTTCAAATTGCTTAGGTGTGAATGGGAGGCTTATTCTTTGAGTTTTCATAACAGGAAAATGCTCTATATGTTCACAATCCTTTTTCACTTGGGCTCGGTTCACACTACTGTGTTGTGACTTTGATCCGATTTACAGTGTGACTTTTGTGTGTGACTTTGCTTATTCTATGGGGCCAAGTCGTACAAGTCACCAAAGTAGTATAGGAACCGTTTCCAAAATAGCAGAGTGCCGAGTCTCATTGATTAGGACAGGTACCATTTTGAAAGCAATGTGATTTCCTTTTCGATTTTATGTGACTCAAGTCGCATCAGATGTTGCACTAGTGTGAACCAGGCCTTCTAAAGAGTCTCACAACAGCTTGTGAAGGATACAGCAAACAAAAATGTATTGTATCCAATGCCCTGTGAACTAAACTAAGTGAATAGCCAAGGCATGAACCCAGAGCTATTTAGTAATGCCATGTACACATTTGAAACTTTCTCCATTAAATATCTTGTTTATTTGAGTACAAAGGACCTAGGGCAGTGATGGTGAACCTTGGCACCCCAGAAGTTTTGGAACTACATTTCCCATAATGCTCATGCACTCTGCAGTGTAGTTGAGCATCATGGGAAATGTAGTTCCAAAACATCTGGGGTGCCAAGGTTCGCTATCACTGACCTAGGGCATAAACACAATTTACAAGGAGTGTAACTGCTCCTGGGTTCATGAAGCCCCTGTGGCCCAGCCATGATTACCACCGTTAATTTGGTGATTTTCTATATATCGTTCTACTACAATAGAGACCTTCCATGTTTACCACTTTGGATTAAAATAAGAGACTGGCGACACTACTATACAGCCATTGAGCTCTGCATACTCACTCATGTTTAGGACATCCATCCATATGTTTTTTCAGTCTACAGTGGAACTCCAGCAACCAAGCCCTGATCAAGGGGGACTCTTTGCCCCCCGAAACATTGGCTAGTGTTTCTCCACTGGTTGACATCACTGTAAAGTAAAAAGGCTATAAAAACCCTTGAACTGATTGTTTGGGACTTGGTTTCCTCTGTATACCAGTTATGTAGAAAAGTAATTTCTTTCTTCTAATGTACAGTCTCTGTAGGGTTGATTCCACTTCATCACCACTGAATATTTCACAAAATAGGATTTTTAATCCTTTTTTTTCCTTCAAGCGACCAAAAAACGATTTCTTTGGCTTCTGGGTGAGCTCTGGATGGTAATTATAGATCCTAAAAGATGTACATTTTTTTAAGAGTTCACACTAGTACAGGGTGTGACCGATGGACCTTTATCTTTACCAAAAACACTGGCTTGTACGATATTCAATTTGCTGACTGTCACTTTATCTATCTATAGCAAAACAAGACAGAGGGTCAACTTTTTTTACATTTTTAGGCTGATCTTTCCTGGGTAGAGAAGCATGTCTGCTATAAATGATGGGGACAAGCATGGTCAGAAATGATCTTAAAGTATTAGTAAACCTTTTACAGAAAAAATGTAAAGGTGAAATGACACCCTCCACGCTGTACTTACCTCAGAGGATTTGAAATCCACCCCACTCTTTCCATAATAAAAACATTCCTCAATATATGTATGGTACATAACCCTGGGGAAATTATTTAAAGTATGAAATCCTCCATAATCCCAAAGGGAGAATGGAGAAAAAGGAATATAAGGCAGAATAGAGACAAAAAGATCTAGGACTAATATATATATATATATATATATATATATGAAAACTCAGTTAAAAAAAAAACAGGTTTCAGTCCCATGTACCTTTTTTTTTTTTTTTTTTTTTTTTTTAACCACTTGCTTACTGGGCACTTAAAGTGGTTGTAAACCCTTACAGACCACGTTTACCTAGGTAAAAATGACAAGAAATGTCTCCTAAACCTAAATGGTTTAGGAGATATTTGCAAAAGACAGGCACTGATGTCTATGCCGCATGCGCTGTAGACACCGATGCACAGAGCGTGCCGTTTCTAACGGCGATCGTGCCGTTAGTGGCGGCTCCGCCGCATGCGCAGGAGTGACATCATCGCGTCTCCCGCCAATCACAGCACCGGAGCCACGATACCTGGAAGGAAGATGGATGCTTCATGGAAGAGGGGACAACGGTGACATTGCAGGCTCCTGAGTCAGGTAAGTGACACATAATGGGCTACTATGAGATGCATAGTAGCCCATTATGCTTTACCTTTGCAGGGAAGCAAGAGGAAGTAAAACCCATCGGGGTTTACTTCCTCTTTTAAACCCTCCCTCCTGCCCAGACCAATTTTCAGCATTCATTGCTGACGCACTTTGAATGACAATTGCGCAGTCATAGAACAATGTGCCCAAATTAAATGTTTTATTTTTTTTCACAAAAATAGCTTTATTTTGGTGGTATTTAATCACAACTGTGTTTTTTTTTTTTTTTTTTTGCTAAACAAACAAAAAAAAAAGATGGAACATTTTGAAAAAAGAAAAATCGTGTTTCATAAGCCTCATACACACGATCTGACCGTGGACCAACTTTCCCGTGGATTTTTGTCCAAAGGGCGTTGGCCCCAAGTTGGTATTGCATACACACGGCAGGACTTTTTCAGCCAACTTTCACCAAATCACTTGGTTTTTCTGCTCTTTACCGCCACCTTTGGTCAACTTCTGTATTTGATCTTTTGCATTGGTTTGTCCAAAAGTCCGTTGGTTTTGTGTACACACGGTCGGACTTTGGTCCATCGGACTTTTGTTGGAAGAAAGTTGGTCCGTTCGCACAGCCAACAAAAGTCCGATGAAACCTGGAAAACGTTGGTCCGATGGAGCGTACACACGGTTGGATGTTGGTCCAAAACAACTAATTTGCATGTTGGTTGTCAAAGTCCGATCGTGTGTACGGGCCTTTAGTTTGTTATAAAATTTAGCAAACGGGTAATTTTTCTCCTTCATTGATATGCACTGGTAGGCGGCACTGTTGTGTGCTGCTTGGTGGCACAGATGAGCTGATGGCAAGTCTCCATGATCGGGACTGATGTCCCTCCTCACAGCCGCCGGCTGATCATTTTTTTATTTTTTTTCTCCTCGCTGTCAGCGCGAGGAGAAAAATAGCCTATTACCGACTCTGTTTACATCACATGATCAGCTGTCATTGGCTGACAGATGATCTCCGATCTGTGATCCAGCAAGTCTCATAGCTTCGCTGATCACAGCGCCGCAGGCCGGTCTGGGAACGGGAGGTCATCATGACATGTACTCCCAGCAAAGCAGGTCCGCGCTGTAGCCGTCATTCGGCTATAGCGCGGTTATGAACCAGTTAAGCTCCTAAAATGCCAAACACAGTTGGACTCCTCAAGAAGAAAATGGAAGGGAGAAACATGGGCGGTAAATTTAAGGCCAAACTCACAACTGTCCCCCATCGACTCAATACATATACAAGTCTTAGCCATGGAAATACACAAATGTGCATATGTAGTACATGTGATACACCGATCCTGATACACTCATACAGGTGACTATGCTCATATTGAATAATTGTAAAAGCAGGCTTCCCAATACTTTTGGTAATATAGTGTATATCATAGTTTGTAGGCATTACAACTTACACACAGACTAAATGTACAATGAGTTGGGTTATTGTAGCAATATACATTTTGGAGGCAAGATTATTTGTTTGCAAAATTTTATGACGGAAACATGATTTCCCTCCTTCTTTTTTTTTTTTTTTTTTTTTTTTTCTTCTTTTTTTTTTTCCCCAAATTTTTGGCTTTTTCATAGCAAAAAAAATTCAAAAAAGCCAATGGTGATCAAATACTACCAAAAGAAAGCTATATTTGTGTGAAAGATTTGGTATTCAAACCCAGTGGAAGTAGCACTACAACATATCCAAAGATGGGGTTCCTAGCACCAAGATACAGGGCCCCAAAGTCTGTCAACTGTGTCCATCTGCAGCAATGTCATTTCGGGACCCTTTGGCTGCAGCTAGGGGGCATTTAAGAACCCTTAACTACCAACTTTGAAGTTTGGGGGACCTATGGCTGCAAATGGGCACAGTGAGGCTGCAAATGGGCATTGTTGACCCTCTTTTCCACTTACAGTAGCTGCGCATTTCTCACCTTTTTAGGCTTGTACTCGAGTCAATACGTTTCCCCAGTTGTTTGTGGTAAAATTAGGTGCCTCGGCTTATATTCGGGTTGTCTTATACTCAAGTATATACGGTAAATCTACTAGTATATGGCCAGCTAAAGACTGAAGCCAACATGTGCAATTTAAAACAAAATAGCTGATACATTTGTGGCTGCTGTCCTGTGTTCAACCCTTGACTGTCCTGCAGTGACCTTTTCATTTAAAAACACTCGTGTGGATCCAAATGTTTCCTGATATCCAGGGTCAAAATGAGTAAGCAGATTAGGAGTTCTGGCTTTGCTTTTGATTTCTATGATCTGTGAAGTCATCAAATAGGCAATATGTGTACTAAACAAACAAAAGGTTGTGCAAGATTATAGAGGGTCAGCTAAGTACAAAATTGCCAAGGTTACAAATGGGAATAGGTTGGCACATTGCCATACTTGCTCGTCAAAAACTATAATGCAGCTCATTAATGTATAACTAGCCAGAGCTAAATATAGTGAAAGGGACATTGGAAAAAACAATCACAGTTGCAAAGCTATTCAGTCAAATTTTACGAATCAAAAGAAGCTTTCCAACTTTTTTTTTTTTTTTTGAGCAACGAGCTTCAATAGACAGTAAGCTCACATGGGAACAGTCATCATTGAATATAATGGAAATCCCAGGACTGAGTCTTGAAGCTTCAAAAAAACGTTTCAAATTGCTCTTTATCTAGAAATGGCGGGACAGAACTGACTAAATTGAAAGCCGGGTGGATTTGATTTAAATCACTACTAAAAAGGCTTGCTTTAAATCCTAATTTTTAAAGAGCAACTGTCATCTCTGACCGGCTGTTGACTAACCGACAGTCCCATCCACTTTAATGGGACGGCTGGTGATGCGGCAGTGACACAACAAGGTGAGTGGATGCCGGCTAACAGGCGCTGCCATGATGGATCTGAATTCATTCTTGCTGGTAGTTAGAATCTTTAATATTTGAAAACAAATGGGGTAGTTAAACAGGGATATCAGAACCAATTCAATCATACAGTTTGTAGTGTACATAGATTTGCAAAACAATGGGATAAAGGAATATTCCTGAACTTTTGTTTCATCTCCATGGTTACTGGGAAATTGTGTAATTGCATCAATGCAGCGCATATTATCTCGGCTTTCATTCATTGAATGAGTTTACCAAAAAATTTAAATATTGCAGCATTTACAGCCTCGTGCTACATAACTAAGCTTCATTTCATGCTGAATAAACTAAATTCTTAATGTATCTTATTCTTAACCACTTAAGCCCCGGACCATTTTGCTGGCTTAAGACCAGACCGCTTTTTGCGATTCGGCACTGCGTCGCTTTAACTGACAATTGCGCGGTCGTGCGATGTGGCTCCCAAACAAAATTTATGTCCTTTTTTTTTTTTTTCACAAATAGAGCTTTCTTTTGGTGGTATTTGATCGCCCCTGCAGTTTTTTTATTTTTTGCGCTATAAACAAAAAAGAGTGAAAATTTTGGGGAAAAAAAATGCATTATTTTTTTCCTATAATAAATATCCCCCAAAAATATATAAAAAAAAAAAAAAAAAAAAACATTTTTTTTTCCCTCAGTTTAGGCCGATACATATTTTTGGTAAAAAAAAAAAAAAATCGCAATAAGTGATTTATTGATTGGTTTGCACCAAAGTTATAGCGTTTACAAAATAGGGGATAGTTTTATAGCATTTTTATTAATATTTGTTTTACTAGTAATTTTTATTATTTTTTTTTTTTTTTTGTGACTGTGACATTATCACAGCGGATACTTCGGACATTTTTAACACATTTTTGGGACCATTGTCATTTAAATAGCACTGATTGCTGTATAAATGCACTGCTTCCTGTGTAAATGACACTGGCAGTGAAGAGGTTAACCAGGGGGTGGCAGTGTAGGGGTTAAGTGTTCCTAGGAAGTGAGCAAGAGGTGGAGCCGCCTAAACTGCCAGGACTCGGGAGGTACTAGAGCTGGGCCGGGCAGCTGAGATGCAAGGAAGCTTTTCTATATTATATTTTTCGGGGGGGGTGTGGAAAGATGTGTGCAGAGGTAGGGTATGGGGTAGAGTGTTGCAAAGATCAGAGCCGAGGAGAAGGGGTGAAAGTCAGATGTGGACAGCCTGTGAAAGAGCGGAACCCTGCACTCTGTGCATAGCACACCTCTAAACCCTGCACTCTGTATATAGCACATCCCTGAACTCCACACCTAACACATTACTGGTATTTATTGCCCCTTTAAGATCCTCCCACTGTTAGTGCAATTTGCTCTTTCAGTTCCTGCACCTATGCTCTGAGGGGAAAAAAAAAACCCTGAATACATTTATAAAGTCTTTACAGATATAACCGGCCCTTTGAGGGCAACCATAATGCTGATGCGGCCCATGATAAAACTGAGTTTGACACCCCTGTTCTAAGGCCTCAGACACATGGAGAGTGACGGGCTGAAAATGTGTCCAAGGTAAAATCGTTTTCCTGAAGCGCAGAGCCGCAAGTATCGGGTACAACCTGCCATACAAGTAAATGGCTGTACACGGCCAAACTAATTGTATGTGCATGTTGCATGCATTTTCCAAACTAATAACGAGTGCTAAAAGCTGTTTCTGTTCCTAAAGTATAGGAGAGCACTAGGAGGGACGTTTTCTAACTTGACCTTGCGTATAATTCTTTTTTTAGAATTGGATAGAGTGGTGATGGGTTAGAACAATTTGATTTTAGAGCTCTTTCCCACTAGCTCGACAGGTAGTGTGGATGCATTGTATCATCACTTCACCTCCTGCTTGAACCCTACAGTAGTGCGCTGCATCATTCCTAAGGCCTCATGCACACTGGAGGGTTTTTAGTGCTGCTCCTAGGGTCGTTTGGCTTTTTATTTTTTATATAGTTTATTTTTTTTTCATTCTGCCTCCTAAACGCCCTGGCATGTTAGCCTATGTGTCCTTAACACATAAAGTTGTTTTAGAGGCATAAAAAAAAAAAAAAAACAGGCAGTGCATTCAGAAGGAGCAGAGTTTGAGTAGAAAAAACACTTGATGCGCCTTCACGGGTGTAAACGTGGCTAAGACTAGGTACGTTTTGCGCTTTTAGCGTTAATTCATTGCAATGGCCAGAAAAAATGATTATGCTGGCTAATAAAAATGAATTCACGCCAAAGCACTTGGTGCGCCAAAGCGCATTACACGAGTTTACAAGCGCCAAACATTTTTTTTACGAAAACTCTATTGCCAGGAGTAGAGGAGTCTAGGCAGAGGCGTAACTAGAAACCTCAGGGCCCCGGTGCAAGAAATCAGGAAGCCCCCCCCCCCCAAAAAAGCATGATTTTGATACCTGTGTCCCCAGTGCAGCCTGTGTCCCCAGTGCAGCCTGTGTCCCCAGTGCAGCCTGTGTCCCCAGTGCAATCTGTGTCCCCAATGCAGTGGTGGCACTGGAGGGGGGGTGGCGGTGGTACTGGAGGGCGGTGGTGGTGGTACTGGAGGGGGGTGGTGGCGGCACAGTCTGGAGGGGGGGGGTGGCGTCATTGGAGGGGGGGTGGTGGTTCTGGAGGGGGGTGGTGGCACAGTTTGGAGGGGGGTGGTGGCACAGTTTGGAGGGGGGTGGTGGCACAGTTTGGAGGGGGGTGGTGGCACAGTCTGGAGGGGGGGTGGTGGCACTGTTTGGAGGGGGGTGGTGGGTCTGGAGGGGGGTGGTGGCACTGTCTGGAGGGGGGTGGTGGCACTGTCTGGAGGGGGGTGGTGGCACAGTTTGGAGGGGGGTGGGATCAGTAAGAGGCCGAGCCGCAGAGGTGGTGGAGGTTGGGATCGATTGCAAATTGCAAAACAGTGACTTACCGCCAATCGATCGATTACCCCCTCCTCACATCGCGGTTGCAAAGTTCCTCACGAAGCATGCCTCCTCCAGCAATGCCTTGCCTCAGAGAGCTCCTCCCCCAAATTGACTGAATTGGTCTGTGTTTTTTTTTGTCCGCCCCGCCTCCCTTACAGTCTCTCTGGCTCTGGATAGGCAGGGGCGGACACAAACGGTCTCAAAGCGCTTCAGCCTTCTCTCACTCACGGTCTCTCCTCCCCCCCTCGTAGCGGGTGAAAGCCCCCCTCCCCATGGCATGAACCCGACAGTGATCCACGCCACACACCCTGGACAGCCAGGTGAACTTAAAAAGTTCACATCAAAATCAAAGCTGGAAATCACAGCAGACAAAAGAGCTGACGTTTTGCACTAACAGTGGTGTTTATTCATAGCTATGAATAAGCACTACTGTTGGGCCCCTTTCACACGGATGGTCCGTTCAGGTCCGCCTGTCAGTTTTTTTTTTTTTTTTTTTTTTTAAGCGGACCTGAACGGACACTCCATAGACCTCTATGGAGCGTCGGATGTCAGCGGTGTCATGTCCGCTGACATCCGACCCGCTCCGGTCCGAAAAAGTGTGACAAAGGAAACCCCTATTTTTCCATCCGTCTTCATCCGATTCCCCCATAAAGGGAGAGCGGCGCTCTGACAGGTCCGTCCCTGCACAGAGTGCAGAGACAGACCTGTCATCTTTCTGCTCAGCGGGGGATCGACGGAGCAATTTCCCCCGCTGAGCTGAGCAGGCTCCGTGCACGGACATGTCCACGTGAAAGAGCCCTTAGTGCGAAACGTCAGCTCTTTTGTCTGCTGTGATTTCCAGCTTTCATTTTGATGTGAACTTTTTAAAATAAAAGGCTACTTTTCAAGTGTGCGGCTGTCCAGAATCAGTTCCTGTTTAATGTCAATGTTGTTGTTAGACCTTGAAAGAGCAGGTGCGCCATCTAGAGGATATTATGTCAATATATCCTTGTCAATAGTGGTTTCTCTGTTTACATACCAGAAACGCATAAGGCTTCATGTACACTGCTGCTGGTAAACAGACGTTTAGGAGCAGTGGGGTTGTTTTTTTTTTATTTTCATTTTTTTTCAGATACCCCTGAACTCTCCTGTTATCTTATCAGTACATGTACATGTACATGTATAGTATGGTCCTTTATAGTTGTTTCTAGGCAGTTGAGTTTAGAAGCCTTTTTTTTGGAAAGTATGAATCGTTAACCTTTTTTGGCTCTGATTCAGCAGGAAATCTGGTAATGGATTCTCCGCTGATCAGAACTGGGAACAAGCATCTGAATGGACCCTAAAAGTTTTTTTTAATTAGTACCCCCTTTCTGCTGGGAGAGATGTGGGATACCCTGCACGCACATCCAGGTATAGCTGAGCATGTGACTTTCACCTTCTCGTATGTGACATCACTAGGTGCCTACTGTTTGCCACTGCGTTGTCACATGGAGGCGCTAAAGTAGTTCATAACCCTATGTGAGCTCTTTAGACAAGTTGCTTTAGAGTAGAGCTGCATGATTAATCGTTAAGAATCAAAATTGCGATCTTTTTCCCTTCCCGATCTTCAAAACAGCATGTCACAATCTTTCTAAAACAAGTGCAGAGAGTTCTCACAGCTGAGAAAAAAAAAATCCAGGCAGCCAAGTTTTTTATTACAACACCATATGTAGAAACAAAGTATCTTTTCGTTCTTTTATCAAAGGGAAGTTTAACCATTTAAAGACCAAACCTTTTCTGACATTTGTTGCTTACAAGTAAAAATTATTTTCTCCTAGAAAATTACTTGGAGCACCCAAACATCATATCTCTCTCTCTCTCTCTCTCTATCTCTCTCTCTCTCTCTCTCTCTCTCTCTCTCTCTCTCTCTCTCTCTCTCTCTCTCTCTCTCTCTCTCTCTCTCTCTCTCTCTCTCTCTCTCTCTCTCTCTCTCTCTCTCTCTCTCTCTCTCTCTCTCTCTCTCTCTCTCTCTCTTTCTATCTATATATATATATATATAATATAAATTTTTTTTTTTTAGTAGAGACCCTAGAGAATAAAATGGTGGTTGTTGCAATATTTTGTCACAATGTATTTGCGCAGTGGTTTTTCAAATGCAATTTTTTTTTTTTTTTTTTAAATACACTTTAATAAAAAATAAAAAAATAAACGGTAAAGTTGGCCCAATTTGTTTTGTATAATGTGAAAGAAGATGTTACACCACGAGAATCGTGATCTTTTTTTCTAAGCTAAAAAATCGTGATTCTCATTTTAGCCAGAATCATGCAGCTCTACATTAGAGCTTTCATAGCAATTTCTTTCCCCAGTCCCGATAGCTCAAAGGCCAAGTAAACCTTTTTACAGTACTTTCAACAGCATGAGCAATGGAAAGATTCCCTTCAGGCTGAATGTATGTCTACTAATAAAAAGAATAACACTGTTATCTAAAAATAGGTATTCATATGTTGTATATAAAATACTAAAACAAGAAATGTATAACTTTTACATCCTGCACATAATTCCTTTACACCATTATTGTCAGCTGCACCTCATTATAGCTCGGATGCAACCTACCTTTTAGGCCTTGGCTTGTAATGCACAAACCTTCAAGGAGAGAAGTTTTTTTTTTTTTTGGTTTCCATTCCAGTGATTTATGACCGCAAACCATATTAAAGCTAAACTCCTGGGATAAGCATGTTCTCCCTTCACCCGTGTGGGTTTCCTCCAGGTACTCCGGTTTCCTCCTACACTCCAAAGACATGCTGGTAGGTTAATTGGCTCTGGTCTAAATTGGCCCTAGTATGTGTATGAATGAGTTGGGGACCTTAAATTGTAAGCTCCTTGAGGGCAGGGACTGATATGAATGTACAATATATATGGAAAGTGCTGCATAAATTGTTGGCGGAGGAATGTATATTTATTTATATTTTTGTGTATCTTGCAGATCTGTGCTGTAATCCAATGTAAAATTTGCCTCTGTGTGTAGGAGCTTCAAGTAATGAGGACCAGTCTTTGCTACTCCTCTGTCCTTGTTCAGGTTGAATGGTTTTGTCACCGCCCTCTCCTGTAGTTTTCTATGAGCAGCCTGTAGTGGGTGTGGTCTGCTGGGCCCCTCCCACAGTTCAGCTGTATGTACTAGTGCAACTTATAACATCCAGGTGCAAGATATAACATCAGCATGTCAGAAAAAAAATGTACAAAAAACAAATCCCTGAGTTGGAAAAAGGATTATGCCCCTTGTAAGTATTTTGTTGGACCATCTTTTGCTTTAATTACAGCCTTTAGTCCACTCTTTGCAGAACCACTCTAGTTCAGTTTAAAATGGAAATGAAAGGCAAAACATTTAGTATAGATATAAATACACTTTTTTTTTTTTTTTTTTTTTGACAATCCTTATTCCAACTCAGGGATTCGTTTTTGGTATATTGTTTTCTGACATGCTGATGTTATATCTTTTACTTGGATGTTATAAGTTGCACTAGTAAATACAGGCATACCCCACTTTTAAGTACATAATGGGGTTTATTTACTAAGGCTGGAAAGTGCAAAATGTACAGCTGGATTAAAAAAAATAAAAATAAATAAAAAAAAGTGTATTTAAAGTGGTGGGCCACCCTGAATTTTTTTTTTTAAAAAATGTTACTAAAAATGAAGAAAATTTTTTTTTTTATTTTTTTTTCTACTTTGGCTGTTGCTAGGCAGATCGTCCTAATCTGCCTCTTCCTGCTCCGCGGTGATGTTCTCTCCTCTGCTCCGAGCGCCGTCTTCTAGTGAATGGGGCGCGGTGTGTTATGGGAACTGTGTCCCACAGCACATCGCGTTCCCCATTCACAAATTCGACTCGCGCATGCGCATTAGGCCGCGCGCTGACTCGCGCATGCGCAGTAGGAAACGGGCAGCGCTCGCTGCTCAGTTTCCCTTACTGAGAATGGCGGCACTGGAACCGGATCGCTGAGGGACATCTCGGCCTCCACGACCGACATCGCTGACTTTAAAAAAAAAATTTTTTAAGTGATCACATTTTCTCTGTTCTCAGCTGAAGGAGCAGCATGCTGAGCTTCCCAGCCAATGTGCAGCAGGGGCATGTCAGGACAAGTCTGATCATTGGAGAACAGAGTTCCCAGTATAGCTAGAGAACTGACCAGTGTTCTCTGGCTTAGTGTGGTAATTTTAATAGGAAATCAGAGGGACTGGCAGGAACCAGTGGTGTCGCATAAAGGAAGCAATACAAAGAGAACAGGACACTTTCTCATACAAGTAGATGGTATATCAGGAACATTACCTGTTGGGGTAAAAAAACACTTTTGATGGGGGACTATTTGTGGACTGCAGCCTTCAAGTCATTCCACAGATTTTCAATGGGGTTTAAGTCTGGGCTCTGACTAGATCATGCAAGGACGTTCACCTTTTTCTTGAACCACTGTGTCATATTTGCTGTGTGCTTTGGGTCATTGCCATGTTGGAAGGTAAACTTTCCCATTGATGACTTTCTGGCAGAGAGCAGCAGATTTTTTTTTTATTTTTATTTTCTATCCTGACAAGTGCACCAGTCCCTGCTACAGAGAAATACCCCCATAACAGGATATTACCACCGTCATGATTTACTGTAGGAATGGTGTTATTTGGATGGTGAGCTGTATTGGATTTCCGCCAGACATATCGTTTGGCGTTGAGTCCAAATAATTAATTTTAGTCTTGTATGACCATAAGGCTACTTTCACACTGGAGCGGTGGGGGCGCTGGCGGTAAAGCGGCGCTATATTTAGCGCCGCTTTACCGGCGTTTTAGCGGCGCATTGCGGCCGCTCGCGGGGTGTTTTTACCCCCCGCGAGCGGCCGAAAAAGGGTCAATACCGCCCGCAAACCGCCGCTATTGCGGCGTTTTGCGGGCGGGTTCGGCGCGCTCCCCCATTGTTTTCAATGGGACCGGGCGCTATAGGAGCGGTAAATATACCGCTCCTATAGCGAGCCAAAGATGCGGCTTGCAGGACATTTTTGAGCGTCCTGCAAGCGCACCGCTTCAGTGTGAAAGCCCTCGGGCTTTCACACTGAAGGAACAGCAACAGCTGTTTCGGGTCGGTTTGCAGGCGCTATTCTTAGCGCAATAGCGCTTGCAAACCGCCCCAGTGTGAAAGGGGCCTAACTCCTTTTTTCCATGTGACCTCAGAATCTTCAAGGTGCGTGTTGTTGTTGTTGTTTTTTTTTTTTTTTAATGGGGGTCAAAGACAAAAATGTAATTATATTGTTTGGTGTTGAGGACAAATGTCTGGCGGAAATCCAATACAGCTCACTATCCAAATAACCACCATTCCAATAACCACATTTCCACCTTTTTAGATTTGTAAGGATGTGACAAAGGAATTTGTTCTGTTTTGGTAAGTGGTGTTTTAGTTTTTCAGTGTAACAAGCTTGCAAGGTGTCAAGTTCCTAATATGGGTTTACTAGTTTTACAAGGCAAGATGGAGTGCACATATCTGGTTGTCACATTAATGATAGAATATTTGTTTCTTTTGCTTGCAGAAAAACACAATGATTGGCGTAGTAGTAGTAGGAGTTGGTATTGCTGGTTCTGTGAGGATCAGAGACCTTCTTAAGCCATTGCCGTCTAGTCCATCGGAAAATCTGAAACTTGTTGGTTTTGTTTCAAGGTCAGTATTTATGCAACATTTAAAATTGTTAAGCCTTAAAGAAAATGTATAATGGGTTTTGTACATATTTTATTTGTAGGACTAAAAAAAGGAACTAAAAATGTTTTTTGTCAAGTATTCGATCTATACCTAGTCACTGAGATCTCATGTGAGCTTTAAGGCCCCATGCACACGGGACGCAGATGCAAACTCTGCTGAACGCGTGTTTTAAAAAGCAGAAACCTGCGTTTAAAAACGTGCGTTTTGCTGTGTTTTCATGCCGCGTTTAGACGCGTTTGCGTCTATAAGCATTTGTAAAGATAACATCATATAGACCCACCCCAAGCTCAGAAAGCATGTATTAACTATTTCTGCCAATTTGATCAGAGTGAGCAGCAGCAGCAGAGAGAGCAGTTATACACTTGCATTAGCCTCTCTTTCTGTGTTTTTTTTTTTTTTTTTTTTTTTTTTTTTTTAAATGGATCCCATATTGAATATATGTCAGGAAATGCTCCTGATGTTGCTCTTGATGCGGCAGCAATGCCGTCGCAAATTTGCATGAGAGGTCCAGAATCAGAGCTCGTCGATATTAGACCCATCCGTTGATGGCACAGCGAATGTCCGTTGGATATTTCACAAACATGTATGCATTTCACAAACCTGTATGCATCAGTGAGTATATATGCTCTATGAACTATCTAAACTAATTACGACATTTTAAACGAATTTTTCTAGTATTTTTTTTATGGTTTACCATTATATTTCTGAGTTTTCCGCTCCAAAAAATTGGGTTCCTTTTAAAAAGGCTTATAAACGCAAACGCGGCTAAACGCAGGTGCCTGCGTTTAGCCGCGTTTAGCTGCGTTTTGCGTCTGAAAAGCAGAAAAGCAAAGTGTCTGAACGCATTTTTTTGCTTCTGGAAAAACGAGGTTAAACGCAACTGCATAAAAACGGGAAAAAACTAGACTGTGTACATGGACACATAGGATAACATTGCATGCGTTCAGGTGCAGTTGAAAAAAGTGTCCAACTGCCTCTGAACGCGCGTTTAACAGCGTCTCGTGTGCATGAGGCCTAACTCTTTTTGACACTTGTTGTTTACAAGTTAAAATCCATTTTTTTTTTTGCTTGAAACATTTTATTTATTTATTTATATATATATATATATATATATATTTTTTTCTAAAACCCTAGAGAATAAAATGGCGGTTGGACTTTCTGCCACACCGTATTTGCGCAGCGGTCTTACAAGCACACTTTTTTGGGGGAAAAAAATACACTTCTTATTTTTTTATTTAAAAAAAAAAAAACGGTAAAGTTAGCCCAATTTATTTTATTTTTTTTATATTGTGAAAGATAATGTTATGCTGAGTAAATTTGATACCCAAAATGTCGCGCTTCAAAATTGCGCCCGCTCGTGGAGTTGCGAAAAGCTTTTACCCTTAAAAAAATCTCCATCGGCGATGTTTAAAAATTTCTACAGGTTACCAGTTTTGAGTTGGAGGCGGTCTAGGGCTAGAATTATTGCTCTCGCTCTAACGATCGCGGCGATACCTCACGTGTGGTTTGTTCAAGCTCGACGGGACGCTTTAAAAAATAAAATAAAAATTAGATTGTTTTTTTTTTTTTTATTTTCAGCCCTATTTGAAAGATTTTCTCTCACTAGCCTGTACACCGATCTTTTGAACAAACTAAGGGAAAAATAAAATGTTTTTTTTTTTTTTTAAATAAAAGGTTTATAAGTTTTTTTGTATATGCATATAATATGCTTGTGTATGTGTTTGTTGTTTTTTTTTTTTTTTTAAGTCCTTTTTTACATCAAATTTTCTATTCTGCAGGAGGGACCTTGGGGAGTATAATGGTGTGAAGCAAATTGGCCTGGAAGAGGCACTAAAGAGCAGTGAAGTTGATGCTGCTTTTATTTGCACGGACAATCAAAACCATGAGGAAAGTATAAGGTAGTAATTTTTTTTGGCTTTTTTTTTTTTTTTTTTATTCTTTGTAAGTTGAGCATATGGAGAACTTCACATACAGTATCTCACAAAAGTGAGTACATCCTCACATTTTTCTAAAATAGTGAGTGTACAGCTTGTAGAACAGTGTAAATTTGCTGTCCCCTCAAAATAACGCAACACACAGCCATTAATGTCTCAACCGCTGGCAGCAAAAGTGAGTACACCCCTAAATGAAAATGTCCAAATTGGGCCCGATTAGCCATTTTCCCCATGTGACTTGTTAGTGTTACAAGATCTCAGGTGTGAATGGGGAGCAGGTGTGTTTAAATTTGGTGTTTTTCGCTCTGACTCTCTCATACTGGTAACTACAGAAAAAGGTGGGGCAAGCTCCCGTTGTGATAAAGAGTCGAATGTGGTGGTCCCATCCCTGAGTATAGACCAAAAAAGGACCCCCTGAATTTGGGTCATTTTTAAATATTCAAATAAAACCATTTTTTATATATCCCTGTTCAGTGTGGTGGTCTAAGTAAAGTCCCAAATTTAGGGGGTCCTTTTTTGGTTCATACTGGTCACTGGAAGTTCAACATGGCACCCCATGGCAAAGAACTCTCTGAGGATCTGAAAAAAAGAATTGTTGATCTACATAAAGATGGCCTAGGCTATAAGAAGATTGCCAAGACCGTGAAACTAAGCTGCAGGACGGTGGCCAAGACCATACAGTGGATTAACCGGACAGGTTCCACTCAGAAAAGTCCTCTCCTTGGTCGACCAAAGAAGTTGAGTGCACGTGCTCAGCGTCATATCCAGAGGTTGTTTTTGGGGGGAAAAAGACGTATGAGTGCTGCCAGCATTGCTGCAGAGGTTAGAGGGGTGGGGGGGTCAGCCTGTCAGTGCTCAGACCATACGCCGCACACTGCATCAAATTGGTCTGCATGGCTGTCGTCCCAGAAGGAAGCCTCTTCTTCTAAAGTTTATGCACAAAGCCTGCAGTTTGCTGAAGACAAGCAGACTAAGGACATGGATTACTTAAACCGTGTCCTGTGGTCTGATGAGACCAAGATCAACTTATTTGGTGTCAAGCTTGTGAGGCGGCAACCAGCTGAGGAGTACAAAGGCAAGTGTGTCTTGCCTACAGTCAAGCATAGTGGTGGGAGTGTCATGGTCTGGGGCTGCATGAGTGCTGCCGGAACTGGGAAGCTACAGTTCATTGAGGGAACCATGAATGCCAACATGTACTGTGACATACTGAAGCAGAGAATGACCCCCCCCCCCTCCCTTCGGAGACTGGGCCGTATTGGGCAGTATTCCAACATAACGATCCCAAACACACCCCCAAGGTGACCACTGCCTTGCTAAAGAAGCTGAGGGTAAAGGTGATGGACTGGCCAAGCATGTCTCCAGACCTAAACCCTATTGCGGATCTATGGGCCATCCTCAAACAAAAGGTGAAGGAGCACAAGGTCCCCAACATCCACCAGCTCTGTGATGTCATCATGGAGGAGTGGAAGAGGACTCCAGTAGCAATCTGTGAAGCTCTGGTGAACTCCATGCCCAAGAGGGTTAAGGCAGTGCTGGAAAATAATGGTGGCCACACAAACTATTGACACTTTGGGCCCAATTTGGACATTTTCACTTAGGGGTGTACTCACTTTTGTTGCCAGCGGTTTAGACATTAACGGCTGTGTGAGTTATTTTGAGAGGACAGCAAATTTACACAGTTTTACAAGCTGTATACTCACTACTTTACATTGTAGCAAAGTGTATTTCTTCAGTGTTGTCACATTAAAAGATATATAATAGAATATTTACAGAAATGTGAAGGGTGTACTCACTTTTGTGATATACTGTACATGTCCAAGAGTTTGCAAAAGTTATATGTTTGAAAGGAGAATACAGACTCTTGATTTAGGTCCCTTTCACACGAAGGGTTTGTTTAGGTGCACCTGTCAGTTTTTGCAGACGGATCTGATCAGACCCTCCATTCAGCCCTATAGACCGGTGGGTGTAAAAAGACTTGTCTATGCAGTTTTAATATATACCCCATATTCTTTTTCATGATGGGGTTAAAATGTCAGCAAATCCATGACCGTAAACAATTTTATTTGTATACCATACTACTAAGCAAGGCAGTTTGTAATTCAGTGTTAAATAATGGTGGCACTATTAAAAACCAGGACAGGTGCCCATTCAAAATGTGGTGTGCCACCATATTGCTGATTTGTCTCATGTTAACAGTTTCCCATCTTTAAAATGGACAATTGTCTGTCAAGCATGTAAAGGTTTTTCAACAAGTTGAAAATTGTTTTGTGAGATGGTGACGGTGACCAATTTCTGGTCTCATCTTAAAGGATAAGTTCACGTTTGGTTCACAATTCTTTTATTTATTTTTTTCCTAAATTCCAGCCCCCCTATGTACCAATAGAGCATTGATGTACTTATTATTTAAAAAAAAAAAAATCAAAGCTTTCCATTAAATCTACAGACCACTTGCCTTACTTTCCTCATCCATGTTTCCAAACGTATCTATTGCTTCTGCCTTCCTGCACAGACTTTAGGTCATGACACAGAAAGGCGTTGACCTCGTTGGCATACACCCTGCATCATCTACCCACCCATTCCCAGCTGCAAGTTTTTTAAATGGGATGCAATCAATCAGTGATCACCCTTCTCACTAAATACACAATACACCATATACTCGTATTCCCACATGCGTGGAGCATTTTCACTCATCGCACATAAGCAGCCCATCCACCTGAGCAATCGCCCCAAAGAAGCTTCAGAACTTTTTTTTTTTTTTTTTCCTGCAATTTTTTATTTGTTTTGGTGCAGCACATTTCTGAAATGCACAGCTGTGAATGGGGCCTCATTGTTCTTGTGTAAACACACCAATTTCACTTTCAGGACCCATTCACCTCTAGCATAGCGGGAGTAAACGTTTTGTGTCTCGTTTTTCCTTTGACATGCATAGGGCAGCCTGTTGATTTTAATGGGCTGCACTACATGTGGCTTATGGGACATGTTGGCATTTTGTGGGTTGCATGTTTTTTAATGTGTGTTTTGCAGCATTTGCCACTTGTTTTATCACATGGCAAAATGTGTGTTTGCTTCTGTTTTGGTGTGCGGTTAACAATTAATGGCACTGAAAGCGCAGTTGGTAATTTTAGGTGTATAACGATGGCCATACACTATACAATCTCCTTTTAGATCTGCTATCAATTATGTAGTGCAAGGGCCCACCTGATTGGATACCTGATTGGCTAGATAGGCATTTTTCTCCTAATATATAAATTTGGTAAATCTAAAGGAGATTGTACAATCAGATTGTATAGTGTATGGCCGCCTTTGTACACCTAGTTGTGGTTTTAGTGAAATTAATTGGTAACGGCATGCCAAACACAGAAGCAAACACACATTTTGCCATATGAAAATACAAGTGGCAAATGCTGCAAACATGCAGCCCACAAAATGGCAAAAATTTTCCATAAGCTACATGTAGCACAGCCCATTCAAATCAACAGGCTACCCATGCGTGTCACAGGAAAAACGAGACCCCAAATGTGCGCTTCCACTATGCTAGATGTGAATGGGTCCTGAAAGTGAAATTGGTGTGTTTTACTCACAGCTGTGCATTTCCTTGCATTTCAGAACTGTGCTACACCAAGCTCAAAAAATAAAGTTCTAAAGCTTCTTTGGGGTGATTGCTGCGTGTAGGGCAGCCCATTCAGGTGGATGGGCTGCCCTATGTGATGAGTGAAAATGCTCGCTTAAAAAAAAAAAACCTTGTGTGAATGCGAGTTCCCGCTATGCAGAGATGTGAACGGGTTTCTGTCCACTCCCTCCTATGTACTTGTATAAAGCTGGCCATACTCTATGTAATCTGATTGTATATTGTGTATTTGGGATTGCATCTCATTTAAAAAAAACATGCAGCTGGGAATAGGTGGGTAGATGGTGCAGGGTGTATGCTAATGAGGTCAGCTGGTCAACTCCTTCCTGTGTCATGACCTATAGTCTGTAAGGAAGTAAGGCAGAAGCAATGGATACCTTTTGGAAACATGGATGAGGACAGTAAGTGGTCTGTAGATTTAATGGAAAGCTTTGATATGTTTGCAAAAAAGTACATGAATGCTCTATTGGTACATAGGGGAGGTAGAATTTTTAGAAAAAAAGTGAACTTATTCTTTTAAAGCGGGACTTTATCGGCAAATGCTTTCTCTAATCCTCCCCGTTCCTCTAAACATTTTTGAAAGGGGTGTGTGTTGAGAGTGGGTACCTATTTATGGCAGATAACTGTTCCTACTTCCGCTTGGATCACCGTGATTCGGGCGGAAGTTTGGCCCCTCAGATTTAATTTAAAAAGAAAAAACAGCTGCAATACACACCTTTCTTGTGTTTGTCACCTGCTGTGGTTCGTTTCCACCACTAGATGCCTCAGTCCTTTCCAGTTGAATGACACTGGAAGACTGAACATCCTGTGAGTGCAGAAGCATAATATACAGTCATGCGGCTCTCTAAAGTGGAGGGGGTGGGGGGGATTAGGGGCTGCAAGGGGGGGGGGGGGGAATCCCAGATTTGAGCTTAAAATATGATCTTGTATACGATTTCTTTAGTTAGGCAAGCATGTCTATTAAAGGAGAGGAGATTGAGATCGACATAACAGTTACAGTGCAAGATAACTTTTAGCATGTTTTTAATCCCTTTTTATTCCCCAATAGGCGCTTCCTAGAAGCAGGAAAACATGTTCTTGTTGAGTACCCAATGGCTCTCTCTGCACAAGCCGCACATGAATTATGGCAACTAGCAGAACAAAAAGGTGATGAGATGCAATGCTGTAAAATTCATATTTGACATAACAAAGTGGCTGATAACATTTTAATATTAATCTCCAATGTTTGGCTGCAGGTTAATTCTTTGAACATTCTTCCTTGTCTTGCAGGTAAAGTCTTGCATGTTGAGCACATCGAGCTTCTTACAGAGGAATACAAAGCACTGAAAAAAGAAGTGAATGGGAAGACACTTGAGGAAGGAGTCCTCCATTTCACAGGCGAGGCCACATTCATATTTATTGTGTTCAGCTTGTTAGTAGATAAGTAGGTACTGTGGTATTGCATAACACTCCTCATCAAATTACTTTTTTTTATTTAATTTTTTAAGGTGCCTTTTAAAGTATAAGATGTCTATTGCACCATATTGATTTCCACAACTTTATATTTAGGATCTTTATGTATGATCCATTCCAATGTATATTTTCTATTACCATACTAAAAGCTGAACTCCGAGCTATGCAAATATTGTCTGACTATAAAAGGAGTTTCAAGAAAAAATGCAAGGAAAGCATCTTTTTGTGTATTTCTTCCAGATCAGTAATTTTGGTCTGAAACTTTACCTTTTTGTGCAGGAGTTTGCTGTAGTAAAGACCGGTCACTGCTGCTCTCTCCTTGTGCAGGGTAACTGGCCTTGTCTCTGCTCCTGCTGTAGTTTTCTCCAGGCAGCCTGTAGTGGGTGGGGCATGTTGGGCCCTTCCCACAGAACAGCTGTCGGCAAAGGTCATTTCTACTTTTACAAGGCGATATCTGAGTTTGCAAATAAATATTTTATTTTTTTTGAACATCTATATAATTTAGTTCTGTTAAGGAATATATTTAAATTAAAGTTTTGGTGCCTGGCGCTTTAAGGCTGAACATCAGGGGAAATAAAAATGCTTATTTTGCAGTTGGACTGCACATAAATTATTCTCTCTGGCATTGGGCTTTAAATTCACCAGGTATTAAAGCTGAACTAAAGTATTTAATTTTTATAATTTAAACACTGAAATTATAAGTTAAAAATGGTGCGTGCATGCTTAGAAATCTTTGTTCCCTTTTGCATTATCCATATTTTTCATATGCCATCTTGCCTAGTCTGTTCATTAGCATTTGTTGGGGGGGTGATTAAGGAGTGTTACCATTTCAGGGAAGACATGTAATCATTCCCTCACAGCACGTTCTCTGTATGAATTTATTTTATTCTTTGCAAGATACCAGGAATGTAATAGGATAGTTCTAGCCCCACCCAATCCTGCCTGCACGACCACACAGATGCTGCTGTCCATCAAATGAGGAGCAAGAACAAATGACAGGACTGGGAGATGACACACTGACAGTTATGGTCTTTTGTTCTTTATGCAAATAGAAGAAGTGCATTACGACATACTAAGAGGGCGGTGTGGTTTTCTAGAACCTCTGAGCTGTTCACCTAGAAGAGCTAAAGCCAAGAGGTGATAAAGAATCAAATATGTCCTGGATCCATAGCAGTGGAATTGTCATACAAAAAAAACACCTACAATAAAATAACCTGGAGGCTTCATCCTAAGATATTCACATACCAATATAGCAAGTCAAAATGGCCACCTAACAAATTATATACAACATCAAAGAATAAACAAAGCAGAAAAATATTTTTCTGATATATGCACTATTTTAGTTAAACATTTACTGAAAGCATTTGACTTTCAATAAGTAGATAAAATACAAGACTCTTTTATACAGCGGATACTATGATGGCATGCGCCCTAACAAGAATGTCATGTCTAAGTGTTTCACTGAAAAGCTGCTTCTTCAGGACTCGGATGCACCATCCAGGTGGCAACGGCGGAGTCTTGTTTTGATATATATTAGTAGGTGATAGAGAATCCAAGGCTCTGCACTGTGCCTATAGAGCCAGAGACCTTCTGGAAAAGTCACAAGGTACAAAGCTTTACAAGTATGTATGCCTGGACTTTTTTTTTTTTAACTTGCACTTTTAGAGTGTTTGCATAAAATATAAATAAAAAAAAAACGTTAGGTCTGCATTAATGTGTTTGTTTGTGTGTGTTGTTCGTTTTGCTGTAAATCTTATCCACATGTTTTTCAAAAATTTCTTATCCCGTTTGTAATTTGTATGTATATAATATGCCATGTTGTCTCGTTGCATACTACAGTATAGGCTCTGCTTCTTGTATTGCAGTGGTATACAGTGGCTGTGCTCTACTTTAGTGCGCTCCCTATGTAGGCGAGACAGGTTATTTATACTAGGCCACAACAAGTGCCTAATCTGTAAATCCTGATGCTTAATACCCTAATAGAAATATGGAGGGCAAACTTAAAATGCTTTTGCTAGTGCCTTTCTTACATCTGTCTCAAGTTTGGCTTTAATTTAAAAACGTATTTTTAAATGCAACTAGTGTAAGTACTGAATATGACTTGTTTTACGCTTCCCCTGTACAACATCAGACTGGGAGAGGGAAGGGCCATGCTTAAGGCCAATCAGCTGTCCTGCATTCACATGCTACAAACCACTTCCTTGCTCTGTTAAAAGTGTATGTCTTCTCCTCTTTTCAGTAAGGGCAGAAAGATTTAGATTCAAATAGTAAAGGACCTAATCGGAAGGGTAGCTGTAAATTTAGGAGCGCTGTGCGTGCAAGGGAAGAAGTGGAGATTTTTGCAGAAAGCCTGTGCCATTTTGGGCGGAGCAGTACAGTGGAGAACACTAGAAATAAAGCTAAGGCAAGTGTTGGACAGGGTCAGCTTCACTCTAGGGGGGTGCGGCAGGTATTTAAAGAACAATTGTCCCAAAGGTACGGTTGTGATTTCAGAATCACTGGGATGGCTTTTTTGTTCTTCCTTTTTTTATTTTAATGCTTATGCTTTTTTTATTTTTTTATTCTTCTTAGGTGGACCTCTAGATAAGCAACGTTCAGGATTCACTGCATTTAGTGGCATAGCCCGGGCGACCTGGCTGGTTGACCTTTTTGGAGAGTTGACTGTTACCTCTGCTACTCAAGAAGAAAATCCAGGAGAAAATTACACTAAACTCGCTGCACACTTTGTTACAGCAAATAACAAGTGAGTTATGCATTGAGTATACCAATATCGCCAGACCTGAATGCTGTCGCATGGGGGGGGGGGGGGGTGTGTGTAACTGTGACATCATCAACCCACATAAGCTCTGACACCAGAGCTGACTCAAGGTTGAATTTTGAAGCTGAGCGGTGGCAAGGGAGAATGGATACCTTTGCTAGGTAGATGTGCTATCGGTAAACACCTTTCACTTAACCACCTGAATCCCAGGTGCCAGTTTAAAAGGGGGCTAGGGCAGCAGCTACTTATCCTATTACCATTCAAAAAGGACACTGGAACTCAGTGGGACCTGATGGTTTTCAGTGCTGGAACCACATGTAGCCCAGAAGCTGAAACAAGCTCCAACTCCAACGAAGACCAACTTGCCGCCTGACCAAATCATTTCCGGAAAGACCTGAGCTGAAGCCGCCCAAGAAAATGCTATTCCCTGAGTCGAGTGGACATTGATTGCTCCTGGAACCGGAAGAATACTAGCCCGATAAGCCTTCTGAATTAGACATACAATCCAGCTTCCTATAGTTCATTTGGATGCTGCCAACCCTTTTCTGACTCCGTTTGGAATAACAAATAGGTGTTGGTCTTTGGGGCAAGATTGTGTAAGCTTGATGTACCGACGAAACGTCTTTGCAACGTCTAGCTCATGTAATCTTGACGTAGCTGGGTTTTCTTCAAAGGCTGGGAGAACCCATTCCTGATTTAAAATGGTAAACAGTAGGAACCTTGGGTATGAACTGATGAATCGGTTGTAGAACGACCCTGTCCGGGAAGAATGTAATGTACAGATGTACTTGAGCTCCCAAGGCTTGGATCTCTGAAATCCTATGGCCTGAGGTGACAGCTAGAAGAAAGGCGGCTTTCAGAGTAATGCTTTCCAGAGCACAATCCTCGGTAGGTGCGAATGAAGGTGCTGTCAGAGTATTCAATACCAAAAGGGTGGTCTCAACCTTAGAACTGCTCTCTGAAATCGTTCTATCCAAGGGTTCATAGCCCATCTGGTGTTTGAGGCTGATAAGGCCTAGACTTGTACTTTGAGGGTACTAAGCCCCAAACCTAAATCTAACCCTCTTCTGTAGAAACAGGAGAATGTAATTTACACCTGGTCTTAATGGGTTAAACTGGTTAGCTTCGGCAAACTCTGAAAATTTCTGCCATATCCTGTAGTAGGTTTTATTGGTGGACGACTTTCTGCCTTTAAGCAGTGTCTGGATTACCTTCTGAGAACATCCTAATTTCTCCAGCCTTTTCCGCTCAATTTCCAAACCCTTAAATCCAGGCTCTGGATGTGGGTAGAAAGTTCCTTAAGACAGAAGGTTGTGTATCTTCGATAGGACTAAGAGTGAACCAAGGCCTCCTTTGGCCAGTAAGGAATCTCTGCCAGGATGGTCACCTTTTCCTCTGTTTAGACGCTGAAGGATTCTCAGAACCGGTGGAATTTGGGGGGGGGGGGGAGGGACGCGTACCCCAATTGGAAGGTCCATGGCTGGACTAAGGCATCTATTCCTGCTGATTTTGGGGCAGGGCCTCTTGTGAAGAACTGATGTGTCTTGGCATTTAGTGGGGATGTGAATAAGTCCAACTGAGGATTGCCCCACTGCTGACAATTCCACTGGAACACCCCATGGTCCAGAGACCACTCGTTGCTGATGAATTCCCTGGACAGGCAGTCCGCCAGTTGATTCTGGGGGGCTGGTAAATAGGCTGCTCTGAGGTTGACAAGGTTTTTCTGGGCCCACACTAAAATCGGGGCTACCTCGATTGATAACGATCTGCTGTGAGTTCCCCCTTGTTTCTGGACGTAAGCTACTGCCGCCTTGTTCATTTGTAACAGTAGAGAGCTGCCTTTGAGAAGAGGTGTCAAGTGTGATATAGCCTTCCAGGCTGCCCTCAGTTCTAGGATGTTGGAGACTATGCCCTCCGAGTTGAACTGCCACCTTCCCTGGATCATCTGATCTCTGTAGTGAGCACCCCAACTGACTTGCGTCGGATGTAAGAGTGATCCACGAGATGGGGCCAAGATGACAGTGATTCTGAAGGTTGAATTTCATTGACATCACGATCAGAATTCTCTGAGACAAGGACCTCCTTCTCCTCCACTGGGATAGAAACCCCTGTTGTAAACCACGTAGATGCCACCGGGCCCACTTCACCACCGGGATGCATGAGGGAAAAGATCCCAGGAGACTCAGACGTTCTGACGTTGACATGGACTTGCTTGCCAGTGCCCTGCTTACTTTCCTTAAGATTATAGAGATATTTCCGGTTGGAGCGACACTGCCCTCTTCTGAGTGTCGAATAGTAAACCTAAGTATATCATCCTCTGTGTTGGAATGAGTTGGCTCTTTGTATGATTTATTAACCATCCGTATTTGGCCAACATGGTCATGACCTCCTGTAGATGGCTGTTCAGGGCTCTCCTGCCCTAAGATAGGACTAGGATATCGTCCAGATAATGTAGAACACAGATACCTTTTCTCCTGGAGGGGAGCCTGAATTGCCACCAATACCTTGGTAAGGGTTCTGGGCGCTGTTGATATTCCAAAGGCCAAGCACTGGAACTGTAGGTGAAGTTCCCCCATCTTGAACCTTAGCAATGATTGGAAGTCATGATAGATTGGTGTATGCAGGTACACATCCTGGAGGTCTATAGAGACCATCCAATCTTCTGGCTGTACTATTAGGATGACCGTGTTGAGGGATTCCATCTTGAAATGTTCGTGTCTGATAAATCTGTTTAAAGGGGTTGTAAAGGTATTTATTTATTTATTTTTTTAAATAACAAACCTGTTATACTTGCCTCCACTGTGCAGCTCATTTTGCACAGAGTGGCCCCGAACCTGGTCTTTTTCTGGGGTCCCTCGGCGGCTATCTCGGCCCCCCCCATAAGGACTTCTCCCATTCATGCGAGCTCCCTCGCATGGTGAGAAATGCTTGCGGGCGCGCTCCCGTGATACAGCCGGCGGCTATAGCCGCTCACTGTATCACTCGCCCTCGCCCCCCGGCGCGCCGCGTCATTGGATGTGATTGACAGCAGAGCGAGCCAATGGCTGCGCTGCTTTCAATCCATCCGCTGTAACCAATCTGCGGCCAGGCTAATCGGGGAAGAGGATGTCGGGTGTGAGCGCGGGACTTTCGAGGGGTCAGGTTAATAAAACGTGGGGGCTGGGGGGGGGGGGCGGCATTGTCTGATGTTTCACCTTAATGCAATTAGGTGAAAAAAAATTTACCTTTTTACAACCCATTTAACCGTTTCAGGTCTAGAACTGGTCTCCATCCTCCCTGACATTTTGTGCACCAAGAAGATCGGGGAATAAAATACGAAGTACCTTTCTGATTCTGGACCAGTATCACTGCTTGATGATGGTCTAGTGTTTGAACATGTTGTAGAAGAATTTAATTGGAAACTGGAATCCTGGTGGGCAGAAAGGAAAGACAGGGGCGGATGGTGCTTGAATCTCCAAAAATGCCCTTGAAGGATTGTGGAAGTGACCCACTCATCTGAACAGGTTTCCACCCAAACCTGAGTGAATGCACTGAGACAGGCACCCACTGGCCCGATTTGGGTGGGCAAGGAGTCAAAAGGACTTCTGATTTTAATGCGCCGAGGTAGTAGGCTTTTGCTTTCCCATCTTCAAGAAGGTTGCTTGGGAGCCCTTCCAGCTCCTCCTGTATTCCCTTCTGGGGCAATATGTTCTGGCGTCCCTGGTCTTCTGCTGAAAAGTCACTTTTACTGCAAATTTACTTCTCGTATTCCTATCTTGAGTCATCAGGCCGCTCTTGCTCCCTGTAACCCTATTAATTGCAGTCTCCAACTTCTCCCCAAATAGGGCTTTCCCATCATAGGGAATGCGGCACCATGTTTGTTTGGATAAGGGATCTGCTGACCACGGTTTTAGCCAAAGTGCTCTTCTAGCGGTGACTGAATATAACATACCCTGAAATGCTCTGCCAAAGCTATCAATTGCCACTTCGGCTATAAAAATCTGACGCCAATTTGTAAATAAGAAACTGCTGTTGCCTCCTTGGAGTAATGCAGATGCATATTCATGAAAGATCCTTGTGTTGATTTGATCAAACCGCCACTGGGAATGCTTACACAATAAGGTAGATGACCAGGGGAAGGGGGGAAGAGAAGATCTGACCCCCGTGGCCTTGTCTGCCCCAAAAAGGATCCACAGGAAAAACGGCTCCCATACCTAGGCTGTTAAATGCACCAATAAGTCCTGGGACTCCATACTACAGGGGAGCGCAAACCTGTAATGGTAGCACCAACATGGTGGTGAGGTAAGGGGTGATCCTACAGGCTTAAGGACAGAAAAGAATGACTTGTGGGGGGGCAACTCTTTCTTTTATAGAGTTAAAGTAGTCCTGTGGGATGGTTGTGGGCAGAGCAACCATGTGTATGCTGCCATGGAGGCACCAGAAAATTGGGAATTTTAAAAGTTGCAGTTCGCAAAGTTATTTTGTGTATGTGGTTTGACTCCTGTTTAGTAGAAGGAATCCTTTTTGTAGTCCTATTTGGTTATCTTCTAGTGCAATAAATATAACAATATAAATGTGTTTTTGTATTTTCAGGCCATTAACTTGGATTGAAGAAAGAGACCCTGGCATGAAGAGAGAGAAAAAAGTCAACTTTAAATTTACAAATGGAGTTCTAGATAGTTTGCCTCCATCCGGTAGAGGGGCTGTTGGGCCATTTATGCAGGATCAGAACCTTTTTGCACAAAAGCTGTTGGGTCAAGTACCTAAAGAAGAACTGGCAGCTGAGAAAAAACGCATTCTCCAATGCATTGACTTAGCGGAGAAGATTAAGCAGTATTGTAAGCTCTGAGTGGTTGTAGTAACTGCTACTGAGGGTATGGATGGGTGCTGCTCAATGACATTATACACTTAGGTTTCTTGCATTTATGATTCCTACAGACACAAAATAATAAGGTGGCCACAAAGGCTTATTAGGCATTGTCTGTGATGATCCTGTGGAAAACGGGTCATGTAGGGATTCCCCCACATGTTGATGGGTGTTTTATATTACACAGCTGTGCAATAGGTTTCTATAAAGGAAAAGGAGAACATTTTGCAGTTCACGTGATGCCTTTTTATTAACTGACTTAATTTATTAAAGGTGAAAGCTTTTGGTGCCTCGTTCTGTCCCTTTTTCAGGCTTTGTACACTTCTGAAAATGGTTCTAAATCCCACATATGTATACATAGTTATAAGGAGGAACAATTAAAATAAAGGGTACCACATATACTCCAAACTTTTCACATTAATCAGTGGTTTACATGATGCAATATACTACTATTATGGAGAAAAGGGAAGGACTTTAATCATGGATACTTAACAACTTTTCATTGGCCAAACCACAAAGTGCATTGCAGTTGTCCCCAGGATGGACAGAGATGAATGTAGTCATCCTCACTGAAGAACTCCAGGCTTTCTTTCACTTTAAATACTTTGTTTGGGCCAGCTTGGTTAAAACAAGTTTTTACCATGCCTGAATGGTATGGTCACTGGGGTTGCTGAAATACATTGTAGTAGCAATTGCTACATACAGTAAGCACTGTTGTCTTCCTGGAGGTGTATGGATGCCCTTCCTCTGTTGCTGAAAACAGAGTTGCCTACTGGCACTCTGGCCTTTCAGAAACAGCCTTGTATTTTTTCAATAAATACCAGGTATTGCTGAAAATACAAATTTTGGAGGCACTAAGGACTTTAATGGTACCACTATAATCCTAACACTAAATAGAATTTAAAACCATCTTTTATTACAATAATCTATACAATCGTGAATACATTAATCAAACAGAAAAAATAGAAAATATTTAAAAATAAAAGGAAAATAACTCCTTCAAAAACTGGATGTCTTTATATGCCCCACTAGAATAGGGGATCTGTAGTAGAAAATAAATAAATAAATATGAGTGTTTTCTGAATGGCCCAGATGCTGTTTTAAGAGACTTTGTTTCTGGCTACAGCGGGGAAGTTGCCCATATCCCTCCAAGAAGACAACAGCGCTTAGTGCATTACAATAGCCCAAGTGACCATATACCGTTCTGGCATGGAATTCATTTTAACCAAGTTGGCTAAAAACAAACTAAAGTGAGCCTGTAGTTCTTTTAAAAATAAACCTGTCATGAATGAAATGGAGGTTGCAATTGCTGCCGTTTTTAAGCCATAAAGAGTTCCATAACGCCTGCTTCTATGTTTTTTTCCAAGGCAAGTTTTTAGTCTCCTATTGTAAAAACTATGCCTGCATTGGAGAATTTTAACCTCTTCACGACCGTGCTATAGCGTGGACGCACATTGCTGGTAGGACGTCATATGACGTTCTCCTATGATCTTGCTTCTCGTGCACCCCCTGCAACGCACATGCATCTGTGATCGATGATCTGTGACACAGCTGATTACAGATCGTGGTAAAGAGCCAATCACAGTGGCTCTTTACCACGTGATCAGCTGTGTCCAATCGCAGCTGATCCCAGCGTAAACCAGATTTGCTAGTTATTGGCATTCCTTTCCTCATGCTAACAGCGCGTGAGAAGAGGAGAGCCGATAACCGGCAAATCCATACAGGTGATGTCTACAATGCTAATCAAGGCACAGTACAATGCCCACCAGTGCCTCCTCCTCATTGCTGCCTCATCAGCGCACATCAGTGAAGGAGAAAAATTACTTGTACCAAATTTTATACCAAAGTAAGAAACGTTTTGTGTTAATGTGCTAAAAAAAATAAATGATAAAAATGTTTTTCGTGTACACTGTTGTCATTCAAAGTGCAACAGTACTGAAAGCTGAAAAGTAGCCTGGGCAGGAAGAGGGTAAAAGTGCCCAGTAGGCAAGTGGTTAAAAAAACCCTGGTAAAAAAATCTCCAGTGTTGCTAAATGTACAATTTTCCTGTATTACAAATGGCAGTTATATGTTCTTCAGCATGATAGAAGATATACATTCAGTTTATTTGTGCATAGTGCATCAATTGCCCATGGATATTACTATGGAGCAGTTTTATTGGGGGACTGCTGTGACTGGTGTAGTGAGTAAATGCAGGCAGTTTGATTAATGGTATCCCAGGAGCATCCTTGACCCTAAAGTATACCTTGCACCCAAGTAAATAATAATAATACAATAAACTGTAGAGAAAAGTGGGTATTGCTCAGTGCCTAGAAGAGATTGGCATCACTTTCCTTTTGTTGAGAGTCTAAGAAAATTGAGTATCCCAAATGTCGTAGTGTGCCGGAGAGTCATCTTGTAAGATTTGGGATACTCCACATTCCAAGGATCTCACTGGAAGAAGCAGCAGCTTCTTCTTCTTTTTTTTTTTTTTTTTCACATGGCAGATGGGATAGTATTTATTGAGCAGACCTTGAAGTTGGGTGCAAGGTCTGCTTTAGGCATGTTGGAAAACAGCTACTAAAGTCATTCTGTAATAACTTCACATAGGGATGAATGTAGATACAGCAGTTGAGAAATGACAATTGAACCTGCCATCCATAACCACTAATTACCTTTCATACAAGGAATCTTGTTGCTACAGATGATGGCTTCACTTTTGCTCCACTTCTAACTCCCTTTTTAATATTTTAATTTCAGACTGTGACTTTACTACACTGGTCATTTAGTTTGTATTGGCACTACTACCTCTCATTTTCTAACTTCTTTTAGTGCCTTTTTAAAAAAAGTAGCAAAAGCATGCCTCTTTTTTGAATGGCTGAATACGGAAGGGCCCGTCACTGCAGTGGTAGAGAGCACAGAAGTGCACATTGGTATGGTAGCATCAAGTGCTGAGGCATGTGGTGGTGTAGTAGAGAGTGAAGTGGTGAGACCAGAGGGAGAGGATGGAAGTCCGGTACCATGGTGAGAGTAGGGGTTGGTGTGCAGGGGGTGGAAATGGAGGTCATCTGCCGTGGTGAGAGAGCACAACGATGGAGAGCTTTCAGGCATGGTGATGAGAAGGGAAATGCAGGCACAGTGGTGAGGTGGGGTGGTACTGGCACAGTGGTGTTAAGAGGGGTAGTTGCAGGCAAGTTAATGAGCTGTTTGCATTTATGGGAGGATCATCTTTGACTAATTGCAGGTTACATAGTAAGGTTGAATAAAGACACCAGTCCATCCTGAGTAAGTGAGTGTCTACAATTGTCCCTATCCCTATACATTGTCTCTCATTAAGATGCTCATCTCTTATTATTATTTATTTTAAGGTACCCATATAGCGCCGTCAATTTACGCAGCGCTCCACACATACATCGCACACTCACATCGGTCCCTACCCTCAAGGAGCCCACAATCTAAGGTCCCCAACTTGCATTCATATACTAGGGCCAATTGTTTGAACAGAAGCCAATTAACCTACCAGCATGTCTTTGGAGTGTGGGAGGAAGCCGGAGTACCCAGAGGAAACCCATGCAGGCACAGGGAGAACATGCATACTCCAAGCAGGTAGTGTCGTGGTTGGGATTCAAACCAACAACGCTTTTTACTGCTAGCCGAGAGTGCTACCCACTACACCACTGTGCTGCCCAAAGGTATTCACCTCCATGTGCAATTACATTCAAACACTGACAGACAAGGGAGACTGTTGTTAACCTGTGATTGCTTTGAGCAGCAACTATCCACATCTACCTGTGAGTCTAGCTGCAGGAATTCGCTGGATTCTTTATGGAACTGACAATAATTTGAGGCCTAAAACGCTGTATTACTTCCTTAATTGTTCTTTTACATAACTGAAGAAAGTATACCCAAATGGTGCTGAGTTATACAAACCAAAGCGGACTGCCTTTTTGGTCAGTTCAGGACTTCAGTTGTTAACTTGCATGAGTAAGGCCTCATTCACACGGGGCATGTCACTATGTCAATAGTTTGACATTTATGCAGGTGCACGGATGTCAAATTGGGAGCAGCGGCTTTGTCCGTGCAACTACTGTGTCCCAATTGACATGAATGGGATTGAATTCAAGGAGATGCACAGAACATCTGTGCATGCCTATGTGGGCAAACATGGTCCTCGCATGGGTGTATACAGGGGGTCCCTGGGTTACAAACATGATAGGGTCTGTAGGTTTGTTCTTAAGTTGAATCTGTTTGTAAGTCGGAACAGGTACATTTTTTAAGTGTAGTTCCAGACAGAAAAACTATTTTTAAGCTTTTTGGATAGCATATGGAAGGGTTAACACCCTTGTAATGTTTGTTTTGCTGTCTGTGCCCCTGTTGAGAAGATTTCACCTCACTTCCGGTCCCAATGACAATTGGATTTTGAAAATTTTGGGTTGTTGTGGAAACAAGCCTTGATAAAAAAAAAAAAAAAAAAAAAAAAAGCATCAGTGGAGGTACCTTTTTTTTTTTTCCCATAATATTTCTTACAGGAGAGAATTTCCCTAGTGGTAGATTTCCTCTCACTTCCTGTTGTCTCCCTCAGTTTGTAAGTAGGAGTCGTTTGTAAGTCGAATGTTTCTAACTAGGGGACCCCCTGTACTGTAGAACGCCTGTATGAACGAGGCCTTAGATGTATGGAAAAACACTGTGTAGTTCTCATAAAAATTTAAAGGAATATATAAGAGATTATTATTCTTATCAGCTAATGTTGTTACCTGAAACCTGTCTTTAGATTTGCCTAAATTCTTGCCCTGAATTGTATTGTAACTTTGCACAGCGCTTTACAAAATAAAGGGAGACAGTAGACTGTTGGCACTATATAAATTCTATATATTAGTAATCAAATTGTGAGTTTCAATTCTCCAGCTAAGAGTTGAAGCCAGGCTTGCAGTGAAGAAGCCAGGTGTGCATGTTGATGCAGGAAAAATACCTCACCTTCCTACCAATCAACAAGAATAGATATTCTTTATTTTGTTTCCAAAACTTCACACAGAAACAAGGTTACTGGCAATGAGAGATTACTTGCAAAAGTTGCTCATTATTTCTCCCCACTGTTAAATGGAGATGGCTGATACTGATCGAACGTTTTAATACAGTGTATGGCCAGTTTAACCACTTCAGCCGCGGACCAATTGTCAGCTTAAGGTCCAGAGGTCTTTTTTCAATTTTGCACTGCACTGCTTTAACTGGTAATTGCGCGGTCATGCAATGTTGTAACCAAACGAAATTTGCATCCTTTTCTTCCCACAAATAGAGCTTTCTTTTGATGGTATTTGATTGCCTCCTGTGATTTTTATTTTTTGCGATATAAACGGAAAAAGGACGCAAATTAAAAAAAAAATATATTTTCTACTTTTTGTTATAAGAAAAATCTAATAAACTCAATTTTAGTCAAACATTTGGGCCAAAATGTATTCAGCCACATGCCTTTAGTAAAAAAAATGCCAATAAGCGTATATTTATTGGTTTGCGCAAAAGTTATAGCGTCTACAATCTAGAGTACATTTTCTGGAATTTACACCGCTTTTAATTTATGACTGCCTATCTCATTTCTTGAGGTGCTAAAATGGCAGGGAAGTACAAAACCCCCCCAAATGACCCCATTTTGGAAAGTAGACACCCCACGCTATTTGCTGAGAGGCATGTTGAGCCCATTGAATATTTTTTTTTTTTTAGTCCCAAGTGATTGAATAAAGACAAAAAAAAAAAAGTTTTTCAAAAAGTTGTCACTAAATGATATATTGCTCACACATGCCATGGTTATATGTGGAGATGCACCCCAAAATACATTTTGCTGCTTCTCCTGAGTATGGGGATACCACATGTGTGGGACTTTTTGGGAGCCTAGCCGCGCACGGGGCCCCGAAACCCAAGCACCAATTTCAGGATTTCCAAGGGTGCGTACTCAGGAGAAGCAACAGAATGTATTTTGGGGTGTATTTCCACATATGCCCATGGCATGTTTGAGCAATATATCATTTAGTGACAACTTTTTTTCATTATTCAATCTCTTGGGACAAAAAAAAAAAAAAATATTTAATGGGCTCAACATTGCTCTCAGCAAATAGCTTGGGGTGTCTACTTTCCAAGATGTGGTCATTTGGTGGGGGGTTTGAACTGTCCTGGCATTTTATGCACAACATTTAGAAGCTTATGTCACACATCACCCACTCTTTTAACCACTTGAAGACAAAGCCCTTTCTGACACTTTGTTTACATGAAAACAATTTTTTTTTTTTTGCAAGAAAATTACGTTGAACCCCGAAACACTATATATATATATATATATATATATATATTGTTAAAGCAAAGGCCCTACAGATTAAAATGGTGGGTGTTGTATTTTTTTTTTTCCACACAGTATTTGCGCAGCGATTTTTCAAACGCATTTTTTGTGGAAAAAATACACTTTTTTTTTATTTTAATGCACTAAAACACACTATATTGCTCAAATTTTTGATGAAATAAAAAATATGATCTTAGGCCGAGTACATGGATACCAAACATGACATGCTTTAAAATTGCGCACAAACACGCAGTGGCGACAAACTACATACATTTTTAAAAGCCTTTACAGGTTACCACATTAGATTCACGGAGGAGGTCTACTGCTAAAATTACTGCCCTCGATCTGACCTTCGCGGTGATACCTCACATGCATGGTGCAATTGCTGTTTACATATGACACCAGACCAACGCTTGTGTTCGCCTTTGCGCAAGAGAAGGGGGGGCAGGGGTGCTTTTTTTTTTTTTTTTATTTATTTATTTTTTATTTAGCTTTTTTATTTTATTTTTAAACTGTTCCTTCCATTTTTTTTTTTCTTAGTTTTTTTATTGTTATCGCAGGGAATGTAAATATCCCCTATGATAGCAATAGGCAGTGACAGGTACTCTTTTTTTGAAAAAATTGGGGTCTATTAGACGCTAGCTCTTTCCTCTGCCCTCAAAGCATCTGACCACACCAAGATCGGTGTGATAAAACGCTTTCCCAATTTCCCAATGGCGCGGTTTATATCCGGGAGGGGGGACATTCCCTCCCACTGCTTGTAAATGCAGTCTAGAGGCTAATTACCCCTAGAATTGCTTTTACATGAAAGCCGATCACTGGCTGAAAAGAATGATACCGAGATGATACCTAAACCTGCAGGCATCATTCTGGTATAACCATTCAAAGTCCAGCAACATTCTGGACATATATTGTAATCTTTTTTTTTTCATGCAGCCTCTTGGCTGAACGAAAAAAAAGAGATTGATTGGTGGGTTTTTCCCCCCATTAGAATACCTCCCTTCATCCATCCACTTCTAATGATGGGCATACATGCACCATTTATATAGGCCGAAGCATGGGGGCATCCTCCCGCAAAAAAGTTATGCCACGTACACATGGTCGGACTTTTCCACGGGCAAGCCTCCGTCGTAATTTCGACCGTATGTACATGGCATTAGGAGCAAATCGCTCCTCCGCCCCTGCTGCCCCCATGCTTCGGCATATATGCTCTTTTTTTTAACTGTGGTGGTGAAATCACCTCCTACAGAGTTGGAGTCGCGGCTTTATGTATCGTGGGAGCAAACGCTGTTGCTGTCAAGATAAATAAATCCGCGCTGCAACTGAATGGCGCACCTGAAAACAAAAAAATGGTTAACAATAAAAAACAGTAAACAAAATTACATACCTGAAAAGCAAGCATGATAAAACATAATAAAACATTGCAGAATAGAATAGAGTAAAAAAAAGCAACAATAGAGAGAGAGAACAATAAAACAACAACTATTTTTGTTTTTCTTATTTTATATATTTTTTTTTGTACATTTTTTTTTTTATTTTTTTTTTTTTTTTTTACACTTTTTTTTTTAAACTATAACTATAATTTTAACTGTAACGGTCGGGTCTCAAAATGCGATGGCATTCTTGAGACCCTGTAACTATAATTTTAACTGTAACGGTCGGGTCTCAAAATGCGATGGCATTCTTGAGACCCTGTGAAAGTGTATCCTAGCCTGTGAAATGCTGTACCCTACGCTAATACCTCACTAGTGAGTGGTAGCGTTCAAAACATTCACCAATGCAGAGACCAGGATTGTCAGGACAGCGTGGACAAAAATAACGGGTGTCACGCCTAAATCCGCGCTTGCTACAGACACGACATCTTTTTTGGGGGGCTCGTTGGGTAGGGGTACTCGGGAGGGCATAAGAATAATGCCTCTCATACAGCCGGCTAACTGCATTTGGTTGGGAATGTTGAGGTGCAGAACCGTCTGGAAACAGAAGGTCTGTGACAACCTCTTCCTGGAATTCAAGGAAGGGTAAAGGCCCGCCTGAAGCTCCGTATAGCACATGAGCATTTAGAAAAGCCAATTGGAACAAATAAATAGACACTTTTTTGTACCAGCGTCTAGCCTTACGGGCAACTAGATACGGCGCCAACAACTGGTCGTTGAGGTCCACCCCTCCCATATTTTGGTTATACTCGTGGACACAGAGGGGTTTCGTCACAACACCAGCCGCCATACGAATTTGGACTGTCGTGTCTGCATGAAGGGAGGTAAGAACGAAAACATTCTTACTATCCCTCCATTTCACAGCGAGCAAATTATTACACTTGAAGCAGGCTCTCTCCCCCAGCCTAAGACTGGAATCTACAAGCCGCTGGGGAAAGCCCCGGCGATTAGGTCGCACGGTGCCACATGTTCCAATCTGCTGATCAAACAAGTGACTAAACAGTGGCACACTCGTGTAATAATTATCCACGTACAAGTGGTACCCCTTTCCGAATAAGGGTGACACCAAGTTCCACACTATCTTGCCAGTGCTCCCTATGTAATCTGGACAGTTCTCCAGCTCTACGTAACTATCTTTTCCCTCATAAACCGAAAAGCTCCACGTATAGCCTGTTGCCCTGTCACAGAGCTTGTAGAGCTTGACCCCGTATCTGGCACGCTTGCTGGGAAGGTACTGTTTGAAACACAAGCGGCCAGAAAACTTAATCAGGGACTCGTCAACGCAGACAACTTGATTGGGAGTAAACAAGGCTGCAAAACGTTGGTTGAAGTGGTTTATGAGGGGCCAAATTTTGTAGAGCCTATTCAGGGTCTCCACGAGGACGACAGAGTTCATTGTCACTGAAGTGCATGAACCGCAAGATCTGTTCGTATCTTGCCCTGGACATGGAGCGAGAGAACACGGGCATATGGTGGACTGGTGAGGTGGACCAATAAGTCCTCAGAGTCGGAAATTTATGCATGCCCATGTTGAGGGAAAGGCCCAGAAAGGACTTAAATTCGGAAACCGTAATTGGTTTCCAATCTCTGGCAAGGGAAGGCAACTGGGGATTAGCGGCGATGTATTGACCAGTGTATATATTACTTTGGTCCACAATAGATCTATAGAGATCTTCCGTGAAAAACAGCGATAAAAAATTGGATGGCTTAAAATCAGCTGTTTCCACCTGAATACCGGGTTGGCCAGTGAATGGGGGAAGTACGGGTTCTGCAGAAGTGGTGCGCACCCAATCAGGATTGGCGAATTCTGCAGGAAGGGCACTATGTGATCGACGGGCCTGCCTTTGTCTTCTTGGTGGCAGCGGAACACTACTTGTGCTTGCCACCTCGCCAGCTTGAACTGCACGTATGGGACTCGCCACGTCACCACGTGTTACTGCAGTGCTGGATGTACGTCCAGGGTGTACTAGGCCGCTGGTGCTTGCCAGTTCACCAGAAGGAATAGCGGCGCTAGTACTGCTCTGCTCCATACGAGAGACCTGCGGTTCCTGCACCTCAACAACAGCAGAAGATCGGGATCGGGTACGCCTGACCTTAACAGGGACCACACCTCTGTCGCCAGAGCTATCTGTCATGGAGCCGATGTCGTCTACTGGATCGTATTCTGAGCCTGATTCTGACAGATGAGTGACCTCCTCTTCACTATCTGACATACTCAGAAACAAGTAGGCCTGTTCACTAGTGTACTTGCGATTTGCCATTTTGGGCTCTAAATTTAGTAGTACACTAGTGAGATTCACAGGTAAAAAAGCTCCTAGGCTGTTAGCGACTGAATCAAAACGCTACCAAAAAAACTGTTAGCGATCGTAGGGATCGGGCCTGACTCTGCGAACGCTGCAGTTATGTGTGCTTAGTGTTTTGTAAGTGACAGTGATCGATCGATACTGCACTTGGGTGGGCAGGGCTGGGCTGGGCGGAGGGGGAAAACGCAGGTGCTAGCAGGTATCTGGGCTGATCCCGCTAACAATGCGTTTTTTTGGAACCCTAAACTGCTGGGACGCTAGTATAGATCTGATCAGATATTGATCTGTTCAGATACTATACCACTAAGGGAGGTGTATGCTTTGCGCGTGGGTGTTTGCGGTACTGGCACTAACCTGGGGCAACGCAGACCTTATTTGACCCTAAAACCTAATTGATATCACCCGCCGGGCGATCAGGGGGTTAAACCGTTATTGGGTAATAAATGGCGGGTGCCCTGACAGTATAAAAAACAAACTAACTAACCAGCGTCACCCGTAACAGTTATACGGTGATCACTGGTGAAAGAGTTAACACTAGGGGCAATCAGGGGGTTAAAACCTTTATTTAGGTTGTAATATGGGGGTACCTGACCTATAATCCTATTTATAAACCTATATAAACCTGGCGGTTAACCTAAAAAAAAAAACTGGCTACCTAGCGGCACCAGTGACACTAATGCAGCGATCAGAAAAACGATCGCTTAGTGACACTGGCAAAAGGGGGTGAAAGGGTTACCTGGGGGGCAATCAAGGGGTTAAAACCTTTATTAGGGGGGGGTAGGGGGCTAACTTGGACCTAAAGGGGCCTAAAACTAACTGCCCTGACAGTTATTACAGTCACACTGACACTAAATGCAGTGATCAGTAAATAAATGATCACTGCAATCAGTGACACTGGGACTGGGGGGGGGCAGGGGGTGATCTGGGGTTGACAGGGGGTGGAATGTGTGCCTAAGTGTCCTGGTGTCAGTGTACTGTTGTGCACTTACTTGGTGTGTCTTCTCAGCTCGGCGTCCCGGTCAGAAAGACCGGCACGAGGAGCGTGACATCACTTCCTCTGCCTGTGTTTACTATTACACAGACAGGGGAAGGATGTGATTCGCCAGGAGCGATCGCGAGGGGGTGGCCAGAAACCACTGGCCGTCCCCTCGTCCCGGATCGCTCCTGAAGCGATGCCGACCGTCTCCGCCGGCTGGGGGGGGGTCCGATGGGACCCCCCACCAGCCGGAAGAATGTCACGTACAGGTACGGGATTTTGCCTGTACGTGCCATTCTGCTCACGTGTATATATACATGAGGCGGTCTGCAAGTGGTCAAAGTGCGTTCTATCCATGTTGGTAAAAAAAACCTTCACTATGCAGCTCCCTTCTACAGCCCCCCCCCCCCCTAATACTTACCTGAGACAGATTGTGATCCAGCGATGCACAGGTACGGGATTTTGCCTGTACGTGCCATTCTGCTCACGTATATATACATGAGGCGGTCGGCAAGTGGTTAAAGTGCGTTCTATGCATGTAGGTAAAAAAAACCTTCAGTATGCAGCTCCCTTCTACAGCCCCCCCCCCCCCAATACTTACCTGAGCCAGATTGTGATCCCGCGATGCACGGGAGTGTCTGCTCTTATGGGTCTCTGCCTCCTGATTGACTGAGAAACCAGTGGCTCCCGCTGCTGTAAATCACAACTCATAGCCAGTGAGGAAGAAGTGGTAGCAGGGCCAAGCTCCGTTCTGTGTGTCTTATGGACACATAGAGTGGGGCTTAGGAGTGAGCATGCGCGAGTGCCCCTATAGCAAGCAGCTTGTTATGAGGGAACTCGGAAAAGATGCGGGGCCAGGAGCGCTGATGGGGGACCTGAGAAGGATCAGGGCTGCTCTGTACAAAACCATTACATAGAGCAGGTAAGTATGACATGTTTTGTTATTTAAAAAAAAAAAAAATGCCTTCAATATCACTTTAAGCCTGTATGAACATGATGGAAAACTTGTTTTGATCAACTGCTGCAGGCAATCACCTGCGGGCACTGATTCTTGCATCTTTGGGTTCCACTGTCAGAATACAATGTCCCAGAGGGGTTACTCCTCCATCTGCCTCTTTTGTGTGGATGGAGGAATCTGTTAATTATAAAAATGTATCCATAGGGAAGCCATTTCCCAGTGTTTAGATATTTACGTGATCAACTTAAAGAAAAGCTGGTCATACACCGTTAGCAGGTTTAATTACAAAAATTCAGTGTATGACCAGCTTTACTTTAAGTTGATCATGTAAACATCCAAATACTGGGCAATGGCTTCTCTATGGGATCTCCAAACTATGGCCCTCCAGCTGTTGCAGAACTACACATCCCATGAGGCATTGTAAAATTCTGACATTCACAGACATAATTAGGTATGATGGGAATTGTAGTTCCTGAACAACTGGAGGGCTGTAGTTTGGAGACCCCTGGGGCCCTTTCCATTGCAATGACCCGCAAAAGCTTTTATACATGTGTGCCTGTGCCAAGCAAAATCTGGAGTGGAAGCTTAACTGAAGTCACAGAAATCGATATTTTAATCGATATAAAAGCTGTGCAAGATGTCTACATATTTATTAATCAACATTTAGTAACAGAGCTGGTCTGACACCTCTCCCCTCTTCCTCTGTATGGTCTAATGATTAATCAGCAATGCAAGTACAGAACACTGCAGTGAGAGATGCTGTATTATTTGTGTAATCTTGATTTCATTTTTGTATATACAGTGGGGCAAAAAAGTATTTAGTCAGCCACCAATTGTGCAAGTTCTCCCACTTAAAAAATGTGGCAACAAATCCAGACAATCACATGGTCTGATTTTTGAAAGAATTTATTTGAAAATTATGGTGGAAAATAAGTATTTTGTCAATATCAAAAGTTCATCTCAATACTTTGTTATACTTTGTTATATATCCTTTGTTGGCAATGACAGAGGTCAAACGTTTTCTGTAAGTCTTCACAAGTTTGTCACACACTGTTGCTGGTATGTTGGCCCATTCCTCCATGCAGATCTCCTCTAGAGCAGTGATGTTTTGGGGCTGTCGCTGGGCAACACAGACTTTCAACTGCCTCCAAAGGTTTTCTATGGGGTTGAGATCTGGAGACTGGCTAGGCCACTCCAGGACCTTGAAATTCTTCTTACGAGGCCACTCCTTCGTTGCCCGGGCGATGTGTATGGGATCATTGTCATGCTGAAAGACCCAGCCACATTTCATCTTCAATGCCCTTGCTGATGGGAGGAGGTTTGCACTCAAAATCTCACGATACATGGTCCCATTCATTCTTTTACATACACGGATCAGTCGACCTGTTCTCTTTGCAGAGAAACTGCCCCAAAAAATGATGTTGTCACCCCATGCTTCACAGTAGGTATGGTGTTCTTTGGTTGCAACTCAGCATTCTCTCTCCTCCAAACACGACGAGTTGTGTTTCTACCAAACAGTTCTACTTTGTCATATGGTCAGATGAAACCATTCTCCCAATCCTCTTCTGGATCATCCAAATGCTCCCTAGCAAACCTCAGACGGGCCCAGACATGTACTGGCTTAAGCAGGGGGACATGTCTGGCACTGCAGGATCTGAGTCCCTGGCGGTGTATTGTGTTACTGATGGTACCCTTTGTTACGTTGGTCCCAGCTCTCTGCAGGTCATTCACTAGGTCCCCCTGTGTGGTTCTGGGATTTTTGCTCACCGTTCTTGTGATCATTTTGACTCCATGGGGTGAGATCTTGCGTGGAGCCCCAGATCGAGGGAGATTATCAGTGGTCTTGTATGTCTTCCATTCTAATTATTGCTCCCACGGTTGATTTCTTCACACCAAGCTGCTTGCCTATTGCAGATTCAGTCTTCCCAGCCTGGTGCAGGTCTACAATTGTGTTTCTGGTGTCCTTCGACAGCTCTTTGGTCTTCACCATAGTGGAGTTTGGAGTGTGACTGTTTGAGGTTGTGGACAGGTGTCTTTTATACTGATAAAGAAGAAGATACCTCTTAAAGCCTCTTAAAGAAGAAGATACAGGTCTGTGAGAGACAGAAATGTTGCTTGTTTGTAGGTGACCAAATACTTATTTTCCACCATAATTTGCAAATAAATTCTTTCAAAAATCGGACAATGTGATTGTCTGGATTTGTTTCCACATTTTGTCTCTCATAGTTGAGGTATACCTATGATGACAATTACAGGCCTCTCTCATCTTTTTAAGTGGAAGGACTTGCACAATTGGTGGCTGACTAAATACTTTTTTGCCCCACTGTACAATATGTAGTAATATCTGGAACTTGCACTCACAATTCCAAGCAAAACTGTATAGGGGAATACAAAAACTAGAGCAGAAGAGGTGGGAAACTAGTCTACAGTGACTAATCCAGATTTGTATTTTGTTCTTTGGGAAGATGTAACTGCCAATCTGATGGGTCACAATGGGGAAGTGCGCCACAGAGAATTAACTTTTTTCCAGGTTTTTTTGTAAGTAGGTCTGCATAGTTGATTATTTGTAATGGGTGAAGTGGCAGGGAGTTCCTAGTCCAGGGAGCTGATTTAATACAATCTCTTTGATGTCATATTGTAGTGCTTTTATAAACGCTATAATATAATTCAGCCTTTCATGTACATTAAAGGATTTGAACGCTCAGGCAGGAAATGTGTTTTAGATATAGTAGCAGTAATGGCCTAATGGCATGAGCAGGCCTAGCATGTTTTCTCTTTAGACATTTTGGCTCAGTGAATTACTTCCTCAGCTTGACATTAAGTTATGGGAATTTAGGAAGATAATTGAACTAAGAGAAATGAATAGCTGGGGAAATAAGGTGTTCTGTAAATTGCATTCTGAAAATTTGCTGATTTTATATATAAAAAAAAAAAACTAAAACTAAAACTTTTACATAAGCCTTTCATGTGCCAATGAAGTTAAGGTGGAGCTCCAGGCAAAATCGTAACCTCAGGATGAATTTTAGTGCCCCCACATTTACGTAAACTGTTTTAAGTGGCCTTCATGTGCATAGCTTAAAAAAAAAAAAAGTCTGCACTGGCATGGTTATGGAAAAACGGGTGAAAATCTTTCCTTGGGTTGCCTCCATGTCCCCGATATCTGATTGGACAATAAAGGAGCAGTAGCACACTGAAATAATCTCAGTGCTATCTTCATCTGTAGGGGCATCCCCAATGTTAGTCTGTCTAGTGCTGGTTGGCTAATAGCAGTGGCCCTCTCTCAATTTCCTGTTGTACAGGAGATCATAGGGAGAGTAAAGAATTTTAGTGAAAGAACCTACAATCCTTCTATTAAGTATTAAGCTCTTCATACAGAATTCATTTGTATATTTGCTTGGATTTATCTCAGAACAGCCCTAACAGGAATTTCCTGGTGGTCGTTTCATTAAGAACTACCTGCGCCTAATTAATGCAAGCATTTGCACCAGTGTTGATAACATTACCGTGCGGCAAACTGAAGTTATTTTTACTACCACCACTTTAAGGGTCCTTTCACACAGGCAGTCCATATGGTCTGGTCCGCCTGGCAGTTTTTAAGGTGGACCTGATTGGATGCTCCATTCACCCCTATGGAGCAGCGGATGTCACTGGTGACATGTCTGCTGACACCCGCTGCTATCCGATCCAATGCTGTCTGCCAAATCCAAATGGATGGTGACCCTATTTTCCATCCGTCTGGTGGATCGGATGAAAAGGACAGGCAGTCCGTTTTCATCCGATCTCCCCATAGAGAAGAGTGAGACTCTGACAGGTCTGTCTCGGCACAGTGAGCGGAGATGGACCTGTCATACGCCTGCTCAGCGGGGATCAGCGGAGTGATCCCCCGCTAAGCAAAGCAGAGTCCGCTGAGTGGACCACCCGTGTGAAAGGACCCTAAGAATTTGTCACTGCCATGGGAACAGATTCTTTAAGGGATTACCGACAGTTCTCAGATTAGAAAACTGTCCGTAATCAAGACAAACTCCAAGCTGGCGTACAGAGGTATGCCAATACTCAGAGCGAGCAGTGACTGTGCTGGAAAGCTGTCATGAATAAGACAGCCTCCCACACAGTGCCGTATCCCTGGGCCCCATTCAGCTGTCTGTTAGGAGATTCCATGGCCGAAAGCTAAATGTGAATGGGGATGCAGGTGATGCCAGTGTCCGTATTTGGGAAATGACGTGTCACTGCGTGGGCAGAGGCTGATGGGGAACTGAGAGACTAGATCCTCCTCAGATCCGCTTCACTTATAATTGAAGATGAACGACAGTGGGTAGCTGTGAAAGTATCTGTTGGACTGAATAGGTAACATGGATCTGCCCACTGTTGTTCACTGTCCGTTAAAAGTAAAGCAGACCTGATGGGGAACTAGTCCCTCTGTTTCCCCATCAGGCTCCACCCATCCCACTACAAAACTATTTGGCCATACATCTTTCAGTGTGATGGGTGCAGTGGCTGAGGAGATAGGGTGGGAGTGACAGCACTGATTAATGAGTGTCCAGTGTGCTGGCGGATGACAGGTACATGAATCGAGTGCAAGCACCACCACTTTTGGAGCTGTGCCCCGACTGAGTTCTAAAGGGTGTCTATGACACTCTTTATGAATTGCCCCAAATACCTGGAGGAGAGAAAAAGTGGGGGTGTTGTCATTCAATTCAAGTTGTGTCTACTGCTAGTAAGAAAATGAACTTAATCAACTTTTTGATTAATTTTTATTTAGCACTTTCACCTTCAACGGTGCCCAATAATTATTGGGGTCACAATAATATGCGCCTATGATTCTACACAAAGTGAAAAGTATGTATGTGTATAATTGTATCTCCATGGTCAGTAATCTGGAAGATTTAGTGTATCCAATTTACCACATAGCAAATGTCAAAGCTGTAATGTGCAATAAAATAGTGCATTTTTAAGTTTCTTGGCATGGCATCCTTTAAAATGTGTTTTTACATGGGTGCTGACAATGTTGTTGGCCATCCACACTTCCTACCAGTTTCATTCATCTTAAACATAAGGAATCAAATGGATCACAGGTTGTGCCATTTGTGCATCTGGGGTTAAAAAGTCAGCTTTAAGTGCTCCTATAGGATTGGGCACACACCCTTACCATGCCATGGCTACAAAAGGGATAATCTCTTATAATGAATGCTGTTTGTATGTCTAGTTGTTCTGGTGCTGGCTCTCTCCCTTCTACCTGTATCAGAACTGGCTAACGGCCTCTACTGGGTGTATTATTTCTATCTCTCTGACCTGGTTCTAGAAAATTCTACAAAGCTGGCAAAGAAAATCAGGTATGTTTCTGCAGGCTTTCTTCAGCAGCTCAAATCTCCAGTCAAAGCTGGAATCCTGTCCTTCGCATGGACCTTTTTTTTTTCTTCTTGGGGGGGGTGTATTGTAACCCACTTTTGTGGATGGACACAGTGAACAATCAGTGTTTGATTTGGTCTGGTAACTTGTGGCATTTTAGACTCGCATATCATACAGTGGCTTGAAAAAGTATTCATACCCCTGTAAAATGTTCCACATTTTGTCATGTTACAACCAAAGGCGTAAATGGATTTTATGTGATAGACCAACACAAAGTGGCACATAATTGTGAAGTGGAAAGAAAATGATAAATGGTTTTCAATAGTTTTTTTTTTTTTTTACAAATCTGTGCAAAATGTGGGGTGCATTTGTATTCAGCCCCCTGAGTCAATACTTTGTAGAATCACCTTTTGCTTCAATTACAGCTGCTAATTTTTGGGGGGATGTCTCTACCATCTTTGCACATCTAGAGTGACATTTTTGTCCATTCTTCTTTGCAAAATAGCTCGAGCTCTGTCAGATTAGAGGGTGTATCTCAAACAGCAATTTTCAAGTCTTGCCACAGTCTCAATTTGATTTAGGTCTGGACTTTTGACTGGGCCATTCTAACACATGAAATATGCTTTGATCTAAACCATTCCATTGTAGCTCTGGCTGTATGTTTAGGGTCGTTGTCCTGCTGAAAGGTGAACCTCTGCCCAAGTCTCAAGTCTTTTGCAGACTCTTAACAGGTTTTCTTCTAAGATTGCCCTGTATTTGGCTCCATCCATCTTCCCATCAACTCTAACCAGATTCCCTGTTCCTGCTGAAGAAAAGTATCCCCACAACATGATGCTTCCACCACCACGTTTCACAGTAGGGATGGTGTGTTCAGGTTGATGTGCAGTGTTTTCCGCTACACATAGCATTATGCTTTTAGACCAAAAAGTAAAATTTTGGCCTCTTCTGACCAGGACTTCTTATGGCTTTCTTCTTGCCACTTTTCCATAAAGGCCAGATTTGTGAAGTGCATGACTAATAGTTGTCCTGTGGACAGATTCTCCCACCTGAGCTGTGGATCTCTGCAGCTCCTCCAGAGTTACCATTGGCCTCTTGGCTGCTTCTATGATTAACGCTCTCCTTGCCCGGCCTGTCAGTTTACGTGGAAGGTCATGTCTTGTTAGGTTTGCAGTTGTACCATACTCTTTCCATTTTTGGATGATGGATTGAACAGTGCTCCGTGAGATGTTCAACGCTTGGGATATTTTTTCTATAACCTAACCCTGCTTGAAACTTCTCCCCAACTAAATCCCTGACCTGTCTGGTGTGTTCCTTGACCTTCATGATGCTGTTTGTTCACTAATGTTCCCTAACAAACCTCTGAGGGCTTCACAGAACAGCTGTATTTATACTGAGATTAAATTACACACAGGTGGACTCTATTTAATAATTAGGTGACTTCTGAAGGCAATTGGTTCCACTACATTTTAGTTAGAGGTATCAGAGTAAAGGGGGCTGAATACAAATGCACCCGCACTTTTTTCACATTTTTTTGGTAAAAAAAGAATTGAAAACCATTTATCATTTTCCTTCCACTTCACAATTATGCGTCACTTTGTGTTGGTCTATCACATAAAATCCAACTAAAATACATTTCTGTTTTTGGTTGTAACATGACAAAATTTAGAAAATTTCAAGGGGTATGAATGCTTCTTAAAGGCACTGTAAGTTACCAAGCATACACCGATCAGCCGTAACATTATAACCACCCACCGTAACCCCATGGACATGGCATGGACTTCCACTAGACCTCTGAAAGAATGCTGTGGTGTCTGGCACCATGCTGGCAGTGGTAGGCCCTTTAAGTTGTGAGGTGGGGCCTCTATGGATTTTTTTTCCTGCACATCCCACAGATACTTAATTACATTGAGATTTGAAGAATTTGGAGGCCAAGTCAACAACTCAAACTCATTTTTGTGTACCTCAAACCATTCCAGGGGGTCTCTCCGCTAATCCCCACTGAGCAAGCAGATGACAGGTCCATGTCCGCTCAGCTATGCAAGCTATATCCCTGCTGCTCTCTATGGGGCGGTCGGATGGAAACAGACCGCCTGTCTGTTTCCATCCAACCAGCCGCACAGGTGGGGAATGGATCCCCTAACTGTTTTTTTTTTTTTTTGGCAGACAGGATCAAACCGATCCATAGAGAACAATGGCTGGTGCAATCAGTTCCACCTGAAATACTGACAGGCGGACCTGATCATAGCATCCGTGTGAAACCAACCTTATCCAGTGAGATGAACGAATAAAAAAAAGTTTTATGTTGTATCTTCTTTGAATAGTAAATAATGTCACAAATGATTTTTGTTATCATAGTGGGTTTGGAGGGGCCTGCAATCCCCACGTGTGGGGAACAATTTAAAGTGCTTCCATGGGAGGATTGCGGCAAGCACACCCACCATGTCATGGTTACTGTTGCTGGGCATATTAGTTACATCTCTCTGCCCTGGTTGATGAGGAGAATTCTGACAGCTGTCATAGAAGTTTGGCCACTGAAGTTTTTCTTCGGAGACACTCAATGTACATTTCTTACTGTATATCCTTCACCTTTAGGTCTCTTGAGCAGTACATCCCTTCAATCAACATTGGAATTCTGTCCCTCTCATTTGTTACACACAACCTTAGAGGTATTGTTACCTACACATGTAGGTGGACAGTGGACGATCAGTGATTTATTAGATCTGGTAACTTAAAGCGTTTGTTACCCCAACATTTCATATTCCTGATATGTGCCTTCTGTAACATGTACTTGTATGAAATAGTCTCCTGTTCTCTTTGTATTACTTCCTTTGTGTAAAATCCCTGGTGTTCCCACCAGTCCCTCTGCTTTCCTATTTAAAAACGAACCACACTAAGCAGGAAAACACACCGTGGTCAGTTCTCTAGGTATGCTGGGAACTCAGCCTGCTCTCCTCCAAAAATTACCCCCCCCCCCCCTTCACAGGCATTGACCGGAAAGCTCAGTGTACTCTAATGGGTAGGTTTAACCACCTCAATGCAGTGCACTTACCCAGTGCTCCTGCCCAGACCAATTTTCAGCTTTCAGCCCTCTCACAGTTTGAATGACAATTACTCAGTCATGCAATACAATACCCATATGAAACTTGCGTCCCTTTTTTCACACAAATAGAGCTTTCTTTTGGTGGTATTTAATCACCTGTGGGTTTTTTTTTATTTTTTGTGCTATAAAAAAAACATACATTTTGTGAAAAAAAAGGCTTTTTCTTTGTTTCTGTCATAAAATTTTGCTAATTAGTAATTTTTCTTCATACATTTTGGCCAAAATTTATACTTCCACATCTTTGGTAAAAATAACCCAAATTAGTGTATATTATTTGGTCTTTGTGAAAGTTATAGAGTCTACAAACTATGGTGCTAATCTCTGAAAATTGATCACACCTGATGAGGCCTTCAATACATCAGGTGAATCTCATTTCTTGAGACACTAACAAGTCAGGAAAGTACAAATACCCCCAAATGACCCCTTTTTAGAAAGTAGACATTGCAAGGTATTAAGTAAATAGCATGGTGAGTTTTTTCCCACAATTCTTTGCAAAATGAAGTTTTTTTTTTTTTTTTTTTTTACAAAATTGTCATATTATCAGGTTATTTCTCACACACAGCATATGCATACAACAAATTATACCCCAAAATACATTCTGCTACTCTTCCCGAGTATGGCGATATCACATGTGTGAGACTTTTACACAACCCGGCCACATACAGAGACCCAACATTGAAGTAGCACCTTCAGGCGTTCTACAAGCATAAATGACATCTCATTTCTCAACCACCTATTACACTTTTGAAGGCCCTGGTGCAATTGCCCACAAAATGACCCCATTTTGGAAAGCTGCATACACACCCCTTGGCGTTGAGGAACATCCCCCTTGCCGGCGGCATCCCCGATTGTCTTCCGGACAACAGTCTAGCGCTAGTGCGCATGCGCGAGGCCGCGTGCGTGCGCACAGCGCGTGACGTCACGCATTTGCGACGGAGACAACGCAATTGCGGGACCGTCTTGGCCTTCGGGAACGCCGAGGAGGCCACACGAGGCGGTCCAATGACCGCCATGACAGCCACAGTCGAGCGTTGGAGTGGCAAGTATCGGGCCCTCCCCTTTCCTGCTTTTTCCTCCCCTTTCCTCCTTTCCCCTCCTCCCGCCCATTCCCCACCCCTACCATCCGCTCCCATACACCTGATATCCATAAGTCCAATCTCATCGCAGTAGCCTACACCCATAAATACCCCACAGGTGAGAGCAATCTTCATCTCCATGTGAGGGTATGCACTCAACCAGCACCGAATCAGTAAGTGTACCTTCCCTTCCTAAAAACTATCCTGTCTATATTACTGACTAGAGTACTTACCCTGCGTATTTCTTATCCTACTAGGTGGCTTAAAACTGCAGACATACATCCAATGCTGTAGACCTATACCCCTACAAGTCCCCCTCTTTTCTTCCTGCACGGTCCCCCAAGAGGGTACTGTGGCTCCCCTCATTGTGGGGATTAGGATCTGTGCAATAGCAACACTACTAAGGGGGGCGCCTTTAGCATTTGACCCAGCAAGGTAATTATCGATACTAACCATGTCGTGTCTCATATGTATTTAAATACATATTATGTGTTTGGCAGAGTATTTGTATTATGTGTTTGGTCAAACATACCTAAGATACACCATCACAATTTCATCTTCTGTACCATACTACTCCCTCCTTCCCCTCCCACCCTCCGTTTCCCCTTTCCCCCCCCCTTCCCCCGTCATTCTTTCCTTTCCGGCACTGTCAACACACAGTCCTGTCCACGATTTCTTCACACTGATCATTCACTTCTACTTACGTTCATTTGGCATTGTTAATGCACACCATTTTTTTCACAGTTCACCCCCATTTGCACACCATTTTTGCACTGCACACAGTTCATTATACTAGGTTCCCACTACATACCCATACACTTCCCCCTCACCACACCAACAAGTCCCTCACATATTCCCCACTTTTTTCCCCTTCCCACTTTCCCCCTCCCCTCTTTCACATTTCCCGTCCCTGCCCCACAATCCCTGTCCCATCACTCCTTCCGGTCCTTTTTCTTCCCTTTCTTTTCCCCCCCAGCTCTTTCCCCCCCCCCCCTTCCCTCTTCCTCCCGTCCTTCCCCCCCCCATCCCCCCTTCCTTTTCCCACCTCTTTTCCTTTGGTTGTATGTGCGCGCCATACAGTCATGTTTTTTTGTTTTGTCTTTCTCCCCTTTCCCTTTTCCCCTCATTTTTGCCCTCCGTTGCCTTTTTCCCATTCCTTTTCCACACCTCTCCCTCTTCCCTTCCCCCCTTCGTCCCCATCCTTTCAAGTCCCACGTACCAACTTTTCTCCGGTTTCCCTCTCCCCTTTTTCCTCTTTCTTTCTTTTTCTTTCCTTTTCCTATCCCTTTTCCCATCCTTCCCCTCGCCCCCTCTTTTCCCCCCCTTTCCCCCCCCCCCCCCCCCCCCCCCCCAGTCCCCCCTTCCTTTTCTCTTCCATCCCTCCCTCACACGAATTCCCCATTTCTCACATTGGTCTGTTTACAACAACACCTAATATACAGAAATTACAACAAAAGAGGAAAGGGAAGGTACACACACATGTGAAGAAAAAGTGGTGCATATGGGATAGACAGGCCACAGTGCGTATGTCATAATAGGTTATATGTAATTAGGTTATATATTACCTATATGAGGGATAGGTTTTTTGATAAGGCATCCTAATACAATGCATATATTATGCACAAAAAAAGATAAATAATCTATATATTAGAACCAGAACAATATCCTCTCAACCCTCTCCCTATTTTGGAATATCGATGCAGGAATTGGGTTCTATCCCTCTCCTCCCCGTCCCGAACCCCACCCAGCTCAATCGGCTGCCGCTGGTCAAAACCACTGCTTGTCCATGTAATACTGTATGTTTTATTATATGATTGTTGTATGGCATTCTTGGAATGAGGCTCATGTCTTTTAAACCTATTGTCACAGTGGTGTCAATAAAATAAAACATTTTTTCTTTTATCTTTGACTTATGTCGTATCAATTATCCCACTTCATCTACTGTGCTGCCTAAAAACCCCACTTCCCTCCTTGGGGGGGAAAACTTCTCTTTTTTATTGCCCACAAAATGACCCCATTTTGGAAAGCAACAACCAATGTATAATCTATGAGACATAATGAGTCTTTTGAACGGTTCATTTTTTTTTCCAGAAGTTTTTGGAAAACGTGGAAAGAAAATGAAAACGCATTTTTTTTTTTTTTTTTTTTTTACACAAAAGTTGTCAATTTATAAGATATTTCTAACACATAGCATGTATATAGCAAAAATTACACCCCAATACCACATGTGTGAGACTTTTACACAGCCTGGCCACATACAAAATTGAAGTAGTACCTTCAGGCGTTCTAGGAGTATAAATTACACATCTAATTTCATTTCTATCACACTTTTGGAGGTCCTTGAGCACAAGGACAATGGAATTACCCACAAAATTACCCCATTTTGTAAAGCAAACACCCCAACGTATATTCTATGAGGCATGGGCTGCAAATAGGTTCTCGGGTACTCTGATGGGCTGCAGATAGGTACCCCAGTACTCGGATGGGCTGGAGAGAGGTACTCAAGTAACTTAATGAGCTGCAGACAGGTACTCTGATGGGCTGGTGACAGGTACTCGGGTACTCTGATGAGATGGTGACAGGTACTCGGGTACTCTGATGGGATGGTGACAGGTACTCGGGTACTCTGATGGGATGGTGACAGGTACTCGGGTACTCTGAAGGGCGGTGACAGGTACTCGGGTACTCTGAAGGGCGGTGACAGGTACTCGGGTACTCTGAAGGGCGGTGACAGGTACCCCGGTACTCATATGGACTGTGACAGGTAGTCGGGTACTCAGTACTCATATGGACTGTGACAGGTAGTCGGGTACTCATATGGACTGTGACAGGTACTCGGGTACTCCGATGAACTGTGACAGGTACTCGGGTACTCCGATGAACTGTGACAGGTACTCGGGTACTCAGATGAACTGCGACAGGTACTCGGGTACTTTGATGGACTGTGACAGGTACTCTGGTACTCTGATGGACTGTGACAGGTACTCAAATGGACTGATAGGTACTATGATGGTTGATGACAGGTCCTCTTTATTGGGGGGGGGGGGGGGCAATCAGTGTGATTAGTGCACACTAATAAGTGTAACTGTAAGCGGTAACGAGTTGTTACCGCAATCTCCTCCTCCACCACGATCGGTGTGTGAGGAGGAGAACCCGGTAACATCTCGTTACCACGGTTTGTTGACATGTAGTGTTCGAAAGGATCACAGCCGATCACCTGATAAACAGCCGCTGGCCAATGGCTGTTTACCAGCGTCGGTGACGAGCAGTGTTCCCGGGAACACGCCTCCACCGCCGTGATCGCGTGCATGCACCGTGCACAGTGGGGGGGAACCATCTTCATCACGGCTGATCACATGGTAAACAGCCGTGACCAATGGCTGTTCACCCCCCTCGGTGGCGAGCAGTGTCTCCATGGTGCGATCACGCACATTCCCTGTTTAAGTGGAGGGCCATCATATGACGCCCTCCCAGAACGAGAGCCGCGCCGCCTGGCCGTCATATGACGGACAGCAGGCGGCAATCGGTTAATAAAATTTCAGTGAAGGTTAGGCTGCGTTCATACTAGTGCAAATTGGATGCAGGCGAGATTCAGTAACATGCACATGTCTGCGATATTGCTTCACTCCTTGGTATCTTTATTATATATAAAGATATACAGTATATGCATAAGGTTTAAGTGCTATTTTGCCACGATTGTCACCCGACAAATCGCATTAAAATCACGCATACAGAATCGTGGAATGCCTGTTGCCCAAAAGAGGTACGCGACAGGCATCCCATGGTTCCGTTTGCGTGATTTTAACAAGATTCCTCAGGTGATAATCGTGGCAAAATCATGCTGTTATCAGGGTGCCATTGGACGTGACAGGGATTGCACAGGTGTCCCAATTCCGCCCAAGATTTGGATTGCCAGATGTGAACAGAGCCTCTGTGACATACCCGTATGTCGTGTCGAGCTTCTGAGTTTACAGGCACACGTCCCCTGCCTTTGTGATTGAACACAGCACAAGTTCATCAGCAGGCTTGCAGGCAAGGATTTTGGATGTGAACCTGCTGATTGCTCTGGCCATTAACCTCACAGATCTGTGTCTGTGTGTTAGTAAACACACAAGCGAGATCTTGCTGGTTCTTCTCCCTGGTTGCACTTACTATTCAGAGCTGAAATCAGAGAGGAAAGCCAGCCAGAACTGTGAGTAAAGGCAGCATACATACACTTGTTAGGCATACAATTAACCCTTTTATTGGCCTCCTGATCACCCCCGTCACCAAACCAGTGCCATTAGTACAGACTGATCACTGCATTAGTGTCACAAGCATCGTCAGATAGCGTAATTTAGCGCCAGTCCCTGACTGCCCACCACACTATGACTGCCATTACTAGTATAGTGTCTACCCGGATTATTTTCCTGGTCATGGTCAGAACTATACTAGAATCCCCATTAGTATAGTGTCCGCAAAAATGTTAGGGATTTTTTTTTCTACCAAAGACATGTAGTAGGATACATTTATGAAGAAATTTGATTATATTGAATATGTTTTTTTTGTTTATAATTAAAAAAAAAAAACTGTGGTGATCAAGTGTAGAGTGTTGTATGACCAAGCTATTGCCAGTTAAAGTAGCACATTGCTGAATAGCAAACAATGGTCTGGTTATGAAGGGGGTAAAACCTTCTGGAGGTCAAGTGAGTAAAGAGCTAGGTGTTTACCTCTGAGTCAACATAGCTTCTGGTTGCTTCTCCAAAAATACACCCTTGTTACAATTATTTCTAAGGAGTTTGATAATAATAATAATACTACTATAGTTGAGGATTGGGGATGAGCTGAACACCTCCCGGTTCAGTTCGCAGCAGAACATGCGAACAGACATGAAATTTGTGCGAACACCGTTAAAGTCTATGGGACACGCGTGAAAAATCAAAAGTGCTAATTTTAGAGGCCATTAGGTTATTGCCATAAAAAGTGTTTGGGGACCTGGGTCCTGCCCCAAGGGACATGTATCAATGCAAAAAAAAGTTTAAAAATTGCTGTTTTTTCAGTAACAGTGATTTTAATAATGCTTAAAGTGAAACAATAAAAATAA